>CP098294.1:1200000-1800000 GCA_023658535.1 Epichloe glyceriae | reverse complement strand
TATTTTTTAGTAAGAGTAACCTAATTATTATAAGATTTGTAATTATGCTAAGGAAGAAGTTTATCTTAGTCCCTTTTGTTCTTTAGTAAGAGTAGCTAATAATAAACAGAAGCCTAAACCTTAAAGAAGAGTTTAACTCTAGTAGCTAGGTCTATCCTATTATTCTTCTCCTTAGTGCGTTCTATTATATAAGAAGTTAACTACTAAGCCTTATAATCCTTTACAAAACCTCTCTTATAATAGTAGAAGTTATTACTATCCTCCCTACCTAAAAACACATATTTTTCCCTATTTCTTTCCCCTCTAAAGCCTATATATTATAATAGTTAACATAAAAGAACAAACACAAGCCCTTATAAGCTAAGAAGGCTCTTAAGTAAGAGAAGACTTTATAGAAGCTACTAAAAGGTATTAGGGAGATAGAGTAAATATCCTCCCCTTTTATATATCCCTTAAACCTTATATAAATATATTATAGAAGAGTTATTCTATAAGGTTAAAGAGTTTAATATTAAGAAAAGTAATATACTTAAGGAACTTATAGCCTATCTCCTTACTAGAGTTATAGATTATAAAGTAAGAAAGGTAATAGGAAAAACACTATTTATAGAGTTTACTTAGGACTTTAACTAATAGAGAGAAGAGATATTCCTTAAAATACTAATCCTAGTGGCAAAGCACCTATAGGATTATCTTATAAATAACAGGGTGTATATGATAATTAGCTAATTAACAAAGGTGCTAATTAACCTTTAAGAAGTCCTTAACTGAAATAAATTCCGTTTTTAGTCCTAAGAGGAAGTTAAAGATACAAGAAAGAGGTACATAGAATTCTAAAGGAAACTTTAGAATAACAATAACTTCTTAAACAATCTTCTTAATAAAGGAGATATTTAAGAGCGTTATAGATTAAAGACCTCTTATTCTCTTTATTAAAGCCTACTAAGTATTACCCTATTAAGGTAATTATATAATAATAGGTATGACTTCCCTATAGGAGGTACTTATTAATATATACCTCCCCTACAGCCTTAAACCTATATAGTAGCTTAATAACTATAGACTACACTCCCTCCTGCCTAATAGAGAGTGGCTTCTATTAATAATTTACTCGCACCCTTATAGCCTATAGCAAAGCAGATTGTTAATCTTACGAAGATATATATATTAGAATAGTAATATAGTGCTAATAACTATAATGTCTTTAAGTTAAAGCTATAAACCTTTAAGAGGAAGTGTAAGATATTAGACATTAAATAAGAGCAATTAGGCTACGTATTTAAGGTTATACTTAAAGGGAAAGCCCTCTAATTCTACTTAGATTACCTCTTAAAACTAGAGAACCCTTAAGACCTACTAACTCTAGTTATATAGATAAAAAGAGGTTTAAGACTAAGGATATAAGACAGAGATATCTTCTTAAGTGGCACTAAACTATACTCTAGAAGATTATTAGTAAGAACTAAGACAAATTAAAGATAGAATGCTTTAATAAACTTATAGAAAAGCTCTTTATCTTATAATAGGCTATACCTAATGTAGGTTAATCTAAACAAGCCCTCTAGAACTAGATTATGAACGCTTGTAATGGAATCCTAGAGTGTAAGAGCTATATTACTAACCCTTCTAATAGCCTCTAATAGTTCTATAAACAGGTATAGATAACTATTTGTCTTATTATAGAAGAATCCGGTGGCTAATATTAATTCCCTACTAATGCTAAAACCCTAGACTAATTCTAGACTAATAGGAGGTATAATAGTAAAGGCAAAGAGTTACAATACCCTCCCTAAAGGCATAAAGGAATACGGGGACCCCTTATTTAAGGAAGTGCTATATATACAGCAAAAGGGATATTAGTTAATAAAGCACTCTAAGGAGAAACAGAAGAAGGTATACTAGCGGTTTAAGAACCACTATATAGTTAACTTCTCTTTATCCTTATAAGCTTTATATAACTTATTCCTCGCATAGTATGAAGGAAGCCCTAGTCTAGACCCTTCTTCTTAACCCTCTAAAGATAATAAGGTCGCTTAGTATATAGTAAGCCTTAGTTTTAATAATAAAACCGAAGGGAAAGATAGATTAGTGCTTATAAGCTTCTTTACCTATAGTGTAACGCTTAATGGCTAAAGAACGGTTAAGATTCTCACTAACTAGGCGACGATATATGGATTAAGCGAAAAGAGCCCTTTTAATGCAAGGATAGCCAACGAACCTCCTTATATATTCCTGCTTAAAGACCACTACTTATCCGAAGTCTTCTAAGGCATAATACTGGATACTAGGGTAGCCTAGTATTTAATGGCAGGCCGTTTATAATTTATTATATTGCAATAAATAATGCTAAGGATCTAACTTAATAAAGCAAGAGCTAGGGAAGCGGTTATTAGATTTAGAGGAGGCACGCTAATTATCTCGCTTAGAATAGCCAATGTGCCTACTCCTTTAGCAAGATCACGTTCCACGTGATACCTATAAACACCCCTTTCTTACTATGCCTTAATAATATAGGCTGATTAAAGATTAATTTTATTACTACTAAGAACATCTTATAGTAAGGAAGCATTAAAGTTCCCTAGTACGTAAATAAGGGCATATGTGAATGCTGTTAATGTAAAATAAGGCGTTAATAGCATAGAATTACCTAACCAAAGTTGAATTATAGCGCTTGTATTACTGATTTAGTTATCTATTAGTTCGCTAGCTTTACGATCTCCTATATAACTTAGGGCACAAAATCGAGATTAATGCTATTAAAGTAGTAATAAGGGTTTGCCACTAATATTAAATAAACGCGGATAGCCCCTATTGCTTTAAGTTTACCCTTAAGGACAAATATGCCTTTAACTTTAAAGTAATAGTAAATATTATATACCTTAATAGTAACTGCCTAACCCTTTATGCTATTAACATAGCTATAGCTTTTAATGCAGCGAGATTCCTTAAAGATATCTTAGCTAAATTAACATAGGAGGCTCTTAGGGTATGCTAGATTAATATATACTAAGGACCTCTAGATTAGATTATTACTAATGCTAGTATAAACTTCCGCGGTGAGGAGTTCTATTAATTTACAGCATTAATGTTAATCTCTATTAAAGAGGTTCCTATTAAGGTATACTATAGTATTAGAAAGGTTAAAAGATATTATAAGCTGCTCTAAAGGGCCTATAATATTATCTGGCGGGAATGCCTAATAACCCCTAAGATAGTTGCCTTATAGATAGCTATAAAAGCCCTTAATGACACTGTAGGACTAAATAGCCTTGTTCTAACTCTCCTTATCTTTAGTGTATACCTATATATAACTAGCGAATCCCCTCTATTACCAGATATCTTATAATGCGTTATTACTATGCAAAAGGTAATAAAGGAGATTAAACGCTTATACGCTATCTAGAAAGTTAATAAAGCCCTTACTATAAGAAATGGCCTAGATATAGCAAAGACCCTTAACCTCTTGCTTAGATTACTAGTCTAAGTATAGCGTAAGGGTAACAGTTAGTAAGGCCTATATAACCTCCTCTCTATTAATAGAGAGACTTACACGCTTAATCTCCTATAAGGCCTGAAAACCTTCTAGTTAACCTCTATTAGGCCCTATTACGTAAATCCTAATAAAGAAATCCTAATGCCTTAAGAACAGCTACCTAAGGAAGAAGGGTAAGAGGCTTAAGATAAACTAGCGGGTAAGGTCCTAGAGATCCCGCTAAAGAGAAAGCTAGGCAGACCCTGTAAAAACCCCTAGTAATTATTAATAAGACTAATGTGTTTATATTAGCGAAGGAGAAAGCTAACCTTAACCTTATAATCTAATTACGCAAGGAAGGTATTATTATAACCCTAGGAGAACCCTTTAAGCTCTTCACTAAGGCTAAAATTAATGCCTTAATTGACTAAGGCGTGTTTAAATTCACAACCTTTAACAAGAAAGAGTATAGTGGTGTGAGGATCTTTAACTCTTATATTATTAACGAGGTGAAAGGGAAGACAGGCTAGCCGTACAAGAAATTACGGCTTGTTATCTAAGGCTTTAGCAATAAGGCAAAATAAGATATCCTAACACAAGCCCTAATAATCTAACAGGCTAGTTAACGCCTTATCCTTGCGATAGCTCCCTTGCTAATAAAGAAAGACTTTGTCTTGTGGATTTGTAATATTACGTAAGCTTATGTTTAATTACAAACCCTATTAAACAGGACAATCCTTACTAGGCTCCTAATCCAAATCCGCGACTAATACCCTAATGGAATGATTATGAGGGTAATCAAGCCTCTCTATAGCATCGCGGAGGCTAGAACGTATTAGTGGGTCATATACTACAGGCATTATAGAGAGAAGCTCTAGATAGAAACCTCTATATATAATCTATGCCTACTAGTAACGAAGAAGGAAAGCATTGGGTTTATATACGTAGGTATGCAAACTAATAACATATTAGGGCTATTAGATAAGGAGTTCTCTAAAAGGAAGAAAAGTAACTAACTGCTACAGCCTTTGCGGCAAAGCTAAAGCAATTCCTAATAGATAATAACCCCTTACCTTTAACGGAGGTATTATTATAATAGCGGCTAACGCGGCTATTTCCCTCTAATAAAAGGGCAAAGTAGTAAGCTTAATGTAATCCCGCTAACAAACACAAAGCAGAAGTACGTTAAATAACAAGCTTAGGGCGCTTACATTACCTTAATCTGCTAACTAGAAGCTTACTACAATCTATCTGTTACCGCATAACACTAGGAACTAACAATTAAGAACGTTAAAGCCCTTAACCGCTAGATCTAATGGCAGATAGATAACCTGGAGAGGGGCCTAACGTTTGTTCTGATTAACCTTACTAAAGCAAAGCTATATGCCTTTGTAAATAGGTCCTTTGCAAACAATTAGGACCTTACTTTATAACTTAGCTATGTTTTAATTATAGCTAATAAAGACTATAAGGACAGCGAGTTTACAATCAAAGGCAACATCATATACTTTAGCTTAACTAAGAGCAAAAGAGTTATATAAAGTGTGCTTGCCTCTAAGGTCTATGGCATAGTGGCTAGCGTTAACATAGCCTACGCGATCACAACGACCCTTAGATTAATCACAGACTAATTAAATATACCTATAACCCTGGTTGTGGTATGTATAGATTTATACTCCCTGTATAAATGCCTTATTAAGCTTAGTACTACTAAGGAAAAGCGCCTGATAATTAATATTATAGCCTTGTAGTAGTTATACAAACGCTGCGAACTCTGTGAGATCTAGTAGATTAACGGAGCTAATAACCTAGCTAATGCCTTTATAAAGGCATTACTAAATAAGGCGCTAGAGTAGTTTATCTCTAGTAACTAGATAATAATCTAGATAGAAGGGTAGGTAACCTACGCGGAAGAGGGTTACTACGGGTAATAGTATTAGGGAATTAGCCCTAATACTATAGGGGGCGAAAATCCCTCTAAGGAAGAAGGAGGAGGAACTGTAGCCCTTATTAGGCATCTTATGCCTAGAACTGCGGCCCTTATTAGGTTAGGTTATAAGAGCTACTCTAATTATTACCCCTAACCTAGTGAGGGCTGCTAGAGACCTATTAGGGCCCCTAGTGGCTATTGTAAAGGAACCGTTACGGCCCCTGTGTTATGTACACTAAGCATAGGGAAGCGAAGACTATGACGGTAGATAGGGCGGGGGGGCGAGGATTAGCGCGCGGATGTTATTTATAATGTGAGATTTAAAAGGCTGCGGTTAGAGGCCTGCTTAGCCTTTAGAAGGATTATTAATAATAGAGTGTTGTTTTTCCTTGTTTCCCTTTACCACACACCTATATAAGGTTTTTATTAAGTTAATCCCTTCTATATTTATCCGCTGCCTGCTTTACCTTATCCCCTTTCTTTTCTTTTCTCTTTTACTATTAATATTATACATTAATAATTGTGTTAAAAGAGAGAGTTCCTAGTGTTAGAATAAGCATGATATTAATCACGCTTAGCAGCTATAATTGTGGCCGGAAGAAGGTCGGCCCGCGCCTGCCCTTGCGTGCGCGTGCGTGACCCCACTTTCCGATCCACAGTTAGGCCCTGTGATAGGGCAGGGCTTGCACCACGTGACCCACACGCACAGCTGCCCGTTTTTCACCTCACGAGAGTGCCCTCACTTTTTAACCTCTCTTTTCCCTCTTTCTTCGATAGCTTAGAATAGATAATCAACAACGATACTATTCTCGGAGCTCACACATTACGACCCTGCGTAACCAACAAACGTGTTAAAAGCCTTATTATACGCCTCTATCTAGCGGAATGCTATGCCCTTCTTTATTAGGTTAATTAGGGGGCCTATAATATCTGAAAATTACGGTATAAAATCGCGATAAAAGTTAGCAAATCCTAGAAACCCGCGCACTCCTTAGACCTATATTAGAGCCTCCTAATCTCTAATTACTATAATCTTTTTATTATCTAGGTAAATCTGTTTTCCTACGTAAATAATAAACCTAAGGTATTTTACCTCTTTTATAGTAAAGATATATTTCTTAATGTCTAGATTTAGCCTAGCCTATTATAGCCTAGCTAGTACCCCGCAGACTTTTTATATATAATCTTTCTATAAACCCCTAAATAAATTAAGATATTATTAAGGTAAGCTATAATATAGTCCTTAAGAATACCACTAAGCGCTTTATTAATATACCTCTAGAAGGTTATAGGTATACTTACTAAACTAAAGGGGCATACTAACTACTTAAATAATCTAAACTGTGTTTAGAAAGCAGTCTAGTGTTCCTAGCCCTTAGCAATATAAATATAATAAAACGCTACTTATATATCTAGTTTTATAAACTATTTTACTTTAGCTAAGGAGTATAGTATCTTCTTTACTAAAGGTAAGGGGTAGTAGTCTTATTCTATAATCTTATTTAGTGTGTAATAGTTTATATAAAACCTCTAGCTACCCCTAGGTTTCTTTACTAGTAAAACTAGTGCTACTACTAAAGATAAGCTTACCTTAATCTAGCCCTTATCTATTAAGTCTATTACTTACTTATATATCTCTAAGAGGTATTAATATAGTATATTATATAATAGTGCCTAAGGTAAGTCTGGTTTATTACCCTCTATATCCTATTTAAGGCAAATATAGTAGTTAGACTTACCCTAGTGTAGTAAGAGAGCGTTTGCCTTACTCTCCTAAAAAGATCCTTAAAGTCCTATAACTTCTTTAGTAAGGCTACTAAGAGTTCTTACTTTATAGGTTTTAGTATAGTATTAATCTATAGTATAGATATAATCTCCTATAAGCTTATAGTGTATAGCTATATATACTCCTTTTACTTCCTTACCCTTTACACTATTCCTATAAATAATAATCCTATAATATATACTATAGGCTTCTTTACCCCTCTACTAGCTATAGTCTAAATCTATAGGTTATTAGCTACCCCTATAGTAAGCTAGTAACACTTTATATTTAAATTAATATTATAGTAAGCTATTTATAGTGTCCTTAGAATAAGTTATCTTATTAATCCTAGAATTATATATACTATAATTAGTGTCTCCTATCTATCTATATTTATCTAAAAATAGATAATATATATTATTAATAAGCTTTTCTTATAATCCTCCCTTCCCCTTTTTTACACTAACTATAGTGTAAACTATTCTCTTAGTTAGTAAGGGGATATATTTTAGTTATAGCGTCTAGACTAAGCGTTTACTAATAGTAGTATAGTAATTATATCCTATATTAACTTATATATCTAAAAAGGTTATCTTATTTATTAATATAAGGACTAAGAAAGGTAATATATTTATATTACTCTAGATTTATTTAAAGTTATCCTTAATAATAACTATATACTATAAAGCCTCTCTAAGCTTCTAATTCTCTTCCTTATTTAAATAACTTAATAAAGAGGCTTCTCTTTTCCTAGCTTATTACTTAAGTCCTTAGGGTTAATATCTTCTATATTATATATATTAACTAATAGTATTTCCTTTAGGCAGAGGGTATAGTATAAGGGGCATTTTATAACCTAATACTTATTAGAACTATATTATAAGCACTTACCCTCCTTATAGTAGGTATCTAGTACTTCCTAAGAGACTTACTTTACTTACTTTATGCCCTCTTTATTGCTTATACTTAGTTATACACATTAGGCTAGGGCCTTACTAAAACCTTTTAGGTCCTTATTATACCTACTAATTAAATATTTATTATTAGAGTGTCCTTATCCTATAGATAGGACCTCTTTATAAGGGCTATAGGTTAAGACTACTTATATAATTAATACTTTTTCTTTAGCTAGTAAGACTTAATATCTAATATAATACTGTTAGTTACGCAGGGTCGTAATGTGTGAGCTCTAAGAATAGTATCGTTGTTAATTATCTATTCTAAGCTATCCAAGAAAGAGGGAAAAGAGAGGTCAAAAATGAGGGCACTCTCGTGAGGTGAAAACGGGCAGCTGTGCGTGTGGGTCACGTGGTGCAAGCCCTGCCCTATCACAGGGCCTAACTGTGGATTGGAAAGTGGGGTCACGCGCACGCACGCGAGGGCAGGCGCGGGCTGACCTTCTTCCGGCCATAATTACGGCTGCTAAGCGCGATTAATATTATGCTTATTCTAACACTAGGAACTCTCTCTTTAACACAATTATTAATGTATAATATTAACAGTAAAAGAGAAAAGAAAAGAAAGGGGATAAGGTGTTATAGGTAGCGGATAAATATAGAAGGGATTAACTTAATAAAAACCTTATACGGGTATGTGGTGAAGGGAAATAAGGAAAAATAATACTCTGTTATTAACAATCCTTCTAAAGGCTAAGCGGGCCTTTAACCGTAGCCTTTTAAATCTTACATTATAAATAACATCCGCGCGCCAATCCTCGCCCCCCCGCCCTGTCTACCGTCACAGTCTTCGCTTCTCTGTGCTTAGTGTATATAATATAGGGGCTGTAATAGTTCCTTTGCAATAGCTACTAGGGGCCCTAATAGGTCTCCAGCAGCCCTCACTAGGTTAGGGGTAATAATTAGAGTAGCTCTTATAACCTAACCTAATAAGGGCCGCAGTTCTAGGTATAAGATGCCTAATAAGGGCTGTAGTTCCTCCTTCTTCTTCCTTAGGGGATTTTTGCCTCCCTCTATAGTATTAGGGCTAGTTCCCTAATACTATTACTTGTGGTAACCCTCTTCCGCGCAGGTCACCCACCCTTCTATCCGGATTGTTATCTAGTTACTAGAGATAAACTGCTCTAGTGCCTTGTTTAGTAATGCCTTTATGAAGGCATTAGCTAGGTTATTAGCTTTATTAATCCACTAGATCTTACAGAGTTCGCGGCGTTTATATAACTACTATAGGGCTATGATGTTAATTATTAGGCGCTTTTCCTTAGTAGTACTAAGCTTAATAAGGCATTTATACAGGGAGTATGAATCTGTGTATACTATAACCAGGGTTATGGGTATGTTTAATTAGTCTGTGATTAATCTAAGGGTTGTTGTAATTACGTGGGCTATGTTAACGCTGGCTACTATGCTGTAGACCTTAGAGGCAAGCACACTTTATGTGACTCTTTTGCTCTTAGTTAAGCTAAAGTGCATAATATTGCCTTTAATTATGAACTTGCTATCCTTATAGTCTTTATTAGCTATGATTAGAACATAGCTAAGTTACGAAGTAAGGTCCTGATTATTTGTAAAGGACCTATTTATAAAGGTGTATAGCTTTGCTTTAGTAAGGTTAATTAGAACAAATGTCAGGCCCCTCTCCGGGTTGTCTATTTGCTATTAGATCTAGTGGTTAAGGGCTTTAACGTTCTTAATTATTAGTTCCTAGTGTTATGTGGCAATAGATAGATTATAGTAAGCTTCTAGTTAGTAGATTAAGGTGATGTAAGCGCCCTAAGCTTATTGTTTAATGTACTTCTACTTTACGTTTATTAGTGGGATTACGTTAAGCTTACTGCTTTGCCCTTTTGTTAGAGGGAGATAGCTGCGTTAGCTACTATTATGATAATCCCTTTATTAAAGGTAAGGGGTTATTCTCTATTAGGAATTGCTTTAGCTTTACCACAAAGGCCACAGTGGTTAGTTACTTTTCTTCCTTTTTAGAGAACTCCTTATCTAATAGCCCTAATGTGTTATTAGTTTACATGCCTACGTATGCGAACTTAATGCTTTCCTTCTTTATCACTAGCAGGTATGGATTGTATGTAGAGGTCTTTATCTAGAGCTTCTCTCTGTAATGCCTGTGGTATGTGACTTACTAATATGTTCTAGCCTCTATGATGCTGTAGAGAGGCTTGATTACCCTTATAATTATTCTATTAGGGTATTAGTCGCGGATCTGGATTAGGAGCCTGGTAAGGATTGTCCTGTTTAATAGGGTTCGTGATTAAATATAAGCTTACGTAATATTGCGAATTTACAAGATAAGGTCTTTCTTTATTAGCGAGGGAGCTATTATAAGGATAAGGCGTTGACTAGCCTATTAGATTATTAGGGCTTGTGTTAGAATGTCTTGTTTTACCTTATTGCCAAAGCCTTAGATAATAAGCCGTGATTTCTTATATAGCTAGCCTGTCTTCCCTTTTACCTTGTTAACGATACGGGAGTTAAAGATCCTTACACTACTGTGCTCTTTCTTGTTAAAGGTTATAAATTTAAACACGCCTTAGTTAATTAAGGTATTAATTTTAGCCTTAGTGGAAAGCTTAAAGGGCTCTCCTAGGGTTATGATAATGCCTTTCTTACGTAATTGGATTATAAGGTTAAGGTTAGCTTCCTTCTTTGCTAATATAAACACATTAGTCTTATTAATAATTACTAGGGGTTCTTACAGGGTTTGCCTAGCCTTCTCTTTAGCGGGATCTCTAGGACCTTGCCTGCTAGTTTATCTTAAGCCTCTTACCCTTCTTCCTTAGGTAGCTATTCTTAAGGCATTAGGACTTCTCTATTAGGATCTGCGTAATAAGGCCTAATAGAGGTTAACTAGAAGGTTTTCAGGCCTTGCGGGAGATTAAGCGTGTAAGTCTCTCTATTAATAGAGAGGAGGTTATATTAGCCTTACTAACCATTACCTTTACGCCACACTTAGACTAGTGATCTAAGTAGGAGGTTAAGGGTCTTTACTATATTTAGGCTATTCCTTGTAGCAAGGGCTTTATTAACTTTCTAAATAGCGTGTAAGCGTTTAATCTCCTTTATTACCTTCTGCATAGTAATAATGCGTTATAAGATATCTAGCAATAGAGGGGATTTATTAGTTATATATAGGTATACACTAAAGATAAGGAGAGTAGGAATAAGGCTATTTAGTCCTATAGTGTTATTAAGGGCTTTTATAGCTATCTATAAGGCAACTGTCTTAGGGGTTATTAGGCATTCCTGCCGGATAATATTATAGGCCCTTTAGAGTGGCTTATAATATTGTTTAACCTTTCTAATACTATAGTGTGCCTTAATAAAAACCTCTTTAATAGAGATTAATATTAATGCTGCAAATTAATGGAACTCCTTACCGCAGAAGTTTATGCTAGTATTAGTAATAATCCAATCTAGAGGCCCTTAGTATACATTAATCTAGCATACCCTAAGAGCTTCCTATATTAATTTAGCTAAGATATCTTTAAGGAATCTTGCCGCATTAAAAGCTATAGCTACATTAATAGCATAAAGGGTTAGGTAGTTGCTATTAAGGTATATAATATTTACTATTACTTTAAAGTTAAAGGTATATTTATCCTTAAGGGTAAACTTAAAGTAATAGGGGCTATCTATGTTTATTTAGCATTAGTAGCAAACCCTTATTACTGCTTTAATAGTATTAATCTTAATCTTATGCCCTAAGTTACATAGGAGATTATAAAGCTAGCAAACTAATAGATAACTAAATCGGTAATGTAAGCGCTGTAATTTAACTTTGGTTAGGTAATTCTATGCTATTAACGCCTTATTTTATATTAATAGTATTTACGCGTGCCCCTATTTATGTACTAGGGGACTTTAATGCTTCCTTACTATAAGATATTCTTAGTGGTAATAAAATTAATCTTTAGTTAGCCTATATTATTAAGGTATAGTAAGAAAGGGGTGTTTATAGGTATTATGTAGAACGTGATCTTGCTAAAGGGAGTGAGCACATTAGCTATTTTAAGCGAGATAATTAGCGTGCCTTCTCTAAACCTAATAACCACTTCTCTAGCTCTTGCTTTATTAAGTTAGATCCTTGGTATTATTCGTTGCAATGTGATAAATTGCAAACGGCCTGCTATTAAATACTAGGCTGCCCTAGTATTTAGCATAATACCTTAGAAGACTTCGGATAAGTAGCGGTCTTTAAGTAGGAATATGTAAGGAGGTTTATTAGCTATCCTTACATTAAAAGGGCTCTTTCCGCTTAATCTATATATTATTACCTAGTTAGTGAGAATCTTAACTATTCTTTGGCTATTAAGCGTTACACTATAGGTAAAGAAGCTTATAGGCACTAATCTATCCTTCCCTTTGGTTTTATTATTAAATCTAAGGCTTGCTATATATTAAGTAACCTTATTATCTTTAGAGGGTTAAGAAGGAGGGTCTAGACTAGGGCTTCCTTTATACTATGCAAGGAATAAGTTATATAAAGCTTATAAGAATAAAGAGGAGTTAACTATATAGTGGTTCTTAAACCGCTAGTATACCTTCTTCTATTCCTCCTTAAAGTGCTTTATTAACTAATATACCTCTTTGCCACACATATAGCACTTCCTTAAACAGGGGGTCCCTATGTTCCTTTATACCTTTAGGGAGGGTATTATAACTCTTTACCTTTGCTATTATACCTCCTATTAGTCTAGAATTAGTCTAGGGTTTTAGTATTAGCAGGGAATTAATATTAGCCACTAGATTCTTCTATAATAAGACAAATAGTTATCTGTACCTATTTACAGAACTATTAGAGGCTATTAGGAGGGTTAGTAATATAGCTCCTGCACTCTAGGATTTTGTTGCAGGCGTTTATAATCTAGTTCTAGAGGGCTTGTTTAGATTAACCCATATTAGGTATAGCCTATTATAAGATAAAGAGCTTTTCTATAAGTTTATTAAAGTATTTTATCTTTAATTTGTCTTAGTTCTTACTAATAATCTTCTAGAGTGTGGTTTAGTGCTACTTAAGAAAATATCTCTGTCTTATATCCTTAGTCTTAAACCTCTTTTTTATTTATATAACTAGAGTTAGTAAGTCTTAAGGGTTCTCTGGTTTTAAGAGGTAATCTAAGTAAAATTAGAGGGCTTTCCCTTTAAGTATAACCTTAAATGCGTAGCCTAATTACTCTTATTTAATATCTAATATCTTACACTTCCTCTTAAAGGTTTATAGCTTTAACTTAAAGATATTATAGTTATTAGTATTATATTGCTATTCTAATGTGTATATCTTTATAAGATTAACAATCTGTTTTACTATAGGCTATGAGGGTGCGAGTAAATTATTAATAAAAGCCACTCTCTATTAAGTAGGAGGGAGTGTAGTCTATAGTTATTACACTGCTATATAGGTTTAAGGCTATAGGGGAGGTATATATTAATAAGTACCTCCTACAAGGAAGTTATACCTATTATTATATAATTGCCTTAATAGGGTAACGCTTAGTAGGCTTTAATAAAGAGAATAAGAGGTCTTTAATCTATAACGCTCTTAAATATCTCCTTTATTAAGAAGATTATTTAAGAAGTTATTATTATTCTAAAGTTTCCTTTAGAATTCTATGTACCTCTTTCTTATATCTTTAACTTTCTCTTAGGACTAAAAACGGAATTTATTTTAGTTAAGGACTTCTTAAAGGTTAATTAGTACCTTTATTAATTAGCTAATTATTATATACACCCTATTATTTATAAGATAATCCTATAGGTGCTTTGCCACTAGGATTAGTGTTTTAAGGAATATCTTTTCTCTCTATTAATTAAAGTCCTAAGTAAACTCTATAAATAGTATTCTTCCTATTACCTTTCTTACTTTATAATCTATAACTCTAGTAAGAAGATAGGCTATAAGTTCCTTAGGTATATTACTTTTCTTAATATTAAACTCTTTAACCTTATAGAATAACTCTTCTATAATGTATTTATATAAGGTTTAGGGAATGTATAAAAGGGAGGATATTTACTCTATCTCCCTAATGCCTTTTAATAGCTTCTATAAAGTCCTCTCTTACTTAAGAGCTTTCTTAGCTTATAGGGGCTTATGTTTATTCTTTTATATTAACTATTATAATATATAGGCTTTAGAGGGGAAAGAAATAGGGAAAAGTGTGTGTTTTTAGGTAGGGGAGGATAGCGATAACTTCTACTATTATAGGGGAGGTTTTATAAAGGATTATAAGGCTTAGTAGTTAACTTCTTACGTAATAGAATACACTAAGGAGAAGAATAATAGGATAGACCTAGCTACTAGAGTTAAACTCTTCTTTAAGGTTTAGGCTTTTATTTATTATTAGCTGCTCTTACTAAAGAATAAAAGGGACTAAGATAAACTTTTTCCTTAGCATAATTATAGATCTTATAATAATTAGGTTACTCTTACTAAAAACAAAAGGGGCCTAATCACATTACTTCTAAGAAAGCCTCTTCTATATAGACCTTGCTAATCTGTGGTATTTGCGTGCGTTTAAAAGTGGTTACCTATGAAGTTAACCACTAATTAGTGTTAGTTACGCAGGGTTATAATGTGTGAGCTCTGAGAATAGTATTGTTGTTAATTATCTATTCTAAGCTATCTAAGAAAGAGGGAAAAGAGAGGTTAAAAATAAGGGCACTCTCGTGAGGTGAAAACGGGCAGCTGTGCGTGTGGGTCACGTGGTGCAAGCCCTGCCCTATCACAGGGCCTGACTGTGGATTGGAAAGTGGGGTTGCGCGCGCACGCGAGGGCAGGCGCGGGCTGACCTTCTTCCGGCCACAATTGCGGCTGCTAAGCGCGATTGATATCATGCTTGTTCCAACAAATACTTTAAAAGTAAGCCACTACTACTAGGTAGTTAGCCTAAGGAATGTCTTAGCTAATACTATAATCTCTTATTTACTTATTAAGTGTAGTATATAGTTTAGATAACTTTACTATATTTACCTAATCTAACTTACCTATAAGTGCTAACTTTTACTTAAACTAAATATAGAAGTTACTAAAACACTTATACTATTATTACCTTAGCTAATTAAGCTTAGTAATAGCTATCTCCTATTAATAAGGGTTATTAAATATTTTCCCTAAGTACTTAAGGAAGTACTTTAAGTTAAAATAAACTAGGTACCTCTTTTTAAAGTAAGGAGTAACTTAGGCCTATACCTTAAGTAAGAGATTTTAGTAAATAAAGCATTATTAATCTTATATAGTACTAATAAACTCCTAATCTATTAGTAACTTATAACCTATAAGGCCTTTCTAGGCTAAGAATAATACTCTATTACTATTAAATAGTAAGCCTATTAGTAATAGCTTCCGCTTAATAGGGTTTTATATAAGGGCTGTATTTTACCTATTAGTAAGGTTAGTAATTTAGGCTACCTACCTCTTAATAACCTCCTATAATGCTATTATCTTATTAGTATTTATTATAAAGAATAATAAATATTATAAACTAGCCTTAGGGTAGCTATAAATAAGCATTTAAAGTGTAATTATTATTCTTAGAGAGGAAGGAAAGAACTAGATAAGAGATTATATAGCGCTTAGCTATATACCCCTTTATGCGTAGTCTGTGCGCATAGCGCGCGTAGTAGCCCTAAGTCCTAAGCATATCCGCACATAACACGTGTCCTTCCCGCACACTCTCCGCGTCCCTTCCGTACCCGAGAAGGACCCAAGCCTCGAGCTCGAGTCCATAACATTTTGTCTGATTTCTTTTGTTTCCCTACCTGTGTTATTGTGGCCTATACCCCTATTATTAGTGTGTTACCGTTGTGGTTAATTTATTAGGGTGCGTGTGTCAAGGCTTATGGGCCGATCGCATAAACAGAGTGAAGGTATGATTAAGGTGTCGCTGCTATTAAGCTGAAAGGTAGGGGTATGTGCTTAAAGGTTTCAATCTCTAGCCTCTCACATTCTATGTGTGCGGCCCTCGCTAAATACCCCCTCTAGTGTGCACGTGACTAGCTTACGGCTAGGTTAGTGTAACCTGCCACTAGACCTTATTGTACATAATGCCATTGCCTCCATTACCTCTATTACCTCCACGACCCTAATATAGTTCCCCCTCTTTATATAATTATCCTTAATTATAATAAGCTACTCTATTATAGCGTCCTTACTATACGAACTTCCTTACATAGGTTTATTATAACTCTTCGTAGCTTAACGCGCTACAAGGGAAACTATAATAATAATATTAATATAGGTTACGGATTTTTCTCCACACTACTTATTAGTTCTAGGTAGTAATTTAATTATAGCTAGGGTATAGCCTTATAACTACTCTTATCCTTATTATTACTAATTCTATGGAAGTAAACACCCTATATTAAATTTTATGATTAAACTAAAAGGACAGGGTATTAGACACTATTTATCTAAATAGGTTTATTTGTGAATCCTAATAAGGTAGTGGCGAATTCGCTATGTGCGCGTAGCTAGCCTATATTCTTAATAGTAGTAGCTATAACGCCAAATTTTCTAATTCGCAGATTACTTATACAGCGCGCGTAGATTACTTAAGGGGTTTGTGGTTAATATAAGAGAGGCTAAATTCCCCCTTTGCCTCACTGCCTTTCCTCCTTATCCCTCTTAACCATTTATAAGTTACCCCTACTAGCCTAATAGTAACGTTTCCACTGCTATTACTTAGTAGTTACTAACCTCTCTTAGGTTATAGCATCCCCACATCTTATTATAATATCCTCCGTGCCTTATTTTCCTTATCTTTAACTTTATTAGTCTTAATATTATTAGTTTCCCTTACCTTATTTCTTCTTACTTACCTGTTACTAACTTATTACTAGCACGTAATGTCTACTATTTGTGCTATAACTCTAGCTATCTTTACTCCTATCCTAGAGAAATCTCCTTATAAGAGGGCGTCTTAGGCCTCTAAGACTTCTAGGTATATTTATTACTTACTTATAGTATATCTACTACTAACTTATAATTAGTAGTATTAAAATTCTGTGTCTTTGCTATAGCTAGTAAGCTACTATTTAGTAAATAGCTCCTAAGGATAATAATAGTAAGCCCTAATATATTATTAATAGGAAGCCTATCCCTAATAAATATTATTATTCTCCTAGTATAACTAAGCTACTTACTTACTACTTCCTATTACTAACTTAACTAGGGAATTCTTTAAAATGCGCTTATTACACGAAAAATAATAAGTCTTATATTAGAGTATGTTCCTCTCCTCACAGACACTACTTACAGATAACTAATATACTACTAGTGTCTTACCTAAATTATAAAGCTTTATTAAAAGCTTTTTAAGATTATAAAGGTTATCCCTAAGGGCAGTCCTTACTATATCTATCTAGTAAGGGCTTCCTTATTCTTAGTAACTTAGCTATAGCTAACTTATTACTAGGCTCTTATAAAAGCTAAGCGTAAATTACACAATGCTCTATTAGCTATAAAAACGCTAATAAACGCGGTCACGTCTGCTACGCTTAATTAACCGCTAAGGCCGCCTATAAGGCAGACGCTAATAAGCGCGCTATTATGTTATAGCTCTTTAATACTACTAACCTTAAGGTCTAGATTAATATTACAAATAGCTTACGCTTTATTACCTAGCATGCTCCTATAGTATTATCTTTAGAGTCCTAGCGTAGCTTCTAATCCACTAACTAGCTACTAGTTTACTAAGTCTATCTCTAATATTCCTACTTATATTAGCCTCTCTAAGCTCCCTAAAGAGCTCTATGCCTTTATATATAGAGATAAAGAGGAGTCTTCTAATAAGGACGCTCCTGTGGCTATAGTAGTTAAGAATGTGAACAAAAATATGGCTACTAATATAACTATAAAGTAATAGATACTAGGTAGCTATAGGGTAGAGTGCTAAAAAATATAACTTATTGTTAAATTTTGTTATATGCTAAATTGCTAAAGTAATTATCTCTCTGTAACCTAGCTACTTAATTACTGCTTATAGTTATTAATAATATCCTTTATAACAAAATCTCTTTTTAGCACCTAGGAATTCTCTAAGCTATTATAGCCTTTCTATTTTACTAGGTATTTTCGCTATTAGCTATTATATTAATACGAAATAATTCTCTTAACTTTAAACTCCTATTTGTTATCTTTAATGTTATCTTATAATAAGGACATATCTATAAAGTCAGTTAGGTCCCCTTTAAAAGGTTTAAGGCTTATAATATTAAACATGTTATATAGTTATATACTAGCTAGTAGTTGTAATTAATAGGCTAAGCTATGGTTACTAACTACCTTTTTAATCTTATAAGGTCCTAAATACTTTATAGTAAGCTTCTAGCTTAGGTATCTTAGGTTAATATTTTTATTAATAGTAGTATGTAGTCTCTAACCTTAAACTCTATTAGTATCCTCTTTTAATTATAGTATTTCTTCTACTATGCTTAAGCATTACTTAGCAGCTACTTAATCTCTAAGTGCTTCTATCTTAGTTCTAAGACTCTATTCTCTGCCTAGTTATTTACTAATAAGGCCGTTAGGACCGCTTAGTGTAGTCCTCTTAGATTATACCTATGTAGCGCCTCCGCTAGCATTAGGCTATAACTGCTATGCTTACTTATATTATAGGCAAACTATATTATTAGCAAATATTTAACCTAATTATCCTATTTAGTGCACGCATAAGCTCTTAAATAATACTCTAAAACCTAGTTTAGTCACTTTATCTAGCTATTTATTTAGGGGTAGAACGCAGTGCTTAATCGCTGCTTTATTACAATTAGGTAGCAGAACGTTCTCTAAAATCCACTTATAAACATTAAACCTTAGTCCATTACAATGCCTTCTAAAGCGCTATAGTCTTTAAAAACGTTTTCTAAGAAAACTATAGCTAACCTATTACTAGTTAGATATATGAACACTAGTATATAAATACTATACTTTAAAAACCTATTTATAATAACTAATATCGCGTTATGCACTTAGTTTTTCTAATCTTTTACTAGTAGTAGCCTTATAATAAAGTCTATTAATAGCTCTTAAAAGGGACAATTAGGTACTGGCAGCGTAGCTAACTCGCTATAAGGCTTATGTAACCTTAGCTTTAAAACTTAATAGCTAACGCAGGTCTGTATATACGACTTAATATCTTTCTTTATTAAAGGCTAGTAATATTAATTTGCAATCCAGTGGAGTGTCCTACTAACCCCTAATAACCCACTACGGGATTATTATAGGTTAGTAGTAAGACTTCTTTTATATCCCCTATAGCACATAAACTCTATTATTATATATTAACAGTCCAGAGGGCACCACAAACCATGTCTGTAACTTACTAGCCGATAGCTTAAAGGGCCTAATTATCTATAGTCCTAATAACGCGCCGGAGTTACTACTTATTAGTAACGACTTCTGCTGCGTAATAAAGGCATCCCCTTACTACGCTTTAGATAGTAAGACTAGGATTAGGGTTTTAACTCTATGTTCTTATCCTAGGCGGTTAAGTTTAACTTAGTAAAGGTTCTCCTAACCACTAAGATTCTTACTATAACACTCCTATAAGCTTATAGCTCTCTAGCAGCGCTATACGTAACTCTTTTAACTAGGCTAGTAATATTAGTAGTACTATTACCGCGTCTATATAACTAGATAGCGGCGAGGTGCAGGACCCTATATCTAATAATGTTAGCAGTACTATTATAGCTAGTAATATTAGTAGTACTATTACTAAGTCCTTATAGCTCTTTACCCGCTTAAATGTTAATAAAGGGCGATTTCCTATAACTAGTGATATTAGTAGTACTATTACTAGGTCCTTGCTCCCTATTACTAATAGGCAGTAATCTTAGACGCGGGGTATTAGTAGTACTACTACCGCTCTCCCACTGCTTATTAATTGTAAACCTAACACACTGCGGTTTTACTAGACCTATAATATTAGCAGTATTATTATAGTGTCCCCGTAGCTTAATAGCTATAAACTTAGTAAGGAAGGTTAGTAACTAAGAGATTAATGCCTTAGCTTTCCTTTCCTTACTAATATAATCTAATCTCCTTAATAGAGCATTAGTAGGATTTAGCTTACCTGCCCTGTGTTTAATAATAAAATTAAACAGGTATAGCTTATCTAATACAGTGACCTAGTAACTTATTAGCTTTAGCTTTATTACAAGGTACTTATGGTTTAAGTAATCTATTATTACTTTAACCAGGTGCGCTAAGTAAGCGAGGTAATGCCTCTATATTTAAAAAGCCTCCTAGATTACTAGCAATTCTACGTTAGGCGTTATATAGCGTAGCTTAGTGTTATTTAACTTCCTTAATATAAACGCTATAGGGTGCTAGTGACCTAGCACTAACTGCGCAAGGATAGCCCTAATCGTATACCTAGAGGCGTTAGTCTTAACTTATAATAGGAGCAGCGGATTAAAATAGACTAAAATTAGTGCCTCCTAGAATCGCTACTATAGGTCTCTAAACGCTACTAACTTATAAGGCTTTAGCTTAAACCTTGCTAGTTATTTTCCTTAAAGGCAATTAGTTAGTGGGATAACTATTTTGCTATAGCTTTTAATAAAGCATTTATAAAACCTAGTAAACCTAAGGAAAGACTAGATATTAAACACGCAGTTAGGTACTAGCTAAGTCGTAATTACTTTAACTCTGCTAGGTTCTATAGAGATTCCTTTCTCTAATATTACATAGCCTAGAAATTCGACCTCTTTGTAGGAGAATTTGCACTTATCTAGATTAACAAAAAGATTAGCACTTTAAAGCCTCTTAAGCACCTGTTTTATATAGCCCTTATGCGCTAAGATATCGCTGCTATATATTAGGATATTATTAAGGTAAACAATGCAAATAACATTAATAAGGCCCTCTAATACGCTGTTAATATATTCCTAAAAAGTTATAGGCGTATTGACAAGCCTAAATGGCATTATAAGATACTTAAAGTAACTATATCTACACTAAAACGCCGTTTTCCACTTATCTCCCTCGCGGATATGTAGCTAATAGTACGTATCTTTAAGGTCTAATTTCGTGAAAATCTTAGCTCCCTTTAATCAGTCTAAGATCTTAGGGATTAGTGGTAACGGGGCCTTGTCCTTAATAGTAATCTTATTAAGGCCCCTATAATCCACATAGAGGCGTAATTTCCCTCCTTTCTTTAGCATAAATAAAATCAGGGCTCTTACTAGGCTAATAGATCTCCGAATCTAACCTCTCTCCTACACACTCGCTAGGTACTTATAGAGAACCTGCAGTTCTTTCTTAGCTAGGTTATATATAAGTCCTTAGGGAGGTATTTTCCCTTCTTCTAATTTAATAGTGTAAGTCCGACCACCTAGCCTAGGAGGGTGCTTACCTCTAGATTTAAGAACATATCCTTAAACTCCTAGTAAACCTCTAGAAGTTTCACTTAATTAAAAACGTTAGTTAAGTCTATTAGTATAAAGCAGCTACTTACCTACTCCTTATTTACTGCGTTATCTAGGTTATCCCTTCTATTAGCTACCTTAGCTACCTTATTATCTTTCCTATTAGGTGCCCTATACTTAATAGAGGCCACGCGCTTAACTAGCTTAATTAACCACAGGGGAAGCATTACTATAACTACTAAGCATTTTACCATATGCTATCTATTCCGTATTCCCACTACTAATAAGATACGCTCCTTTATTATTAAGTGTCTCTAGAGTCTATCTATCTATAATATTATCACAGGTTTGTACTATCTTGCCTAGTTAATACCTAAGACTAGCTTCTCGCTACTATTAGTAATATAGTAGCAAATTTAGCATATCTTTATATGTCCTATACTATCCTCTACTATCACTACCTATTATAAAATTCCTTAATATAGTATAATATTACTAGATACACTTTTAAGCGTATTATCGCTTAGTTACACGTTAGCCTAGTTAAGCTTTATTAGTATATTTAGATAGATTAAAGAATGTGTAGCGCTAGGGTTAAACAGGGTTAGTGTTACTATCTAGCAGTAATCTTGCTATAACTTAGCTTTTATGCGTATTCGTAAATCTAATTATCTATCCTTATAAAGCTATGTTACATTAAGAGCGTCTCCCTAGGGTTATATAGATCTAATTAAGGCCTTATTTAGGTTTATATAACCCCTTACTTAGTCACCGCTATCTTAATACATAGCGGTGGTATAGCCACTCTTACTATAAATACTATAATCTAGCTTAGGGCACTTAGGTGTAATATGCCCTAGCTTCTTACACTTAAAATAAGTAATAGATAAGTTTCCTATACCTATGC
This sequence comes from Epichloe glyceriae, assembly GCA_023658535.1. Lineage (NCBI taxonomy): Eukaryota > Fungi > Ascomycota > Sordariomycetes > Hypocreales > Clavicipitaceae > Epichloe > Epichloe glyceriae. Next base: position 1,777,590 of record CP098294.1, on the reverse strand, counting down.
AGCGCCCTTCCTATAATTTACCTTCTAGAGAAGTTAAATAATTTCTCTTCTTCTAGTAATTACTCCCTTAGTTACCCTTATAGTTAGTCCCCTTTTCCTCTCTTATTACTACCTTTACCTTTTTCCTTAGCCTATAAGGTAGTTCTAGCTTACTAGGTACTCCTAGCTAAATACCTACTTCTTTATTATACTATTTAGGGACTATATAAACTAAGTAATTTATAGAGGTTTAAGTATAGGCTTAGGTAGTTCCGCTTCTGCCTTACCCTAAGTCTTTATAAATAACTAGAATATTTAGTCTTTACCTTACTTAAGGTTTAGTAGTGTCCCTATTACTTCTAAGCAGTAACTATCTTTATCTATTCCTCCTATTTTTAACTACTAAATAAACTCTATCTAAGTATAGCTTTTATAGTCTATATAACTATTTATAGTAGTAAAACGTATTTACTATTACTTTACCTTATTTACTAAGTAGCTACTAGTATATATAACTATAGTTACGTTATTTATAAATATATTTTAATCTATTATAAAGACTACATTTAAATCCACTAGGAATATCTATAGGTTTTTATAAGTATCCCCTTATATATAAGAGCCTTTAGCTATATCTTTGCTAAGCTATATTTATATATTCCTAGCGTGGTTAGTGCTAGCTAGGGTATAGGGGTTTAAGGGTAGGGGTAAAGCCTAAGTTAGTATTATTTAATTAAGAAGGGGTATTCACTTCTTACAAATTTTTCTATAGTTACTCTAGTCTATACTTTTTCTAGGTAATTTATAGCTATATCTTTACTTATATAAGGCTATAGTTAAGTGTAGCTTTTTTATCCTTAAATACTACTTCTAATTCTTAGGAATTTATAGGGGTAGTTAAATAAGAAAACTCCTACTTTATACCTAGGTTTTAATCTATAAGTATGTCTTTACATAGCGTATTTGCTCTAGGATTACTAGTAGCTATAGATTAGGTATTTATTCTTCTTAGTGCTAATATTCTTAACCTACTAACAGTCTATTACCCTAATAGGATAAGAGAGATTAACTTATTAAGGCTTATAGGCTAGTTATATAAATAGAGTAAAGGTATAATTAAGGTGTTACTACTATTAAGCTAAAAGGTAGGGGTGTGTGCTTAAAGGTTTTAATCTCTAGCCTCCCACATTTCATGTGTGCAGCCCTCGCTAAATACCCCTCTAGTGTGCACGTAACTAGCTCGCGGCTAGGTCGGTGCGACCCGCCACTAGACCCTATTGTACATGATGCCATTGCCTCCATTGCCTCCATTGCCTCCACGACCCTAACAGCGTGTCAGACTGGCTGCAGTCCGCGTTAGTTCTAATACTTATCCTCCGCAATAAGAGACTCGATGTTAACTATAATACTATGGTAGACAGTAACTACTAGGTAGTAGTCTGTCCTGCTAACTCCTCTACTAACTATAATTTCTCTTATGCGCTTGTTAAGTGTGTGTTATAGTTTAGCTAACTTAACTTCGCTTACCTATTAGGCCTCTCCTACTAGGGAGAGCTTCTATTTAAAGTAAATAAAGAATATAGTAAATAATTCTCCTAATCCTTACTCTATCTAGTTAAGTTCTATTAGGGCTATTTCCTACCTATATAGGTCTATATATAGGGTCTCTAAGTAGTTAAGAAAGGCTTTTAGCCTATAAGCATTTAGCTTACTTACCTTAAAGTATATTATAATATAGGCCTAGACCTTAGGTAAAAGTTATTAGTAAATAAATACCTATTAGTCTTTATTATCTCTAATAAAGTCTATATCTACCTTAAGTTTATATTCTATAAGGAACTTCTAGGTAGTAAATGTGATTTTATTACTATTATATAAGTCGCCTATTTAGATTAGTTTTTATTAAACCTATAGTACTATTAGCATTAGTTTAGGAGCTATAAGTTATATAGGAGAGTTTATATTAGAAGCTATTAGTTATGTAGCCGCGTCTAATAAGATAGTAACTTACGGTGTAGGCATTGGATTTGCTTACATGTTTTATTATAAGGACTTAATTGCCCTAGCCTGCTATTCTAGTATTAGCTAAAGTGTTTTAAATTAGGCATTATAAGCCCCTAGTAGTAAAGTGGCATCTAATAGGGGAGTTATAGTCCCCTAGCTAGTTTATTTGTCTAGTTAAAGGTTATCTCCTAGGTCTATTACGTAATCTATTATTATTTGTTTTAGTAGTCTTTATAGACTAAAGGAAGTTTCTTAAATATTATAGACTAGCCCTAAGGTAACTACTATTAGGCATTAATATAATATTAAGAAACTTAAGGAGGGAAGAAAGAAAGGTAGGAAACCTATCCCTTTCTATACCCCTTATACTCCTTAACTATCCTAAGCTATCCTATCTATTCTCTTCCTATCCCCTTATTATCTTTACACTACTTTTTCCTATCCCCTTATTATTTTATCTCTATCTCTTCTAATCCCCTTATCATTCCCTACTATCTTATATTTAGCCTTATCTTTATCCCCTACTATCCTATATTCAGCCTTAATCCCCACCCTTGCTGTCTTAGCTTAGGCCCTTACTTATCTCTGTGTCATCCGCCATCAGCCCTCTTATTATGCATGCTACAACTAATGCTTAGGCAAAGCCTAAGCCCTTACACTAGCTCTTAAAACGGTTATACACAATAGCCTATAATAAGACAACAGACACGCCCAGAGCCACAAGACTATTTTTTAACTATATATAAAGGCATATAGGGACACCAGAGTCTATTACATTAGACAGGGGACCCTAGTTTGTCTTAGAGTTCTAGGATAAGCTATGTAAGATTATAGGGATTAAGGTATATATATATATATATTGGATACGCTAGCTAGCTATATAATTGCTAGTACTAGTACTCCGGCTGGTTAGGGATTAAGGTATAGCTATTCACAGTAAGACACCCACAGACTAATAGCTAGACTAAAAGCATAAACCAATACCTAGCGCAAAGGCTAAGACCTATGGTTAACCACGTGCAAGATAATTAGTCAGAAATGCTCCTATTTATAGATATAGCCTAAGCGTGCCTCCCACAAGAATCTACAGGTCTATCACCCTTCTAGATTAAGACTAGGCATAAGCTACAAATAAGCTACAATTAGTAAAACTACACTACTAAATTTATCTTGTTATTAAGTAAAATAACACGCGAAAGTGCCTAGGCGTACGCAGAGAGAATTCACAATATATAGGAGATAGCAAAAGGTAATATAAAGGACATGTAAGAGCAATAGGCTAAGAGTGCAAATAAGAAACAACGCCTAATTAACTTTAATATAAGGGACTTTATATACGTTAATAGAAGAGGGTAGACCACAGATTAACCTAGTAAAAACTTAATAACCTATAGGCTAGGTGTTGGAACAAGCATGATATCAATCGCGCTTGGCAGCCGCAATTGTGGCCGGAAGAAGGTCGGCCCGCGCCTGCCCTCGCGTGCGCGCGCGACCCCACTTTCCGATCCACAGTTAGGCCCTGTAATAGGGCAGGGCTTGCACCACGTGACCTACACGCACAGCTGCCTGTTTTTTACCTTATAAGAGTGCCCTCACTTTTTAACCTCTCTTTTCCCTCTTTCTTTAATAGCTTAGAATAAATAATTAATAACAATACTATTCTTAGAGCTTACACATTATGACCCTACGTAACTAACACTAATTAGTGGTTAACTTTATAGGTAATCACTTTTAAACGCACGCGAATACCGCAGATTAGCAAGGTCTATATAGAAGAGGCTTTCTTAGAAGTAGTGTGGTTAAGCCCCTTTTGTTTTTAGTAAGAGTAACCTAATTATTATAAGATCTATGATTATACTAAGGAAGAAGTTTATCTTAGTCCCTTTTATTCTTTAGTAAGAGTAGCTAATAATAAATAAAAGCCTAAACCTTAAAGAAGAGTTTAACTCTAGTAGCTAGGTCTATTCTATTATTCTTCTCCTTAGTGCGTTCTATTACATAAGAAGTTAACCGCTAAGCCTTATAATCCTTTATAAAACCTCCCTTATAATAGTAGAAGTTATTACTATCCTCCCCTACCTAAAAATATATATTTTTCCCTATTTCTTTCCCCTCTAAAGCCTATATATTATAATAGTTAACACAAAAGAATAAATATAAGCCCTTATAAGCTAAGAAAGCTCTTAAGTAAGAGAAGACTTTATAAAAGCTACTAAAAGGTATTAGGGAGATAGAGTAAATATCCTCCCCTTTCTATATATCCCCTAAACCTTATATAAATATATTATAAAAGAGTTATTCTATAAGGTTAAAGAGTTTAATATTAAGAAAAGTAATATACCTAAGGAACTTATAGCCTATCTCCTTACTAGAGTTATAGATTATAAAGTAAGAAAGGTAATAGGAAGAATACTATTTATAGAGTTTACTTAGGACTTTAACTAATAGAGAGAAAAGATATTCCTTAAAATACTAATCCTAGTAGTAAAGCACCTATAGGATTATCTTATAAATAACAGGGTATATATAACAATTAGCTAATTAATAAAGGTGCTAATTAACCTTTAAGAAGTCCTTAACTAAAATGAATTCTATTTTTAGTCCTAAGAGAAAGTTAAAGATATAAGAAAGAGGTACATAGAATTCCAAAGGAAACTTTAGAATAATAATAACTTCTTAAATAATCTTCTTAATAAAGGAGATATTTAAGAGCGTTATAGATTAAAGACCTCTTATTCTCTTTATTAAAGCCCACTAAGCATTACCCTATTAAGGCAATTACATAACGATAGGTATAACTTCCCTATAGGAGGTACTTATTAACATATACCTCCCTTATAGCCTTAAACCTATATAGTAGCTTAATAACTATAGACTACACTCCCTCTTACCTAACAGAGAGTGGCTTTTATTAATAATTTACTCGCACCCTTATAGCCTATAGCAAAGCAGATTGTTAATCTTATAAAGATATACACATTAGAATAGCAATATAGTGCTAATAACTATAATGTCTTTAAGTTAAAGCTACAAACCTTTAAGAGGAAGTGTAAGATATTAGATATTAAATAAGAGTAATTAGGCTATGTATTTAAGGTTATACTTAAAGGGAAAGCCCTCTAATTTTACTTAGATTACCTCTTAAAACTAGAGAACCCTTAAGACTTACTAACTCTAGTTATATAGATAAAAAGAGGTTTAAGACTAAGGATATAAGATAGAGATATCTTCTTAAGTAGCACTAAACCACACTCTAGAAGATTATTAGCAAGAACTAAGATAAATTAAAGATAGAATGCTTTAATAAACTTGTGGAAAAGCTCTCTATCTTGTAATAGGCTATACCTAATGTGGGTTAATCTAAATAAGCCCTCCGGAACCAGATTATAAACGCCTATAACAGAATCCTAGAGTGTAGGAGCTGTATTACTAACCCTCCTAATAGCCTCTAATAGTTTTGTGAATAGGTATAGATAACTATTTGTCTTATTATAGAAGAATCCGGTAGCTAATATTAATTCCCTGCTAATACTAAAACCCCAGACTAATTCTAGACTAATAGGAGGTATAATAGCAAAGGTAAAGAGTTATAATACCCTCCCTAAAGGCATAAAGGAATATAAGGACCCCCTATTTAAGGAAGTGCTATATATGTGGCAAAGAGGGATATTAGTTAATAAAGCACTTTAAGGAGAAATAGAAGAAGGTATACTAGTGGTTTAAGAACCACTATATAGTTAACTCCTCTTTATCCTTATAAGCTTTATATAACTTATTCCTTATATAGTATAAAGGAAGCCCTAGTCTAAACCCTTCTTCTTAACCCTCTAAAGATAATAAGGTTGCTTAGTATATAGCAAGCCTTAGTTTTAATAATAAAACCAAAGGGAAAGATAGATTAGTGCCTATAAGCTTCTTTACCTATAGCATAACGCTTAATGGCTAAAGAACAGTTAAGATTCTCACTAACTAGGCGATGATGTATAGATTAAGCGGAAAGAGCCCTTTAATATAAGGATAGCTAATAAACCTCCTTATATATTCCTACTTAAAGACTGCTACTTATCTAAAGTCTTCTAAGGTATAATGCTAGATACTAGGGCAGCCTAGTATTTAATAGCAGGCTGTTTGTAATTCATTATATTATAATGAATAATGCTAAGGATCTAACTTAATGAAGCAAGAGCTAGGGAAGCGGTTATTAGATTTAGAGGAGGCATGCTAATTATCTCGCTTAGAATAGCTAATGTGCCTACTCCCTTTAGTAAGATTACGTTCTACGTAATACTTATAAACACCCCTTTCTTACTATGCCTTAATAATATAGGCTGATTAAAGATTAATTTTATTACTACTAAGAATATCTTATAGCAAGGAAGTATTAAAGTTCCCCTAGTATATAAATAGGGGTATATATGGATGCTATTAATGTAAAATAAGGCGTTAATAGCATGGAATTACCTAACTGAAGTCGAATTACGGCGCTTATATTACTGATTTGGTTATCTATTAGTTTGCTAGCTTTACAATCTCCTATGTAACTTAGGGTATAAAATTAAGATTAATGCTATTAAAGTAGTGATAAGGGTTTGCCACTAATATTAAATAAACGCGGATAGCCCCTATTACTTTAAGTTTACCCTTAAGGACAAATATGCCTTTAACTTTAAAGTAATAGTGGATATTATATACCTTAATAGTAACCGCCTAACCCTTTATACTATTAATATAGCTATAGCTTTTAATACGGCGAGATTCCTTAAAGATATCTTAGCTAAATTAATATAGGAGGCTCTTAGGGTGTGCTAGATTAATATATACTAAGGACCTCTAGATTAGATTATTACTAATACTAGCACAAACTTCTATGGTAAGGAGTTCTATTAATTTACGGCATTAATGTTAATCTCTATTAAAGAGGTTTCTATTAAGGTATATTACAGCATTAGAAAGGTTAAAAGATATTATAAGCCGCTTTAAAGGGCCTATAATATTATCTGGCGGGAATGCCTAATAACCCCTAAGATAGTTGCCTTATAGATAGCTGTGAAAGCCCTTAATAACACTATAGGACTAAATAGCCTTATTCTAACTCTCCTTGTCTTTAGTGTATACCTACGTATAACTAGCAAATCCCCTCTATTACTAGACATCTTATAATGCGTTATTACTATGTAGAAGGTAATAAAGGAGATTAAACGCTTGCACGCTATCTGGAAAGTTAATAAAGCCCTTACTATAAGAAATAGCCTAGATATAGCAAAGACCCTTAACCTCCCGCTTAGATTACTAGTCTAAGTGTAGCGCGAGGGCAACGGTTAGTAAGGCCTATATAACCTCCTCTCTATTAATAGAGAGACCTATACGCTTAATCTCCTGTAAGGCCTGAAAACCTTCTAGTTAACCTCTATTAGGCCCTATTATACAGATCCTAATAGAGAAATCCTAATGCCTTAAGAATAGCTGCCTAAGGAAGAAGGGCAAGAGGCTTAAGATAAACTAGCGGGCAAGGTCCTAGAGATCCCGCTAAAGAGAAGGCTAGGCAGACCCTGTAAGAACCCCTAGTAATTATTAATAAGACTAATATGTTTGTGTTAAAATAATGCTATTTTTAGCACTATTTTATAGGCCCACTAGTTGCCTAGTTGCGTTGTTGCGCGGCGTTGCTGCGCGCTACGTTGCGTGGTTGTGCAACGCATCTTGCGTTGCCACCTAAGCAAAGCTACGGCATGTATGACTAAGCCAACTAGGTTACCCTATAGGGAAGCCAAAATTGACTGTAACTAGGGAACTAGTAGTCGTATAAAAGGCTGACGTATACTATTCGAATCCTTGATTTATTCTGGATTTTATAGTATATTTTATAAATAGGGTTATTTATTAAAGTGCTTAGTTGGGCCACACGGGCGTCTAGTTTGTATGGCCGTGAGTCGATTTTACTTTTCCCATACAAATGAATTATGCGGAAAATAAAAAGTAGCTCGCGAGACCCTATTGGCGACCTGGTTCTGCCGATATGGTCGGTAGGTCTATGAGGGGACTCAGTAGAATCCTCTCATTGCTCGCAGACCGTCCGTTAGCTAGAAATCAACTATATTCAACTATCTTGGCTCTCAAAGTGAATTATCTATCGTGGTTTAGTTATCTATAGGTCGCAGCGCCCTCTATTGCGCTAGCTATCTAGGAATTACTAGGAGGTCTTCCTATCCCTCCAGTACATTCCCCTTCCCATTTTCAATAGGTTATGAGCCCGGAAGGCCTATAGATCAACTTTATTACACTGCATTATTCACTGCGATTGCTAGATTTTTGGCTATTAGTTGTGGTTTTACTACACTGTGGGCTCTTAAGATTACGAAGGAAAACCGCTAGAATTTGAAGCTTTTCATCGCCTAGCACCCCGCATCGCAACACTAGACCTTTGGTGTTGAAATTCACTCGCCGCACCTGCAATATAATTTATTGCAACCATCACCTGTGATTTTATTCACAACCGCGACCGTCATTGATATTATCTACGCTGTAGATACGCTGCACTTCCTCAAAATCACTTCGGACTTTTAGTATATCCTATACTAAGCTTTTTGACCTATTATATTACGCTGCACTGCATTGCGCTGCGCTACGTTCTATAATACCTATTATTCCTATCTGTGGCTCTTGGTGTTGTGAAAATTTTCTCCTGAGAATTTTCACCGGCCTGTTTTTGCCCGCGCATACCTTTGACCCACTTTTCTAGCCGGAGGGGCTCCTTTCAAACAGCCCCGCCACGCATTTTACGTGCGCAAGCAGATTGCATTACAACCAATTTTCTAGCACACGTTATTTGCAACAGGAAGAAAGTCAGAGGTTATACACAGGGGTTTTTGAAGATGGCGCCACCTAATTTCAAGGGAAAGGGACCTGGGGCAGGACCTTCCAATCCTAACCCTAACCCTAACCCTAGTAACCCTGGGGACCCAAGTCGGATGGATATAGAAGGTCAACCTATGGCTGCCCAAGCCAGCCCTTTGCAACTAGAAATGCAGAGGCAAATTGAGCAACAAGGCAAGACCTTAACTGAATTTATTCAGCATAGTGAGGATAATCGTATTAAAAACGAGGCTAGCATTAATGATCTTTTAAGTAAATTAACGCAAACCATGTCTGCTATACAAGGTCTTCAGACCTTTTCTAGGCCTAAGGAAGAAAATACTGAGGTACCTAGAGAAGATCTGGCTGCTAAATCTTCACCTGCGCCTGTACTATCCTCTACTAGTAACCTTCAAGCTGCTTTCAATGGAAGCGCTATAAAGGAACTAAATAAGAAAGTACACTCTATTCCTGAGGGAGCTAAGCTAAAAGGCCCTGAAAACTATGATCAGTGGAAGCAAGCCCTGAACATACAATTTAGAGCCCTAGGATTACCTGAATTCTTAGATAATCCAAGCATAGCTAGTCAGCTAGCTGACCCTGACCAGGCTATTCTTTTAATGATATTAAGAGATAGCTGTCAGTCAGGGCCACAAGCAGCTATCTGCTGGCAGACGTCCCCGAAGAAGCCTATAAAGTCCTTATTAGGCAGTATTCGCAGAGTGCTGAAATCCAGCGTGGTACGCTATACTCTAGCTACCATTCCCTAAATTTTTCAAATTATAAGGGATCTTTAGAGGCTTTTAATGCTGATTTTAATAATTTACTAGCTAGACTGCAGCTTTGCAGTGTAGTGATCGCACCAATTGATCAAGTAAATCATTATATTAATGCATTAAAGCAGACCTTTCCTAGTTGGGCTGAGAGACAAAGATTCACTATCAGAGCTTCTAGGGCACAAGGACTGCCTGTAAATACCTTGAATTTACAGTTCCTCATGGCGGACTTATTAGAAGAGCAAAGAGATAAATCTTCCCCTATAGCTAAGGCTCTTAGCTATAAGGCTTCTAATAATAAGGGAAATTCTAAGGACCAGGAAAAGAACACATCTAATCCTACCCCTAAGAAGGACCCTAACGCTAAGAAAGAGCAGGATAAGAAGGATTCAAACCCTTCTAAGGCCTCTAGGAAGAAGCAGAAGAAGAAGAGTGGCACTAGGGCTAATGAGAAAGGAAAGGAAGCCGCGTTTGCTTTAGGCTACAGCCTAGCAACAGGATACGTTGAAGAATTAGATTCTAACGAATCTAGCAGCGATGATAGTAGTGATTCTGAATCTGATTCGGATACCTCTAGTGTCACTACCACTAGTAACACTACTACCAAGCCCGCTTTTAATTACTCTAATAATGTAATTAAAAATTCCCTTCTGTATGATACTGGTTCCTCTTGTCACATTTGTAATAATAGGGCTTTCTTCAGGGATTTCAAACCCCTAAAGAAAGGCGAATGCGGCCCTATAATTACAGCTGGAGGACCTATCTATCCTAAAGGGAAGGGTACCGCTGTATTTAACGTGCTGGTAAAGAAAAATCCACCAGAATATAGGTCTTTAGCTTTGCTAGATGCCCTATATTTCCCAGGCATAGATACGAACCTAGTTAGTGGTTTAACCCACTATCTCTCCGGGGTTATCTTCTGAAAGATCAGCTTTTCCTAGCTAATAAAAGTCCCTGTGGGTTATTAGAACCTACTAAACACGGCTTCTTTTTGCAAGTTAAAGGACAACCAACCCCTGTAATTTGCAAGCATCAAACCCACCTCTCCTTTATGGGCTCCCGGATTCATCAACATCCAACCCATACGACTTATATGGGGTTTTCCTACCCTATAGAGGTGCGAATTCCACAGCAGCCTACCCTGGATCCAACGGAATATCAGCGAATTGAAGAAATCGACTCTGAAGACGACAATATCGACAATTCAGCCCTACATCCCACCGGAGCTCCTAGTCAGGCATCTTCTGTTATAGGGGATTTAGAAGGTCCGTATCCTAATGCGTTGGATGACGATAGTGGCCGTCTAGAATCCCCTGAGGCCTGTGATCCTCAAGAAGCCTGGCACGACAGGGAGCAAAGGGATAGTAGCTCTGAAAAGCTAGATTCTAGTTACAAGAAATTACTAGATTTAGCCCTTCTTTGGCACATTCGACTCGGCCACATAGGGCTCCCCTTGCTAAAGAAATCATCGAAATTAGCTAAAGGGATCCCTGATTTTTCCGCCATCAAAGACAAGGATTTTAACTGCTTAGCCTGTACGCAAACTAAGGCTGTTAGAAGACCCAGCAAAAGACCTATTCAGGACCCCCTAGAGTTCTAGATATTCTAGAGGGAGATACGGTAAAAATTGAACCTATACCTCATAATAAGAAGGCCCTAGTCCTTTTCCTTATTGATCGAAAATCACGGTATAAATGGTGCCTCTCATTAGCTAATAAAGAAGGTCAGACCCTTTATAATGCTATTAAGGGCTTTTTAAGGAATTAAAAATCAATATAATTCGTATCCTAGGCATCTTCATTTTGACGGAGGCACTGAAATCAACAACGACCTCCAACAATGGCTGACTTCTAAGGGAATTTGCTTTAGCACCTCCTGCCCTTATATTCACGAACAGAATGGGCTAGTTGAGCGAGCTATTAGGGTTATCCTCGATCGACTTAGAGCTACCCTACAGTGGTCCAAATTGCCCCTGTATCTCTGGTCTTACATCCTTCCAGCCATAGTGGACTTAGTTAACATCACCGCGAATACGACTAAGCCCCTAACCCTAAGCAGCTATATCTAGCTGACTTAGAGCCTAAGACCACCTATAAGCCTGACTTCTCGAAAATTAGGGCTATAGGGTCTTATTGTGAGGTTCTAATACCTCCGGAGCAGAGATCTAAGCTGCAAAAGCTAGCCCCTAGGACCATCCCTGGCCGGTTACTAGCTACTCTAGGTTCTAACGTCTATCTTGTTTATATACCCTCTAAAAGGTCAGTTGTCAAGACTAGCTTTGTAAAAATTATAGAGGATATAGGCTCTGTAAGGATCCCTAAATCTTCAGGGAGTTATCCTTCAGAGGGAGGAATCGATGACTTTCTTCGTGATAGTTATCCCTCGCAAGATAATCTAGAAATTCAGGATAATCCAAAGCCTGAAAATCTAGTCCCCTAGAGAGCCGCAGCCCTATAGAAGCCCCTCAAAAGGCACCTATAGGTAATCCATTAGCTGATCCAGACGCTATGGATGTTGACGATTTCAATATAACTTCTTTTGTTAAGGAGTTATGCTTTAAGGCTCAGGAAAAGGCTAAATCAACTAACAACAGTGATTCGGACACCCCTAAGACCTGGAAACAAGCATTAAAAAGCAAGGATAGTCGAAAATGGATAGATGCGACTTTTAACGAATTCAAGCAGCTTTTAACTGCTGGAACCTTCAAATTTATAGGGATAGACCAAGTTCCTAAGGGCCGAAGGATCCTAAAAACAGACTTGTCTATAAAGTCAAAAGGGATAAAGAAAATAATCCCCTAAAATACAAGGCCCGCCTCGTTGCTAAAGGCTTTATGCAGATAGAAGGTCAAGATTATCTCGAGACCTATGCTGCCACAAGCATCCCTCCTAGTTGGCGAATATTATTAGCTCTAGCAGCTTCTAATGACTGGGAAGTCGAACAAGTCGATTTTGTAGGGGCATTCTTAAATAGTCTACTAAAGGAAGCTATTTATATGCAAATCCCAGACGGATTTACCGAATTTGCCGAAGCCACGCCTGAAATAGCTAAATTACTTAAGAAATATGGCTATAAACCCGCTCAAAAGCAAGTTATTTTCCTTCAAAAAGCTTTATATGGATTAAAACAAAGCTCTAGAGAGTGGCAGCAGGCCCTAAAAGACCTTCTTCGCAAGCACGGATTTCACCCTTAATTTCAGACCCAGCCGTTTTTATAACCCAACTACATCCACATATATAGCGACTTATGTGGATGACTGCCTTCTAATAGGACCCGACCTCAAATATATCAATAGATTGAAGAAGCTTTTGCATAAAGCTTACCCTATAGAAGACCGTGGACCAGCCGAATTTTTCCTAGGCGTTCAAATCACTAGAAATCGAAAGAAAGGGACCCTAACTATTCATCAGTCCCAGTACATTTCTGAAGCCCTAGAAAGGTTCGACCTGAAAGATGCTAAGCCTGTTCAAATTCCTCTTCAACCCGGAATTATTAAACAAGCAGCAACCCACCTAACAAAATCTCTCTCACCCCCGATCACAAGCTATATCAGTGCATTATAGGGACTATTATGTACTTAATGCTTCTAACAAGACCTGATATTGCTTTTCCGGTCCAGTGGCTTTTACAGCGCTATCTAAGCCGTTTATAGAGCACTTAAATGCTGCTAAACACCTGCTTAGGTACCTATCTGGCACTATGGGTTATTCTATAACCTATAGAAGGTCTAGATCTGTTACAAACTCTAAAGCCTCTACGACCCTTATTGGATTCTGCGATAGCGACTACGCTGGTGATAGGATCTCTTCAAAATCAACCTATGCTTATTTATTTAAGCTAGCCGAAGGACCTATTAGCTGGAAATCGAAGAAAGCAACTACAATAGCTTTATCCACATTAGAAGCTGAATCTGACGCTTTATGTGAGGCTATTAGGGAGCTAGAATGGTTGAATGGCTTATTTACGGAAATTAAGCTGCCTCTAGCCCCTCCAGTCCCGATTTTTAGCGACAACCAAGGTGCTATTACGACTGCCAATAACCCTGCTCTTCATAGCAGAACAAAGCATACCCTGCTAAAATTCAACTATACCAGAGAAAAGGTACAGAAGGGTATAGCTAAGGTTATCTACATCAATACTAAAGAGATGCCTGCAGATGGCTTGACTAAGCCCCTGCCTTATGATAAATTTCAACAATTTATTAAATTACTAGGTCTTACGAAGTCCTAGCTTTATAAAATCAACAAAAAGTCGAAAAATAATAAATCAACAAAATATTGGAATTCTAGTTGAAAAGTTATTGATTTGTTGGAATTTATAGTTGACTTAGATATCTATTAAAGAGCTAAGTCATTAGGCATTGAATTAGTTATGTCACACTTTTCTAGAGGGAGTGTTAAAATAATGCTATTTTTAGCACTATTTTATAGGCCCACTAGTTGCCTAGTTGCGTTGTTGCGCGGCGTTGCTGCGCGCTACGTTGCGTGGTTGTGCAACGCATCTTGCGTTGCCACCTAAGCAAAGCTACGGCATGTATGACTAAGCCAACTAGGTTACCCTATAGGGAAGCCAAAATTGACTGTAACTAGGGAACTAGTAGTCGTATAAAGGCTGACGTATACTATTCAAATCCTTGATTTATTCTGGATTTTATAGTATATTTTATAAATAGGGTTATTTATTAAAGTGCTTAGTTGGGCCACACGGGCGTCTAGTTTGTATGGCCGTGAGTCGATTTTTACTTTTCCCATACAAATGAATTATGCGGAAAATAAAAAGTAGCTCGCGAGACCCTATTGGCGACCTGGTTCTGCCGATATGGTCGGTAGGTCTATGAGGGGACTCAGTAGAATCCTCTCATTGCTCGCAGACCGTCCGTTAGCTAGAAATCAACTATATTCAACTATCTTGGCTCTCAAAGTGAATTATCTATCGTGGTTTAGTTATCTATAGGTCACAGCGCCCTCTATTGCGCTAGCTATCTAGGAATTACTAGGAGGTCTTCCTATCCCTCCAGTACATTCCCCTTCCCATTTTCAATAGTTTGTATTAGCAAAGGAGAAAGCTAACCTTAACCTTATAATCCAATTGCGCAAGGAAGGTATTATTATAACCCTAGGAGAACCCTTTAAGCTCTCCACTAAGGCTGAAATTAATACCTTAATTAACTAAGGCGTGTTTAAATTTATAACCTTTAATAAGAAAGAGCATAGTGGTGTGAGGATCTTTAACTCCCGCATTATTAACGAGGTAAAAGGGAAGATAGGCTAGCTATATAAGAAATCACAGCTTATTATCTAAGGCTTTAGCGATAAGGCGAAATAAGACATCCTAACATAAGCCCTAATGATCTAACAGGCTAGTTAATGCCTTATTCTTGTAATAGCTCCTTACTAATAAAGAAAGACTTTATCTTGTGGATTCGCGATATTACGCAAGCTTATGTTTAATTACAAACCCTATTAAACAGGACAATCCTCGCTAGGCTCCTAATCTAGATCCGCGACTAACACCCTAATGGAACAATTATGAGGGTAATTAAGCCTCTTTACAGCATTGCGGAGGCTGGAACGCATTAGTGGGTTATATACTATAGGCATTATAGAGAGAAGCTCTAGATAGAAACCTCTATATACGATCTATGCCTACTAGTAATAAAGAAGGAAAGCATTAGGTTTGTATGCGTAAGTATACAAACTAATAATACATTAGGGCTATTAGATAAGGAGTTCTCTAAAAGGAAGAAAAGCAACTAACCGCTGCGGCCTTTACAGCAAAGCTAAAGTAATTCCTAATAGATAATAACCCCTTACCTTTAATAGAGGTATTATTATAATAGCGGCTAACGCAGCTATTTCCCTCTAATAAAAAGGGTAAAGTAGTAAGCTTAACGTAATCCCGCTAATAAATGTAAAGTAGAAGTACGTTAAATAATAAGCTTAGGGCGCTTATATTGCCTTGATCTGCTAACTGGAAGCTTGCTACAATCTATCTATTACCACATAATACTAGGAACTAACAATTAAGAACGTTAAAGCCCTTAACCACTAGATCTAATAGTAGATAAATAACCTAGAGAGGGGCCTGACGTTTGTTCTAATTAACCTTACTAAAGCAAAGCTATATGCCTTTATAAATAGGTCCTTTATAAATAATTAGGACCTTACTTTATAACTTAGCTATGTTCTAATTATAGCTAATAAAGACTATAAGGACAGCGAGTTTACGATTAAAGGTAATATTATGTACTTTAGCTTAACTAAGAGTAAAAGAGTTACACAAAGTGTGCTTACCTCTAAGGTCTACGGTATAGTGGCTGGCGTTAATATGGCCTACGTGATTACAATAACCCTTAGATTAATTACGGACTAATTAAATATACCTATAACCCTGGTTGTAGTATGCACAGATTTATACTCCCTATATAAATGCCTTATTAAGCTTAGTACTACTAAGGAAAAGCGCCTAATAATTAATATTATAGCCCTACGGCAGTTATATAAACGCCGCGAACTCTGTGAGATCTAGTGGATTAATAGAGCTAATAACCTAGCTAATGCCTTTACGAAGGCATTGCTAAATAAGGCGCTAGAGTAGTTTATCTCTAGTAACTAGATAATAATCTAGATAGAAGGGTAGGTAACCTACGTGGAAGAGGGTTACTATAGGTAATAGTATTAGGAATTGGCCCTAATACTGTAGGGGGCGAAAATCCCCTAAGGAAGAAGGAGGAGGAACTGCAGCCCTTATTAGGCATCTTATGCCTAGAACTACGGCCCTTATTAGGTTAGGTTATAAGAGCTACTCTAATTATCACCCCTAACCCGGTAAGGGCCGCCGGAGACCTATTAGGCCCCCGGTGGCTATTACGAAGGAACCATCACAGCCCCTGTGTTATATACACTAAGCATAAGGAAGCGAAGACTGTGATGGTGAATAGGGTGGGGGGGCGAGGATTAGCGCGCGGATGTTATTTACAATATGAGATTTAAAAGGCTACGGTTAGAGGCCTGCTTAGCCTTTAGAAGGATTATTAATGACGGAGTATTGTTTTTCCTTATTTCCCTTTATCACACACTTATATAAGGTTTTTATTAAGTTAATCCCTTCTATATTTATCCGCTGCCTGCTCTACCTTATTCCTTTTCTTTTCTTTTCTCTTCTGCTATTAATATTATGCATTAATAATTATGTTAAAAGAGAGAGTTCCTAGTGTTAGAATAAGTATGATATTAATCGCGCTTGGCAGCCGTAATTGTGGCCGGAAGAAGGTCGGCCCGCGCCTGCCCTTACGTGCGCGCGTGCGACCCCACTTTCCGATCCATAGTTAGGCCCTGTGATAGGGCAGGGCTTGCACCACGTGACCTATACGCACAGCTGCCTGTTTTTACCTCACGAGAGTGCCCTCACTTTTTGACCTCTCTTTTCCCTCTTTCTTTAATAGCTTAGAATAGATAATTAACAACGATACTATTCTCAGAGCTCACATATTACGACCCTGCGTAACCAACACTAGGCTATATAAGATTATATTAAGCAAAGGAACTATATTTAAGCTAAACCTACTTATAGTAATTAAGATTTACTAGTAATTTCACGCCTTAAAGCTACGGAAAGCCGTATAGGACTTGCTCCTAGGATAATACATAGCGCCCCTAGACAAAGACCCTGTGGACAGAGAAATATAACACTAGGTAAGGGAGGTCCTTATATTATAAATACGCTATAGAAAGCTATAATACTAAGTGGATTAGGAAGGCGTAGACAAGGACCTAGAGTAGTACAATATAGGGAAGCTAAAACAGTAGCCCTATAAGATTAGGAAATTTTATATAGAAAACCTAACTATAAAGGGCCTGCCACATAACTTAGATAACTAGATAGCTAGCTATAATAATAAGGAAATACCACTAGATAAGTTTAGCAATAACTCACTAGCGAAATAGGACACTATAAATAAGCGTGTAAAGAAAACAAAGGGTAAGTTATTCTAGGAAATAAGGGAGGGTATATAGAAATAGGTGCAATTTATAACATCTAGCTAGCTATAAGGGCATGGCTGCTATTCTAAAGGGGGTAATGTAATAGATAGTTATAGCCTAATCACATAATAGCCTAGCCTATAGCCTTATCGCGTAACGGATAGCGCCGCGTACACTAATACGTAATACTTACATAGACTTACGTAATAGACTAAGGACTTATAGCCTGTGTAAATAGATGTATACTATAGGCTAAGAACTTATATATAAGCACTTACTATAGGCTAAGGACTTACTTACTAGTAAGGCACTCTATTTATAGGCATACCTATAATAATAAAATAAAGGCAGTATAGCCTAGAGTGCCTAAATAATAAAGGGACTAATACACTAAGGAGGGAAGCGTTAGTAGAGGAAGGGGATTATATATAGAAGGGATAATAGATAATAGCTTTTCTGTTTTTCCTTTCTCTCTATCTTTATTATTCTCTAGTCTTTCTATAATATAGTTGTACAGCGCCGCGACCTGTGTCCTGTTTTTGTGCCGTGACACCAATCGCCCTCGACAGATCTGTCAAATTCTGATGTTATCACAGGAATCGACCAATTCGTAATGCCAGTCCCAACTTCTTTCTAGCAGTCTCATGTGCACCCCTCGGCTCGGTGCCCACGATAGACCGGCAGCAATATACAAAAACCGCTTCCGAGTAATTCTCAACGAGGGGGAAGGGAAAAGGGCATCTGGAATGTAGTCAGAGTCCGTCGACTTTGGCAATCCTCTAGAAATTATATTAAGTGCGCAAAGCTTCTAAGCCGTGTCTGAGTTGGTTCGTCCAAAGTTGGCCAAAAAGCAAAGTGGGCAGCTCCGACCCAGAGTTCGTCAATGGCAAGTGGCTGGCTTTGGTTGGTTCGCCCGCTCCCCGCCCTGGACCCCGGCCACCAAGCGGACCAAGCCTCAGTTCCTTAATTCGACCTTCCCATCCATCCACTTTACAAGAACAACAACATCCATCCGCTGCTCATGTTCCCATGAGCGATTGACACCTGCCAACTCCACCTCTCCGACGCCTGTGTCATTCTTATCAGAGGATGTCACTAGCACAGCAAGCAGCATCAGAGGTGCCCTTGGCGCCGGCTTATCTCGTCGACGATGCTCCCCGGCCCTCCGCAACAGAACCAAGCACCAGCACCAGCACCAGCCCGAGCCTGAGCTCGAACCTGACGAGTCGACCTCCCAACATCGCGGCCTTGCGAGAGGCCGCGTCAGAGTCGAGCGATGAAGGAGTGCGAATGAGTCCTGCCGCTGCCCGGCGTTTCGCTCGCCGAAACTTTCGGCGGACCACGGCTACACCAGACCTCGTCACCAGTCTGGTCAGGCCGCCATCCCCGGAAGCCTACTACATCGCACCAGATGCTCATGGGCGTCTTCGCCATGGTGCCGCGCCGCAGCCAGCCGCTCTCCTGTCCCAGCCCTACGGCCGTCGACATTCGACGGCGGCGCCTGGTCGTAGAACGGGCCCGCTGCTGCCTCCTCATCAGTCATCCCTCGATATACCCAAGAGATACGGCGGCGAATGCGTTTTTGACATGTACACGCTGGCCTATGTTTCCGAACCCGATTCGAATCTCCTCTGTCCCATCTGCCACGACCCGCTAGTCGACCCCGTCACCACACCCTGCGATCACACTTTCTGCTACAGATGTTTGCGGCGCAGCATAGCCTCAAGTCCGTCCGGGACTGCATGTCCTATTGACCGCGAACTCTTGCTCTGGGTCGATTGCTTCAGCGCGGCCAGACTCATTCGCACTCAGCTCGACCATCTGACTGTGAAATGTCCCAACCAAGGACGAGGCTGTGAGATGGAGCTACGCCGCGAAAACGTGGAGAGGCATGCCACTGTAGATTGTCGATTCAAGGACTTTACGTGCCCAGATACAAGGTGTGACAAGAAGCTACGAACGAAGCCGAAAGACGACGAGTGCCACCATGAACAGGTTCGCTGTGCCTTGTGCGACGACAAGGTTGAGGAAGTCGACGAGGAGGTACACTTACTTTCATGTTTCCAAGCCAAGACTAGGTGCGAGGCGTGCTGGCAGCTGGTCTGCCGCTCACAGCTTGAGTCGCACCATAAGTTAGAATGTGACGGCGTCGAAGTCGGCTGTCCTTACAAAGACCTTGGATGCCCTGTGAGAACGATACGCGGAGAGATTGGTGCCCACTCCTTCACATGTGCTTTCCACTCCAGAAACACCCTCGGGCATCGTGATACGAAACCAGCGGGAGGTTATCCAGGCATATAGTGACCTTGGAAGCCAGCTGCGTGATGTGCAGCTTCGTCAGGATGAGACAGCCAAGCGTGTCGACGACATACTTGCAAATCGACGAGCTGGCCCAGACAAGGGGAGCAACCGCAACGACTCCGTCTGCAGTGACAATCGCACCATGCAAGATTTGGACGCGGGCTTTGAAGAAGTTCACCAGAATCTGACACATTTGGAAGCCAGGCAAAGCATGTGGACCTTGAACCAAGTGATGCCCATCCGCGAGGAAGTAACAGAGTTGCGGAACAACATCAACATGGTACGCATGCATGTGAACTGGTTGCTCAATCGGAGTCGCGAAGAAGGGCGCATCAGAGCCGCCAACACGACTGGCCCTGCAGCAGGGATCCGCCGTGACAGTTCAGCTGACGGACCGCCCATGATGCCCGAGAGAAGGAGGTCATCGAGCACGGACATGAATGTACCTCGGTTATGATTTTGCGATTGCCGTCGATAGCCACCGACGTGTTGCCCCGAGACCGGCTCCGACAGAAATTGTGCATACTGCTTTGTTTCGAGCCGAAGACGCGTGGGGAACTGGGAGACGCGCACACAAAGAAAGGACAGAAACGTGTAAGACGTGGACCTGTGAATATACAGCACGGGAATTGATAGGATACAAGAATGATAGCACGATGCAACAAGGGGGAGCACGAAATTGCCAATGATATAGTACAATGAACCGAAATACCAGGACTTCAGTACAGTGTTCCCATGCTGAACTTTGGCGTGCTATGAAATGAGGTCTTTATTTTTTTGAATTGCAAGTACACTTTATTCATGTCGCGTTTCTGTCGCAAGGCGTACAAGGGATAATGTAGTGGCCAGTCGGCTGCGCCTCTTTTTCGTGCAACAGTACAGCTGCCTTAACGTAGACCTCTGCATAGTTCAAAGTAAAACAAGCCTCAAGCGTGATTTAGACTATTCGATGAGTAACCCAAACGAACGCGCCTCTATTCCTAGAACAACAACTTTTTTCTCCCCTTGTTCAAGAGACGACGCTTTTAAACCTAGAGAAAATTAATATAGGTAGACGACTTAAATTATAAGGTTAATTCGCCCAATAAGGCTAATTTTCATGGGTATCCCAACTTTCGCGGCGGCACTGTACATGTTTATTTATGATTGTCTCTAGCACTCTAAATTCTTTGGCTCCGTGGACCCAATGCTCTATCACTTTTCCGTCCGAGTTTCCGTGCGTTCCCAAAAGCAGACTAGGATATTATAGAGTTAACAAACGTTAGACTTGTCTAGTCATAACACTGTGGAAAAAATTGCATAAGTATGCCACACATTGTTTCGTTAGTCTTGTACCTTGTACCTCTCTTATTTGTACCACATGACAATCAGGAAGAGCTCCCACTCCCAACCAAGCCAAAAATCACCCCAGGCATTTCAGTTGAACCTTTCATGAACAACGCATTCAAGTGCCAACGAGTCTACAGATAGTCTAGCAAACGCAACGCAGGGTATGTGAAAAGATTCGCGAGGCACGTCTTGAGAAAGAGGAGTAAAGTGAAAATAAAAGAAGAACAAGAAGATGAAACAAAAACAGGGAAGAAAAGTATCAGCTGTGGACAAGGGTAATAATCGACAGCTTGGTGAAAAATATCGACGCATCCGATTCAAATGAAACGACACATACACATCAATTCATCGTACAAAACCATCGCTACTCAATGCCACGCCAGATGGCAAAGACGCAGCGTACACCTGATGCTCATGCCTAGGGGTCAAGTTGGGTATCCGCCACCTTTCAAAACACGCCGAAGAGAAGAAAGAAAAAAAGCAGGAGACAAAATCAAGGCACGCTCCATCACGGTTCACGATACTCATAGACTGACAAACCCACTTTCCAGATCATCTTCAAAGTCAGGCTGCAAATCACCCATGTGTCCAGACGTCCACTGGCGACTGGCGCGCGCCTCGAGGCCCGAGGTTTAGCTCTGACCTCACATCTTTCTGAATCTGCAAAAGTATTCACGAAGACTTCTCAAGCCCTTCAAAAATCCAAGATCAGGTTCATCTGGATTATGTGGCGGACATGCCTTGTCGGAAATGTCATCCAGCGGAGTAAGACTATTTGCAAAGTCGGCCATCTTGAAGTCAATCTCACGGGGGTTTCTTCGCTGGCGTCGTGTGACCTCCTCAGTATCAGTCGCGGCATCGGTTGTCGAATCGTACATTGTCTCGTAGCCTGTCTCCTCCGTGTCATCACCATCGTAAAACATGAGGAGACTGGCGGCATAAAAGCGGTAGCCTCGAAGCTCGCGGACGATTTGCTCAAGTTGGGCAAGCTTCTTCAAGATGACTGGAATGTGCCGCAAAATGCTGTTCAGATCAACGCCGTTGTACAGAAACTTTTGGAGGGCCTTCTGGAACTCGATTCCGGCTTTGACTTTGCGGCCGAAATATTTGTCCTGGAATTTATATGACTGCGTCTTTACGTTCCAAACCTGCAACCCACAGATACGCACGCCCAGCTCTGCGGAAGTAGTGGTTCGGCACTTTTCCTTTTGCGATTTTTGCTTCTTTGGAGTGGCATCTACCCCGTACTGACGGGTTCCCATTTTCAGATCCATCATGCAAGGTCTTTTCATGCCCGCAGTCAGGTCTTCCATCAGCAGAAAATACTCTACGCGATCTCCTTGCGTTTTGGCCTCCTTCGGGTTGATCGGCCGAGGAATCTTCCTAAACTCAGCTGTTGGGCCGGGCAAAGCCGATGGTGCCGCTGACGCGGCCGTAGACTGCGTCATGTCGGGTAGTCCCATACTTGCTTGATGTTGATCAACAAGGACTTCTGATTCCGCTTCCGCTTCCGCTTCTATGTGCTTGTTGGGCTGGATTGTCTCATTTTCTGGAGCGTAGTCCTTCGACATGGAATCGTTTCCATTCTTGTACTCTGCGTCGTCGGCTTCCTCAAAGTATTTGAGGTTTCCTCGAGATTCCTGCACATCTTCTGGCCGCCGTCGAAGCCCACCTGCCGAGTATCTGCGCCTCCTCCGGCCGGTGTTGAGGTTCGCCTTGAGAATCTCTGGCTCGGGGCGCTTGTTCCTGTGATATCCTTGACAGACGGCGGCGCAGTGGCTTCATCAGGCTTGTTGTCAAAGCTTAGCATGGCATGGACGCCAATGTCACTATGTGTATGTCCGTGCTCCTGGATGCAAGGCGGCGGCGGCGGCGTCTCGGCTTGAACGGTGATTTCAGGCGTTCTGTCTTCTTGCTTGTCAGAGAGGGCAAGATTTGGATCCGAGTTTGTTGGCCGCAGGAGGCGTTGCAGAGTGGGTCGTGGCACAGCACGTTGATGCGGCCGCCGGTGCTTCTGGACCTCAACGGGCTCCTTCAAGAAGGCGTCATTGAAAACCTCATTCCGTAGACGCTTATTGATTGTGGTGGCACCCCAACTATTCGGCCTTTCGTCAAGATGTGGCCGCGGCGGCGTTTGTGTCTTGGCCGTACTCTGATACAACTTTGCGGCAGAGGTACTGCGGCGTCGGTAGAAATCGGGAGGGTGTTGGCTGGAGAAGGTTTCGCGGTAGAATGTGCCTGTTGTCATCGAAGGTGACCGTTGGGATGCGCAATGCCGCATTCGCCAATGACTGACTGACGAGTCGGGTCGGGTTAGGCTCCACCACTTCGCTCGCGGGAGTCTCTGTCGTCCCATGTCCGACCCCATTGACTGCATGCTCCGGTTCGTCACTATATCCGAGTGCCCTTTTCCGGTCGACTGCAGAAGATTCATCCCTCTTCATGGTGCTCTTGCGGCGTGGCTGTTTTTGAAACGTCACGTTGAGCACACCAATGTACCTGTTTGGTGCAAGAGTCAGCATCCCGTGATGACGAAAAGTCCCCGTTTTTGAGGCTGGCTTGATTGAGGATGAAAAGGCAGAAATGACCTCAAAGAGCCAATGGCCTACAGAGAACAACAAGTACGAACTTACCGAGGAAGAAACGGGAGGAGGTCGCGGTGATAGCGTTCAATTGTCTCGTAGAACTCGTTCTCCCTGTTGTTGAGTTGTTTACAGACAGCCCTTCTTGAGAATCGCCACAGGGTAGTGTGACCTCCCACTTGATGCTTGTAAGGGATCAGTTCAATAGCCTCCAGCGGTTGGGGGTGATGCTGGTGATGGTGCACATGATCTTCATGAGGCGTTGCAATAGTGCTTGGCTGCTGGCCTCGTGAGTGTTTGCTCACTTCAGGCTCATCAGCTGCGACAGAATCATTATCAGGAGCGTCTTGCAGATTGACTGGGTTGGACGAAGCAACAATCTCACGAGACTGAGGATGGGATTGGTCAAGCGGTGGGAGAAAAGCAACATCCTCGTCATGGATTTCAGTCCCGGGTTCAGTTTCGGGTTCGGGCTCATCGGCCTTCACAAGCCATGGATGAGAACTACTATGTGAAAGTGATCTTGATTGCTGGGCCTGGGATGGGCCGGCCGGGTCAATGGATGGGGTTCGGGCATCTGGCATCTCCTTGTGAGGTAGAAACACGGCAGAAGAAATTTTCTCCTCGCCTGATTCCTCGGCGTCTTCGGCATCGCCATCAACATGAGTGCCCGCGACAGCGTTTGCACCCTCTTGAAACACATTGCCGACATCATCGCGGTCATCGTCGTTGACGCCATGGGTGTTGGCGACTTGGCTGCTAGTAACGTCACCAGTCAATTGGTCTCCGATGTGACCATCAGCTGACTCCGATCGCCCGTCCGATCGCCCCTCCACACGGTCGGCTTTTGATACCGGAATCGGCCCCACCTCTGCAGGTGGCGGTATCGGCTCAGCGAAGGCCGCCTGACTGTCTTGTCTTAGTTTCGTGCGGAGTGCCACAGGCGTTGTGTCACCACCAGTTGCCGCATCAGTAGGGCTCGTGTTGAAGCAGTCATTCGTAGGCGAAGTTGGGTCTCCATCACGTGCTCCTTGAAGCGCGACCCGGTCTCTGTCGGATGGCGGGATTTGGGCAGCGACGGATGCGTCGCGTATGCTGCATTCTTCAGACGTCGGAGACAGTGTGTCGCGAGGCGTTGTTTTGGTATCCCTGCGTCGAGGCTTTTCTTCTGGCGGAAGGCCCTCTTTGAAAAATCGGAGACTATAGCTTGCCTTGCGACTTCTTGCATTGGGCTCGACACCAGCCATGGCCTCGGCAACGGACTTCTCCACCAAACCGTCCTCTCCTCGACATGTCCTGAGCCAATGGACCAGATTTTCCCCGTCTTTTCAGGGCTCAATGCCATTATCTGCGCCAGGCAGGAGCGTTGCGGCAGCGAGGATGCAGTTTCCTGCAGTGTGTCGCTGCCGGAGAGTTTGTTACTCATGAAAGATGCCGAATCACTGGGGATGTGCGGAGGGCTTGTCAAAGGGCGGATTCTTCTGGGCTCGCGGAGAGTGACAGAGGTCTTGACTTGAAGAAGTCTGTAGTTGAGCGATCGAGTTCGAGAGACGTAGAGGCCCGGCCTCGGGCTCTATCGAGAAAATTGCGGTGCTCCACGAGCATTTCTCTGGCTTGCGCCAGATTGGATGGACTGTAGTGGCGTTGAACGGCGATGGGCTCTCGGTTCTGGAGTGCAGCAGATCCTATCGGTATCATAGCCGGCGCTGCCATGGTAGATGTAGTCTGGGCCGGATCGAGATCTATGGAGGCTTGGTGTTTTCCATTCTTCACATGCGTCGACCGACTGGCTGTGAAGGAAGACGAATTCAACGGTTCCCGTTCTGAATCCAAATAATGGAGGTGACCGTTTGATTGACCCTTGGGCGGCCTGGTATTGGTATTGCTGCTCCCGTTACTGTTGTGCTTCTGGGTCTGAATACCACGGGCAGACGCCAGAGCTTGTGACAGAAGAGACGGGCCAGGTTGCCTTTGGTTGCTCTGGTTGGGGCCGCGGGATCTTATACCATCCTTTGCAATATCTTGATCCAAATCCCCGGGGCGGGCAGGCGGTGTCAAGGAGGCAGGTTGATCCAGGACGGGGCGTGGGTTGAGGCCGACATTTTGACCAGACACCTCTGCGGCCAAGGGAGCTGCCCCCAGATCTGGAACAGCAGCAACGGACAAGGCAGCGTCTTGGCTTAGCAGTGCAGGGGTGCGGCATTTTCGAACTGGGAACTCGGACTGGACATGGGGAAACATTGGGTGCGGCAGGGCAGCAGCGTGGGAGAATCGATTCGCGGTAAATGCAGGATTCAAAGATGAGGGTGTGGTGTTGATGAGGGGACGAGGGTGGGAGGAAGAAAAATGAGAGGAAAGAGGGTCGTGTTTGCCAAGTTGAATTGACTTGACACTGGCACCCGTCCATTTAGTGCCTGTCTGGTGGAGGTCTGGTGGGGCCTTGAGCAAACAGGCAGGTGCGTCAGCGGCCGGCACGGGGGCCGTCACTGCGGCGTCACTGGAGCCGGCTGGACTGCAGTGGATGCATCACTGAAGCGGGGGCGCGGGAAGGGGGTCTGGGAAACAAACAAAACATGAAAGCTACTCAGACAGACATGCGTCACTCATGTGCCAAGACGTCAATCAACCATGGCCGGGCCGCATCCAAAAACGAGTACGTACCTCAACTGCTGCCGAGAGGCTGAGCATCAGATAACTGGACTTCAGGTACACCCGACAGGTACACCCGACTGGTACACCCGACAGGTTGTTCACGACGTGATGCGATCAGATGCCGCCGGGGAGGGGAGGGGAGGGGAGGGTGTGGAAAACAAGAAAGAATCAAGACAACCAACCGCGACTCGCAAATGCTAGGCCTCAACTTCATACCCCGTGCCTCGCTTCTAGCCTTAGAGCAGGGAAACCAGGAACGTGGTCGTTTGCGATGAATGCGATGAATGGGCCGGCGTAGGGCACATGCACATCATTTGGTTCTTCTTCCAATATTAGGCAGGAAGGGTGCAAGCACTGCAACCGTGATAGCTAACAACATCGGTATGCATTTCCTCATGTGTAGCGGCCTTGTATTGCAGCTGGCATCTGCGCCACCGTTCGCTGCTGGGGCGTGTTGCTATCTCGCTCCCATAAGGGCGTGTTTATCAGGCACACCGTTATGTACGGGGACCTGTAAATGGCCCCAACTTGCAATGCCTCCTCGTCAGCTTCGTCAGCCCCTTCCTCCGCATTCTACCCGTCTCTCGGTGTCGGGCAGATTGGTCGGGCCTATGAATGCTCTGCATCGCCACTCTTCTTCGTGCCTCCACGTGGACTCACGGGCACTTGAATGAGACACACCTTGATTATGTGAACCAATGGTGGCGTCGAGCTTTCTCACCGGCCACGGCTGTCAGCCCTTTCCCGAGCTCTCGCCAGTTTCGCTTGGATGGTCGCGCCATCATATTGACGCAGTTGGGCCGCCAGCTGTTGACTAGATTGGAACCGCATCGTCGGAACTTGATAAGCTATCCGCGACGACCAGACGGCACTACCATGGTCGCGGGTCAGCGAGATACATCGATGGTCCTTTTCGCAGATTCCGTTTTGTCCGAACCGACTTATCAGGATAGCCTGATAGCACCAGCTCCGGCCATCGGCGGCTCCAACTCTCTCCTACATTATGAACTAGTAGCTATCCATGTCTTGCAGGCAGCGATGGGCTCCCCCTGGTCGTTCCATCCGCATTTCCCGAGCGGCATTTGGCAATCCGATCGTCGCTTCATGGTCTCATTGGTGAGAGAGAGCGGAGGGTTACACAATCTCTGAAACACGAGACACAGCGGGAATCATGTCGCTCCCATGTTTTGTAGGATGCACGCCGCGTTATCCATTTGGATGTCCGAAGACCTCGGCGATTCACTGGACCTACTATTTCATCTTGGGGTACTCCGTACAAGCCAGGCACCTATAAATCTAGCAGAGCAGCCAGGCTTAGCAGGGATACTCCCTTATATACTCCGTATATACATAGATCTTACGGAGTACTGTAACTTGCATGATAATGGGGGTTGACACACACCGAGAAGCGCCCTTCTTGTACCCCTCTATCCCCATTAGCCTAAATCCCCATCCCCAAGCGAACTTCGGACCGTCATTTATGATCAATCCTATGGTAATCAATCATGTTGGTCGTGTATAAATAAACTTTGGACAACCCGGTTCTGTCAAATCCAGGGCCCGTCACTGCTCATTCACGGCATTCCAGATAAGTTGATAGAAGCCATCGCAAGCAAGGGCGTGATTACAAAAATCCATCATCGCGCCCAGCCTTCGCCAGACGCAAAGGGCTCCCTCCCCACCAAGAATGGCATCCTCATCATATGACGCAGCATCGCTGTTTGGAGTCAAAGATTTGGTCGCCGTCATTACCGGGGGCGGCTCCGGTCTGGGTGCCATCACTGCGCATGCCCTGGTTGCCAACGGAGCCAAAGCAGTATACGTCCTTGGGCGACGGAAAGAGGCTCTCATCTCAACGCGAGAGAAATCGACAAAACCGCACGTGGTGCACCCGGTTGTCTGCGACGTCACTTCCAAGGAAGGCTTGACCGCTGCTGTCGATCGTATCCGCTCGGAAATCGGTTACATCGACGTTCTCTTTGCCAACAGCGGCATCAACATAGCAGGCACTGGACCAATTGACGGCAACGATGATGTCGAGACGATTCAGAGCAGAATGTGGGAGCCAAAGATGGAGGACTTCACGAGCAACCTGCACGTGAACGTGACGGGCGCATACTACACGGCTGTAGCTTTTCTCCATCTGCTGGATCAAGGCAACAAGCGAGCCGTGGTGGCTGAGAAATCTCAGATCGTGCTCACGTCCTCGGGAGCCAGTTTTTCTCGCATGCCATATTCAGGGTTTGCCTACAGTGCTAGCAAAGCGGCCGTCACCCACATGGCGAAACAGCTCTCTACCACCCTGGCACCTCACAAGATTCGAGTCAACGCCATTGCTCCGGGATTCTTCGCGAGTGAAATGACACAGGACCAGCCGTTCATGAAGACAGCCGGGGACCCGCGGGAGGAGGGCGCGTTGGACTCCAAGACGGTGCCTCTGGGGAGGATTGGTACCGAGGAGGACTACGCTGGTGTTATTCTGTTTCTTGCCAGCAAGGCAGGGGGATACATGAACGGCACCATTGTTCTCGTTGACGGGGACGTATCGCACAGATCCCCAATAGCTATTAACATACGAAATGAAGATCCATCGTTTCTCGCTACGACGGAGGGGGAGGGTGACTCACTTACCTTGACCTGATTGACACCTGCATGAAAATGTCTTTTAATAAGATGTACAATCCCGTTGTTGGCAGCAACAAACATATGGGACAAACCCAAACTCAAACGATGCCCACGTTGCGGGAACGCCCAACATGATTGGACACTAACCACGCAGGAAATGTTTTCTTTTGTTTCCGGCCAGTCGCAGCGTCAGCCTTGTGATGGTCAATTCGACGTGCGCGGGAACCATGAAAGCCAGGGGTTTGCTGCACGAGGATGCGGGCCTGCAAACCGCATACCACTTCGATGATGTTTTGGTGAGAAATTAGGTCCGGCCGCAGAGGAGGCTGCATGTGGTGTCACGCTGGGGTCCGCGGCTTCTGGAAGGCTGTGATGCAATCATGCAAGGGATCTGTGCAACAGTACGGATTAATGAGCATTGAAGTGAATAGGTCCATATCCCTGTGCCCCCAACAAAACGGTTCTGAGGAGATGAAACAGGCAGTCATGATGCTGCTTGACAAGGCAACGAGCACAACTCGTCTTCCCGATTCGGGTACAGGGTAGCTGATTTGCAACTCGGTTACTTGATCATGACGGCGGCGCGGACATGAGACATTCGCATCGTCGGGAGAGGCAACGTGAGAGGTCGACAAGTGGAGACAACAAGCAATTGCTACGTTCGATCGAGCCAGAACCAGAATTTTGCAGACTTTTATTTATCCCATTCATACCCGATTCTTGACAGAGACAAATGTCCTAGTTATCGCCAACGAAACCTCTTATTTTGGTTATTTTGGAAGCACAGACATTACATTGACTTATCAGAACAACGGGACATGAGATTCCTGAGCAACACAGGCGACTGATCAAACATTTGGCAATTGACTATTCCTCTGCCCTCTATGCCTCTATGCTCTTAACACAGCCAGTGTCACAATAAACATAATAATGACAACTTTATGCACATTATGTTATACTTATTAGTAGCTTGTAAAAGCGAACCTAATATAACTTATAACCTATTAAATCCATCAGCCCCTCTGATAGAATCAACCCCCTTCCGTGCAAAACTAGCACGTAACACCTAGCCCTTAGGGCCTCGTGTGTAGCGGCGTGGTTGGCTTAGAAGGCAAAGGCCTTACAGCAAGCACACGCCCTTCTGCTCTTACAGCACAGCCTTTCGAATCATAAACAACATCAATACTCAGCTGTGTAAGTAACAACCCCTCCCTAGTTACAAATACGCACCTAACGACGCCCGAAGCCGCTTAGCTGTCGAAAACAAGTGAATGCTAATCCCACAACGACGCCAAATATGTATACGCCTCTCACTCCCGCAATTCTCATCGCCAGTTTATACGCCTGCTGTCGGAACCCTGCTCCCGTTTTTCCGCGCTTGCTTCAGCTCCGTATCAATGTCCCAAGGATCCCAGAAATCCCCATTTCCCGAACCATGTCTTCGATCATATCCATAGGCTCTTCAGAGCCCCGGTCGCAGATCGGGCCATCTATCCATTCATCCTCGCCGTTAGATCTTGGTCGTGGTACGTCAGTCGTGTCGTTATCGCAAGTTGCTGAGTCCGCTGCTGACGAACTTTCAGCTGTGGCAGTCGGCCTAAGAATAGGTGATTTTTGTGGTGAACCAGTGGGAACATGTCTCGTTTCCCCGTTGTCTGCACGATTTGCGATAGCTTCAAAATGTTTCAAAAATTTGTCATCACAACATATTGGAAGGTCACTCATGGGTGTCTCTGGAGGCGGAGAGCTTTGTCGCTTGGGTGGTTTAATGGTAGACGCCGCCACCTTGACATGATATTGGCCACTAGAACCATCGAGTTCAGTAAGCGGTGCCGCCCAAGAAACTCGGAGGTTTGGGCGAGGTTGGCTCCCTCGGCCTTTCAAAACTGACGGAAATGAGCCTTGGCCACCTGGGGCCGCGGCTCTACAGGCTGAAGGCCACGAGGAACTTTTCTGTGGTTGGTCTGGTGAAGGCGACATGAAGAATGCGAAAGGCTTGAAGCAAAACCGAGGTTCCGGCGTCCTTGGCCGACGTTGCGTTTCCCTTGGTTTGGTGGAGCCGTCACGTTCTATATTTTTATCGCCCGAGCTGTGAGGATGATCGATTTCGGAACCCAGATCCGTTTGCGGTGCCCTCGGACTTTGATGCGATGGAGTGATGAGGATCTAGAATCGCCATCCTGTACATGGCGGTTCGAAGCAACTTTAACATGGCTCTCCATCAGTTTGAACGGGCTCTGGCCATCACGTATACTAGCACAGCCTGCAACCTCCGTTTGTCTTGAAGAGCAGTCGCTGTTGCTAGCTTCATAGCTGTCATGGCTTGCTGAATCTAGACTCGGGATTTTCTCAGTCGAGGGCTTATTGGCTTTTTCAAGCTTGCGAGGCGTGGCTGTCTCGACCCCAAAGGTGCCTTGGTTCGAATCCTGCACGTGAAAAGTACGTCCAAGGGCCGATGGCGGGCACCCTGAAGTCAATTGCGACGGTCCTTTCCCCGAGCTGGAAGGCACAAATCGATTCCGAATGTTCCTGAAGCTGAAATCGGATGCCTCCTTCCGGGCAGAAGCTGGTGGCGAAGTTACCGACAGGGACATTGTGTGATTTTCTGGTGCTGACTCTGCATCCCCATCTGGGTTGGCGACAGGAATGACGGAAGCATTTGGCAATTCATCGGGGAAATCTTGCTGCACCGGTTCCGGCACGGCGAGTTCGTCTCCGTCCGTCCGGGCCGGGACATCCCCAAGAGCATCCGCTACTGGTATCACGGGGTCCTTGAATTTCTGTCTGTCTTTTCTTTAGACATGACGCAGACGTTATCCTTCACACATTCATTTTGGTGGGTATCCAGTTCATCTGAGAGCTGAAAGTTTCTCCTTACGTGACGTAAATGAGATGGCGTCAATTGAGCTGCCACTGATGGGGGCACTTCGTTTGAATGGTGTTTGGCATCTATGGAAGACGGCAATCGGGGTGCATTGTGCAAGGAGACAGGAGACGAGAGAGTAGCAGCAGCACCTTCGCTAGGGCTAAGCTCGTCATCAGACTCTGCTATCATCTTGATCTTAGAACTTCTTATATGACTTCTCGGAGATTGTCGTTTCAAAGGTGAGCCAAGTGATCTAGCGTGGTCGAAGCTGAACGATGGCATGTCCGTCATGAGTTCATCGAGATCGTTGTCCTGAGATGTCTCATTTCCTCGATTTTGCTGTACATCGGATCTGCGTCTCTTGACCGACACCTTCTTCAGCCACCCAGACCCACTGGCTCGTCGCTTCTTTACAGGGGGACAAATCACAGTTGTGTCCTCTCCAGAAGCTGTCGTGATTACTGGATGACTGATCGGCCTTTGCTGCCACCTCCTCACTATTTGAAACTGTTCTGTCCCCAGAAACGGATGCTGTTGAGTGTACGGAGCCTGCTTAAGACTTTCTGGACTTGGAAGATGACACTCGTTGGCAGGGGTAGAAAAGAACGTTTCCTGGCTGCGTCGAATCGTGGGAGAGCTTTGGCTTCGTCGGGCAGCGCGTTTTTGGAGTCGGGATGTTTCGATATTTTGCCTCATGATAGCCTTGTTGCGTTTGGACATCCATGGATTGACCCATCCCAAGGAACGATCGAATGGTCCCTCTAAGGAGGCCGACATAATTGATGGAACATGACCATTGAGGAACCGTTGCCCGGCTTCTTCGTATCGAAGCGGTCTATCAGCTGCATCATCGTAGCCTTCGTCTTCCGAGCCTTCGTAGAATACACCGTGTCGATCGCAATATGATTCGGAGTAAATGGTATCATTACCGCTCCATTTTCCATTCATCTTTCCGGACATTGCATTCCCTACTGCCACGCCGCGGTGAACCGAAGAAACGGAACTTCAGTCAACACATTAGCAAGGCAATATGGGGAAATGCGTTGATATCGAATCTCCAGTTGTATATGAGATGTCAGTTGAGATCGAAATTCGGCTTGCTGGGTTTTCGATGAGGTCCTTTGCCAAAATCTGATCAGGCTCCAATTGACACGAAACGCGTCTCGCCACGGCACGTGATGTCACGTAAATTGGGTAATGCGTACGTGGCATAATTTTCATGCAACAGCATCTTCGTAGCCTACGACATACCCAAAGAAGCTTGAAGTGTAGAATATTACTTTTTTGATGAGTTGAAAAATTTCCAAGTCTTTTTCAATATCGCCGAATCGAGTAAATTGCATTCTCTCTAATTCTGAGGTTCAGTCACCACGTGACTGAATCTTTCAGTCGCTCGTTGGCCAGGCAACAACCTTTCGCCAATCATGCGAACTGGTGTGTTTACCTGATGTCCTGCCATCACACACGCGCCATGCACACGGCGATACAATCTTGATTTTAAGGCTAAAATATTCCTAAACTATCCTCGCATATCTGAGAGCACAACGCCGGTTCATAATTGGGAGGCTGTATCTCTTTAACTACCAGTTCCACTCTCAAATAAACCTGCTCTCCTCTGGAACAGCGCATCATAACACAGCAACCCGTCTACGGTGTCCATACAACCCCGCCACGACCAACGGTTACCAAACGCGCCCGAGTTGATGGCGTCTTAACACAGTTCCTCCTACTCGTCGTTCGATCTGAGCCTCAAGAGTGCTGTCATGGCACCTGCTTGGCTCGATTCCCTCTCCGAGGACTGGGTGTCGCAACCTGGATCTGACGCTTCTGACGGGCAGCTGCCTCCACTTCCTCCGGATGAAGTAGAAACTCCACAAATACGACAATTTCCCAGCCGTATTCCGCGGAAATCAGGGTGTCGATCGTCGGCTCCTCCGACGAGTAGCAACGGTCCTAACGTTTTGAGTGAACGAAGCGCCAATGACATCAATATTTCAATGCGAAGACTACCTTCAAAGCTGTCGCAAGAAGTCAAACCCGATGTGTCGCGCTCTGTTTCGAACGGGACGAATGGCTCAGTCGTTCATAACAGTCTGGTCAGTCAACAATCTCCCAGCAAAGATGGCCAGACACCGGAATGGAAGAAGCGACTGGTTCATGGCGATGTGCCATATGGCGAGCAGCGAGACCTGTTTTCTTCTGCTGCGGTTGGACTTCAAGACATGTTTAGGCCTCCCCAGAGGGCGAGGAAGATTTACGAGTCGATGGTGGAATACCACATCATACTGATATGACCCTACCATCGAGTCCTCCGACCTGTCCGTTTCCAATCACTGAAGACGACTTGGAAGAATATGAGGGGCTTGATGAGGGGAGGAATACCCTATCGATGTTACTCCTAGTCCCAGCCCTAGACGCTTGCAAAAGGAGATGAAATACAAGTTAAATGAAAGCTCGCCGATTCCCGATGGTCGCAACACCAACTTGCCCGCAGGCGACCACAGCCGGGTCCACCAGCATCAGGACGAGATGTATCCAGACGAAAGCAGTTTGACGGCGCCACCTGGGAATGAAGGCAAGCCAAGAAAAACCAGCGGCCAGAGTGATACGCGTAATGAAGACTTTAGCCCCATCATGATTGGGAAGCACAGCGGCGAAAATGGGAACGTTGATTTTGCGCCGATTGAAGTGCCAGTAGATCAGCTTTGGCAAAAACTCGAGCGTCTGCGTATCAATCAGATGCTTCTCGACTCGCAGGCAGATCTGCAGGCGGGTTTCGATACCAGCCCCAGCAAACCCTCTGGTGATGCCGAAACGACCGAAGACTACATTCATCACGGAGGTTTCATTAATGTTCGTCGGGGTGGGAGGTCAGGCGATGGCTCGTTCTATAACAGGGGCCTCAGCTCAGAAATGGGTGTTGACACATCAGAAATGCTTCCGGAAGAGTCACTACAAGCCAGCACACCAAAAGAATTCCCTTCCGTAAGGACACTTGGGGCCAATCCAGATCCCACCTTTCAGGTTCTACGAAGTCCTTCTTTGCCTCGGGCACCATTTCCTAGTCCTGATAAGAAACAGGCCGCGTCTAGGAATGGCCAGCCGTCGGCAATCAGCCCCTTGAAACTTTTCGGCCCTTATGATACATTCACCAATCAGACCTTGCTGAGGAGAATCAGCCAATTCGAGGAGGGGTCCGCAAGCCCATCAGAGCGGTCAAGAATATCAAACGATGCTAACCAAACCGAATCTGGCACCAACGCCACAGGTGCATCCATCTCTGGATCAAGAAATCTGAGCAAATTTGGAGAGAATGACTTGGACGGCTACGAATTTAGCGGCAACGTACCCGACAAAATTTATGAGAACTCCGACGCAGTCGGCAAAGAGAACGTTGCGCCCAAAGAAGTTTCGCTGCCATTTTATCCATTACGAGGATTCGGAGGTCGAGGGATTCGCCAGAAGGTTACTCAGGTTTAGTCATCGAGCGCAAGCGCAGCAAAGATGAGACTCCATCTAGCAGAAATGGGGAAGGTTTAATGGAAGGTTTAATTCTACCTAATGATGCACCGAACAACTCAGAAACGCCGAGAAGGGATCCCGGCTCTGAGGGTAAGCGACTAAGAACATCCCCTCCAAAGACCCGACGCCGAAAAGACGAAGGACTCTCCATCGTTCAGACATCGCCTTTGGCCGCGAGAAAAAGATGCAAGGAGTTGATGCTGCCCATTTGCAGATGCAATCGCTCTTATCGGGCAAGAAACGCAAAGACGCGTTGCCCGGCAGCTTCGAAATAGCTAATTCTGAAGTTCTCGCCAAGAGGTCTATCCTAAAACCGCAAAGTCCAGGTTCCAGCCGGAGCTCATCCTCGTCGTACAATCAACTCAAAAGTCTCCTCTTCGAGCACTGCAAAAGGGCGATGATATCGCCTCTAGTGATGCAGCGACTGAAACAGATCGTAAGCCATCCATCCATACACAGGACTTTGTTGACCAGGCCGCACAAATCATGGCAATGATCCGAAACCAAGTCAAACCTGACTTGGCGAGCTTGGAGGAGTCCGAGGAGGAAATCGAAGGAGGCGAAAGACTTGCCTCGGATGCTGATTCTTACCAAGATTCCACCAATGAACCCTTTTCCCGGCCTCCGAGCCGGGAAGGTAATCCAACGCCATGGGTCCAACAGCATCAGGATGACCCGGAACTAATAAGTCGATTAAAGAAATACCAAGAATTAAGCGACATGGGGATGTCATTACCTCCTCAGTACGATCTATCAACCTGGCCAAGGATTCCGTCTCGGCAGAAAAAAATTGGAGCGACAGATGGAGCGAAGAGATCAAGGGCGGCCTGGCGATCTTCCAATTCCCATCATGGGCGACGTCATCAGCGATTTGCCCAACGTGCGAATCACTAGTAGTCGATCTGATTCAGAGCAGCAAAGTCTCGATCGAGATTATCCGTCAAACTCATCGAACCGCTCCACCAGTCAGACCTATCCATCTGCTTCGTCTAGGGGTCAGAGTCCAGGCGTACAATCATGCCTGAGAGCATCTCCCATCTTATTCCGGACAGGGTTGGGAGCATGTGCCTTGATAAGGATAACAATGTCTGGATTAAACGCAAGGAGTCCAAAGAGCTGCTCGTGCACAATGTTCTCCCGTCCGAGGACAGCGAGGATGACCCTTTGCTAGCATCCCAGATCTCTCGGTCGATATGACAAAGGAGATGCAAAATCTCAAGCTTGCCACGGCCGCACAAAATGTCGAAACAGACGGCGACTCGGATCGAGAATTGCTCAGAAGCCCCCTATACGAGCCACAAGCAGAAACTATGTGACAATCTCACCCGATCAGCGAACGGGCTTCCGCGCAAACGGTTACGTGACGCAAGAGCTTGGCAAATTAGACGATCACATGTGTCAAAAAGAAGTCGAGAAGCACGTTGCAAGTGAACGCGAAGACAGAGTCAGCAATGCACATTCTTCAACAAAGCGTCGGAATCTTACCATCTCGTTTTCTTCTCCCATTGCGTCCGTGATTCGCGACCTGACCCCGGATGATTTAGACAGTATCGAAGATGGGGAATACGCTCCTGATCACATGTCGCCACAGGAGTCACCAAATCGATCTCCGTTGCAGAACGGCTTGAAGAGCAGGAACGCGTCGCAAGCTCTACGGACCAATAACAATCAGGCACCTTTGAGGCAAGCATCGCTTCGTGGTCCGCCGTTTATCCCACGTCCTGTGTCGCGAATTGATGAACAAGACGAGGAGAGCACCGTGGAAATTGGCAATGAAGATCGACAGGTTAGCATCATTGGTGAACAAAGCATGATGAGCCACAAGACACCGGATGGTCGACGAACCAGCTTGAGCTTTATCTTCAACCACACTCCAGGAAACGGCGCTCTTTCGTTAGTGGCGGACGATAGCGCACTCATCGGTCGAAATGTGGGCAAATTGTCCCTCAGCCCTCTGTCCGAGTTCACTTTCAACAATCCCGACCAGTCTTTCGGGTTCGAGGTCAGTTATGTCATGGGTCACCGACACATGGCGACAGGTGATGGCTCTAAGAAAGTCTTGTCTATGACGATACGAGAACTTGTAGACCGACTTGGTGAGGCTGAGCCACGAGAGTCCTTCTGGGAGGACATCACAGAGCTTGATCTTCACGACAAACGACTTACCAGTTTGCACATGCTGGATGAATTCTGTGGCAAACTGGTCACACTTGACGCTTCAGCGAACAAGCTCAATCACCTTGAAGGGGTACCCTCAACCGTTCGCGATCTTAAAGTTTCTCACAACTTATTGACAGAATTGTCGTCATGGGACCATTTAATGAATCTGCAGTACGTCGATATCTCAGACAATGAGGTCACCGGCTTATCTGCCTTGAAGAACCTGATTCACCTTCGGAGCCTCAAGGCTGATAACAACCAGCTGACGAGCTTGGATGGACTTGACTCACACGATGGACTGTTGTCAATTCGAGCAAGGAGCAACAGAATTGAGGAGCTCGATTTTTCCGTATCGCGATTTGACAGGCTCGAAGAATTGGATCTAAGCGACAACCAGGTATCCTCGGTCCGTAATCTCGACCATCTCCCGGTGTTGGCTCACCTGAAATTGTCCAAAAATCGAATGACTGAGCTCCCGGGTGTCAAATGTATGAGATCGCTGAGACATCTGGACGTGAGTGACAATGAGCTAGCCGTGCTTGACACCAGCAGCTTCCCCAACCTTCACTCAATTCACGCGGACAGGAACCGCATTCATCAAGTTTGTGGGTTTGAACGAACGCGCCGCCTAGACAGCCTTTCTCTTCGTGAGCAGCGCGGGGAGGCACCCTTGGATCTGGGATTCCTCGCCAGTGCATATGAAGTGCGTAAACTCTTCCTCTCCGGCAACTTGCTGCAGAATTTCGACCCCAGGTTGATTTCCTGAATATGCAACTTCTTGAGCTTGCAAATTGTGGGCTGCAAAGCTTGCCAGAAAACATGGGCCAACTGATGCCCAACCTGCGAACCCTCAATGTCAATTTCAATGCGATCAGCAATTTGATGCCGCTGCAGTTCATTCCGCGACTGAAGAAACTGCTTGTTGCTGGGAACAGACTTGCAGATTCTACATTGGTAACACAGCTTCTCACCGAATTTCCTCATTTGACTCGGCTGGATGTTCGAGACAACCCTATAACGATCGGCTTTTACGCGCCTCTGCAGGCTCTAGTCCCCATCAATGGGTCGGGACCCACGAACCTGTTCGTTCTGCCCGATGCCTGTACTGGTAGGGATAAGACATTTGCAAGCAGATTAGACGAGGCTACGAGGCTCAGGAGAAGACTTCATCAAGTGGTCCTTGTAGCTAGCTGCAGGCGTCTGAAAATGCTCGATGGCCTCCTGTCTGTCGGAGGGACATTTTAGCCATTGACGAGTTGCTCCAGACCTTGATTGATGGTGGGCTTATTCCTTGCCTAGAACAGCAAGAGGCAGAGAAGCCGTGCCCATCGATCAAACGTCCCAGGGACGACCAACAAGATGAACACGATGGGGAGACAATGGCCGACGAGCAGGCCAGAGCACAGCTCGAGGACGAGGCTGAGAGTGGGCGGCACCATAAAACACGACTTTGAAAAGTAGTCGTTGGAGCAGGAAGGACAACTTTGCATGGTTTCTTTTTTTCTCCCGGGCGAGAACGTTGAGGAGCAGGGCACATGACAAGGTGGGAAGGGATATTAAAGAACACGGGCACTTATTGCAGCAGGTGCATTTTTAATGAGCGGACATGAAAGGCGTTGGTGGACTGCATTGCTCGGGTCGCGATTGTTTATTGCAATGATTTTTATGTATATGGACTTATGAGTGGGTGTGTACGAATAGAGAAATGATGACAATACTGGAGAGAATTGCATTCACCGACAGATGATGCTTATTGCTGGCAGATGATGCTTATTGCTGTGTGCACTTATGCACCGCCTCTGGCCATTTCCTAACCACCCCCTCCTTCTGGTGGCATCACGTCGTCACGACTCACCATGGCATGCGCCAATAACGGGGCGAAGGACTAAAAGCCACCTACTTCCGTACACGGCCAGTTTCAGCCATTTCCCACCCCATGATTGGTTGCACAGTGGAAATTCTCCCATTGGCCCACGATGCTCACGATGCTCACGATGCTCACAATTTCACAATGCTCGTCATCTATGGTAAATTTGGGTAGACTCGCATTTCCTTGCCCTTCTCCCCCTTTATATCTCCGTCTATTTTGTAAATTTCAAGGTACTTCACATCCTGCCCTGCTGCACTTTCAAATCATTTCCCCGTTCATTTTCATTTTCCCTCCTGACTTGTCATAGTATTATTACATCATCTGGCGTACGGAGTGCTTGCTCCTTGCCACTTCCGCGACCTCGTCACCCCCTCTGCAACCACAGTTCTGCAACCAACAGTGTAGTCACCGGACCGTGGATGTGGTGGGGGTTCAAAGGTTGGTTGGTGTGCAGAACCATCATCGCAATTGAGTCCAACACCAACTTCACCCCCCCGACTCGTACTCGCACTACCCTGTACCAAGTCGTCAACAATCCGTCAACGTCACCAGCATCAAGACCACACCAAACGCCGATCCCCATCCCTCGCCGATCCATCACCACAAGTCACGAACAAAGGATGCGTCACCGTGCATTTCCCTCGCACCCAATGAACCCCGAATCCATCCATCGAAAGACCCCTGGCTGCTGACAGTGCCGATCCAAACGACTTGCCGAACCATGAGCACGCAAAAGCAAACAGATGTCTAATAACTTAACTCCATCTGCACCATCCCCATCCCCTGCGGGGCCGAGCGAAATGATGGAGTCCCTCTGCTCCGCGGCTGTATTGCCCATCTTGCCTAGGGGACTGACTGGCTGGTCAGCACATGGAGCATCCCCTCCGGCCTACGGGGCGGGGTTTGGGGGGACCAGCCAAGTGGTGGGTGGTTTTGGCTTTGGCTTTGTTTCTGGTTTTATCCCTTTGACAGTCATAAGGCCGGGGGTAGCTGGTGGCTTGTGACTGTCAAAGGGATATCATGTCATGGCGCAGCAAGATGAGATGGGCATGCGAGGCTACAAGCTGTCATGTAGGCTGCATGGGGCCAAACGAATCTGGAATAAAAAAAGCGGGAGTCGTTTTGATTCCGAAATGCCTTCCATCGAATGGTTCTGGTGGTCCGTCTAGCGCAGCTGTTTTATTTAATATGACGAATCACATCTGCACCTCATGATAATCCAT
The DNA here is from genome assembly GCA_023658535.1 of Epichloe glyceriae. Taxonomy (NCBI): domain Eukaryota; kingdom Fungi; phylum Ascomycota; class Sordariomycetes; order Hypocreales; family Clavicipitaceae; genus Epichloe; species Epichloe glyceriae. The sequence goes on along the minus strand of CP098294.1, from coordinate 1,736,867 downwards.
ACCTACCTGGGTAGACAGGTTCCAGCGAACTACATGGGGAACGGCGCGAGCAACAAACATCACGACAGTAACTCCGTACTCCGCACGGAGCAGTACCTCACTCAAGAATATATCAATATATCCTTGTCACTTTCTTCGCGCCCTCTGCACAGCATGCGTCTGCCAAGGTACGCACGTTTTAGCCGCAAGAAAGAAGTCGGGTTCGAGAGAAAAGGCTCTTGGTTTCATTTCAACTCGGCGTGTGTGTACGGAGAACCAGCCACGTACCGACTGGTCGGAACTTGGTGTGATTTCAGGATTTCAACGAGCACTGACTGCATGCGTCATTTGATTTGATTCATAATTCGTAGTCGTAGTCGTACTGGGCGAGAAGTGCCTGGGAAACAAAAACGTTGAGCCATGTTTTGTTCGTAATTGGCTACAAAACATGTGATTTCCGCTCCCGTGCAGATATGCAGATCGACCCAACATCGGCTTTCAAGATGACGAGTCAATTTATAGCTTGGGTCCGAACTGCATAGTTTCTCCGTATCGGCGAGTTCAAAGCCTGTGATATTTCCCCAGGCTCAAGCTCACCAGCTCACCAGCTACCAGCTCACCAGCTCACCAGGGTCCGGATCTAAATCCCTGTCCTTGGGCAAGGTTGCTTCATTTCGCCCCGAGCGGGAAGCCAGGATTCAAGGCGGCGGGCGGCCTGCGAATGACGGAGTAGAAAACTTCCCAAGCCCGCGAGCTCTGGCTACCAGCGGGTCTGTGGAACGGCACGGCCGGGCTTGATGAGGCCCATGTCAATCAATCCGAAGTCGTCATCAGGATTATTTCAGTCGGCCACGATGATTTATTACAAGATAAGAAATGAAGGAAGACAAACGGACGGACAGGTCATGCATGTGCCTGCCCGTGATGCTTCTCACGTTCCACGAGGTAAATTCCGACGAGGAGCACAAAAACACCAGGTGCCAGACTGCCGGCTTTCCATGTTGTGTGCTGTGTGCTGTCTTTGCTGTCTTGCTGTCTTTGCTGTCTTGCTGTCTTTGCTGTCTTGCTGTCCGTCTCCATGAAAGCAGGAGACCCCGCTGCGGGCTGGAAATCTGGCGGGGACCCTGCCTGGTTCGATGGACTTGAACAAAGAGAGCCGAGAGCAAACAAACAAATGCATGTCGGCCTAACGGAGCGAGCAGCCTCCAATCGCTTCCAATCCTCCAACCATCAGACCCCGATATCCCTTCTGGGCCAGAGGGAAGCCGACTACGGATCGGATGACATGGAAGAAAGCGAACCCCTGACATGACCAGACAGGGTGACAAGGTTTGCACCAACAAACGCGCTGTCGAGCCAACGCCACGGAGCCACGGAGCCACGCCAGGGCCTACATACGCCAAGGTGTACACAGACGGACAGATGGAAACAATATGAAGCCCCCCCAAAAAAAAAAAAAAACCCCAAAGAAACCAAAAAAAGAGGCATAAAGCCACCACTCACTACCTGCATTGCGAAGTCCAGCCAATCAAGTCCATGCGAACGATAAGCTTCTTGGCACGCTACGGCGGGCCCACTTTGGTTCTGTCCAATCCCCGTTGATGTCGATATCCAACCTGCAATTCGACGGAGCCAGACGCCTTGACAAGCCCAGCCAAGGCCCCATGTACATGTGTAATATTACATACAATACAGTGAGTGTATGTAGTCCGTTCTGGTGCATCCACCCATCGTTCCTTTCTGCCCTCCCCTGTCGCTGGCCCAAGCGGTACCAGCCAGGCCCACCGACATCAAGGCCGAAATCCGTCCAGCCTACTCCGGAAACGAAAGCGATTCGATCGAGGAGTCCGCGCGGAAGGGCTTCGAATGCTGTTTGTTCGACATGGTGGATGAGAAGAGGACCGATGCAGGTGCCTGATCCTAAGCTGACTTTGACTCTCAAAACCGAGACGCCTCCGCCGAGCATGGCTGACCTGGAGGCTGGAGCGAGCGCACAAGAAACAAAGTGGCTGCGGCCGTTGACGTCGGGCACACAGTGTGATCAGCAGATATATGACGATACAAGTCTTGGCGTCGCACTTACCGGTTCATGAACGCCACCAAAAGGCGCAGGCTAAATTGGCTGCGTGCTGGCACGGACAAGGAATGCTGACAGACGCACAGTGCGATCGGAGCACCTCCTGCGGTTCCCACCCCTGCAATCTAGCCCAACACAGACAAGACAAGCTCGAAGGAGGATTTTGTTGAACCCAGACCTGCTCGTGGCCCGGCACCGGCTCCACAGCCCAAGTCCAGGAGGGAGGAGGTGGACAGAGCCACCCGGCGGTACCTGCACTGTGCTGCAAGTTGCTGCAGCTCTGATGGGTGACTTGCTCAGGTGTGTGTGTGGGTGGTATTGTCGCCGACGAGTTGTTGGCCTTGTGTGTGCATTTATGAGTATGTAGTCCGTTACTCCGTACATTTCTGCGAGTTGTCAGTACTCCGCGTACTGTGCTGGACTGTGCTGCGCTGTGAGGACAAGGGTGGGTACGTGCCAGACGAGTTGCAATGCGCTTGCACTTGCACAGGCTCCGGCAGACTCAGCCACTGGCTGTCGACCTCCTCTTGCCACTGGAGCGGATCCCTAGACGCGAACCTGCAGCGGCACGCACCAAAACGTGCTCCGTAGTGTGTGGGGGGGTCCTTTGCCTTCAGATGTCTGTCTGGTTTTGTCTTGCGTGCCTGCCCGCCGTCGTTGCTGACCCTGGTCTTTCTTCCCATCCATCCACCAGTGACCAGTGACCAACTCGCTCGCCCCATCGCAGTCCTAGACAAAAACCTCCGCTCGTCGTGCGCTTTTGGCTCCGTCTCTGCATCCCGCTCATATTACTCTGCATCCCGCGCTTTTTTGTCCCTCTTTTCACTAATCGCATTCTCGACATCGTCCGACTGTTTCCAGTGTTTCCAGGCCTTTGCGGTTGCCGCTTGTCAACACCTCATTGTCGCCGTCGCCGTCGCCATCCATCGCAATCGCCATACGCACGCTCAGTCACTGGGTCAATAACCCCTACTCCGTACGGCCATGCGACGATAGATCTTTGCTCGCGGCCGCCCTCGTCCAGCCCCCAGGCCAGCCTTGCGCTTGCGAGCAAAGGCATGTCGAATCAAGCGACGACGATCCCCCTTAGGTCGAATTCACGATGGGACTTTCACACGAATCACCGCAGCAGCAGACTGAGGCCCTGCAGGAGCCTCTGCCTCTCCACGCTCCTATCCCGCAATCGGCCTCGATGCCTCTTCGTACCGCGAATACTACGCCGCTATCATCACCAGGTCTCTTCAGTCCGACCATGTCACGATCCAACCTCACACTCCCATATACTTCTCTTTCCGAATGCAACACACCAGCTCCGACTGGACACAGCCCATTTCTTCATCCATTACAGACGCACAGAGTCAGAGAGTAAGTTGCACATCGATCGCCATCAATGTTTCTCGGGCACTGGCCTAAACCCCCCTCCCCCGCCCCGCCCTGTCACACTATCTACCTGCCATCGAAATGTTTCGCCGTTCGTTGCGTGGGCAAACAGGATAATTCTTCTTGCAATGCTTTCTATTCATCTCCGCATCCCGTCATGTTCGGAGATTCTGTTGCTAATATTTCCTGTCAAGAACTCATAAAGCATTAATCGACTCGGACAACATAAATGGCCGCAAAACCATCAATCAATATGAGGTCATTGAAGAAATCGGCCGTGGTATGCATGGGAAGGTCAAACTCGCCCGAAATCTCGAAAATGGTGATAACGTGGCTATTAAAATCATTCCCCGCTTCTCCAAGAAGCGACGACTAGGCAAAGTCACGGCCCTCTCTCCACAAGACAAGACGAAGAAGGAAATCGCTATCCTAAAGAAAATCCGACATCCCAACGTCGTCGCACTTCTCGAAGTCATCGACGACCCCGAATTGAAGAAAATCTACATGGTCCTCGAACATGTTGAACTTGGCGAGATCGTATGGCGGAAGAAGGGCCTTCCACATATCTGCCAGTATGAGCGCAGATTGGTCGAACGAGAGATGGGAGGCGGTGACGCATCCACGCTTGAGGAGGACCAGTACAATCAACTTCTTGAACGTAGGCAAGCGATCAAAGATATGAAGAGGGCCAAGATGGCCCAGAACTTTGCTGGACCATCTGACTACTGGAGTGTCGAACATGGTGCCGCCGACGAGGGGGAAGCAGTGTCGGGCCCTGGTCTCGCGTCTCATCACGCGATGATTTCGCCACGACCGACGGCCCGTCCTCGCATTCGGGCTCCCGATCGCATTCCATCGCCTCTACTGGATTGATGCCCTCCGAGATGGCCGAGGACATCTCATGGGTCGACGATATGGTGACACCTGGCCCACTTCATCATTCGAACCCCGGATCTACGGCAGCCCTCGACGGTACCATGTACGGTGCGTATGCTGCAGAAGGGTCACGGCGTGCTTTCCGCGAACGATCGCCCAGCATGGCCGATTCTATCATCTCCCACATGTCATCTGTCGACTACAACCCATTCGCACACGACCCATTCGCCGAAGATTACTCTTTTGTCCCTTGCTTCACCTTCGACCAAGCCCGGTCGACATTCCGGGACACCGTCTTGGGGCTCGAATACCTGCATTACCAAGGTGTAGTTCATCGCGATATCAAACCCGCCAACCTGCTGTGGACCAGAGACCATCGAGTCAAGATATCAGACTTTGGAGTATCCTACTTTGGACGGCCCATCCGCGATGGTGAGGCCGATGATGACACAGTGTCTGAATCTGAAGCCAAGGATTTTGATGATGACCTCGAATTAGCCAAGACGGTTGGCACGCCGGCATTCTTTGCCCCTGAGCTGTGCTATACGGACTTGGACAGTGGACTTCAGCCAAAGGTATCGGAGCAGATTGATGTTTGGTCGCTTGGCGTCACTCTGTATTGCCTCATCTTTGCTCGTATACCCTTTCTCGCCGAAGATGAGTTCCAGATGTTTCGAAAGATCGCCACGGAAGATGTTCACATACCCCGTCGCCGCTTAAAGCCTGTTGATCCGTCAACCTCACCTGCAGAGCACTCTCTCTATAAACGACAAAATGCCCATCCGTATCGCGACGACAACGATCTCGAGTATGAAGATGTCGATAACCTACTGTACGATTTGCTCAGACAAATGTTGACCAAGAATCCCGAGAAGCGAATCCGCCTCAGAGACATCAAACGCCACCCATGGGTTGTTCAAGGTATTTCCAACGTTGTCGGTTGGCTCGATGACACTGACCCAGCAAGACCGTCTCAGGGCAGAAAGATTCAAGTGGATGAGAAGGAAATGTCATATGCTGTCATTCCACTCACCTTCCTGGAACGTGCCCGGTCAGTCATGAAAAAGCCGTGGGGAAGGTCATGCATCCTTTGGTTGAGCGAAGTGATGGCAAGTCAAGAAGGCGAGCCACTAGCAGTGTCGCAAGTTCAGCTGGCGACAGTAGCATGTTCAAGCATGCGGCCGGTGCATCCTCGCAGCACCCTGGCCTCGAGCGACGCTCCAGCCTTCGTGGCGATGACTATTTTGGTAGCTCTGGAAGAGACAACGCCTCCGGTAGTTCAAGCCAGCCACCGACGACAGCCACTTCTACCACAACGACGGTTCATGCCGACAGTTCCTCAACGTATGATCCTTTGGCGACAGTATTGCGGCCAGTTGAAGGAATTCGGGATTTATGCAGCTCGCCCGGGAGCAGCCATGTCGAGGGCAACTCTGATTTCTCGGCTGCCACAGCCTGTTCACGTCGATTCCAACGTCACGTCAATCACAAGATGACACCTCAGTTTCTGCAGCTCGCTCCCGCCCTCCCTGAAACACAGTCGACAACACCTGCCACTCCTCACGCCGAGTCGCGTGTCATCCCAACTCGGGATGAGCATGAAAGATGGACCCGTGCTTTTGGGTCCCAAAGCGAAGATGCTGCCAGGTCAACTTCATTTGACAAAGGGCTGTTTTTGAAACTCGATAAGCCTCAGCGCAGTTCGTCATCTACTTCCCCAGTCGTTGCCACTGGTGCCATGCACGACCACCACCATCGCCACTCTAGACCGGTGAGATCGGTGGACTGGGGAAGGAGGGCGACGATATATTACATCCTCGCCACTCTCCTCTTCACCACAAGCCACTTCTGCCGCGTACCAGCACGGACAACCTCGTTCAGACTCGAACCTTCGCCAGCGAGCTCGATTTGCAGATTCTGCTCAGCCCCTTGCCCCAACCGCCCCCTGACCAGGGACCCCAAATCCACGCCAGCCACCGATGTCAAAAGTATCACAGCAGCAGCAGCAACAGAGTCCTTGTCGGACTCTCGGATTCCATCGCCTGCAAGGGCCGAGCCAGCAAACTGCCCCTGCCCACCTTCACCTGAAGGTGAGATCAGGGATTGGTCTGAGAATGCATCTCCGTTTCGAGGGAACACCATGACTACTAACAAGTCGTCCAGTATGGAATCTTTGGACGGCATAGGTACGCCTTTGACCAGCCCTAGTGAGACAAGGAGTCCTGTTCATACGGGGTCTGCCAAGAGTACATCGGAGAAGTTGGTCGGTTTCCAGTCTGATCCTTCGCTGCCTGCACTACTCAGTGGAGCCAGCTCTGTGTCGGCCGACATGGAATCGGAACTCATGGGTCGACCTGGCCGTCTGGGAAGACAACCCTCACGTCCTGAAGAATCATCCGAGGCTGTCACACCCCCGCATTGTTGAAGGAGCCAGCCGTGAGCCCCATTTTCAACCACACACCCGCCATGGAGAGTGATTCCTTGCGGCTGCATCTTGAGCACGACAGAGCCCAGTCTGATGTGGACATGGACTCATCCACACCCCACCTTGACGAAGATGATGAAAGCGATGATGGCATTTTTCTCATGGCCAAACCCAAGAAGAAGAAGTCCTCTCCAACCACCGCCGCGTCCCGCACCCGCCCTTTTGGGAACAAGAGACGGGACACTGGTGCAAGTACGGCGAGTAACGAAACAGCCAAAAAGTCCTGTGATGAGCTGGATGGATCTGCTTGAGTCCCGCATGAGTTGGCCCCAGATCGCTTGGTCCCGCCTCCTCAATTTCTTTTGTATTTAATCACCAGCGTTATTATGCGTACACGACACGACTTTGAGAATGAACATGGGCCACGTTTCAAGCAGCCTGCCTAATGACCTCGATGGAGCTTCACCTCGACAAGCATGATCATACTGATGACTCCTGCAAACAATGAACAACAGGACGGGCAAGTCACGACTTGAACTTTGCTCGACGTCTTTCCAATATACATTTGTCAGCAGGGACACTGATGACCAAAGCTTTCGTTTTGCTTTCCTTCCTCCCTCCGCCCTCCGCCCTCCGCCCTCCGCCCTCCGGAGCTAGCCTCGGGGTGGTCGATGCGTTTGGGGTGCACGGCGTCGTGTGTTGTTATCTCTTGGGGTTTCCAGTGTTCAACCCTTTCTTTCCTCAGCTCTTCTGGCAGGATCCAACAAGCCTGCATGCCACATTAGAATGATGCATGGCGGTATTTGTCCATTGGTGGATGCAGATTCCATTTTTATTCGTCATTGTTGGGAATTTCGGGGGCGGCTTGAATGTTGATCACGGTTCTGGGAGATTCGGCAACTGCGAAGCCGCCTCACCATTCACCATGATGATGTGGTTCCCCACGGTGTTTCTTGACTGTTTTTTTCTTCTTCCTTGACAATTGCATGGGTCCACGGCGGCATTGCATATATAGATATACTTGGGAAAGCCAGCTGTGAACTGACGGGGGTGATGGACTCTCTAGTCGAGTTCATCTCAGAAAAGGGACACGAGCGAGGACATCATGGGACCGAGAGCTACAGTCTCTCCTCTCTGTCCAGGGAAATTCCTAATATTGCCATGTAGTAGTATACTGAAGTGACCACAGTCACGTCAAAATCCTGTTTCAAAGTGTTGTGTTGTGTTTCGTTTCATCTAGAGACAATCAGTCAGTCGTGACTTTGGCAGCCCTTGCTTATATCCATCGGAACTAGGCATGTCAACGAAATGTTTCGAGTCCACCCATTTCAATGACGTCTTTACGCCTCGGAGAAAACGACCAGAAACGCCGAAACCGCACTCGCGCCCACAAACACACTGAAAATAGCGACACTCAATACCGTGTTGAACAAGGGTGGACTTCTCTTCATGGCCACCATCTCCGTGACGCTGTCCTCAAGCGTCTTGGCCATCTTGTCCCGGCCAAATAGGTCCTTTACGCGCTCCTCACCTGCGATACCCATCTTCGCGAGGTCCTCAAGAGGCATGTCCAAGGCCTGCCGTATGACGTCTGACCAGGCATCAACGTCATCTGGGTCACGGAGCCATCCTGTCTGGGAGTCGGCTATGGTTTCGACAGGGCCGCCAGTATTGGCCGCAAGGACAGGGAGATGGGAGAGCATGGCTTCGAGGGGGACGATGCCGAAATGTTCGTTTGTGGGAGTGTAGACCAGGAGGTGGGAGGAGCGGAGGAGCGCGGATTTGAGGGTGTTGGGGACGGAAAGCAAAAAGAGGACTTGGGTACCCGGGGGACGGAGGACAAGGATGAGACGGCGGAGAGGGCAGTCGGCGTGATGGTGTGGTGCGTGAGGGAGAGGGACGTGGTGAGGGTCTGGAGGGAGGCGTGGTAGGAGGCGTTTTCGGAGACGCGGGAATCGTAGCCGCCTTGACATTGTGCGCGTTAGTGATGGGAATGCCGGAATAAGGGAAGAAAGACATAAGACAGAGTTTGAGGGAGACATGTCATGGATGGGTGTTCCTGTTCTGACACATACCTGCGATGACGAGACGGACGCCCTTGCGCTGTGGCTCGGGAATCTTGGCAAACGCCTGGATTGCCAGTCCGACATCTTTCTTCCTCTCGAACCGGTTGATGCTGAGTATCAACTTGGTAGCATCACCCTTGATCTTTTCTTCGCCATCCATCTTGTCCGTCGTGACATCCGTGTCAACGCATGGATACACCACCTTGGTGACGACCTTGCTCGCCAGACCAGGCCACGTCTTGGCCACAATGTCCTGTGTGAATTTGGAGTTTACCGCCACGGCGTGAGCGAATCCCATGCTCCACTCCTCCACCCAGTCAAAGGGACACGATACAGCCGCTTCACAAACGACTGCCTCCCTGAGCGAGGAGCAGGTCCGGGAAGTGGCAGTAGAACAGGATGGGTACATCTGGCGCGAGGAATTGCATGAGAGGTAGTCCTGCGGAGAGCTGATCAACGATGAAGGCGCGAGGTCGGAGGGAGGGAGTTCGCCGGAGAGAAATATCGTGAGCAGCAGGAGGATGTGGCGGAGGATGGCGCACAAGATGGTCAGTCTAGAGAAGATGGACATGGGAACCAAAGTGTTGCCGCGGACGCGGACGTCGAGAGTGCCTGGATAGATGATTTGTATTAGCATTTCCCTCACAAGACTGGCTCCATTGAAGAGGAACTCGTTTTTTTGCACTTCTCCGGGGGTGAGGGTATAATGATGGTACCATCTCGGCATTCGTCAAAGCAGTGCTTCGGGCTGCAGTGGTTTGTGAAAATGACGACTCTGTGGCCACGGGATTGAAGGCCAACTGCGGCATCGACAACGAGACGCTCTGCGCCGCCAATGCCAAGGTCGGGGTGGAAGAAGACGATAGTTTCGGGCGTGGAATCGAGGGAGGGTGGCAGATCGGGGATGTCGGGGGCCATGACGATGGTGATGGGCGATGGGGTCGATGGGCGATGGTGGTTTTGGCGGTTCGAAAGAGGAGGAACACGAAGGATGAGGGACGGAGGGGGTGGGGAGCTGGTGGGGTGAAGATTTGAGTGGGTCCAGCGCTTGGCGGGGGTGTGTGGATAGCCTGGGCTGGCCCTTCCAAGAATCCAAGAAGCCAAAGCCGAGGCTGCCCACTTCTTCAACCAAACCTCCATTCCGAACTTATTCACAACATGAACCGTCCCTTCCCATCCCTCCCTCAATTTCATCCTCTCGCACAAAAGACCGATCGATAACAACTTATCGACCACCACCAGACCATGTCCCAACAACCACTCTTCACCGTGCCCATCCCCCTTGCGGCGCCCACCCCGGCGGCACCATCACCTGCACCCAGCCCCAACCAACAACCTACCTCCTCACCTTCGTCTCCCCGCCAGACAACCGCCTCACCACGGCCTTTTGCCGCTCCCTCCTCCAGGCCCTCGACATCATCGAGTTCGGCGGCTACGCGCCCGGCGTCGTCGTCACAACAAGCGGCATCCCCAAGTTCTACTCCAACGGCCTGGACCTCGAGCACGCCATCAACACGGATGGGTTCTGGCAATTACTCTACGACGTGTGGGTTCGGTTCTTAACGTAAGTCGGGGTTTTTTTCAAACCACCACCAACCCAATCCCCTCCCCGCCCCCACCACGAGAAGAAGAAGAAGAAGATTAAACAACAAATCAGATATCCCATGCCCACCGTCGCCCTCCTCAACGGCCACACCTTCGCCGGCGGCCTCATGCTCTCCCAAGCCCACGACTACCGCCTCGCCCCCTCCCCGAAAGGCTTCCTCTGCCTAAACGAGGTGCTCTTCGGGGCGCCCCTCAAGCCCCCATGGCCGCGATTTTCCGCCACCGCCTCACGCCCCAGACCTACAGGACGTTGGCCCTCGAAGGTCGTCGCTTCACAGGTCAGCAGGCCGTCGAGGTGGGCCTCGCCGATGCCACGGCCTCTTCGCTGGATGACTGCCTGGCGTTCATTGCCGAGAGACAGTTGACCGAGAAGCCCAAGGCGGGCGTGTACGGCGTCATCAAGACGGAGCTGCACAAGGATCTGCTGAGGGAGTTGCGGAAGGAAGGCGTGGACAGGGAGGAGGGGAGATTCAACGAGGATCAACTGAGGGAGGGGAGAGGAAGGAGTTTGGCAAGGTGTGGTTTGAGCAGTGGACCAAGGAGAACAAGGCGAAATTGTGAAAGGGCCTGCGAGGGCAAGGAATGGGTATCCATCGTGTAGACAAGGTCTAGGGTGAAGAAAATATCATCTGCTGGCAGAGGAAGGACGCCAATGCAATGCGTGCAATGCATGAAGCTGGTGGAAATAGGGATCCTGCGTTCAACCCGAGAACAGTTGAATAGACAGACCTTGGGAAATCGACTGCACTGTACATTAGATTGCAAGACAGTTGTACCGGACCATAAACAACGTGTGGTAAATCACATAGTAAATGGGTATCAAATCTAGCCAAGTCTAGTGTCCAACCGTACATCTCCTTCTCATTTGCTCCCGCTCACTCACTCGTAATCACTAGTCTACGCCTCTATCGGCCGCGGCTCAGCTGCCGTAAGCGCCTCTCCTTCCTCTCCCGCAGTGTTGCTCATTCGCCCCTTTCTATTTTAGCCGCAGTGGCAGCGGTTGTTGCGTCTGTCCTTTGCTTTCGCGCTCTATCTCTTTCGGCAGACAGGTCCTTTTCTGCCTGCATTGCCTTGTTCCGCCGCTGCTCGATATCCTCCTTCGCACCTCCCGCCTCAGCGCTTCGCCGGCTTGGATCAAACCATCAATGCTGATAGCGTGCTCTGTCATGTGATGATTGATATATGTGTACACCCCTGCTGGCGTGTCGCACTGCAGTAGATTCCTCTCATTCAGCTTCAAGAGTGCCAGCGCAATTTGAAAGAGAAATGTGCTCCCGTCGTTGGTGCACAAAACTACGTCCCACAATCGGAACAAAGCCTCCGCGCACAGACAGTCTGTGAATACGGACAAAAACCACTGGAACGTCAGGGCTTCGAGCTCAATGGAGAGGGAATCCAAGTGGACCGAGAGCTTCGGGAGTGCCGTTGACACGAACTGTCGCAAAACTTGCTGGTCGGCTCTCGACGCCAAGAGTGATCGATCGTAGTACCCGTGCGGTAGAATGCTTTCGATAATCGACGCCAAGATCCAGAACGCGTCCTCTCCTGATGGCATAATGAGCAGGAGGTTTGCGGCAATCAAGTTCATGCCTTGGCAGTAGCCAACGTCCTTGTTTCGGCGTGAGTATGCTAGAAGCAATTCACTCAACTTCTGCACCCCGGGACCCCTGCGAAAGAAGATATTGTCTGTCAGGGTTCGATGAATGTCCATCTGAATCTGGCTCACCACGGCCGGGTCATCGTCGTCACCGTTCTGCGCGACAAGATCCTCATAGTACCCTGGGACTCGTAGAGCATTTGCTCCGGAGCATTCCGACCAGACCTTGGCACGGTATGCGACGGGTATTCCGCCAAGCACCAACGCCTTGAATTCGTTCCATTTGGCTCGACCAACCTTGCCCTTGTTGCCCAATCCCGATATGCCGATAACCTCGCCATCGGCAACGCGCGCTTCCGGTGTGATCATGGCCGGCGTTTCGAATCGAGCCTCGGCCACCGCGGCAGCGGCGGCAGCGGCTGCTTGGCCCTCTCGTCGTCGCTCAGCTCGCACTTTTCGTAAAAAGTCATTCCATTTGACCGTCTTGTCGCGCTGCAACGAGTCATGGACCTCACTCAGTTGCTTCAGCAGAAGCTTCACCGCCTCGGCATCTTCCTTGACCACGGCGCTCACCGTCGGGTTCGACTCAAATGGCTGCGTCGTGTCGTTGTCGATTGCAGTTGTTGTGCTCGCCGAAGGTGGAACAAGGCCAACATTTGTGGCAGTGACAGTGGGGGTTTTGGCCGATGCGAGCTGCTCTCGGGGCTCAGGAGGTGTCACGCTACCAGTTCCCTCGAGCACCTCCAACGCCGAAGCATTCATACTGGGTGTATGGCTGAGAAGTTCAGTGGGGAATGTAGCAATTTTCAGGTAGTCTTGCCAACGTTTGGGCTTCGCGTCGTCTTCGGGGCGTTCTTCATGGCCGTTTGGGCTGCCAGGTCTTGCGCTGCTCGAAACAAAACCTCTAGGGCTAGGTAGATCGTCCATGAGATTCGGAGAAACACGCGTGCGGCCATGGGCGAGAAATTCAGTGCGGCCGGCTTTGGTCGTCTGGTTGGCCACGTGGGTCGCTTCTCGTTGTCTCTTCTTACGTCGTTGATCATAAATGAATCCGAATCGATCGGTGAGGAACTCCCCGCTGGCGTTGCTATTGTTGTATATGTGTGACAGGGTTGGAGGCTGCGACTCTGGAGGCAGGATGGCGTCCATTTCAACAGGTCCGTAGCTTTCTTGTTGTGAATTTGCGAGGTTTGGTGGGCTGCTAGCCATACTTGCCCAGTTGTCTTGAACCTGGCTTTTTGTGCTCGTCATAGCCAGAGGTGCCTGCGAGGTGCGGCGCATAGCCATCAAAGCCTTGGGGTTCCCGGCCATGGACGCAGCGCGTGCGGATTGAGCTGTTCGAACACTTGCCGCAGAACCAGCCCTGGTTGAAACTGCACGAGCGGATGCGCTCGCGGCTCTCCCTCTTGGCTCAGCATCTCGTGGTGTCACAGTCCCCCGCGACGAGTTTCAAAGCAAGACTGGCCAACGAAACAGAGGACTTGCGCTCGGAAATGGCTGCTGAGTGAAGGCTGGATGCTCGGCTCGAGGTAGATGCCTTGACTTCGTCGGGAGGGGTGAACAAATCTTCTTGTAGCATGGGCCGTCGATCCATACTTGACTGGGAACGCACTACGGTTGTCGAGTTGATCTTATCGCCATTGACACCGTTCACACTTCCTGATCGCTTCGTGGTGCCGCCTCCCCAGATGTAGTCCTTCCATCCTCGAAGCGTGCCCCTGCCGCCGGGCTCCATAAGCTGCCCGTCCTTGTTACTAGCACGAAGCGTTGACAACTTGCTCTCGGTTTCGCCGTAAGCATGCATTGCCATGGTGTCGTGCATCGCATCGCTCATCAGATGACTCAATCCATCGTTGCCTTGACTGTGCTTTCGTCCATTGGAGCGTATTTCTGTTTCCACTAGCTTGAGCCTGTTTTCTAGGTCCATGTTTGATAGACCACATTCACGGATGATTTTCCTCAGGGCGCGCTCTCGCTCATCAGCACGTCGTCGAAGTGTAGCAATCTGAACATCACGCTGGGCCATGTCCTCTGCAATTTGTCGCACAGAGAGATTGCTCCATGCCGTGCGATGAGCCGTTCAATGTGCTCATCGTCGGCCTGATGCAGGGCTCCCGGTATTGATTGTCTCAGAGGCGCATCTTCGAATAGGGCATCTCGAGATGAACCCTTGCCCGTCAATGTGTCCACAAGGGAGAAGCTGTTGCTGCTAAGATTTCGAGAGCGACTGTTCTCGGATTCCTGCGTGGCCGTCTTGAGTCTTTCTTCGTCGCCATGGCGACCATGAGGGCCGTGAGGGCCGTGAGGGTCGTGGGGATCGGGACTGAAGCTTGGGAAGCTGGTCAGCGACTTATCGCTGGCGGCAATGCTACTAGCCGAACTGCTCGGAGGCTGGCTGAGAAGCCGCCGACTGCGACGCGCACGAACAGTAGTGCTCCGGGCACTTCTAGAACTGCGATGCGATCGAGTCGAGGCTGCGCTTTGCTGGGAGAATGAGCGTTCAAGAGGACATGTCGACGATGGTGCTTCCGACACCGAGTCCATCGCTCAGGCCCCGACTGACTACCTGGGTGCCGAATGTGTGAATGGTGACGAGTGGATGACGCAGCGCTTCTACTACGGGTGTAAAAGTGCAATGATGATCAACGAGAGCGCATGTCGGGTGAGCAGAGAATATCTGCTGGCTTGGTGTTCGCAATCGTCACGGTACTGTCTGTTATCGTGACAAACGTTTGTTGACGTTCTGGGTTGCAGGTTGCACGGGTTGCCGCAGGTCTGTGGGTCTATGGGTCCGTGGGTCCGTGGGTCCGTGGGTCTGTGGGTGCGGGTGGCAAACGAGTGAGTGGTGGTGGACGATGATGATGCCATGTCGTCGACGCAGGTGGATCCCGCGTGGCTAACTTGGCAAAAGTCCGTCTCAGGAAGGAACGACCTCCCCCTTTCCATGTTCCACAGCCGACTTCACCCCGCGTCTGCAAAACCTGCTAGCTCAACAAGCAGACAATCAATCCGGCTCCCGTTCCTTCCAAATCACGATCCACAACGGTCCCGACCCATTCCATCTCCTGGCAGGGCAGGGCAGGGCGGAAACTTGCCAGACACGACAAATATAATAGTAGGCGTCATGCTCCCAGTTTCTTTCATCACATTAAGCCCAAGGTGGATGGCAGTCCTATTAGCGTAGTAGGCTATTCATTAAATTCCTAGATTACTATTCAGAACGTTGGCAGTGCATATGCATGTATACAAACAGAAGAAGCTTCCATCTTCTCAACCATGCAACTCATCACTTCTTCTTGTACTCGAGATAAAACGACTGCGTGCTAGCCGTATCCCAGTCCTTCTTGTTCCTTGCATCTCCGTAGATCTTCAACGCCCTCGTCACAAACTTGTACTTGCCCGCAGGCGCATAGCTGCCCGAGTCTAGCTGGCCGTCCCATGGGCACGAAAAGTTTCCCCTCGGGTTCCAGAAGCCAGGCATATCGAATGGCTGACCTATAGTCTTGACGCCCAGGACCTCGGTCGTCAGGTCCTTGGGAGGGGACGTTGTCATGGGGACAATATCCACGCGGATCTGGGCGGAACCGAGAGCCAGGTTGGCGTACACGGCGGGGACGACGTCGTCCTCCGTGGACGTCCCGGGGCACCACGAATCTTGAGTCCTTTGGGGATTTGGCGAACGCTTCCGTGTCATTGCTCAAGGTGACCCAGGACTGATCGGGCATGAGGACGGTTGCGCTATGGAGAGATCCCACGAGGCCTTGGTATGGCAGAGACAGGGCAGAGCCGTCGGTGCCGTTGACGGTGATGTATCCGGACCAGAGGGGCAGGCGCCTAGCATCAAGACCGCCGGGGGCTTTGGGAGAGACGCCGATGGAGGCGCGGGTACCGGGGGCCAGGGTGACGCTGTCCTTGGAGAATGCCAGGGTGGCTTGGGCGTCGACAACTTCGTTGGGAAAGGCCATGGGGTACACGGAATCCTTTTCGAGAGTGTACATTGTCACGGCAGGGACGTGGCCGAGCTTGTACGTAACCGACTTTTTGCCCTTGTTGCTAATGGTGAAGTTGGAATGGGCGGTAAAGTGGTCTGTATCGTTGAATGAAAGGCTGGACGGGTACAACAACGAGGTCGTGTACGCAGCATCGTAGGCCTGCACAATGCCGCCGCCCTGCTGCGCAGCAGGCGCGAGCTTGCTGTAGAACTTGGTGCCATCATTGAAGAGCTGCGGCTTGGCAGTGGCAGAAAGCAGGTCGTTGATGAGCTCCGGCTCGAGAGTGCCGCGGGCTTGGGCGACCAGGGCGATGATGGCGGCGACCAACGGGCACGACATGGATGTGCCCGAGACGATGGTATAGCTGCCCTTGGCGACGGCCCACGTGGAGAGAATCTCACCACCTGGCGCGCCAATCTGAGGCTTGAAATCCATGTCCCAGGTTGGACCCCACGATGTGTAACTGCTGACCGCTCCGCCGCCATCGTTATAGTTGTTGAAGGAGAAATCCATCTTGGCCTTGGGAGGGCCGGTGACGTCGAGGGTGATTCTGGAGCCAGCCTTCAGTCTCTTGACCCAAGATTCGCCAACCTCGCGCGTCACCATGCCGGCTGCCTTGAAGCTGGAGGTCGCATCACCAATGTCGGGTTCCAAGGTCCCGGCGACGTTGTTGTAAAAAGAATGTACTTGGCACCCTTTGCCGCGACGTTATGCGCCTTTTGGGGAAAGATGCACGTCCCACGACGCACGAGTACAATGTATTTGCTCAGATCGGGCGTGTTGGCTGGGAGTGGAGCGCAAGCGTCGTTGACGATGGCGGCATCGAGACTCGTGGCGTAGACGGGCATCGAGACGTCCCAGGCCGAACCCTCCCCGGGCTATATGTGAAGTCGACCTTGGAACCCCGTCGATGCTGTACTTGGAGTGGAATGACATGACCGGGGTAAGCACGCTGTCGTAAGATGCCACCGCCGTGACCTTCTTGGCGTCGGCAGGAGAGCTCATGTAGAACAGACCATGGTCACCATTGTTGCCGGCAGCAACCGTGCAGGGAACGCCCTGCTCGACGATTCTGGACGCGACCACGGACCATGGATCTTCGGTCCAGCCATTGGGCACTTCGACGGAGGCGCTGATGATGTCGGCGCCGTCCTCAAAGGCCTTGTTGTAGGCAGAGACGATGACGTCCGTCGTTGTGAAGCCGCTGCAGCCAAAGACCCGGTACGCGCCGAGCTTGACGCCGGGCGCGGCTCCGGTGAAGCCAAAAGGGTTCTTCTGCGCGGCCACAATGCCGGCGGTGATGGTTCCGTGACCGGAGCAATCCATGGGATCCTTGTCGGGCACGGGATCGTTGTCGCCCGTGAAGGCATCGCCGACCAAGTCGGTCCCGAAGGACACGAGACAGTGGCGCTGTCCGAAGCATCCGTTCCCGAGAGCAGGGTGCGTGTAGTCAACGCCCGAGTCAAGGAGGGCGAGCTTGACGCCCTCGCCGGTTAAGCCCTTGGCACGGAGCCTGTCCACCTGCGTCATGACGTGCGGCGAGTAGGTATCGGCGGACTCATTGCCTCGCGCCGCCCTCTTGCGGCCTTCTTCTGGCGTTCCAACAGCCCGGACATGGCTGTCGGGAACTCTAATGGGCTTGATTGGCCAGATGTGCTTCACAGACGGCATTTCAGCAATCTTCTTGGCCTTCTCCTCCGCGTTATCAACGTCGTGGATATGCAGAGACACGCCCTTGAAGAGCTTGTAGTCGAGCTTCATGCGGGTGGTTGCTCCCCGTTGAGGGCCTTCATGATGGACGACTCATCCTGGTGTTCTTGATGTCCACGGTCAGTAAAGTAAAAAAATAATTTATAAAAAAAAAAAAAAACACATAAGATTTGCGCTTGCCAAGAAGGAAAGACTCAACGTACGTGACCATCTTCGAATTCGACGAGATAGCGTCCCGGAATCGAATTCACTGCACCAAGCACGGCAGAAGCCGCAGCGACGAGGGATGCAAGGATTGTTGAGCGCACCATGGCTCCAGAAAGTTTCTTACAGCGCCGATATGAAACGAGCGTGAGAATAGACAAAGACGAGTCGGAGAGGATATGGTGACACCAAGAAGCTTGCTTCGGATCAGACACAGGAACCCAATTTATATCATCACCACCACCATACATATTACATATCCCTATTCCTTACGCGAATAACACATCTTTCTTCTGGGCCCGCTTGACTCCGAATTAGTCGTGTACTAATCCTCCCGGATCCCGCGGTCATCCATCCTTGCTGGGCGTCGCATGGCTGCCGGGTATCATTGGGGCCCAGCACAGTCTGGAACGCCTAGATCGGCCAGCCAGCTAGCTACGCGCGAAATACGGATTCGTATTATTATTGCCTGACCTGATCCGTCCCGGCCCATCCCAGCTGATGTCGATTTAATTTGTCGCAATGCCTTCTCCCTTAGAATGGGTGGAGGAAGCGCGCCAATCAGAGCCCTTGTGATCCGCAATCCTACAGGGAATCGAGCTGATGAGCCGTTGAGTGAGCCGCAAAGGGGAAACAGAAGATACCTTCATTTAGTAGTGAAATACGTGGAAAAACAAGTTTCTCTGGGTGGCGTTCGATAGCCCCTGTGTTATCCGTGTAACAACAGCTGCCGGGCCCACGGGGTATTGAGCCTGATTAGAGAGAGACCGACCCGCTGCAAAAAGCGGGGCAAGTAGATTTGCAAAATCATCCAAGGGTTGGAGTGTATACATGTACTTTGTCAAGGAAGGGAAAACACGCCATGCTGTCACGACTGCGAGAGTTAAAAATAGTCGGTAGATGATAAGTGTCTGTACGAAGTACGGACGTGTAGTTGTTGATTCTTATCGCACGGCGAGAGAGGGAGTAGAAGAAGGCATAAAGATCAGGGACTGGAAGACTCTTGATTCATCTCTCTAGAAAGGCCAAAGGGACACCGATCTTTATAGCTATCTATCAAGAGCAAAGAGAAGAGAAAAGAGAAGCGTACAAAAGAGCGTGGAACGCGCAGAATAGAGCGTACGATAATAGCATGACTGATATTAATCATAGCATAATAGATATCGTGAGACTAATTAGGGGCATCCTGGATTGTGTCAAGAGAGGGTCAAAAGAGGCCGGGTTGCGCCGGTCAGCCGGTGGGTCATGTGACTCATAACCTGCAGTCATCGCGATGAGGGTCATCGCGATGTGCCTCGTGACATACCTCGTGACAAATTTAATGATAGATAAAGTGATAGATAACTAGAAGAGAGAGAAGGAGAGGAATCTAGCTAAGAGGAAGAGGCCGCGAGGGAAAAAGAGGCCTCCTATAGTGGGCAGATTGCTGCTTCCTCCGGGTCATGTTCGGTTCAATCGTGGCTAAAGTGGGGCGGCCGAATTAATGCAAATGCACGCGATGCGATTGGTTACATCGCCCCTCGCAGCCCCATTTATGGCGAGGCCACGTAAGCGACCCTAGGAAAATTACAGAAGGAACCTTGTAGGATAAGACCCTCCTAAAAACCTGACGGCCGCCAGGACCACTTGACCACTTGACCACGCGGCTCCCTCCATTTTCATTAGAATATGTGGTTGGAGGTGTTGGATATTATAACTTCCTTCCTTCCAATTTGGGGCTGTCGTTTCATCATAATGTGGCAGGTGATGAGATGCGAGTGAATTCTGTTCCGAGAACCTGGTTCATCCACGTTCCGAGCTGCTGAGCATCGGTACTTCCTAAGCCAGCCTGACCCAGATGCAAAGTCCAGTCTTGAACATCTTGTAAAGAGGTTTGGGTCAATTGGTTCTCGCTGATATTTTGCGGCCCATCGATGTGAAATTTCTCAATTGCCCCATGTCTTGCCTCAAAGTGCAATTTGCGCTACCCGCCATCAGCCAAGAAGGCAAGGATATAGGACCGTCAACTTACATTGAAAGGTAACTGCGGTCTTGGTCGGGGTCTTCCTCGAATGGACAAGTACAGAACGAAAATCGCGGGGTTTGGCCATAAATCCAATCCCTTGACTTCAACTCATCATGACCAGCCATGATTTCTGGGTCATCAAGTGCATCGTCGTTGAGTTCTGCTTGTATGTCGAATGACCCGTACATGCGGTCAAACTCCCGCACCACAGCGTCCTTGAACGTGTCGTTGTCGAGTTCAACATTTCTCACCGGACTTCTGACACTATCGACACCGCGAGCTTTGACAAAAGGCTCAGCAGGCGACCTTAGCATTCCTGAGAGGTTCGACAGATTGGGGCTCCGAAGAAGGCATGTTCCGTGGTGCAGAGACCGCAAACGAGTCAGTTTGTAGGCTGACCCAGATATCTTGAAAGTGCCTGTTTCATGCTTGCCGACTGTGTCGACATCAAGGACAATATCGTGTCGCTTATTTACGCTGGTACGTGGCCGCCCGAGCGATGCCAGAGCTCGAACCACCATTTCCGCATGCTTGTCTCTATCAAACGCCCGTGGGGGCAAATGACACTGAAATTGACATTGCCCAGATCGTGAAAAACAGTGCCGCCTCCTGAGCGTCGTCGAACGAGTTTGACAGCAGAATCCTTCCATCCAATCTCGCCAGGCCGGTTGGCGATCTGTGCGAGTAGCGGAAGGTTGAGCTCTAACCAGGGGTTCTGATTCCTCCCGAATACGACACACGGTGAGTTGACGTAGAGAATGAGTACGGTGGATTCCGGCGGCGTGATCTGCAGCAGGCGATGCTCAACAGAGAGATTCACCAGCGGGTCGTTGGATTTGGAAATGTAGACTTGAGTCTTATTGGAAGGGTGAGCTGCGGCGTCGACGGAGAAGCATCGAGCCCGGCAACGAGGCAATGCAAAAGCACGGCTCATGCATCTCAAAGGAGGTGCCCGGCAGCTAGCCATGATGCAGAAACGAGCGACTGAAGAGAGACAGACAAGAGGATGTGACAGGTGCAAACGGCGCAAACGGCGCAAACGGCGCAAACGGGTGAGCGGACAGCCTCTGTCAGACAGGCATATTGGAATCCTTTACTATCTGACCAATTGTGGCTAGTGAGTGGTGCGAAGCCTGGTTTACACGAGGTGTTTGGATGGTGTTTGGATGGGATGATGCCAATGGTCTTTCATCGAGTGCAAATCGAGGGCGAATCGCGTGAACAAAGACTGAATGAAGCTCCCGCCTGAGGCTGTCGCGGACAATGAAGCAGGTCCCACCCACCGGGCCAGGATAAACAATTTACCCACGTGCGATGGGCAAGACTCCCAAGAGTTCATCTTGCCCAAGAGTCCATCCAGTCCAGACGAGATTCATCACCAAGAGTTCATCTAGTCCAGACGGGATTCATCACATCTCTGAAGTGCCGGCGGCTGTCTTATTCCTTAACTCTCATCATTTGACAAAACACATGTAAGACTTACATGCATGTGTACTCGTGCTCCGCCCCACCTTACCACATGCATGTACATGTATGTAGGTGCTCGAATTTTGTGCCTAATTTCTTGGCACTCAACCCATCCACGTACAACGCAGGACATGCCCCTCCCCCGCCGTCCCAAAAAATTCATTCCACCCTATCTCGACTGACCGAAATCGGATTGACTTGTCCCCAAATTTCAAATTGTAATAAAAAAAAACCCCTTCCACCATTGAACATCTCCCCGTCAATCCAATCACACCATATTACTTCCTCGAGACCAGACAATCGCCCATCATGTCCACCTTTGGGCACTACTTCCGCGTCACCACGTGAGAACCCCCCTCCCCCTCTCCCCTTCTCCTCCCCTCTCCCCTTCTCCTCTCCATAACCCAGGCCCTCATTTCCATACTGACAACAACCCGCCTCTGCACCCCCAGCGCAGGAGAATCCCACGGCAAATCCGTCTCCTGCATCATCGACAACTGCCCTCCCGGTCTTGCCCTCGTCGAAGATGATATCCAGCCGCAGCTCAACCGCCGTCGGCCGGGCCAGTCGGCCATAACGACACCCCGCAACGAAAAAGACAAGGTCACCATCCACTCTGGCACCGAGTTCGGCAAGACCCTAGGCACGCCCATTTTGCTCACGGTCCCCAACGAAGACCAACGGCCCAAGGACTACGGCGACAAGACGATCGATCTTTACCCCCGCCCCAGCCACGCCGACTGGACATATCTCGAAAAGTACGGCACAAAGGCCAGCTCCGGCGGCGGCAGGAGCAGCGCCCGCGAGACAATCGCCCGCGTGGCCGCCGGCGCCGTCGCCGATAAGTGGCTCAAGGAGATTTACGGCGTCGAAATCGTCGCCTTCGTGACCTCGGTCGGCAACATCAAACTCTTCGGCGACGCTGACGCCATGAGCGCAGACCCCGCGTTCCTCAGCCTAGCCGATACCGTGACCCGCGAGCAAGTCGACCAGTTTCTCCCCGTCCGCTGCCCCGACGCCACGGCCAACAAGCGCATGGAAGAACGCATCGCAGAACTGCGCGACCAACACGACAGCACCGGCGGCACCGTAACCTGCGTTATCCGCAACGCCCCCTCTGGTCTCGGCGAGCCTGCGTTCGACAAGCTCGAAGCCCTCATCGGGCACGCTATGCTTTCCATCCCCGCCGTCAAGGGCTTCGAAATCGGCTCGGGTTTCCTCGGTGCCGAAATGAACGGCAGCAAACACAACGACCCTTTATCCCCGCCCCGGAATTGGATGCCGCGGCTGCCAAGCACAGGATTCCCCGATCTCGTCTCCACACCAAGACCAACAACTCGGGTGGTATTCAGGGCGGCATCTCCAACGGCATGCCCATCTTCTTCCGGGTCGCCTTCAAACCCGCCGCCACTATCAGCCAGGACCAAACTACCGCCACGTACGATGCAAGTGGCGAGGGTGTCCTGTCGGCAAAGGGTCGCCACGATCCCTGCGTGGTGCCGCGCGCGGTGCCAATCGTGGAGGCCATGGCTGCTCTAGCTATCGCTGACGCTGTCATGGCCCAGCACGCGAGACGAATGGGTATTCAGATTGCAAAAGCGAAATAGACGGACGATACGAGAAAATGACTGAAAAAGACGATGGTATTCATTAAACGTCAAAGCATGTGGCGAGTACGGACTACGAACAATGCGTAAGCACTCTGGGAGTTTTGGGCCACACAGAAATGTAATCTACATGGACAGTGTTTCCGTTTCATATACCGTCACATTTGCCAGCAGCCAAAGACAAAAAAATATCTTGAACACCTCAATTCCCATCTAATCCCGACATGTCAGCATGTCCAAATGAGAACCCTACGATGGGCAAGAACCCAGAACCCAGAACCCAGAACCCAGCACGCATCGCGCCATCGTTATCAATGACGAAAAGTAAAAGCCGATTCCCATTGTTACCAACAAGGAGAAAAACGTCATGTATTGCGCTCTCAAGTAGACGCCGCGCTAAGTTCCCATGAAAGAGGACAGGTACGAGGAATTCCAAACGCTATCCACTAGTATCCCGATACGGCTCAAGCATCATGCAAAGAAAGCTCACATCTACCCAATATACAACATGTGCCCATAGATCTCCCTTGTTGTCGCAGAACGAAATATCGCCTGTGATAAAGAGGGAGAGATTCCTCGTCTCACAGAGGAAAAAGAAGAAATAAAAGAGGTCCTCTATGTAAGATGTCCCCCTCATCGCCAGTCAACCCATGTTTCGTGCTCCCATCATGCCAGTATTTGTGGTCGAAAAATAAAGATACCCAAGGTTACTACAAATATAATGAAACACAAAAACCCTCGTTTCCGGGAAGAGTGGGAATGTTAATGAAAACGCTGTGCGAAGCATATTCATGATGATATGATGCAACATGGTCATCGAGTATTCGTCATATAGTTTTCGTAAAGCAACGGAGGACAGTGAATCGTTTGGCTCCCGTTGCTCAAGGGTGCCGACCACTTCGATCATGGTTTTCCATGATTCATGTCGTGGTTTTCATACAGACCTAGCACATCAGTAGGAATGTACTCCAGCCATCCAGTCATAAGATCCGGTTGCTGCAGGCCGAGTGCGCCAATGTCGATATCTTGGCTGTCAAACGTGATGGCATCCATGCTTCCATTTCCAAATGCCCAAGAAGATTGATACGGCATTCCTGGTGGATAGTAAACACTATGACTAGGTGTGCCAGCACCACGGCCGTGGGTAGTGTTGCCATCTGCCACATTGCTCGCTGGGCAGGCATTGTAGCCTTCATAGCCGCCCGAGTTTTGGCTTGTGGGGGTGAATCCAGAAGCAATGTACGCCTTTGATGCATCCCTCCATGATCCGAGTATCCATCATTGACAGCTGCTGCATACGGTTGGCCCGCTGTGTTGGACAAGTTTGACGGTCGCCTGGCACGCACCCAAAGTGGCGACGTCGCACCACCCGCCATGTTGGAGGGTGGAGCGGCAGGAGGATACATACTTCCAGACTCGGAAGGCATGCTTTGCCTGATCGGGTCGTAGAGCATGTTGCCTGGTGGTGTGCTGGCTTGTCGTCGTTGATTTGCCTGTAGGTGCTGTTGATGTGCTACTTGATTCACAGCATGGCCATTCGAGTTTTGATACATGAGCGTCAAGTTCGAACTTGGAGAGTTGGCTGTGCCGGCAAGACTCCACGCAATGGGAGGTGCCCCCGCCTTTGGTGAATTGTGACCGAGGTGTCCGAAATCTCCCGCAATGCCCGGTTGAATGGGTGGCATTTTGGTGCTTTCGTATTCTTCTGACGTGTATGTCTCGCAATCCCAGATACCCTTGGCTTTCTGATCCAAGGCAGTAAGTATGTACTTGACACCTCCCCAATACGCATGCATCTGCTGTAACGAATTGTAGCACCGTTGATAGTTCTGATTAGCTGCCGAGGCGAGGATCGAGTGTCGTGAGTGCTTGGAGTTGGACACCTTTCTCTCTATTGGGGGCGTCTGGCGCTGGGAGCAATCGGAGGTGAGCCTTCTCTCGACGGGCCTTCAGAGGCGTTGGCGCTCGATTCCATCAAGAAAGCGCACGCAGCAATATAGATAGGTTGGCTAGTGAACGGGTTGCCGATGAAACTGATAGGATCAATAAGATCCGCGAATGACAAGATGTCGCATATTGTTTTAGCGCTGCTCATGCTCAGCTCTCGGCTGTCAGGGAGTAGTTGGTGCTCGGTTTTCAATTCACCAAAAGGCGTTAACAAGGTCGGTTGATGGAGAACAATGAACAAGGCATGGAACCAAAAATGAAGTAAAATAAATGTTGTTCCATGCCCGAGGCTCAGGTAGGCCTTGAAGTTGCTCACATTGAACTGAAGTCGGCTATCCCAGCTCTTGTACATTTTGGTTAACTGATGCTCCATTTTGGCAAGTTTGCTCCACCTGTCTTCGGTAAGGTCTCGCGCATCGTGGACGTTGTTCAAAAGATCAGATACACGGCCATAGAGATGGATAATCTCCAAGAGCACTGGAAAGAGTACAGGCCATCCAGTAGTGGCATCGAATCTTGCCACTGGGAAAGGCAACTCGAAATCGTCATCGCGGAACGTCACCGGCCGGCCCGTGCCCGAGGAAATGACGCGGTCAAGAAAGAACACTGCCCAAAAGGTATCAATGCGCTCCTGTTCCACTTCCCTCTGCTCCTCGAGGCTTAATGCATCCGAGTCAACCATCTTTTTATCTTCGGGGCTTTCCGAGTCACCGGTGCCTCGATTCCCATGTCTTGTGTACCACGGATCTTTTTCACCTTGATACTGGATACCGACTCTTTTTGCAAACCCAAGTCAACGGCCATGCGAATGGCAAGGCCGAGATACATCCACAGGGCACTATCTTGATTGGCTCCAAATCCTTCATATGCCATCAAAAGTAGTGCTTGGACCGCTCCGACAGAGGGACACGGGAAAGTCTCAACCGTTGCGTGCTTGGCGCGTTGGGCAAACGATTGGCCCCTCTCGGTCCTGGGCAGCTTGTCGTTGCCTCCAGTCAGTTGTTGTGCGTCGGAAAATCGAGCACCGATGGCGCAAATGGCATCAACGAGGATAGGTTCGACTCTTTTTCCACGACCATTCGGAGGAATTTCGACCGGTTCAAGAAGGGGTAGTTACAGCCCAAGTGGACAAAGAATGTCTTGACGAGGTTCAAGATCAAGGGATGGACAGGTACAGTGCTGGTGGGGTCATACACCGGCATGTCTTCTACGGCGACGTCGCTGCCAGCAGCAATACTGCTTCCTCGTAAGCCACCGCTCTGGTTTGACAGTGGTGATGCCGCCGATTGTGACCCTCCAGTAGACCGGCGCCGATCACGAACTGATACGACCATCTGCTTGAAGCCTGGCACGATGGCGGTTGCTCCGAAGTATCGAAAGTAAGGGACCCGGTGAGAATAGTTGCGTCGCAACGTCGGTGAGCTCGGGATGTCATCAGTGCCAGCGGAGGGATGTGGCGCGTGTTGCATGGGTGAAGGTGGAAGACGGGCGGCTTCTGGGTCTGGCCGACTTTGCTCAGAACTGGGCGCATGTTTACGAGCGGAAGCAGGCTTGGTGAATGGCGAGGTCAGCTCGTGTTGTATCTTGACGCCATTGCTGCTGCTTCTGCTATTGGAGGCAGTCGATGCGGGCATGAGGTGTAATTTCTTGGGGTTGGGTTTCTGGTCATGCTCGTCAGGTCGAACATCGTCTGGTGGAGTGTCCTCATCTTCGACAGCGACCTTGGAGTCGAGCGATTCCCCTGCGGCATCTTTGCGGGAGTCTTCGGGAAATCCTTGGCATTGGTGTCCGTTCTTGGTGCAGGTAGAACAAACCGGTCGTTCGCCGGCACATCTCGTTTTTCGTCGCCGGCAAGTCAAGCAACTATTGCAAGGTTAGATGGATCATCATGGCAGTATGACGGAAACGAGCGCAAATGTCTTTGTCATAGGCCTGCGAGGGTAACGATCTGGACGTGGCGGCGACGGATCTGTGGAAGACGTACGCAGCGTTGATTCTCCGGCGTTTGGACGGAGGCTGGCCCTGGTTGTTCACGAAACGAATCTGGCGAGGTTGCGGAGGACCCGAATCCGTCTTGCTGGGGAGCGAGGCCATGCTTCGCTAGATCATGGCGCTGAAGTCTGATGCAATTTTGCTGGTGAGTGGCGGTGTCGCCGCGAAGAGCCGAGGCGACCGGTCCGTTCCGTGGAATTCTTGGTTTTAGGCGTGGCAGGGGTGCTGTCTGTTGACGATGCTTTGCACAGGAGTACTCCGCAGTAAAAGTGGCTCGGGGGCGTAGCGACGTATAATTTTTCGCAACCGACAGCTCTGGCGACGCAGAGGGGCTTCGACAACGTCGACAGACAGGACACGCGGCTTGGAAGCGAGAGAGAGATGGAAGGGGATTGATCGGAGACGTCAGCCGACATAGTGGTGGAGGAGGAGACACCAGGAGACGACGGGTGGTGGTGGTGGTGGTGGTGGTGGTAGTGGTGGTGGTGGTTGCCCTCCCAAGACGATGTTTGTTGCGAGCAGGATTTGGTCGGCGTTGCTGGGACTGGGGTGCTGAGGTGCTGCTGGGAGCAGACGACAGATGACAGATGGCCGGCGGAAGGTGGTGGTTGTGGCCTGCCAATGGCGTCGGCGGTTGGATGGGGCGTTCTGCCGTTGGTTGGACAAGAAGGGCGGAGGGTCGCGGAGGTGGCTTTACGTTTACATAGGTTTGCATAGCCTATTGCCTGCCTCCCTAGGTATTCAAGGATGGAAAGAAGACGAAGCACGACACTTAATACTCCGTATTCTGTAGGAACCCAGGCAATATAGGGCAATATAGGGGATGGCAGGGCTAGACCGACTAGACCTGGACTGCTCGAGTGACAGGGCTCCAGCCAGGAGGGCGTGCTGGGCGTACTGGGCGTACTGGGCGTACTAGGCTTATCACAGTCGAATCAACACTGAGTTAGCAGAGGCATCTGCGGGGCCAAGCCGCGAGAAAACGCACAGCAGAGTGCTAACAGCCTGCCTGGCCGAGGAAGCGACGGAAGGACCAGCCGGCGCCACTGCCAGCAGGCATCGGAAATGCACCAGCCAGACCCCAGCATTGAAGACCAGTTGACGCCTGGCACCTACTAATCTGGCAGCTGGCAGCTGGCAGCTTGCAGCTTGCAGCTTGCAGCTGGCAGGCAACGTTGAACACCAGACTCCGTGGATCAACAACAAGGTAGTGAGGGGATTTCGTTTCCTCAGTCGTATCTCTGAGCAATTTCTGAGCAATTTCTGAGCTGTCTGGTGGTACCGACTCCCAAGCATGCCATCCGTGCCCGTCTTCCGCCGTTCCATGCAGAGTATATCCAACACCACGGCCAATCGGACACGGCCACGGCCAACGGAAACCGCCTGGCGCATACTCCGTACTCCAACCTTCAACCTTCATTTCCATGGAGCAGTCTCCATGACTCTTGCCGGGAGAGTCGATGCATCCACGGTGGGCGAGAAAACGGTGGCTCTTCTCCGTACGGAGCACGGAGTGCGGACTACTGTTGCCCAATTTCCCTCAACGCTGGGGTGTCTGTTATGATCCTTCGCCTGCATATGCACAGGCACATACGTGATATTTATCCATATGCAGCTCTTGCTCAGAACAGGGTGCCCGGCAAACAACAAGCCATGCATGTCGGCGCGTTCAAAATCCCGTCACGCTTTCCGTCCTGCTTCGGCGGAAAGCAAAGAAGCATAAATCGTTGCAAGCAAATAAGCTGCCAGAGATCATTGCTTCCCGGTCGTCGTCTCAATCAGACACTCAGCCACTCGAGGCGTACATATCATCACACCCTGGACCTCGACACAAAGATTCATGACGGGACGGCCTACTCCGTACGAAATCGTTGCTGCATGTTTACACACTCAAATTCTCGTCTTGAAATCTCAGCACATCCCATCACCGCAGTGTTTTCAACCAAACACAATAGTCACACCCATGTCCTCGCTTACTCTTCTCCATAAATCTTTCTTGCCCACTGCCATAATACCATTAGGCATTTGCGCATCCGACGCGTCTACCTCGTCGGCTCGTTTCCACACTTCCTGAACCACTTCCCATGCCCTGTCGATGTTCGCCATGCCTTGTCGACGGGTGATGCCTTGAAAGGTGTCGCGAGCTGACTGTCGGTCCATCGGATCTACAGCTTCGCATGATGCAACGAATAGCGGCCACAACAATGCGCCCATCGGTCCCTCGTGCAAGACCGTGTCCTTGCAGTGGACCAGGCTCACGGAAGCGTGATGCTGTACTACTGGATGGCTTCTCGGAGAGTTGTATATGGTGCGGTAGAGGTATACCAGAGCCGAGTGCCTATATGCCAGCGCATTGTTGAAGATGCTTTGAAACCCTTTCATCTTGCCCTTGGCACTCGAGGACAGTTTTTCCGAGTCGCTGTAGATGGAACACTCTGTCGGCATCACGGGTTGCCACTCATGAAGCAAAGACTCGACAGCGGCGCATTCGACGTCGAATTTGGCCTGCATGACTCTGGTCCCTGACACGTCACCGTGAGCAACCGATGCTTCCAGGTCAGTCTTGAGTGTTAGCAGCCCGGACAAATTTTGAATGACCGGCCATAGGGAGGTGGCCAGACCAAGCAGGGCGTCGACTCCACCAACCCTGGAAACTTGTTGTTGTGAGCGGCGAAGAGACGATTTCTCAAGATTTTTGCAAGTGGGATCATTGGACAGTGGAGCCGTGCCTGATGACAGAGCCGCAATCACATCGTAGAACCGAAAAGCCTGACGCAGTAAGTTAGTCGCACTGGGTCTTCAATCGCGGGTTGGGGAAAAAGTGACATACTTGTTCCAAGAAGGTACGAGTTCGATTCTTTCGGCTCGGACTATTTTGCATAATGGCCTTTGCGCCCTTCAAGTGACCCTCGACAAGATTGGAACGTCGCCTCTGCACGAGCTGCATGTCATTTGGTTCATCAGCAGCTCGACCGGGAAGAAACCCGAGGAACCAAAAAGTGCAACTCACCAC
Source organism: Epichloe glyceriae (assembly GCA_023658535.1). Classification (NCBI taxonomy): domain Eukaryota; kingdom Fungi; phylum Ascomycota; class Sordariomycetes; order Hypocreales; family Clavicipitaceae; genus Epichloe; species Epichloe glyceriae. The sequence goes on along the minus strand of CP098294.1, from coordinate 1,706,925 downwards.
TTCATAGTAAACAATCAGCATGATGGCCGCCAACAGCTCGTTTTGATTCACACCGTGGCCCATTTCAATGAGCTTTGCCAAGTTCCGAATAGCTTCATTATGAAACTGGATGCTGTTCTCGCTGTTTTCGCGTCGATTCATTCCTTTGCCGACCAAATGGGCGCTTGCTAGGGCGTAAATAGCACATTTGATTGCTTGGCTTTCGTAAGCGAGCGGCAGCACGAGCTGCTGAAATGGATTCCCTTCATCTTCTCTCAAAACGATCAAGTGCGATAGCGTGTTGCAAAAGTAGTCCATGAGGAACCGCTCGTTGAAGTCTCGGGAGAATTCCCCAAAGAGGGAAAACAAAATTCAAGAATCGGCGACGGCGACGGCGTCGCTACGGTACCAATCAAGGCAAGGGATGGATCTGTAGATGGCTCCGATGAATATCTGATATTTGCAGGACCCAGCTCCGGTGTGTTACACTGTACGCATGTGCCAACGGTGTGAGATTTTGAGGGCGTAGGAGGAGCCGCGTCGCGGGCCGGAGCATCAGGATTAGACGAGGGCATCTCTGGACATGAATCTGGGATCTCTTGGGTCTCATCACTGGAGGAATGGCGGTCTTCCATCATGTCAACCTTGCGTCGTTGGCGAGGTTTGATGGGTTCGTAGCGACAATCTTGACCACGTTCCTGACATCTGGTGCAAAAGGGCCTGACTTCGTCACACTTCTTCTTCTACGATGCAAGGTCTCAGCTGGAAAATCAACACGACGCCAGGGAAGGGAGGGTTATGATATATATATATATATATATATATACCTTGTCTTTGCTATGGAACAGATGAGCCGTAGTTTTGCAGATAAGGGAGGGGATACTTACCAAAAGTTGCAGCCTGAAGAGGCCAAGATGACATGGTCAGTGATGCATATTCAGAATAGTGAAATAACCACGACTGAAGAGAGAATGCAGAACCCCGAGAAAGTACGGCCGCACACGGGGACTGACTCACCGGCTCTTGACCGCCTCTTGGGAGCTTTAGGCGGCGCGACCTTGGTGTACAGGAGCACCTTTCCCGTTGCCACGGTTGCCATGGCTGGCGAGGAGTAACAACGGCCCCGTGTGCCGAGAGCGAGGCTTTGCTGCATCCACCACGGGGGCCACAGCGGGTTGCGAAGAAACGAGCCAAGATCAGTCGAAGACAAGAAGCTTCTCCCGGTGCGGTGCGGGTCGGGCTGCGATGGTGCCGCGGGGCATGATTGCTTGTGGAAGATGCGCCGGCAGGCCCGGCCACCCTTGTTGTTGGCAGGTTTTGAGGGAAGAACGTGCGGAGCACGGAGCACAATGGAAATCACGACCCTCGATTTGCCGGATCTTGCCTCTGACCCCGACGATTGGTCAGCACCCACTTTCCCCCGCAATGCCCTGGATAAGGCATGATTGACGTAGTTTGGCTGGCACGTGCCTGCGCGAAAATCCGTGCAATCCATCCATGAGGCGCATCTGTGCTGCAGCATAAAACATGTCAGTATATAACCAACATGAGCGAAGTTGCTCCGCATCTGTCTTTGATGATGATGCCCGCGCATGGGGGCGAGGTGTAAAGGCCGGCTTCCCGCTCGGACGGCCAACAAGTGTACAGCGAGCTGTATAGCCCAGAGTATGTCCATGGAAAGGCAGTACAAGTACAGTTGGAAGAATCTAATATCATAGCGTTGGGTCAGCGCCGTGGTCGAGAAGCAATTGAGAACCCATCCATCCTCGCGTGACCACGGTCTGCAGCGATATGCGTAACGGCGTCCGATTGGAGTCGACTTCTCGGCGCCATTGTGCAACAGAATCGCAGCCGAATCGACTTTTTTTCCCACTTCGCTGCGCAGATTGGGGTTTTTTCCGCCGAAACAGGAGGTTCGGTCGGGGATCTGCGCCTTGCCCGCTTTCTTGATTCTCACCTCTCTTGGTGTGATCCGCGAAACGTGCTCCCTCACGACTTTGCCAAAGGGGATACAAAGTGGTCGCCCCATACTACTAATCCCACTTGCAACTTATACCGGACTTTATACTTCTGGCCCGGGTTACTTCTGGCCCCAAATACGCTGGGCCCATCATTCCCTTCATCTTAGTATACTTCTACTTCTACAGGGGTGGGTAGAACTCGAGACCTATTTGGGGCGCTGTCGCGCGCATTCGACCATTTATCCAGACCACACTACTCCGTAATCCGTACAGCGGCTATATCATCACCCGGGTAGGTAGTACATGTCCGCGGTATTACAACTTGACTTTGATATCTACCTGGGTAGGCAGCCTACACATGCTTGATAGCAACGGCCTTGACAAGCCCCCGGAAAGATGTATACCAGGATCTAACTTCCGGCTTAGCTCACTAATACATGTTTCGTTACTCCCCAGAGATGTTGTGCCAGTAAGGGAGCTTCTGACTAGCATTATGGAGATAGATTGTGGTACCATCGAGGTCATCCGTTGACTCTTAGGCTTGGAACCCGAGAGTAAAACAGATCAGCTGGCTGACGCTGACATTTCGCCATGCGAGACTTCATGCTGCCGAACAAAAATTGCTTCGTGGAATATCAAAGTCTAACGAACTTGACGTCTACCATACAGTAACATCAGAGTAACGTGCTCGTTTACAACTATTGGCATCATGAAAATATTCATTAAAAACATGCGTCGTTGCGTGAATTCCAAAGCGTATATCATTTGCTTCAAGCAAGCCGTCTGCTTGTCTTGGCCCCGTAACGCCTCTGGTGATGCAGTCGCTCCTCAGACATACAAAAGACTCCATTTGCCACACCCGTATGCATGCGTATTGCCTGAGTACTAATGCTCCAATTCGAACACCTCAACCCCAAGTGCGAGATGCGTTTGGGCAGAGGAAGAAATATTAGCAGTAAAACTGGTACAACTTGGTTGCGCTTTTCTACAGTGTTAATGCAACGCCAAGAAAAGAAAAGAAAAGAAGCAGAACTCGTTGCGTCATGGTCAGATGGCAGAGATCTAGACTACCACTCCTACTTGGGATCCCTCTGGCAGGCGTCGTCTCTTGACGCTGAGTGGAGGAGAATGTTGCTCTTCGCTTTCCGTTTCTTCCTCAAAGCTTGCGTTGAAAACTTCGGAGAGGGCATCGCGTTTTCGTTTGCTGTGCTCGGTCTTGTCGCCCACTTCCTCGGCCTCCCATGTTTTCATTTCAGACGGATCGAACTGGCCAACAATTTCCTCGCCGAGTGCTTTTCCAAGTCGTTCCCGCAGGCCGAGTATAGGCCAGATGGGAACCCTCGAGTATTCAATCTTCATCCCGGCAGCCTCTTCTTCCTGGCCAAAGGGGGCCTTGGAGGGGTTGTAGAATCTGTCTAGAAAGCTGGCCGTTACATGCCCGGTGTAGACGATGAACTCGGCTGTGTCATTGTCGTGCGTCAGGATCCGCAGGCTCACATTGTCAAACGGAGGACGCTGAGCTTTTCCTCTTGATGGCGCCCATTGCGAATCCCGGCGTGACGATGGAACCGGGGCTCCGTAAAAGTGGTGCTGGGCCATGGCAAGAAAGATGGCAACAAAATGGGCATCATGATCAGAGTTGGCTGGGATGAGGGCTTTTGACCGCATTTGCTGAAGGCGAGAGACGGGGCCGTTCCAAGTTCTTCCAGGACCCGATGCAATGCGGAAAAGGTTTTTGCGCATCGAAGCCAGCTGATTCTTGCCAATGTAGCACATCATGGGCAGGTGAGAGGGTCATGTGGTGTAGGGGTGGATGTGGTTGGGGATGTGTTGTGGGAGTCCGCGGGCCGGGTTGATATTGACTTGAAGGAGCTCTGCGAGGATCGCGCGCTGTCCCGGGATAATTCCATTGTACCTGGGTGCGCACGGCGTCCCGGTACACCCGGTCACCAAAGAAGATGTGCAGCTCAGGTAGGAGTTGCGATTGACTGAAAGCAGCAGGCCACAGCGTTGACAAGACCGTTTTAACAGCATTAGAGCTTAAAACGGGATGCAACGCGTCGGGAAGTAAGATTTCAGTGAGAGCATCACTCAAGGTCATAATTGCTCGGGATGGTCGCAAGTGACCCTTGGATGGCGGCGATCCGGGTGTGCTCTCGGGCAAGGGAGTATCGCATGGTGGCAGTTCGACAAAATGTGCGCCAAGTATTTTCGAATGCAGGTCCGTCCAGCATATTGGACGTACGAATAACGACGTGCCTGCGTGTTGGCGTAATAGATCGTTGAGGGAGTCTCGGGCAGACCGTCGCGGGCGTCTGCGACGGTTGGTGTCGGATGGAGCCGAAGACGTCTGTGACATGATGGCTTCTTTTGAACGCGTGGATTGCACGTCAGGCAGCACGACTGCTGTTGATATGGTGCGAGTCGGAGGGCGATGACAAGCGGCCGGTTGTTCAACAAAGGCGCGCGAGCGATCAACAAAGGCGCGATATTTGAAGTATTGATGCGGTGCTGTCCAGCTCAATGATACGTCAGAAACAAAACCGAACCGAACCGAATCAGGGAAAGGACGAGAAGCAGCAGCAAATGTCGTCGCGAAGATATTCGGGAGTGTAGGATTACGGTAGACGAAGGGAATAAAGACTGACTCTAGTATCAGCATTGATGTTTCATGAAGGGCGGGTCTCTTTAAGAGGAGGTGTTCTGTATGCAAAAGGCGCGCTGTCCGTGTACCAGTATGCGAACGATATTTGAATGTCTCGGTGGCGTTGATTTGGTTCCTCCTTGCCCCTGTAAAAGACGCTGGTGCCGATGCTGCCACTGGCTGAGAGCGCTGTGGCCCACTAAACCAATCACTGAGTCTGCACTAAGCAAAAGCTTTCAAAGGGAAGCGCCGAGTATCTTGTTGTGGACAGAGAGGAGATTGCTGTACGAGGGAGGACGAGGGAGGACGAGGGAGAACGAGGGAGAACGAGGGATTGAAGGGATGCGGAAAGAGTCGTTTCATTCGAGACGGAGAGCACGGAAGGAACGATGGGGGGGCATCGAATGCTTTATGTGTGTGGCATTCCTGCGCCAGTAACTTTTTGTTAGCGAGTCACAAAGACGCACGCGTCCTGTAATGGCGTGTGGCGTGGGTTCTGGCAGGATCCACCCGAGCAGAGGCGCGATCTTTGTGCGAACTCACGTGATATTTAGGCAGCCAGGACTGGTGCGAGCCAATCAGACATGCGATTCTTTGAAGAACTTTGTTCCACAGGCACACCAACCTGTTCGGAGCGACCCAGACACAGCCCGTCATGGTTGGGCCCATGAAAGCTTGGCAGTCAGCAGGACTGATGTGATTGCGCGCAGAGACGAACCAAATTAGGAATGTCGCCGGAGTACGGAATACGCGGATGCGAGAGTGATGACAGTCAAACAATCAAACAAGCTGGGTTTGCATCCTTGAGTCCGCCATTCAGAATGGCCAGTTGACACAGTACTGTGTGCCTTGCCTGCCTGCGTTGCTTGCTGCCATGACACGGCTCTTATCCCCACCGAACCGAACCAGTGATGGAAACCTGCTTTATTCGCTGTGATACTTGTACCGCAGGCAGGTTGAGATGAACATTGGGCAGGAGCGCGCATCCCGCAGTCATGGCATCATCGATGAATCGGCGGGGACATATTGATCATTCACGACAAGTTATGTAGTGAAGCCAACTGCACGCTCAGCCACAATAATCACAAGCCACATCTCCGACCTCTGACGACGGGTTCTGCGCCCCACCCATTTGACGACAAGCTTTCCTAGCAAAAGCCCCGCCAACCACACCAGGCATATATCATCGCCAAACCACCATCGCAGCATCGTCATCGAGCAGTCAGTCCTCGCGCCCGCCATCGCTGCTCAACATGCCGGTACGTCGTATCCCATATAAATGAGAAAACCACCAGCACCACAATTTGATCACCACAACTCTTCCTCTGAACCCCTCCTCGAAATCTCCAGCATCACCATCTAGCACCAAACACCCCCTCCCCAGCTAACCAATCCCTTGCAGGCCTACAACTCCATCTTCAACAACGATCCCAACCCTCCCCGCCTCATCGGCAACTTCCCCATCCTCCCCTGCGCACAAAGACCCGCGGTCCGGCCTACACCCTGCCCATCCCCACCCTCCTCTCCCGGCCAACGATTCTCCCGACCCTGACAGCGAGAGCTACGACGTCCTCGACGAGGTCATCTCGCTGTTCCGCGCCAACACCTTCTTCCGGAACTTTGAGATCCAAGGCCCCGCCGACCGCTTGCTCATCTATGGAATCTGGTTTCTGAGCGACTGCCTGCAGAAGATCAAGCCGCATGCCACGGTAAGGGATGCGCAAAAGGATGTGATGAACTTGGCGCTGGACTTGAACTTTGCTATTCCCGGGGATCCTGGATTTCCACTGAACCAGGTATGTTTCCTATGGGATGAGAGTGCTGATGATGCAAGAGAGGGTGTTTTCCCCATTTCTACAGCGTCGTCTTGGAGGGCGAATACAAGGACGGGAGACGGATGGATGGATGGATGGATGCTACTCGGCGGGATCAATGTGCTAATTTTGCTGGGAACGCAGATGTACGAGGCTCCAAGGGACAGACAAGACGCCGAACAGTTGCGGCAGTACATGGCTCAGGTTCGACAGGAGCTAGCTTCAAGACTGCTGGCGCGTGTGTATGCCGATGACGAGACGAAACCGAGCAAGTGGTGGTTGAGCTTTACCAAGAGAAAGTTCATGGGTAAGGCGTTGTAAGGACAAGAGGGATCGACTAGTGAATGTCGAGCATAGTAGTTCAATGGGAGAGCACTCTTCTACCTTGTTTCTTTCCTGTGCTGCATTTTCTTAAAGCGCATTACATGCTCGCACTTCATGGTACGATAAAATGTCATCGTGATAACACATTCATGTCAGGGTTATTTATATCGCACGGCTCTTCAGCTGCGATCCTATCCAAATGTCACAGTTTCGTACACCACAACGCCTTGATCTACAGTTTCCCTCCCCCTTTAGGACAGCCAGGAAATAACCATTGCCAAGCAAAAAGATAAAAGGGGAAAAGGGGAAAATGGATCTCATCTCTTCCTCTGGAATTTGCCCTCGCCGAGATCCGCCCTTCGGCCGGGATGGTCCTCCACCCTGTGAACAAGAATCCTTCTGCGCCTCCTCGGCCTGTCATGAACGGATGTGTCCTGCCCGGCAGGACTTGCCACCTCCTCGCCCTGCTGGTCTGCACAGCAGCTCCGAGCACCAAGGTGGGATTGAGGGGAAACTCCTGGTCCCAGGCCATTGATCCAGCTCCACCTGCGTCTTGCCCTCTGCTTCTGCAGGCGGGGAGGACACCCAGGCTGCGCGTCTGGCGATGCTGAAGCAATCGACCAATTGCTCCAGAGGCTCAACGGTAGGCGAGTAGATGGCAATGGGAGAGCCGCCCGCCAGGAGGGGAAGTGCGTGGCGGAGAATGGACACCGGGTCCATGGTGCTTGCTACAGCGAGGCCAGAGAAGCCTCCTGCGCGCGTGGCATCGACAGTCTCGCGGGTTCGTGCCCATCTCCGTCGTTTGCGGTGATAATTGCCCCGGCGGTTGGGTTTCCACGAGGCGAGTACTTCGGGAGCAACCTCGTCGGGCTTTTCGCTGTAGGCGGTGTCGTCCTCGGGACTGACTAGCTGAAGCCATGTGATGGGGAGGAGATGCGTGAAGAGCGGATGGTAAGGGTAGGGTGGGTTCGGGTCGCTGCCGTCGTAGTCAAAGTACTTCAGGACGGAGAGATTCGGTTGTGAGTTGGCGTGGATGAGGGTCATGGTGTTGCTAATGGCATAGTGCTCGTCGAGATCACCTTTGCGCGGTCGCTTTTTGTGATTCCTTGAGACGTTTGATTGCGGCTGCTGCTGATGCAGTTCTTTGGTGCCATTTGTGTCAGGGTGATGTTGTTGTTGTTGTTGTTGTTGTTCGGCACCCACCTCCTGAATTTTTGCACCGTCTTCTCCGCCCTCCTCTCCATCCTTCTCCCGATGTAATATACCCATTCTTTCCGCCATCGCGGCGACCAACAACCCTCCCGTATCGTCCACCACCATCCACCTACCGCCATGAGGCTCAATCACCCCTTCTATGGGCGAACCTCCGAAATGCACATCGGCCCAGCACCCCAGCAAACCCATCATTTCCGGGCGCATCTCCAACACCTTGCCTGCATCCCTATCCTCCAGTAGCCATTGATCCAGAAGCACCACATCCAGCGGTAGTACTGTGAAGCGCCTCAAGAATTTCCTCTCCTTTAAAAGCTTGTATTTCGCCAGAGAGTACGACGTCTTCTGATCGATGGCCGTATGAGACAAGATCAATTTCGCAATAAGTTCCTTGCCCGCCGAAGCGCCCTTCTCCTTCAGCTCTTCGATTTCCTGCGTCGTGAGGGTCTGCCTCGCGGAGTCGTCAATGATCTCTCGGTTTGACCGCGCAATGACTTTTCCCGTCTCGTCTACCAGCGCGAGTTCCTCGCCGTCTTCTGCAACAACGGCAGTCTCGCCATTTGCTGAGGACTCTTCATTGACATTGGTCTCGGCGAGAATATCCTCGTTGAGCTCTCTTCCAGAAACGACTCGCAACCGGGAGAACGATTCGCCTTCGCGCTTCTCTTGAACTTCGTACGTGAGGTGGAGTGGACGCTCGATGAGTAGGTTGCTTGGGAACGAGCCGTATTTTCCTAACGATATTGTCCTGCGGGCGGGCAAGGGCATGGTGAACATTGTCAGCATGTTCAGATCGTTGTACTTTAGCGCAAATGGTAAGAAGGAGGCAACGAACGTGTTCGGGGTAATTTGTAGAACACGTAGATTTTCATTTGGAAGGCGCAATGCCACCCAGCCATTGGGCTGCACCACGCTTTGGACATGGTGGTTGTGCGTTGCAAATCCGTGAGTTGAAGAGGCAGCTCAACAACGGTGGTTTTTTCGCAATGGCAAAAAAATAACCTGCAGCTTCTCACCTCGCCCCACATCAGGCAGCCCCACTGCCTCACCGAGTCCTCACCGAGTCCTCACCGAGGGCAAAGTCAAACGGTGCGTTATTTGTAGGAACACAAGCGGAGAGAAGACTCAGCCACTACATGTATATTTCTCTGTAAGAAAATTTACGAGTCTTATCAAGAATCATGAGACACACGCGAGTTCATTTTCGGGTGGGCTCCGTGCAGAACTCTTATTGAACTTGATGCCAAATTGCATCGACTCGTCCCTCTGCAGCTTTGCCACCCCCTCTCCTCCTCCCACCATGTCATGTTGTACGTCACTCCATAGGAGTCCCTTCGCTTGTTCGTCGATCCTGGGAACCAACCCCGGCCAACTTGCCTCCACAAACCTGGCCGGAGCATTGCATCGCGGGAAGCGCCAGATATTATGGAAGGTGCAGGGGTGGGCACCTGCATCATCGCCCCATGACGGATGACGGATGACGGATGACGGATGACGGATGATGGACTTGGGATCTGGTCTGGCCCTGGATCTGTTTCCCAGGGTTGCTCCGATCGACAGCTTCTTCATCGCCCAATGCAACAACATTCATAAAGCGCTCAGCGAGTAATCCGAATCCGTACTCGGTACATCATAGAGACTCTGGAGACGACTTTTAAGGACCGACAATCAATCCCCTTCGCCTGGTTTCGTTCACACGTTCCGTTCCCCATCGTCGTTGAACTTCTTCACACGCCGCTCATTCTCATCAAAGAGTCAACACCACTGCCAGGGGGCACCTTGACTGCATCGTCTCGCCGCCATGCCTTTCAAGGAGTTTGTCAAGAGGCGCTCGCTCAAGGCTGACGACACTCGCCGCACCCGAGCTGCCGAATTGACGCTGCGTCAATCCATTTACCCCATTCTCTTGGTCACCATCCTGTTCTTCCTCTGGGGTTTTAGTTACGGTCTCCTTGACACCCTCAACAAGCATTTCCAAAACACCCTTGGCATCAACGCAGCCCGTTCTGCCGGTCTTCAGGCTGCCTATTTTGGGTAGGTTCCTTGGTCTTACGATGCCCATGCTCAGCATGATGAGCGCGTGTTTGACTTTTCCATTCCTCTCGTCGACTGCGGCGGGTTCAAACTTGACTGACGATGACACTTTGTATAGAGCGTATCCGCTTGCTTCCATCGGTCACGCTGCGTGGATCCTTCGACACTTCGGTTACCGAGCGGTGTTCATCTGGGGACTGTTTCTGTATGCTCTCGGGGCTCTTCTCGCCATTCCGGCACTCAAAGCTGAGTCGTTTGGGGATTCTGCGCATGTATCTTCATCATCGGTAATGGCCTCGGTTCTCTGGAGACGGCCGCAAACCCTTATATTACCGGTAAGCATGAGTTCTGACATTGCGTCCACCTATCGTTTTCGTCTTGAAAGGGCAATCCCCATTGACTAACCTGTGAATCTAGTCTGCGGACCCCCAGATACTCCGAGATTCGAATCAACTTCTCCCAAGCCTTCAATGGAATTGGCACCGTGATTGCCCCGGTCTTGGGCTCATACGTCTTCTTCAACTTTGACGACGATCGTGCCATGGCCAACGTCCAATGGGTTTACCTTTCGATTGCCGTTTTTGTACTGCTTCTCGCGGCGGTCTTCTTTTTCTCGGATATTCCCGAAATCACGGATGCTGGTATGTTCTTCCAGCGAAGCACGCCCCCTGCTGCTGCTGCTGCTACTGCTGCTGGGGATCGAGGCAACGAGCTGACAGAGACATGGCAGATATGGAATTCCAGGCACAGGAAACGCACGTTGGTGGCTCCGCCGACAAGCCGTTTTGGAAGCAGTGGAAGCTATTTCACGCCGCTTTTGCCCAGTTCTGCTACACTGGCGCGCAAGTTGCCATTGCCAGCTTTTTCATCAACTATACCGTGAACACTCGTCCCGGCACTTCCGACCCGGACGCCTCCAAGTTCTTTGCCGGTGCGCAAGCGGCGTTTGCACTCGGCCGGTTTGCTGGCGTAGGGATCATGAAGTACGTCCGTCCACGATGGGTGTTTCTCATCTTCATCAGCGGCGTCGTCATCTTCCTCATCCCGTCCATCACGGAGCGCGGCAACACTGGCATGTCGATGCTCTACGTCGTCTTGTTCTTCGAGTCCATCTGCTTCCCTACTATTGTGGCCCTGGGAATGCGCGGGTTGGGCAGACACACCAAGCGCGGCAGCGGTTTCATCGTCGGTGGCGTCGTTGGCGGTGCATGTGTCCCGCCTGCTACTGGTGCGGCCGCCGACTACTTCAGGAAAAGGGGCCACAGATTCAATTACGGGCTTGCCATGTTCGTCCCCTTGATTTTCATGGGCTTGGCCTGGGTCTATGCTGCGTGTGTGAACTTTGTTCCCGAGTACAAGCACGTTGTGGACTCACTGGGCGAGGCGGACATTGGAATCTCGAATGCAAATAACGCCATCGTGAACAAGGGGTCATCAACATCCAACAAGTCGGAGAAGCCCCGTGAGGATCATGATCCCGGGCGTCGTGCTGGACACAAGGACGCGGGATCCACATCCGCTGCGGCCACGGCTTCCAGGGACTCATAATTAGCTTCAAATTTACATATAGTCTTTAGGAGCATTTGTCAATTCATCCAACAGCGAGTTGTTTTTTTCACGTCATACTCGTGTTCCTATCCAGTCAAGTCCCAGTGCAAGCTTTTGAAAGTAACCCTACCTGTTCCCATCCATGCATAATGCATGCAAAACCCTGTTACTCTTGCCTCGTCCACCATATATACATTTACCAGGGAGTCTAACCCTCACTGTACATGATCGTGGTCCATGGTCAGACACGGCTCCAGCACTTACATTGCCAGTCGATCCGCCCCGAAACCCTATTCGACGTCTTTGGCCGAACGAAACTTTGCAATCTCCCAAACTACATGTTGAGCCAAAGCCAACAGGATGGCCCGCCCACGATGGCAAAACAAGCCGTCGTGGAATATACTTTAACAAAGACGCACCTTGAACTCTACAACAGCGGCACGATGGGCTGGAAAAAAAAATTTCAAAAAAAAGTTTGTATCAACGCACATGTATATAAATACTCCCCGAGTGCCATGTCTTTCTGTCCATTTTCCCGTCCTCGACCATTTCCATCATCCCATTGTACGACCATCGACCTGCCTGCATCCGAGGTTTCTTGCACATTGTTCCTCACTTATCTGACATTTACATCAAGGCTACTCACTAAAAAAAAAAAAGAGCCATAACAACCATTGTCCAAACGACGTACATCTCGACCCAATAATTTATCATTACAACCAGAGTCTTTTTCTGCCCCCTCTTCTTCTTCTTCTTCTTCATAAGAACGTCTATTCGTCGAAAGAAGGGAGCAGATCTGGAACATCGCCAACGGTTCTTGAACACCTTTGCGAAAATCGCCAACCAGAATGTCCGATAAAACCCCACCACCAACGTCCCCGTCCCCGCACGGCAGCGACGCCACCCCGGACACGGACACGGACCGGCAGGAGCGGCTCCGCCGCGCGGTGGGCCTCAGCCCCGCCATGAGCGAGCGGGTCGCCGACGACGTGGCGCTTCTCGAGGCAGCCATGGCGCTCGCCCGGTTCTCGCGGGAGGCGCACCGGTGCAGCAGGGACGAGATCCGGAGGGCTTCTTCACCACCTCCACCTCCACCTCCACCTCCACCGGAGACCGGGAACAGGACCGGGATCATCATCGGCAAGGGTCCCGCAGCCGCAGGGGGGCCGGCAAGGCGAGGCCGAAACCTCCCTCCGCTGCTGCGAAGAAGAAGAAGAAGAAGGAGAAGAAGAAGAAGGAGAAGGACGTCGTGGACGACGGCGACTCCGGGCGTGTTCGCCGGGCGGTTGCGGTTGCGGACCAGAAAGCCGCGTCGTTTACCATGGTTCTTCGCAGGAATGCGAGAGCGGAGAAGTGTGCTTGTTGAGCGAGCACTTTTGCGTGTTTTTGCGACTTCATGCGGGATGTTTACTGGGGCGACAGGATGTTGGACCAGTGGCGGTGGTGTACAACAGAGAGTGGATCTTGTGTGTTTTTCTCCTTGTTTCTGCTTTGAAGGGCTTCAAGGTACACGATGAGAGCGTGAAGCTGGAATCCATGGCATGGAAAGATGGGGTTTTGTTTATGATCGGCATCGGCATCGGTAATATCGAGCATTGTTTTTCAAACATCTCGTTGGCCTTCATGGAGGGCCACGACAGATGATACAAAGGCACGAGAAATACGAGAAGTACGAGAAATATACGGCACTTGATTCGCCGTGTGTACCCAGCTTAGTGTATCTATCATCATGAATCCGTGACTGATAGATAACCCACCGAGTCCGAGTCTAGGCGAAATTCCTCCTCCGCCCACCTCTCGTACTCCTTTCCACGTGGCCTCTCAACACCTTCCTCGTCTCTACCAAACTCCTCTTCTGCTTGCTCTTGGCCTTGCCCAGCGTCATGAGGAAGTTCTTCTTCCGCTGCTTCTCCCGATTGCTCGTGCTCTTGCCCTCAGCCTCCTTCTTGCTCCTCTTGATTGCCTGCGTGGACTTGTGCTCTTCTCTCTCGGGCTTGCCCTCCTTTGCCAGCGCCACCTTTTCTTCCTTTGTCAACTTGCGCAGCTTGGCGGGTGCCTCGATATTCTCGGCCGTCAACCCGTCATCCGCGTGTCTGATTTCGGAAGCATTGGGCCCCTTGCGTCGAGTGCCCCCGGCGGCGGATTCAATGGCGGCTGTGGCGCGGAGTTCCTGGAGTTTTTGGAGGTCGGCGGGCGTGAGGATGGTGGTTGTGGCGAGGAGTTGCATGCGTTCGAGTTGGTCGGCTGCCGATTCGGTGTCTTCCTCGGCGTCGGACTCTGAGTCAGAAGCGTCATCGGGACCCTTCTTTTCTTCTGCTTCTGCTTCTTGGAAGCTGGTGCTTCATCGTCGGAGTGGTCCACGTTGATCCATTCGCCGGAATCGCTGCTATCTTCAGACCCGACTTCCCATCCGTCTGAGTCGGAGCCGTCGTCTTCTACATCCTTTTCCTCGTCACTCCCGGGAGTTTCTGCGAGGCCCTTGGCCAGTCGTTTTCTCTTCTCTTCCTCATCCTTCCACTTGGCCAAGAGATCAAGGCCTTCGATGCCACCGGCTACTTCTTCACCAAATCTTTGTTGGTGCTGTAGCCCGTTTTTGAGACCAATGGTGGCGTTCTTGCCCCGATCCTTCCTTTGGAGTAGTTCAGCGCCGACTTCTCGATAGAGCGATAGAAGGCCCTTGGCCGCCATCATGACGCCCTTGTCCTTGCTCTTGCGATACTGTACGAGGTCTTGTAGCAATGTGTCTGTCATGGCCAGCGGCTGTCTGGAACAAATCTCGCGAATTGCGTTCATTCCGGCGGCACAAACTTCTGCTGCCGCCGCCTCGGACACAAATTCATTTGCAATTTTCTGAATGAGGGGTTCAATAGCATCAGGCGGCACCAGGTTGTGCGTTCCCTGCGCCAGACAGGCGAGAATCGTGGTGACGGATTGTTGCCTGGGCGTCAGGTATTTGATGAACCAAGAGTACAGCGCCACGATCGTAAGCTTGTGCAAACCAACTAGTCGGGTGATCAACTGCAACACCAGAATTTTGGACTCCAATGATAGTTTGGTCTTTGTGTTTTGCAGGTGCTTGGAGTAAAGTTGTTCCACAAATCCTTGAGGATCGTGCAATAGATGAAGAGCCGAAAAATTGAGCGGGTGAGGCTTGGCTTTTTGCGCTCGTCTCGCCGAACTTTGTGGACTGCCCTCTCGTACGATTTCTTCTGTTTCTTGGTCTTTTTGTTAATGCCGATCTGATGCCGAATCTTGCCCAAGTCAATTTCTTCGTCACTACTATCGTCCTCGAGCTCTTCTCGCTCCTTGTCGCCGCCCAAAAGAAACGCGTCGCACCAATCACGACCTTCTCGTTATCGGACAAACAAGCCTCTTTCATTACATCCACGGGTTTCGCATCTGTCCAAAGTTGCCGTTTCCAGAGCTCGCGAGTCAGTTTGATGGCCCAAATCGCTCGAGGCGATCCTCGATCCGCAGTGACCAGGTTGTACAGCACAGTCTGGACTGTCCGGTTCAGAGGGTGGTTGATCGACTTGGAGTTCGAATTTCGCATGTCGCTTAGAATCTTCTGGAAGATCAGCTCGCGCAAGCTTTTGCTTGGCGACGATACCAAGATGGGAAACAAGGTCGTAAGCAGACTCGCCGAGTCAATGACATCTTTGCGACGCAGCAGCACGAGACTGCCTACGATCTTGTCTCGCAGATCAGGGTGTAGAACGGCGTGATGGTCATTGAGAATCAGTTTGAGGTCATCGGGGTACGTCTTCGTCTCTTCGGGGTAGCAGTCGGCCACGTGTGCAATCAAATCAATTATGTTGTGGAAGGATTCGATCGAGTCGGCCGTTCCAGCGGTCGGAGATGTGAGGAAAATTTCGCGCTGGGATTCATATTGCTCCCACTGTTTGAGGAAATCATCCTTGTATGATCTGCAGACCATGTCGGCCGGCGGGTAAGTACGAAATGTTTCTGGAAGGACAAAAGATTGCTCACCTTGGATCTTTCCGAATCTTGTACTGCAGGCTCGCACTGGAATTGGCATTAGTCTTACGAGAGCGTATGTGGTAAAGAATGAAGTGAGGCATTGGACAAGACATACAAGTCTGCATCGAGTTTTTCTAGCGCAGCGACCTTTCTTTTCACCATTGCGGCTGTCCTGCCTCACAATGGATGTGGCGGGAGCTGTTTGTGTTTGCTTGCGAGGGGTGGGATGCAACTTTTCAGAAATTTTGGATTCGCAAGGGTAACTTGATAAGATAAGAAGAGACAGACGTCGGGGCCCGCTTTGGCTGTCAGGTTTGGCAGACTTGGTTAATTGATTGGTGTGGGGCTAATCAGGACCTCAAGAGTCTGATGGTATGAACAGCACTCCAACATTAAACCACAAGAACAAGTGGTCACAACTTCACAAATCTTCTAGAGGTGTCCCAAGATAGTAAATCTCTTCATATTGAATCTCTATCCTTTCCCCCTTTTTACATCGATTTCTGGGTAACCATCAAACATGCCCATCTATAGCTCTAAGACTCCAAGCTCCAAATCCCAAAACATACAAGTGTTAGAACAAGCATGATATCAATCGCGCTTGGCAGCCGCGATTGTGGCCGGAAGAAGGTCGGCCCGCGCGCGACCCCACTTTCCGATTCACAGTCAGGCCCTGTGATAGGGCAGGGCTTACACCACGTGACCCACACACACAGCTGCCCGTTTTTACCTCATAAGAGTGCCCTTACTTTTTAACCTCTCTTTCCCTCTTTCTTTAATAGCTTAGAATAGATAATTAATAACAATACTATTCTTAGAGCTTACATATTATAACCCTACGTAACTAACACTAATTAGTAGTTAACTTTATAGGTAACCACTTTTAAACACACGTAAATACTGTAGATTAGTAAGGTTTATATAGAAAAGGCTTTCTTAGAAGTAGTGTAGTTAGGCCCCTTTTATTTTTTAGTAAGAGTAACCTAATTATTATAAGATCTATAATTATACTAAGGAAGAAGTTTATCTTAGTCCCTTTTATTCTTTAGTAAAAGTAGCTAATAATAAATAAAAGCCTAAACCTTAAAGAAAAGTTTAACTCTAGTAGCTAGGTCTATCCTATTATTCTTCTCCTTAGTATATTCTATTATATAAGAAGTTAACTACTAAGCCTTATAATCCTTTATAAAACCTCCCTTATAATAGTAGAAGTTATTACTATCCTCCCTTACCTAAAAATATATACTTTTCCCTATTTCTTTTCTCTCTAAAGCCTATATATTATAATAGTTAATATAAAAGAATAAATATAAGCCCTTATAAGCTAAGAAGGCTTTTAAGTAAGAGAAGACTTTATAAAAGCTACTAAAAGGTATTAGGAAAATAAAGTAAATATCCTCCCCTTCTATATATTCCCTAAACCTTATATAAATATATTATAAAAGAGTTATTCTATAAGGTTAAAGAGTTTAATATTAAGAAAAGTAATATACCTAAGGAACTTATAGCCTATTTCCTTACTAGAGTTATAGATTATAAAGTAAGAAAGGTAATAGGAAGAATACTATTTATAGAGTTTACTTAGGACTTTAATTAATAGAGAGAAAAGATATTTCTTAAAACACTAATCCTAGTAGTAAAGCACCTATAGGATTATCTTATAAATAACAGGGTATATATAATAATTAGCTAATTAATAAAGGTACTAATTAACCTTTAAGAAGTCCTTAACTAAAATAAATTCCGTTTTTAGTCCTAAGAGGAAGTTAAAGATATAAGAAAGAGGTATATAGAATTCTAAAGGAAACTTTAGAATAATAATAACTTCTTAAATAATCTTCTTAATAAAGGAGATATTTAAGAGCATTATAAATTAAAGACCTCTTATTCTCTTTATTAAAGCCTACTAAGCATTACCCTATTAGGGCAATTACATAATAATAGGTGTGACTTCCCTATAGGAGGTACCTATTAACATATACCTTTACTATAGCCTTAAACCTATATAATAGCTTAATAACTATAGACTACACTCCCTCCTGCCTAACAGAGAGTGGCTTCTATTAATAATCTACTCACACCCTTATAGCCTATAGCAAAACAGATTATTAATCTTATAAAGATATATATATTAGAACAGTAATATAGTGCTAATAACTATAATATCTTTAAGTTAAAGCTATAAACCTTTAAGAGGAAGTGTAAGATATTAGACATTAAATAAGAGTAATTAGGCTACGTATTTAAGGTTATACTTAAAGGGAAAGCCCTCTAATTTTACTTAGATTACCTCTTAAAACCAGAGAACCCTTAAGACTTACTAACTCTAGTTATATAGATAAAAAAGAGGTTTAAGACTAAGGATATAAGACAGAGATATCTTCTTAAGTAGCACTAAACTATACTCTAGAAGATTATTAGTAAGAACTAAGACAAATTAAAGATAAAATGCTTTAATAAACTTGTGGAAAAGCTCTCTATCTTATAATAGGCTATACTTAATATAGGTTAATCTAAATAAGCCCTCTAGAACTAGATAATAAACGCCTATAATAGAATCCTAGAGTGTAGGAGCTATATTACTAACCCTCCTAATAGCCTCTAATAGTTCTATAAACAGGTATGAATAACTATTTATCTTATTATAGAAGAATCTAGTGGCTAATATTAATTCCTTACTAATACTAAAACCCTAGACTAATTCTAGACTAATAGGAGGTATAATAGTAAAGGCAAAGAGTTATAATACCTTTCCTAAAGGCATAAAGGAATATAGGGACCCCCTGTTTAAGGAAGTGCTATATATATAGTAAAGAGGGATATTAGTTAATAAAGCACTCTAAGGAGAAATAGAAGAAGGCATACTAGCGGTTTAAGAATCACTATATAGTTAACTCCTCTTTATTCTTTTAAGCTGTTATGAACTGGCCTTGGGGCAGCTGCAAGCAAGCGTTCAAAGTGCGATTGTTATTCTTAGAGAGGAAGGAAAGAACTAGATAAGAGGTTGCACAGCACCTAGCTATATACCCTTCTGTGCGTGGTCTGTGCACATAGCGCGCAGTAGCCCTAAGTCCTAAATATATCCGCATATAACACGTGTCCTTCCCGCACACTCTTCGCATCCTTTCCATACCTAAGAAGGACCTAAGCCTTAAGCTTAAGTCTATAATATACCCCCTTCTTACCTCCCCTCTCCCCCTCCTTAGGAAAAAAAAATTTTTATGCCCCCTCTATTTCTTATCCTTCCCTTTACTTTCCTATATGTATTCTAGCTGTCTTACTTCTCTAAGGGTAAATCAAACTATACCTATTTCTGCACTTATTTTAGACTATTACTTGTTCACATATCCCCCTATTTTGCCTTAAACCTATCTAGTGCCTTAGTGTTTTGCATATTTTCTAGGGGTTCTTACATTAGCTATATATAACCTTTCTATTTAACTAGAATATTATGATTTAATCCCTAGCCTAGCGTATTCTTAGCTATAAGAATTTCCTTTACCTAGTACTCCACAAGATTGTTATCTGTATTTGTTATTATTAGCTCTAGTAGCAGTCTTTTATTAGCTAGCTTTTAACTTAGTAACGGGTCCTCTACTACCCTCTAGACTAAATCTACATAAAAGACTAGGTATAGCCCCCTAGGAATATCTAGCTTTATAGTTAATAGTGTTAGTACCTCTAGTACCTTATACTTAGCTATAACCTAGTCTAGCTTCTTATATAGGCGGTTTGTTTTAATGTTCTTAAGACTTAGCTACACGTAGTCCCTAACCTAGAACTGTTCTGCAAGTCTCTAACTACTATTTATGTTTTCCTATTACTATTGCTAGATAAAAGCTATAGCCGCTTGTATTAGGTCTATGCTCTCTTTTAAATGCTATAGGAATGCTTATACTTGCCCTTTTGCTAAAGTCCTTAAAGCTTCTGTAAATAGTAGTGCCTAGATTATAGGTATATTAAAGCTATAAAGAGCTATATTTACACTTACTTCTATTACTAAGGAATCCCTATTATTTAATGCTAGTTAATAGGCTAGTAAGTGATTTGCTTACTTAAATTGTAAAAGGATAATATTACCTATAACACTGCCTAAACCTCCTAGTTAGCTCTCTCTATACCTCTATCTATCTATAAGTGGTAAGAGGTTAATAGTAATTACTTAGTGCTAATCTTCTTATAGAGTGCTATCTAAAAGTTACTTAACTAATCTAACCCGTAATCCGTGATAATCTAGGTAGGGAACCTATAGAACTGCTACTAATAGTGCTTAAACTATTCCGCATATACCTTAGCCTTTATTAACGTTATAGCCTTAAGTTACATAAATTTAGAGAGTCTATCTATAATAACTATTAGGAACTGTAGGTTAGCCTAGTCTCTAGTAAGGAGCTCTGTTATAAAATTAATAGAGATTTGTAACTAATATTTGTCTGGTAGGGGAATTGGCTTTAGTAAGCCCTAATATAACTGTTAACTCTTTCGTCCCCTATAGCAGTAGTAATTGCGTATAAACCATGCCACGTCCTATAATATGCTATCCTAATAGAAGTCCCTCTAAAGCGCCTTAAAGGTAGTGTTCTGCCCTGGATAACCTAGTAAGGGTAAGTTATAAGTCCGCTAGATTAAAGTTATGGTTAGAGGCTCTTACTTTAGTACCTAAGTCTAGCCCTAGAATTAAAGCGCCTCTTTTATACTAATCTGATAATCTACAATCTGTTCTTATGTGCTAGTAGCATTAGGAAACTTCTAAGCTCTAGCCCTTACTACCTTAAGCTGTAGTCTATAGGTCTTATTATAGGCCACGGATTAATCCTATAGGGATTAGAGGTGCTTATCTATAAATAAGGAGTCCTTAGCTAGGATGCTCGTTGCTTAGGCCAAATTACCCTCTATTATATTGCCTTCTAAAGCTAAGTTATCCTTTAGAGTGATGCCCTCTAAAACTAACATAGGCCTAATACTAACACGCAGCTAACCCTAACCAAAGCTAAACTAAGTAAGCGTTATCGCTAATTATATAATAGGCACTTTTAGTTTAGCTAACTATGCCTCTTCCTAATAGCGCCTTAATAATATATCTAGCTAGCTTACCTAAGTCCCTAGCCTATAGCGTAAGTGAAAATTAAAAAGTGCTAGAGTCTTTGCCTATTATGCCTGTTATTCTAATATCTCCCTTAGGGCTATAAAGTACTCTAAGTTCTTATAGTCTATAAGTATTGTAAACAGACTGCTAACACTCTGTAGCTCTGCTAACTACGCCTTAAGATATAAGATAATTGCTAGAAGTTCCTTATTATATATTATATAATTCCTTTAAGCTAGTTACAAACAAGCTAAGTAATACGCTACTAGATGTAAGACCCCTTTGTTATTTGTCTAGGAAAGGCAACCTCCTAATACTATTCCTAAGCAATCCGCCTCCACTACTGTATCCTTATTAGGGTCCTATTATATAAGGATTAGGTATAATATAAAAGCTAACTTTAATGTCTTAAAAGCCTTATCACATGCCTCTATCTAGCGGAATACCACGCCCTTCTTTATTAGGTTAATTAGGGGCTTATAATATCTAAAAATTACGGTATAAAATCGCAATAAAAGTTAGTAAATCCCAGAAACCCGCGCACTCCTTGGACCTATATTAGAGCCTCCTAATCTCTAATTGCCGTAATCTTTTTGTTATCTAGGTGAATCTATTTTCCTACGTAAATAATAAACCTAAGGTACTTTACCTCTTTTATAGCAAAGATGTATTTCTTAATGTCTAGATTTAGCCTAGCCTATTATAGCCTAGCTAGCACCCCGCGGACTTTTTACATATAATCTTTCTATAAACCCCTAAATAAATTAAGATATTATTAAGGTAAGCTATAATATAGTCCTTAAGAATACTACTAAGCGCTTTATTAATATACCTCTAGAAGGTTGTGGGCGCCCGCTAAACTAAAGGGGTATACTAACCACTTAAATAATCTAAACCGCGTCTAGAAAGCAGTCTAGTGTTCCTAGCCCTTAGTAATATAAATATAATAAAACGCTGCTTATATATCTAGTTTTATAAACTATTTTACTTTAGCTAAGGAGCATAGTGTCTCCTTTACTAAAGGTAAGGGGTAGCAGTCCTATTCTATAATCTTATTTAGCGTGTAATAGTTTACATAAAACCTCTAGCTACCCCTAGGTTTCTTTACTAGTAAAACTAGTGCTACTGCTAAAGATAAGCTTGCCCTAATCTAGCCCTTATCTATTAAGTCTGTTACTTACTTATATATCTCTAGGAGGTGTTAATATAGTATATTATATAATAGTGCTTAAGGTAAGTCTAGTTTATTGCCCTTTATATCCTGTTTAAGGCGAATATAGTGGTTAGACTTACCCCTATGTAGTAGGAGGGCGTTTGCCTTACTCTCCTAAAAAGATCCTTAAAGTCCTATAACTCCTCTAGTAAGGCTACTAAGAGTTCCTGCTCTATAGGTTTTGGCATGGCGTTAATCTATAACACAGATATAATCTCCTACAAGCTTATAGCGCATAGCTATATATGCTCCTTCTACTTCCTTACCCTTTACACTATTCCTATAAATAACAATCCTATAATACACACTATAGGCTTCTCTACCCCTCTACTAGCCATAGTCTAAATCTGTAGGTTATTAGCTACCCCTATAGTAAGCTAGTAATACTTTACGTTTAAATTAATGTTATAGCAGGCTATTTATAGTGTCCTTAGGATAAGTTATCTTATTAATCCTAGAATTATATACGCTATAATTAGCGTCTCCTATCTATCTATATCTATTTAAAAACAGACAATATATATTATTAATAAGCTCTTCTTATAATCCTCCCTTCCCTCTCTTTTTATACTAACCGCAGTGTAAACCATCCTCTTAGTTAGTAAGGGGATGCGTTCTAGTTATAGCTTTTAGACTAAGCGTTTACTAATAGTAGCATAGTAGTTATATCCTGTGTTAACTTATATATCTAAAAAGGTTATCTTATTTATTAATATAAGGACTAAGAAAGGTAATATATTTATATTACTCTAGATTTATTTAAAGTTATCCTTAATAATAATAGTATACTATAAAGCCTCTTTAAGCTCCTAATTCTCTTCCCTATTTAAATAACTTAATAAAGGGGCTTCTCTTTTCCTAACTTATTACTTAAGTCCTTAGGGTTAATATCTTCTATATTACACGCATTAACTAATAGCATCTCCTTTAGGCGGAGGGCATAGTATAAGGGGCATTTTATAACCTAATGCTTATTAGAACTATATTATAAGTACTTACCCTCCTTATAGCAGGTGTCTAGCACTTCCTAAGAGACTTACTTCGCCCGCTTTACGCCCCTTTATTACTTATGCTTAGTTATGCACATTAGGCTAGGGCCTTACTAGAACCTTTTAGGCCCCTATTATGCTTACTAATTAAATATCTATTATTAGAGTATCCTTATCCTATAGATAGGACCTCTCTATAAGGGCCGCAGGTTAAGACTACTTACATAATTAATACTTCTTCTCTAGCTAGTAGGACTTAATGTCTAATATAATACTCTAAAAGCAAGCCACTGCTACTAGGTAGTTAGCCTAGGGAATGTCTTAGCTAATACTACAATCTCTTATCTACTTATTAAGTGTAGTGCGTAGTTTAGATAACTTCACTGCGTTTGCCTAATCTAACCTACCTATAAGCGCTAACTTCTACTTAAACTAAATATAGAAGTTACTAAAATACTTATGCTATTATTACCTTAGCTAGTTAAGCTTAGTAATAGCTATCTCCTATTAATAAGGGTTATTAAATATTTCCCCTAAGTACTTAAGGAAGTATCTTAAGTTAAAATAAACTAGGTGCCCCTTTTTAAAGTAAGGAGTAACTTAGGCCTATACCTTAGGTAAGAGATTCTAGTAGATAAAGCACTATTAATCTTATATAGTACTAATAAACTCCTAATCTATTAGTAACTTATAACCTATAAGGCCTTTCTAGGCTAAGAATAATACTCTATTGCTATTAAATAGTAGGCCTATTAGTAATAGCTTTCACTTAATAGGGTTTTGCGTGAGGGCTGTATTCTACCTATTAGTAAGGTTAGTGATTTAGGCCGCCTACCTCTTAATAACCTCCTATAACGCCGCTATCTTATTAGCGTCCATAGTAAAGAATAACAAATATTATAAACTAGCCTTAGGGCAGCTATAAGTAAGCGTTTAAAGTGCGATTATTATTCTTAGAGAGGAAGGAAAGAACTAGACAAGAGGTCACACAGCGCCTAGCTATATACCCTTCTGTGCGTGGTCTATGCACATGGCGCGCAGCAGCCCTAAGTCCTAAACATGTCCGCACATAACACGTGTCCTTCTCGCACACTCTCCGCGTCCTTTCCGTACCCGAGAAGGACCCGAGCCTCAAGCTCGAGTCCATAACATAAGCTTTATATAACTTATTCCTCACATAGTATAAAGGAAGCCCTAGTCTAGACCCTTCTTCTTAACCCTCCGAAAATAATAAGGTTGCTTAGTATATAGTAAGCCTTAGCTTTAATA
The DNA here is from genome assembly GCA_023658535.1 of Epichloe glyceriae. Lineage (NCBI taxonomy): Eukaryota > Fungi > Ascomycota > Sordariomycetes > Hypocreales > Clavicipitaceae > Epichloe > Epichloe glyceriae. The sequence goes on along the minus strand of CP098294.1, from coordinate 1,682,871 downwards.
ACAAAACCAAAGGGAAAGATAGATTAGTACTTATAAGCTTCTTTACCTATAGCGTAACGCTTAATAGCTAAAGAATAGTTAAGATTCTCACTAACTAGGCGATAATATATAGATTAAGCGGAAAGAGCCCTTTTAATATAAGGATAGCTAATAAACCTCCTTATATATTCTTACTTAAAGACCACTACTTATCCGAAGTCTTCTAAGGCATTATGCTAGATACTAGGGCAGCCTAGTATTTAATGGCAGGCTGTTTATAATTTATTGCATTATAATAAATAATGCTAAGGATCTAACTTAATAAAGTAAGAGCTAGGAAGCGGTTATTAGATTTAGAGGAGGCACGCCAATTATCTCACTTAGAACAGCTAACGTGCCCACTCCCTTTAGCAAGATCACGTTTTATATAATACCTATAAACACCCCTTTCTTACTATGCCTTAATAATATAGGCTAACTAAAGATTAATTTTATTACTACTAAGAATATCTTATAGTAAGGAAGCATTAAAGTCCCCTAGTATATAAATAGGGGCACGTGTAAATACTATTAATGTAAAATAAGGCGTTAATAGCATAGAATTACCTAACTAAAGTTAAATTGCGGCAATTGTATTACTAATTTAGTTATCTATTAGTTTGCTAGCTTTATAATCTCCTATATAACTTAGGGCACAAGATTAAGATCAATACTATTAAAGCAGTGATAAGGGTTTGCCACTAATATTAAATAAATGCGGATAGCCCCTATTACTTTAAGTTTACCCTTAAGGACAAATATACCTTTAACTTTAAAGTAATAGTAAATATTATATACTTTAATAGTAACTGCCTAACCCTTTATGCTATTAATATAGCTATAGCTTTTAATATAGTGAGATTCCTTAAAGATATCTTAGCTAAATTAACATAGGAAGCTCTTAGGGTATACTAGATTAATGCATACTAAGGGCCTCTAGATTAGATTATTACTAATGCTAGCATAAACTTCCGCGGTGAGGAGTTCTATTAATTTGCAGCGTTAATGTTAATCTCTATTAAAGAGGTTCTTATTAAGGCATACTATAGCATTAGAAAGGTTAAACAATATCATAAGCCACTCTAAAAGGCCTATAATATTAGCTGGCGGGAATGCCTAATAACCCCTAAGCTAGTTGCCCTATAAATAGCTATAAAAGCCCTTAATAACACTACAGGACTAAATAGCCTTATTCTAACTCTCCTTATCTTTAGTGTATACTTATATATAACTAGTAAATCCCCTCTATTACTAAATATCTCATAATGTATTATTACTGTGTAGAAGGTAATAAAGGAGATTAAACGCTTACACGCTATCTAGAAAGTTAATAAAGCCCTTACTATAAGAAATAGCCTAGATATAGTAAAGACCCTTAACCTCCCGCTTAGATCACTAGTCTAAGTGTAGCGCGAAAGTAATAGTTAGTAAGGCCTATATAACCTCCTCTTTATTAATAGAGAGACTTACACGCTTAATCTCCTATAAGGCCTGAAAACCTTCTAGTTAACCTCTATTAGGCCCTATTATATAGATCCTAATAGAGAAGTCCTAATACCTTAGGAATAGCTACCTAAGGAAGGAGGGTAAGAGGCTTAAGATAAACTAGCGGGTAAGGTCCTAGAGATCCCGCTAAAGAGAAGGCTAGGCAAACCCTATAAGAACCCCTAGCAATTATTAATAAGACTAACGTGTTTATATTAGCAAAGGAGGAAGCTAACCTTAACCTCATAATCTAATTATATAAGGAAGGCATTATTATAACCCTAGGAGAGCCCTTTAAGCTCTTTACTAAGGCTAAAATTAATGCCTTAATTAACTAAGGTGTGTTTAAATTTATAACCTTTAATAAGAAAGAGCATAGCAGTGTGAGGATTTTTAACTCCTACATTATCAATAAGGTAAAAGGGAAGACAGGCTAGCCATATAAGAAATCACGGCTTATTATCCAAGGCTTTAGCGATAAGGTAAAATAAGACATCCTAACATAAGCCCTAATAATCCAATAGGCTAGTTAACGCCTTATCCTTATAATAGCTCCCTTGCTAATAAAGAAAGACCTTATCTTATGGATTCGTAATATCATATAAGCTTATGTTTAATTATAAACCCTATTAAATAGGATAATCCTCGCTAGGCTCCTAATCTAGATCTGCGACTAATACCCTAATAGAATAATTATAAGGGTAATTAAGCCTCTTTACAGTATTGCGGAGGCTAGAACGCATTAGTGGGTCATATACCACAGGCATTATAGAGAGAAGCTTTAGATAGAGACCTCTATATATAATCTATACTTACTAGTAATAAAGAAGGAAAGCATTAGGTTTGCATATATAAGCATGTAAACCAATAATATATTAAGGCTATTAGATAAGGAGTTCTCTAAAAAGGAAGAAAAGCAACTAACCGCTATGGCCTTTACGGTAAAGCTAAAGCAATTCCTAATAGAGAATAACCCCTTACCTTTAACAGAGGTATTATCATAATAGTAGCTAACGCGGCTATCTCCCTCTAATAAAAGGGCAAAGCAGCAAGCTTAATATAATCCTGCTAATAAACATAAAGCAGAAGTACATTAAATAATAAGCTTAGGGCGCTTACATTACCTTAATCTACTAACCAGAAGCTTACTACAATCTATCTATTACTATATAACACTAGGAACTAATAATTAAGAACGTTAAAGCCCTTAACTACTAGATCTAATAGTAGATAGATAACCTAGAGAGGGGCCTAATATTTGTTCTAATTAACCTTACTAAAGCGAAGCTATATACCTTTATAAATAAGTCCTTTATAAATAATTAGGACCTCACTTCGTAACTTAGCTATATTCTAATTATAGCTAACAAAGACTATAAGGATAGCAAGTTTACGATTAAAGGTAATATTATATACTTTAGCTTAACTAAGAGTAAAAGAGTTATATAAAGTGTGCTTACCTCTAAGGTCTATAGCATAGTAGCTAGCGTTAATATAGCCCACGTGATTACAATAACCCTTGGATTAATCACGGACTAATTAAATATACCCATAACCCTAGTTATAGTATATATAGATTTATACTCCCTATATAAATACCTTATTAAGCTTAGTACTACTAAGGAAAAGCGCCTAATAATTAATATTATAGCCTTATAGTAGTTATATAAACGCCGCGAACTCTATAAGATCTAGTGGATTAACAGAGCTAATAACCTAGCTAATGCCTTTATAAAGGCATTACTAAATAAGGCGCTAGAGTAGTTTATCTCTAGTAACTGGATAATAATCCAGATAGAAGGGTAGGTAACCTACGTAAAAGAGGGTTACTATAGGTAATAGTATTAGGGAACTAGCCCTAATACTATAAGAGGAGGTAAAAATCCCCTAGGGAAGAAGGAGGAGGAACTACAGCCCTTATTAGGTATCTTATGCCTAGAACTACAGCCCTTATTAGGTTAGGTTATAAGAGCTACTCTAATTATTACCCCTAACCTAGTAAGGGCTGCCAGAGACCTATTAGGGCCCCTAGTGGCTATTATAAAGGAACTATTATAGCCCCTATGTTATGTATACTAAGCATAGGGAAGCGAAGACTATGACAGTGGACGGGGCGGGGGGGCAAGGATTAGCGCGCGGATGTTATTTACAATATAAGATTTAAAAGGCTACGGTTAGAGGCCCGCTTAGCCTTTAGAAGGATTATTAATAACAGAGTGTTATTTTTCCTTGTTTCCTTTCACCACACACCTGTATAGGGTTTTTATTAAGTCATTCCCTTCCACATTTATCCGCTACCCGCTTTACCTTATCCCCTTTCTTTTCTTTTCTCTTCTGCCGTTAATATTATATATTGATAATCGTGTCAAAAGAGAGAGTTCCCAGTGTTAGAACAAGCATGATATCAATCGCGCTTAGCAGCCGCGATTGTGGCCGGAAGAAGGTCGGCCCGCGCGCGACCCCACTTTCCGATCCACAGTCAGGCCCTGTGATAGGGCAGGGCTTGCACCACGTGACCCACACGCACAGCTGCCCGTTTTCACCTCACGAGAGTGCCCTCACTTTTTGACCTCTCTTTTCCCTCTTTCTTCGATAGCTTAGAATAGATAATCAACAACGATACTATTCTCGGAGCTCACACATTACGACCCTGCGTAACCAACAACAAGAAGGAACGGCATAAACGGTCAACCCAGACAACTCACGATAATCCCATAAACTTTCAAATTCGTAAACATCAACATCGTTGGCGGCACCCTACATACCCCATTCATCAATGACAGTCGGTCTCTGCAACGCCATGCCCTTGCCACTCAGCCACGCACGGCACGCCTCGAAATGTGCGTAGTCAGTCGTGTGCTCATCACTCTCACAATTCACCATCTTCACATCTGCAATGTCCAGCAGGCTGCGACCCGCTGAGTCTCTGGCATGCACATTCGCCCCCAATCTGACGAGCGTTCTCATTGTCATTTTGCGGCCACATCGCACAGCAACATGTAGGGCAGTTTCACCGCGCCGATTCCTAGCATTGGCGTTCGCCCCTTGTTGACCAGTGCCTCGAGAATCTGGGGTGGGATTTGGTAGTCATCGTCCTCGGGCAGCTCGGCAACGAAAGCCATCAGGGGTGTGTTGCCATCATTATCATGCTGATTAGGATCAACTCCGGCGTGCAATAAGCCAATGACAAGGCCCAGTCTGAAATTCAGCTTATTTGTGCTGGAATCGAGAGCGTGCTGGGGTTTTGATGCCTCTTGGTGATCTTCTCGCGTGGCGGTGATTGCAAATGGTACTTGTTCACCACCGTTGCGGAGCTTAGGGAAGCCATGGCGAGGCAGTGCAGGCCGTTTCGACCGTGATCCCCCTGCAAGGAGGGACATTGGCCGGCAAGGCGAACGTTCTCAAGAAGCTTACTATCTTTTGCTATCCTAGGCATCTCTTGCAGCAAGGATGTCTTGGTCGCAAAACACGGCAACTTGATCGAGAAGCTCCTGAGGGTATTTCTCAGCGATGAGGAGGTGGAGGAAGCTGCGTCCATAGCAATCGCGGCTATGTGGAGGACTGTGTTCCCGAAGGAATCAGTAAGGCCAGCGTCGTTTTGGGTCGGTCCGCTCCTCAACACGCTCTGCCCAGCTGGAGTGAGACCTTTTCGGTCTACCCACGGGAAAACACACCTTTCTCACCCGGGAATGACGGAGGCAAGCTGGCTCGATTGGCCTTTGGCGCCGTGAAGCGCTTCACTAGTCTCTTGACCGTCTGCACGTAAGGAAGGCTCCGAGTAGTCTGAAAGCACTCGATGAAAAGACCCAGTGGTATGATATGATCTGTCGAATTGGAGAGACAAGTAGTTCGGCGGAGAAACACGAAGAATTCGCGGGCGTCAATCACTTCGTCCGCTTGGTTGGTGTCAGCTGGTGGCATGGTCGAAGAAGCGCAGTGTGCTTGTGGTATTGATGGGTTGGGAGACCCCAAGATTCGGGTCAATGGGGCAAAGGGGATGGTCGAATTTGGCACCATGGTTTCGAAAGATGCTGGGCCGATATCATCCTCCATCTTGACCGCCTGAGGGCTGTTTGATATTCTAGAGGCATTGGAGATGGAGCGTGAGTGACCAAAGGTAGCATTTGAAGCTGATCGAAGCCTGGTCGGCGAGTTGGCCAATTCGTTTACTCGGCGGCCCATGTCTGAATGGCTCCGAGGATGTAGCCGTCGAGGCTCTTTGTCAAGAAGATGGTTGAGCTTCTTGTGAGCCGAATCACGTCTACAAGCAATCAGTATATAATGTCCAATAGACACGGTCACAGGATGACCGTCTTTTGAGCTTACCCAGGAGCTGAGCCGGGAGTATGAGAATGAACAAGCTCGACAATCTCATCGAATGGACGCGTGGTATCCACGTAAAGACGAAGTCATCTTTCGCTGAGCAGACTTGGTCCACACGGATGGGCGACCAGCCTGTGTAGTCGCGCTATTCGCTGACGGCGAGCCAGCCGTGCTGGCTGGTATCGCCAACTTTGGCGGTGTCGGTCTCACCATCTCTGGTGGGTGGTGACCAGTAGTTGAAGTTACCAGGCGATCAGATGATCTGTTGGGTCGTTGACGGCCAGTGGCGATTTGCGATGTAGTTTAGTTATAAGTCAACGCTGCCAACGAGACGTAGACAAGAAAGGCAAAAGACAAGTTCGTCGTTGGACACAGGGGGATCACCATGAGCCAAGAGGGATGGCTTCCCGGTTCCCGAGCGGGCCGCAAAGCATGGAATATCGCGACCAACGACATCGTCTGGCAGTTGAGGGAGCCATGGCCTTGCGGCATGGTCTTGTGAGGCGAGGTACGCAGAATGAATGAATGGTGATGGGTGATGAATGATGGGAGAAGTCGTGGGGCAGCGCCCAATACGCGCAGCTGTACCGAGTTTGCGTGCAGATGGCAGGAGCGATTTGTCTTGTCAGAGCAGGCCAGGCACTTCGGCCCTCTGCTCAGTGCTCAGTGCTCAGTGCTCACTGCTCACTGCTCACTGCTCACTGCTCACTGCTCACTGCTGACCAAGTCTGCCTTGCGCTGCGCCTTCCCCACGGCCGCCTGACGGGCCGCCATGTGGACAGGGGGTGAGTGAGTAATACCAAGTAAAATAGCCGCCAGCATGAACATCTATCTACATGCACAGCCGCCCAGTACGACTTTGTCGCTTCTCGTCAACGACAATGTCACAAAAGGTCGAAAAAACCCACGGGACCAACACGACCCTTTCCGGCGACCCATCTCATCATCAGCTAGCATTCAACTGCGCACGAAAAAGGAAACTCCACCTGAAGCCGGCGCAAGACATCGCCATGCCGTCCGTCTGCACCACATGGCAACTCAATTCGCATGATGAATTGTCATGATGTTGCGCGGGGTTTCCGGTCCCTGTCCCTCGTTATTTCCATCCATCGGTTCCCCGATTGCGATCCCACCCAGATTTGACTTTTGACACTGACCCGCACTGACATCCAGCATTCATCACGTCCGGGACACGGTCAAAGCAGCCGCCTGTGCACCGTTCATCGTTATTCTCGACCCGTTTTTTTCCTTGTTAGCCTACGATTCCATCTCTACTCTAGTTCGGCGCTTAAACGCCAGTGTCTCACGTCCACGCGATGATCCCTCAACGTCCGTAGTCCGCTACGGATGAACCATCGTCATCGTCCGATTCGCCACGTCTTGGTTTTTTTTTCTCCCGCGCACGCGACCGGGAAAAAAAAGCCATTAGGCCCGTAGCCGCCCACCCGTTCATCCAACGCCTTTGTTTCCCGCACTCCAACTACGACCCGTGCCAAGCCATCCTGCCGTGTCTTCCAATCTGATTAGCTGTCAGAGCCCGGCTGCTGAACCACAATTCAGTCGCAATCTTTCGTCTCTTTCTAGCGTTTCTTTTTGCGCGACTAGGCTACGGGGCCGGAGTACTCCGTACGCTCTGTCTGCGCTGAGAGTCTGTAACAGGCCGAGGTGAGTGGATCCGTCGTTGGGATTTGTTCTTTGGACCATGCGTCAATGTCAATCTATAGTCATGGACTCATGGGCGTCGTTGTTGCCGGATGGTTAACTCCACGAGTCAGAGGAAGAGGATATTGTTGTCTACTCTACGGCAGTTGAGTTGTGTGTCTTTCCGGGTATGACATCCTACGGAGAACCATTTCAATGGTGACTTGAATCTCACCTTGCTCACAACGGCACGGCTTCTCTTGAAAATATATCTCATATGATTGATTAATACTACTGGCAAGGACATAATGTCAACGCGTACATGAATCCATTCCTGTTCCTCGCTCTGCGCAGGCAGACGTGTATCCTAAACTGTCTCCGTTCTAATATGTATTTAAAACCGTAAATCGTGTCCGTTTCAAATGACTCAAGTTGAAAGAAAAGTCGTCCGCTCATCGTCTCGCTGTTCTTTACAGGAAGAGAACGGCGATACCGGCGGCGGCGGCGGCGGCAAGCTCGAGGCTGCAAGAGAGCTGACCGGCGGCAGCGGTGACCATGGGAGGAAAGCTTCTTGTAGAGGTGGCGATGGGAGGATAGCCTCCAGTAGAGTTGCTGCCGATAGGAATACCGCTGGTTGGGACAGGAGTCTCACCAGGAGGGGGAGGACGGGTGTCTGACCAGGATCAGCAGTTGACTGTCCGGGAGGGGGAACACCCGGAGTCTCGGCGGGAGGAGGAGGTACAACGGTTGACTGTTCGGGGCGGGAACACCCGGAGTCTCGCCGGGAGGAGGTACAACGTGTCCGGGAGGAGGAACTGGAGTCTCGGCGGGAGGAGGAGGTACAACGGTTGACTGTCCGGGGGAACACCTGGTGTCTCACCGGGAGGAGGTACAACGTGTCCGGGAGGAGGAATAACTGGAGTCTCGCCGGGAGGAGGGACATCAGTTGGACCGGTAGGATTACCAGGCATGGTGGTTCCAACGGGGACGGTCATGGTGCCGTTAGGATAGATGGTAGTGGTGACGCGGCCAATAGGGCAGTTCGGCACGGAGGGAGGGCAAGAGGTAATGGTGTAAGTCCGCGTGATGTAGTAGGTGGATGTAGCACCAGGGGAGGAGGCACAGTACTGGTAGGAACAGTGGGAGTTTCGGTGACAGGACAGATAGTTGTAGAGATGGGAATGGTCTCAGTGATGACCGTGGTGTGGCCACCGCCAGGGCAATCGGGCACCTCTGGAGGGCATGAAGTGATAGTGTGAATCTTGGTGGTGCAGATGGTGGAAGTGGTCCACTTGGTCGTGGTCTGAGTAGTCTGCTGGGTGGTAGAGGGCTGGGTGGAATTAGTCCACTTTGCCGTGGTCTGAGTAGTCTCGCTGGTGGCGGTAGTAGTCTCGCTGGTAGCAGTAGTAGGAGGAACCTCGCTTCCGGTGCAAGACGTAGTGGTAGAAGTAGTAGGAGGAGCTGTGGTAGAAGCAGTGTCGCTGGTGGCAGTAGTAGTCTCGCTGGTGGCAGTAGTAGTCTCGCTGGTGGCAGTAGTAGTCTCGCTGGTAGCAGTAGTGGGAGGAACCTCGCTTCCCGTGCAAGACGTGGTGGTAGAAGTGGAAAGAGGAGCTGTGGTAGAAGCAGTCTCACTGGTGGCAGTAGTAGTCTCGCTGGTAGCAGTAGTAGGAGGAACCTCGCTTCCGGTACAAGACGTGGTAGAAGTAGGAGGAGCTGCGGTAGTAGTAGTCTCGCTGGTGGCAGTAGTGGGAGGAACCTCGCTTCCCGTGCAAGTAGTGGTAGAATTAGAAAGAGGATCCGTGGTAGTAGGGGCTTGGGTTGAGGTGGTTGAAGGACCAGTGGTGTGAGTAGCCGTGTAAGTGATGCATGAGCAGGCAGAGCTGGCCGCTTCCACGGCGCAATTCTGGAATTGGGTGGGAATAGCGGCAGCGGCCGTGTTGTGACCACTGAGCCAAGATAAGCAGAATGACTCGGCCTCCTGCTTCAGACCATCCTTGGTCAGGGCACGGTAGCAGTTGTCGGAGTCGCAGTCGGGATACTTCCAAGCCGCGGAGGAGGCGGCGAAAGCCCCGAGGACTACGACACTCTTCATCTTGATTTGTGATGAGCTAGCTGTTATTAACGAAAGTCGTTCGTATATATATAACGAAGGTCTTTGCAACGAAGGGCCACACTCAAGTGAATTATAAACAATAGTAGATATGGGGAGAGCAAGGTCCAGGTCAAAGGCATCCAGTCCCTTTTATTATCAGCGACTCGGGCCTGGGTCCTCGCTGGCATAGCGCATGCCCGGCCGGTAGCCATAAAGGAAGGAGTCTAATACGAGATGCTGTAAATAAATGACCCCTGCCTGCATCCCCGTCATAGCCCACTCCACCGTTGTCGTTTAAACGGTCGTTGGGGAAAACGCTTGTTCCCCCAACCACACGCACCGCACGCACCACACGCATGGGGGCGTGGGTGCTCGAGTGGGGAGTGGGTGGAGTGGAGTGGGTGCTCGAGAGAGGCAGGGTTCATCCACCCGTCCTACGGCATCCACCCGACAACACTTTTCTTGACCAACACGGACGACCAAAGTATTCACTCTCTGCTGATCCATGTCGACCAATGATCAGTGCGTATAAAAAAGCACCCGCCGACTGCCACCAACTGCCACCACCTGCCACCACCTGCCACCCCCGGTCTAGTGGCTTTCACTGTGACTCTGTGCATTGGTTTGTGTTCCCCCCATGCGCAGTCCGTATGTACGTATGTACGGAGTAGGCCGGCCATCACGCTGTTGCCCGGGCGTCCTTCTTTCGTGCTGGCAGGAAGCAATAGGGTTTGTCACCGCCGCGTCTTCGCCTAATGAGTTTGCAAGTCCTTTTGAGATGCCATGGGCCCTTCTCGTCTCCCAAGTATCCAGAACAGCGTCGTGCCGCCACTGCAACCCGCCTGCTCCGCTGGTCCCCATTTGACTCTGAGTGAAAGCGCCCGAACCGACGAGCGCCAAGCCCGAGGCAAGCAGTGGCTCCTCAGGAACGGGCGCTTTGGGACCCTCCTCTGGCGGCTTGTTCCTGGCGCAGCCCGGACAGCGCGCTACGGCCATTTGTCCCTGTGGTCGGGTCAATGAGGGCCCAAAGCCTCCTCCAGTCTTTAGTTCTGAAGGCTTCCACAGATCTGACTCTGAACTCTGTAAGCGTTGTACTGTGATCCGTGTGTAACACGGTCATCGAGAAATCGTGAAAGCAAATCCGGAAGAGCACGGTGGACGCTTGGTCTTTCACCCGGCCGGCACAACTCCATTCTTCTTTGGCATCAAAGCTGTCAGTTTGACACACAGCTGGACGTTGGCTGTTGGCTGGTCAGGCCCTATACTTTGGAGCCACTCCAATGATGTGCATACATAGAGTACGGAGTACGGAGTCCGGACACACTCCGTAGGAAACATGGTTTCGGGCCGTGCTACCTTCGTGGCCCTGCCACTTCTCGTGTTCCCATGCGTGTGCCAACAATCTGTCAAGGAAATTCCTCAATAATACATGTACGGTGTAGTCAGACGCCGTTTGTAGTTGATGGGAGTCAGCCTGTGTCTGCAGGTTAGCCAGATCATTACCCCTATCAACCCCGATAGATATGATCCGACACTTGAAATGAGATTCTGGGTCAAAAACATCACTAGGTGGGCATAGATGGCTGACTGGCGAGAATACATCGGCACTTCGTGTGAGTCGATGTAGCTGCGTCGCCCGGCAATACATGTTCGATTTCGTTGTTGCGTAGCCAAGTCCGCCGGACCCTCCGGAAGCCCAGCCTATATCAGGTTTTTGATTCTGGTTTTTATGTATACCGAGTACGGAGTGCGGAGCATTATGTATGTTACGGGAACGCAAGAGCAATCCTAGTCGACTTTCGGATTGCCACCCGATAACAGATCTTCTTGATTAGGGTGCATTTCCAATGATGGATGGTGATCGCCATGCAGCAGGCATATTCTGCTGTGCCAACAACGCATTGCATTTGCCCAACCCAACATGATCCACAAAGACAGGTAGGTTCCTTGTTTTGAATCTTCTAGCCAAAATTTAGTCTTCTCAAGTCGGAGGTTGGGAAACCTGTAAAACCACATCAACGTGACGGTGACCTGTAAAACCACATCAGCTGACGGTGAGCCTCCGACATCAATGGCTGGATGAGACATATGTTGTGCAGATGGCTTCTGGATGGAAGCCTAGGGCATCGTTGTCGGCCTGGATCAATACGGCGTTACACATTGAGCGGACCTTGATGCATTAACTAGTCTGTCCCGCATCGCATCACCCACCTGTCAAGCATGGCAAGGCCAAGTCAGCTCCGTCACACAATGCATGGAAGAGGAAAGGCGCAAAAGCAATGAAAGAAAAAGGACGCAAAGGCGAAAACAAGGAGCGGAGTCTGCTGCCGAGCAAGGTGCAAGTACGGAGGTCACGGATGCGGATGCAGTGCAGTCAATTCAATATTATTAGTCAATAACAGTCAGCCGTGCCTTCCCACTTGGTGTGAGGAGAATACGAGGATTGATGCCTCGTGCAAGAAAACTAGCTCGCCCAGGCATCCACTGGCTCCCCTCTCCTGCATACTTTACACTCACGATGTTCTTCCATACTGTACGATTGATGGGTTCATGTTCTACGACTGCGTCGCCGTGGGACTCGAAATCGGTTCATCAAATTTTTGGTATTGGATCCACCGAGCGTACACAGAAATCTACTCCCTACGGATTACCATCCACCACGTTTGATGTGGCTTGGTCAGCAATGCAACTTTTCACGTCAACGACAAGCCCACCAGCATCTGCTATTACGAAATAACGGCATCGAACCATAAGCAGTGGGATCCTGGCTTGGCCAATCAACACGGCATGGGAAAAGATCGTATCGTCCGAACTATAATTTTACTCACTGAACAAGGTACTCCGTATTCCATTTTTCTGCGCAGGATCCACAGACCCTACACTTGAAGAATTTTGCAAATCTACCTGCCCCGCTTTTTGCAGCGGGTCGGTCTCTCTCTAATCAGGCTTATTACCCCGCGGGCCTAGTAGCTGTTGGAGCGGCACACGGATAACACGAGGGTTATTAAACGCTACCTAAAGAGACTTACTTTTCCACGTAATTTACGAATAAATTAAGGTATCTTCAGTTCCCATTTTGCGTCTTAACGGCTAATTGGCTTGATTCCCCCTGCATGTAGTAATTTTGCAAATCTACTTGCCCCGCTTTTGCAGCGGGTCGGTCTCTCTCTGATTAGGCTTAATACCCCGCGGGCCCGGCAGCTGTTAGAGCGGCACACGGATAACACAGGGGTGATCAGATGCTACCCGAAGATACTTATTTTTCCACGTAATATACACATAAATTCAGGTATCTGCTATTTCCACTTTGCATCTTACGTGCTGCTAATTGGCTCGATTTCCCCCTGCATGTGTATTGTTCTAACATCGGTTATGACCACCCCACGCCTGATTATGACCTAAAATAAGAACACGATTCGAGGGACGCTTCTTCAATTTTGGAGCACGTAACGGAATCTTGCCTTGCCAGCTTCCATGTCAACAATGGCCTGGTTAGCATCCTTCATAGGACGCTTCTCCACCCATGGCTTAATTTTCTCGTCGACTGCCAACTGGAACATCTCCCGAATCTCTTTGGGACTTCCAATCGCGGATCCTGCAATACTGCGACGACCAGGAATAATGTTGAAGATCTGCAATGGAAGGGGTCCCTCTGGCGCACCCACTTGCACAAGGGTGCCGTCTAGGCTAAGGGTGTTGATGTAATCGCTCAATGGCATCTGTTCAGTTTGATTAGCCGCCGCCATGTAGCCAACATTAGGGATTATTTGTATGTTTGTGGGGAGTTAGTCATACTTTATCTGAAGAAACAGTGCTGATGATGAGATCAAATCGACGGGCATTGTGCTTGCCCCAGTCCTTGTCATCGTCGGTGGCAATGTAATCATCGCATCCTAGACTCAAGGCTTCTTGACGCTTGCTGGCCTTTCTTGAAATACCAACCACCTCGTCGGCGCCGAGTGCCTTTGCAAAGAGGACTGCAAAGTGGCCGAGACCGCCGACACCGGCGATAGCTACCTTCTTTCCTGGGCCGGCTCCAAAGTGCTTCAGCGGCGAATAAACCGTAACGCCACCGCAAAGCATAGGGGCGGCATACTCGGGTGCAAGGCCATCAGGAATCTTTATCACAAAGTGTGATGGGCAACGATGGTATAGAGAATAGCCACCGTATCCCTTTCCACCATTGCGATGTGTTGAAGCATAGGTGTTGACGGTCTTTGTGCAGTAGTTCTCGGAATCGTTGCTGCATTCATTGCACGAACCATCACGGCCCAGACAAGAATCGGACTGAGCGCCAACGCCAACAAGATCACCGACCTTGATGCCGCCCTCGGCCTTGGAACCAACGCGAACAGCCACACCTACAATTTCGTGGCCGACGACACATGGGTAGGGAGTTTGGCCCTGTCCGAGCAGTGAGTATTATAGACTTGGTCGCATAACCTATTTGTAGTGATGCGCGAGTGAATTCGCGAATGGCCTATGGACTTACCCATCCGGAACGAAGCGTGTGCAGATCGGAGCCGCAAATGCCAGAGTTGGTGACTTTGATATCAACGTCGGTCTCTTCCCAGGCCTTGGGCTCATACTCTTGCCAAACCATTTTGCCCTTGGCGGACTCGGCGTCCAGGCCCATCCATCCTTCGAATTTGTAGTCGGTCGACATGTTAAGAGTTGTGCTTACTAGTGAGATGAAAGAAATGCGTTTTCGTTGGAATGAGAGGTTTTGCGACAAAGTTGAACTTATGAAAGAAAAGTCGTAACTGGAGCTGGGGTCCAATGCCTACTTATATGCTTCAGGTCAATACCGCCACTGACAGCATTGACTTAGGCAAAACCCCGACTTGAGCCAAACGTCATAGTTCAGCGGAGAGCTTCTCGGAGTTTGCGACCACCCATGGCGGGTAACTTCCCAGCCGTGTTGCGCGCGTTTACGCACGTTGTGACTCTCTCGTGGTGGGCCAAAATGAAGAATCTCCAGGAAATGTGAAATTTGCTCTGCATCTAATCATCTGCAATGAATCGCCCTCGCTCTCTGTCATTTGCACGTAATTTGCTTCTCAATTCTCACTTATCGTTGAAGGTGTTTGCTGATACAGCTCGATTATAGATCGTGATTCGGGCGGAGCACGTTGTCGTCTCCCGGAGATAACCATACAGTCATAGGGCCAAAGTCCGTCAAAAGCAGCGAAAGAATCCAGTAATAGTATTACATCGGCACCTAAAAAAGCCCAGCCGGCGGACCCAGCCGGCATCTTTGGCGCCTCCAGTTCTCGATTGACTTCCATGGCGTCATGGCTCAGCTAGACCGAGCAGACTAGTTCTAGCGGTGTTGCATCGGTCTTGGCATCAACACTTCATGCACTCCGTAATACGGAGCTGTGAATGTGGTCCGATAAATCTGACGGCATGCTGGCCCGGGATGTATGCTCTGCACCAGGGTCGATAATCACAAGCTAGAAAGCAGATGGGTCAAACGGGCAACCTGGACTGGCATGAGGTTCTGTGTAGAGGGTGTATCTTTGGGGTTGATACCGCCATCCTCTGTGTTTGAACAATTAGACCGAATTGAAGAAAGTCGACTTCTCGCGTTCCGAGGTCATTGACAAAGACTGCGAGTCCATCCCGAGAAACAAACCTTATTCCCACAAATGTAATTATCTCTAGGGTAGGTAGGTACGCAGACCACTCGGCCCAAATGATGTAATATCCTTCCTTCCTTGGATGCTCTCGAATGTCGCGACGCATTGACGGCGCGAAACGATATGAGGGTGTAGGCGCAAAGTCATGAGTTGGACGGTTGAAAGAGTCGATGGAACAGTTAGAAATCCATTACTTGCAAGTCGGACCAAATCGGGATGTCTTTACGGACTAGCTGCGACTCCGTGTGACACGTTGGCCATCTGGGTTTGTTGGACAGACGCCGAGGTATATCCGCCAGGTAAGAAATGTACACCAGGTGCGCAATCTGCAGGTCGTGACGTGCTTTTTCTTTCGCTCGCAGGCAGGAACAGCTGCCGTCAAATGTCGGACAGATACTCCGTAGTGGTACGGAATACAGTATCGAGCATTGGAAGAATCGCGGTCCTTTATACACAGGCATGCGTATAAACGACGAGCAGTGTGAGGTTTCCCGCAGCCGAATCTCCCCGTATTTGAGGCATGATGAAGCTGACTAAATTGATGTAAACGAAAAAGAATGGCTCAAGCCGCAGACACAGTGCGGCGTGTGCCAAAATCACAACGTCCTGTCTGCCACCTGCGAAATGGCTGGCAGGATGTGCCTGAGTGTGGCCGGTGTGGTCTGTGCAGACGTCCCCTCGCCAATGGGAGCACCCGAATCTTTCCGAGCTAATATGTTTTTTTTTCAATCCCCTTGGACTTGGGCGGGTTAGTGGTCGCTTCCCCGTGCTAGCCCGTGGAGCCGCAAATCCCAAAAAAGACCTCAAAACCACCTGCTTGAAATTTTTCCCTTTCCGCGACTCTCTTCCCCTTCCAATCCACCACACGTCGAATCTCGGCTTCTAATTCCCCCAACTCCACTCTGTACCACGCCTTCAGATTTTTTGAAGAATCGTCAGTCTTCTCTTCGTCACAATGGCTAGCGACGCGAAATCAACTGGCTCGACCAAGGTCGACGCCATTGTCCAGAATGTCAAGGCTGCTGAGCCTCAAAAGCTCTCTGGCCTTGCCCTGTACTCTCGTTTCGCCCTGGCCGGTGCCGTCTGCTGCTCCGTCACCCACGGTGGTCTCACTCCCGTTGATGTGTACGTTGTTCAACTTTCCTGGATACTCTGTGATGGCTCGCGAACTCCTTTGCCCCGAGGGTGTGCGCAAGCTCCTCGAGACCGGCCTGCACTGCAGCCAAACCACGTGCTCAATCCAAGCAGTTCGCTGATATGAAGTTCCCAAAACAGTGTCAAAACCCGCATCCAGCTCGACCCCAAGACCTACAACCGAGGGTTGCTTGGCGGCTTCCGCCAGGTCGTCCAGACGGAGGGTGCCGGCGCTCTCCTGACTGGTGCTGGCCCTACCTTTGCTGGCTACTTCCTCCAGGGTGCTCTGAAGTTCGGTGGTTACGAGTTCTTCAAGCAGCAGTGGATCAACCTTCTCGGATACGAGTCTGCTTCCCAGAACCGCACAGCTGTCTACCTCGCCTCTTCCGCCACGGCCGAATTTTTCGCTGATATCGCTCTTTGCCCTCTTGAGGCCACCCGCATCCGTCTCGTCTCTGAGCCTACCTACGCCAACGGTCTCATTGGTGGTTTCTCCAAGATGCTCAAGAACGAGGGTATCGGCGCTTTCTACGCCGGTTTCGGTCCCATCCTGTTCAAGCAGTACGTTCCCTGCCCCAGGCGCATATTGACGTCGCATATACTGACCCGTTACAAGGATCCCCTACACCATGGCCAAGTTCGTCGTCTTCGAGAAGGTTGCCGAGGCTGTCTACCGCACTTACCCCAAGGAGTCTCTCTCTGATGGCATGCAGACCGTTGCCAATCTTGGCTCTGGTTTGATTGCTGGTTTCGCTGCCGCCATTGTCTCTCAGCCCGCCGACACTATGCTTTCCAAGATCAACAAGACCAAGGGTGCTCCTGGTGAGGTACCACCTCTCGTCTCATCAAGATCGCCAAGGAGCTGGGCCTTCGTGGTTCTTACACTGGTATTGGTGCTCGTCTCTTCATGGTTGGTACTCTGACTGCTGGCCAGTTCGCTATCTATGGTAAGTCTACAACATCCATCATCAGTCCAACCATTGCCACAAAGCTAACACGGTGACAGGCGACTTGAAGAAGGCCCTTGGCGCCACTGGCGGCGTTGAGATTGCTAAATAAACGACTTTGTTGCGATGCCCAAAAAGCGATAGAAGGGGACCAAGTTGAAAAGAATGGGGAGGTGCTGAAGAGAAGGAGTGCAACGCTCGCTGTACGTGGTTGCAGTGGGGAATAGAGCCCAAGCGCTGGGCCTACCCTGGAACGAACGAACGAACGTTGTCATTCTGTTTCCACAAATCATTAGAAGCGGACTATCTCGTTCCTGGTTTTCGGACTCCTCCTGAATAGACGGAAGGGGACTATAAGATTTAATCATTTTGAGACATTTGGGATGGATGTTGTCTCCTCGGTTGCTCGGAAGAGTATGTATGGGGTGGCAGATGGGTAGCATTTTGCATCAAAGGTTGTATAACAGTTGATTTTCGCGGTTAATAGGCAGGAGTTATTGGCTCTGTCCTTGTACCAGAGCTAGAGCAAGTCTTCACAAAGATGCACACTGTTGGGTAGGTCCGGCGATCAAGCCCAAGTCGCAATCACAGGCAGCACACGCCAGGTTGACTCCACCGCCTGCATCTGTCGGGCAGGTGCAGGCAGGAGCAGATGACCAGACATATTTGATCCATGGTTATGTCCGAGTAGTTCCTGTTGGAGCATATTGCATTTACATTCGTCAAACTCTCCACTCGTTAGACTTTACGCGTTTGCCTTTCTTTTCTCATCCTTCGCTCCCTGAACCCTTACTTCGACTTTCGCCTTGAGCTATACACATACTTTCACACATTTTCCCACGAGCATCGCCATCCCCTGATGTTTGGGACATCTTTCCCGTAACAAAACAACACTGCGCCCGCGGGAAGATTTCTCCGAGTATAACGCACCAACTCCGAAATCCATCTCTGCCCATGCTTGTGAGTTTCATAGTTCGAGTTTGTCATTTTCTCCTACCCAGGATCTTCAAGCGCCCACCAAGATTGGAAGTGGCACAGCCACGATTTGAGATGTCAAGGCCCATCAAATTTAATGTTCCTGAAGAGTGTCGGAACTTTATGCTCTTTAGACTTTTGCCTCCCGAGATCCGTCAACGAATATGGGCTATTTATTTGTCAACACCTGGAGTACATTTCGTGAAGCTGCAGACCAGCGACGGTAGCTGGAGCTGGACGGAGAGCCACACAACAAGGTCAACTGCAGCGTTAACTGCAGCCATCGGCGAGAAACGACCGATTTCAGACGAGATTTCTCGGGTGATCATGTCCGATGCTAAGCCAAGGGAAAGATACGATACCTGCTTCATACCAGTCGGACCTTGCCCGAAAGCAGATGTCTCGCACTACAAGACACTTCGAAGACAGCTTGCAACGTTGTCACGAACCTGTGCCGAGTCGCGCGCTGTGGTCAAGCGATTATGCAATAGACCGGACACATTGAGAGCGAGTGATGGGCAAATCATCTCTTTGGGCGGGTCTTCTGACGTGGTGTATCTGGAGTACCTCCCGGCACACATGTACCAAGGAAACGGAAATCTAGAAACGATACCAGGATGCCCAGGGCTGAAGCACATAAAGAGACTAGCGGTGCGATTCTCTCACACATGGATTCCTGCCAAGAAATCGTGCGCTTGTGGTACCTGCAATAGCTCCCAAGCTCGCGCTCACCCTGGCTTCTGCCCAGCCCATTTGTATCAATTTATGGTCCGGCATCTACCGAACCTGGAGGAGTTCTTCTTCGTGGACTACTTTATTGTACACAAGAGCAGGTCTGAGCCTGCCGGGGAAGAGGCCCCGAGGCTCAGTCCAGTCGATCGTAAGCTTCACATGGACCCATTCGTTTTGTTAAATGGCGGAAATTAATACGTACCAGTCATAGGGCTCGATTCCAAGCTGGTAATAGATTATATCACGAAGCCAACCCAGACGATTGGATTATGACCAAGAAGGTTAGAAAGATTACGAAGTGGCTCCGTAAGAGTTTTGTTCGCTACGCCAAGGAAAGCACTCTCAGCCTGCAAGAGAACCCAGAGAAGGTTCGATTTGCTGTATTAGCCTGCGAATGGGATATTGTACCGCCTATACAGCGATACGGACCTGCCTCTCACTCAAATTATGTGCAGCTTAGAGGACCGAGGAGAGACTTTCGTAAACCATCTAGACTCTCGTTGTTCGATGCCGAGGCGGCCACGAAATCGAGCGAAGAGTGGACCTCGGACGAGAACACCAAGCAGGAGTTTACTTTCAAACCCCTGTTTGCCCCCAACGAGATGGCAAGCAGCAAAACGGGGGCAAATCAGGCCCGGGACACAGGACGTGCATTAAATACAGTTTACAGGCAACTTGAACGAGGGAGTTCGTACCTGTTGAAGCTGTTTATTGGAAAGGACTGAAGTAAGGAGTGAAGTCTACCGGGGTCTTTGTCGCAACCTACACCAATAAGTACTAGCATGATTAGCGGTCCTTTTGAAATATCCTTGAGATTCAAGAAGAAGCGAATCATCTGCGAAACGTGCCAGGTGAATAATGATAACTCTGAGAGCATCTTTATTCGTATAACGCGTTTATTGCGGGAGTGAGGTTCCGGCCATAATACTAACATTTATGACTATAAATCTAATGCGCAAACTATTACCATTAGGGAAAAACCTCGATAAAAATAAGAAGCCCTTCGGCTTATTATGATAGTACCCACTTTGATTATATCATCCATTCTTCCACATGGCAGCAAGGTCACGTGATTTTATTCCAACAAAAGCCAAGCTATCGCTATGGATGAGCGCTAGTTGTCGTGATCCGCGCAGTGCATCATCTTGTGAGAGCTCATTCGAATTCCGCCATGACTGCACTGTGGCGTTTAGAGCGACCATGGTTTAAAAAAAAAGGGAATGCAGCATGGAAATAAGAAAGACATCTCGGCTGCCTAACACGTAAATCATTTGATGAAGGAGAATGAGTTTCATCACTGCACGTTGGTGAAAAGAAATAATCAAGAGAAAAGTACTAAGCATCGCGACATGACTTCGAGCAACCAGAGAGCCGCAAAAACGGTGTTGGGTTGCCAATTCTCCGAAACCAACGTCACATCCGGACGGACCCGCATGGGCTTGCTCAGGGGTTGGATGCGAGTCCATGCGGTCGTGGCTCCAGCTCGGAAACCACCGAGATGCATCACGAGCTGTCTGTCTTGCAAGGAGTGGAACTCGAATCAATCATGTCTGTTTCAGGCGGTGGTCATGGTGGTTATGAAAAAAAAATTACTTGTCTAGCGATGAAATCAAGTGATTCTTTAACTGTGAAATATGGCTTTAATCCCCTCTCTCTTCCTGCGCTCTGATCTCGAGTTGGTGGAGGTGGTTATGAAAACAAAAAAAAAAAAACTGTCTAGCGATGAAATGAAGTGATTCTTTAACTGTGGAATACGACTTCAACCCCTCTCTCTTCCTGCGCTCTGATGTTGAGTTGGTGGAAATGAGCGGTACATGCTATTGTCCATGTACAATACCCCAACGTTCTATTGTAGGGGGCCCGTCAATAGTCTCCGGGCCAGGTTTCGGCCAACCACCGAGATGAGCAATTTGCCCAAGGTTTTTGAGTTCCAGCGAGTTGATGATGATAATACAGTTTGATTCAAGAAGAGAAGAAGAAGAAGAGAATTAAGATGACTACTTCCCCACCTTTGTGTGACTGGCGTTGGTTTACCCGTCCATTTGGTGGTGTGCGTTGCCTGCACTGCTGATGGTAGTGGTGACCGTCTTCATGATGGCAATCTTGCTTGAATAGCAATTCAACGGCATGTCTGACACATGATCACCCTTCTGGATCTCCACATCGTGGCCAAACGTGGTTGCACTCTGGGTGCCGGTGCTGCTCCGGTTGTCGCCACGCTCGGATGGCTCGCTGACTTCAGCGTAGGCCTTGCCCTGGTTTCTGCCCGACTGATGGGCGTACAGCCCGCGCGTGTTGGTTACCGTCTTCTTGACAATCTTGGCAATCAGGGCCGCCATGGTGAGCTCAATGTGGAGCTTGATGATGTACACGACCGGTGCGAATTGAACGTAGCTATTTCAACGTGTGAGCAAGCGCATGCATGGGTTTGCGCGTCGGTGCAACTCCTGGAGTGAGGTGATGCGAGGACTCACAGGTACGGGTTGTCCATGCTTAACATGCCAAGTAGCGCTGCGTCCAGGCCCGTGGAAAGGACGACAAGAGCAATGTTGAAGTTGAACAGCTGCCAGTACTTGCTCAAACCATGGGAAATCAGCCTGTAGCGGACGAAATACAAGAAGACCCAGTTCAACCCCAGGTCCACGACCAAGAAAAAGGCCTTCTCCGTCTTTTCGAAAATGACGTTGAGGTGCTTCTGCTCGGGGGTGGCATCGGTCTTGTAAGCGGTGGTCCATATCACGCAGACGGCAAAGTTGACGGCTCCGGTGACTCCCAGGAGCACCAGCTTCAACCACAGTGCCTTGCGCTTGTTGACCATGATCAGGGCGACTCGGTTGGCGATGATTTGGGAGAGTAACTGGGTCTGCGTGGCCCAGAGTACCACTACAAAAAGAAGGGTAAGTTTGCGATCGACAGCTCTGGGGCGGGGATGATGGCATACCCGTGCCGATGTAGAATGCGAGACTGCCGGGGATGATATGCGTCAGGTATAGATAGGTCACCACGGCAAAGATGAAGTTCACCAGGGCCTCGACCCAAATCATGTAGAGGTACGCATTGTGGTATGTCCGCGATTGAGCGATAATTTTTCTAGTCTGCCGGATGATCTTCATCATTGTGAGGGGAAACACGCCGAGGAAGACACCAAAGTAGATGGCTGCTAGGTCGATCATCATGATGGGCAATCGGTAGGAAAGTCGGGTTTTTGAACGAGGGGGTTTGAGAAACCAAGAGGACTCGAGTTCTGTGCCAAGAGGGGAGAAACGAAGCAGAACCAACCCCATGATGCTCGATGCGATGGCAGCGCAGACAGGAGTTGAAGAGCGCATGCCGGATCTTTGTATGAAGTAGACGAAAATTTGATAGCGCTTCACCAACAGGCCTGATTAGTCTTTCTTCCTTTCCTCCGTTCATGGTGATCTGCATTTCTCCAAGGGTAGGGCCACCGGGCTGGTCCAGATGCGCCGTTGGCCAGCAGCACAGTCCATGTTGGCGGCCCCCTCTCGAAGCCCCTGCGCGGCCATTGTAGATCTGCCTGGCCATTGTTCTGCATTCTCTCAAAAGACCCCCGTCGTCGAAAGGAGATTGAGCGAGCCGCCATGCCGGCAACTGGATTGGGTGCCGCCATTATGGGCCCAACAGCTTGTGGAATTTCTCGCAGAATGCGCCTTTCGGATCCCCTGCCGCCAACTTGACCTTGTCGTGGAGTTGGTCCTGGAAATTGCTGTGGCTTGTTGGCGTGTGTCAAGTTGACTCGCGTTATCTGCCGCTCCAGACCAACAACCATCCTTTTTAGGTGTCGATGGCAAAGACCCGACCTCACGTGAGTTGCGAGCGGACCCCACACCGTTGCCCGAAGGCGTTTCCCCAAAATCACTGCGGTCAAACTTGTCTGAAAGGGACCTGCCCACCATCGTAACAAGTCGGGTTGGTCCCGTTCGCGTCGTTGTAATCTTCTCTCATATATGATACCCGGCACAGGCATTGTCATTGTGCGATTTGGGATGCTAGCCCATGTCCTCGGATCATCAGGGCCGCTCGCTCGCAGGCAGATGGACGCAATCATTTCTATAGATCTCCTGCCTGGGCAGTAAGTAGCCGTCAAGATGCAGGAGGCCACGCGAATGCCATCCTTCTTATGACCAACAGCATGTGCGTGTACCACTCTTGCCTGACTTCCTTGGCTCACAGCCAGCGTCCAAGACTGGGTTGTCATCACGTTCCGCCTCTCCGTTTGTGTGCCATGTGGTACACCTTTGTGAGAATTGCTAGACTGATCCAACGAACGTTGATATATCCGTACAGCCATCGCTAACTATGGGCGGCGCAGATGCCTACTGTGCACTGTGCGGAGGGCCATTCAATCCGCAATCGTGGCAACTTGAAGAGAATGATGCCTACGATTCTTCCATGCTCGAGCCCGGGGCAACATCATGTCCTGGCTCGGCGACGCAAGGGTGGTATGCGAAAATCCAGAGAGCCAGAGCCGAAACAAGTAGGTGAACAGGGACGGACGGTGTGCACTGAGCCATGGTGTACTGACGCAAATCCAGGGTGTATATATCAGGACTGGCTTCGTTTGATGACAACGGCTTCTTCGATGTTCAAGCTGGCGCTGACCCCAACTTTCCCAAGGAACAAGCCGACTATATCAATACGTAAGCATATGAAATATCGATGCTCGGCTGGACTCAACCGTCTGCGCAAGCACGCACTCACTCTTGGGTCCATCAACACAGTTACAGTTGGACATCCAGCGACCCGTTTGCGATACCGTTCCATTCAGCCTGCTACAACCTCCTATGCGAAGCAGTGCGTCCGCACGAATTAGATAAGAAAACATTGTATGAGACTCTCAAGAGTCTGGCTCACACCGAAGGGTTCCAAAGTGTGTTAAATATCGACTATGGGGTCGCATCCCGGTTTCAGCAACAATATTGGGAGTGTTCGCGAGGCTACGAGTATCTCTTGTTCTCGCCCTGGCACATACCACGCCTCCAAGAGTACTACGAGACCTTGCCAAAGCTAACAGGTCCCTCGAAAGCAATCCATCGTGCTAGAAACACAGACTCACACGATTTGTTTGGTCTCTTGGCCCCAGAAACAAGGCTTCTGATAATCGATTTCCTTGACATAACGGACGTCTTGCGGCTACGCACGGCATCAAGCCCCGTGCGTGATGTGGAACTGAGTAATTCTTTCTGGAGGCTCCGAGTCCAGAGAGATTTACCCTGGCTGTACGACATGCCCACATTGAGCAGCCAGGTGCTCATTGACGCCATCGACTGGAAACAACTGTACAAGGACATGCATTTTGCCAGCAACCCTCTGCGACACGAAGCGAGAGTTGCCGGGCTGGCCAACCGTCGGCGTATCTGGGAACAGACGCTGATACAAATTGCAGGACCGTATAGACTCCTGCACGAGGCGAAAAGCATGGCAGCCCCAGATCCTGTCACCTTCGACGGCGCGACAGCCACAATATCCGCGCGGCTGATTCTGCCAGAACCAACACAGGTCAAGGTCCTCAGGAGAGCTCTAATCGAAGATTTCGCTGAATTGGTTAGGGCAGACCCCACACTATTGATAGACTGGTCGAATGAAGGTGACCTTGTGGATGTCCAAGTTGCGAACCACCACATGGTACCCACGAGTGAGACATCCGATCAAGTAAAAATCTCTAATGATGACTGGATCGCTGGTTTTGTCATGACTTCCAAGGAAGACCTGATTAAAGACGATGCGGAGAAACTTGTACGAAGAATAATCGGGCTAGAAATTCTATTCTGCCATCACGAGTCCGTCAAGCTGGGAAAGCAAAACGGAGACAAGCGTTTGGTTCACGTGTCCGAGAGTAATTTCGCTGTTGGGTTTCAGGCCGAAGCGTCCGCGACAGATGGACGCCTTTCTAAACTTTGCATCCTCCAGCAGCCTTGTAGCAAAGTATGTGACGTCCCCAGGATTATGAGCAGCGCGACGCTCAACCTCGGCGCTGGCAAGCTGCTGTGGCGAAACAACTTGCCGCCACCAAGACTCTGCGTATCCCCATGCAGCTCCGGGCACTGGAAGTTTGAAATGCAGCCCGATCTGTGTCCGATGGAGGCCCTTTGTTCGGTACCACAGATGCAGAGTTGGCGGACATGACAGCCATTTCCGCTGATGTACAATTTGGAGGCTTCCGGATTGTGTATGGGCGTCGACCTACCAGGTCTATCGGTCCTCGACTTCAGGCTCTAAAGACATTGGCCATTGACGGCCGAAACGGGGAACGTGTTGTGAGCATCACCCAAACCACGGGCCATCATCCTGGTTTCATACGATTTGTCACCAATAAAAATCGCCAGCTGGTTGTCGGGCATCAGGAAGGGCAAGAGGTCACCTGGCCGTCAAACGGCGTTCTCGCCGGAATCTATTGCTTGTGGTCGATGAGACAAGACCAAAAGTCCATTCTCAGTGCCATTGGCTACCTTTACAGTGACAGTCAGGTACATGCTAGGGCCATTTCCCCTCCCATTGGGCAAACGGATGCCAACGGCTTCTTCTGGGAACCCAGCGCCCCCAATGTCATCTATCGGCGTTCGGCACCGTCTGGGGTCAGTGTGACGAAGGTCGATCTGGAGTGAACCGAGCGAGATGGAGGCCTGGTCCACTGAGCATCATCTCCTTCCTGGATTGCAGTCGCCCCGTCGCCAAGATCAGCAGCACGACGTGTCATGCCACCTGGAAACCACAGCTCACGCTCTGTGGAATCACCTTCCGATATGCTGACAACGGCGAGGAGGTTTCTTTGGGGTCGAGTATCTTCCCACCAACGTCGGGTAACACAGAGGGACTGGAAGTCATCTTTGGTGTTGGTGCGAATACGCACAGAAGGATGGGAGGCTGGAGCAAGAGATAGCAAATACACCACATTATACACAGGCTGTACAGGAGCCCTCGTGCTTGCAGCTGAGGAGCCTACGGATTTGGCTTGCCAAAGAGGGCGACCTGTTGGCGCTACAGTTCTGCGGGAACGGAGGTCCAATGCCCATCATGACGGGGTCGCATGAAGAGCTTGGTCAGCCATCGGGAGAGATTTTATTTGCCGGGAGGGGAGAGGAGGAGACGCAACGGGACTAAAGTTCTTCTTCAACGCAGACAACAGATTTGTGTCTAGGGAGGATTCCGTTGTAGTCGCCGTGCAGGCTATGAGAGTAGCGCAGTAGATGGTGTCGCAGCTGAGAGGAGAGGATGACGAGCGAAAACGAAGATGCAGGTCAGGTAGGTGTCTACGTTGCGTGAGTTGCTGCATCCGGCATTGTGCATTGTGCAGTTCTGTAGAGCTCCCTCCTTGTATAAACATGTATATAAATGTATGTAAATAACTTCTAATGAAGAATGCACAATCATTGCCTTCATTACTATATTCATTGGTGCTAGTCCGTCCCCGCTGCTTTGCTCAAAGTGAGGCTTAGGTCGCGAGGGTCTCCCTTCCATACATAAGGCTGCTGCTGCTGCTGCTGCTGCTGGTCAAATCGCGGCGGTTCCTTGTGCATCAACTCACTCTGCGCGGCGAAGCTCCGAAACTCATTGGCAAGCACCTCCATGTTTCCAGTCTTGGCCCCATCGTGGTCCATGTCGAGATCGATGGGGTACAGGCTGCTATATGTCTCGTTCCGGTCGAGCTCTTCCACCGTCGTGCGAGCACTCTCAATCAACCCAGATGACCATCCCGGCCGGTCAAACACGCCGATGCGCTCCCGAAGCTCATGAAGGCTTTCGCAATGCCACTGGTCCCGCAGCACCACGGGCTGATGGCGAGATAGCCGTGCGTGGAGAGCAGGAAATAAAACTGGGCGTCCGACGCGGTGCTGTCGCGAAACACCTCGTTCACGAGATAGAGGTAGCCGGGCGTGACCAGCATGGTCAGGTTCGTCGCCTCGAGCGTTTTTCGAAACTGGTATACCAGGCGCTTGAGTTGCCTGACCGAGGCATTGTAGGCCGCCGCGGGCGTGTTGTCGTGCGATGAAAAGTTTCGCAAATGGCCATTACCACCGCTGCGTGTCAAAAACGGCCGCCAGACATCCATAATGGCCGTCTGATACCAGATGCTGAACAACAACAACAACCGCGCCCCCGCCCCCGGCCACTTCGTCAGCAACATGAATGTTGGGGAGGGGCAAATCATGTCAAACCTACTGCAGCATTAACACATGGTGAGCGCATGACTCGCTCCTCCTACAGCTCTCCGGGAGATGTCTGGACCATTCCAGTAATTTCATGTACACCTTTTCGGCTTCGTCCAAGGTGGAATGCAAAAGGCCGTGTATCCGTCGTAGAAATACCCGTGGACGATGCGCCAGAACTTGGCTACCCAGGTAAAAGTATTCCCCATGTAATGGGCCATTTTTGAGCCCTGCTCGTCTCCCGGGATGGGCAAAGAAGGCGCGTTGCCTATCTGATGCTGCCTCCGAAAATACAGACAATGCAAACTATGTACAGCAAGTTAGTTCGTATGAAATTGTGCGTCCCAGCTCGTGACTAGGTGGTCAGCGCTCACGTGTGCCACGCGAACGTGCCCCAAGCAACATAGGATGCCGCAGAGGCCACGTCCTGGTCCTCAAAATTGGTGGCCGCTGTCTCTTCATATTGACCATCAAAGAGGCCAAGTTGGCGACCAATCTCGGCGCTTGCATCAAGATACATCAATCCAACTCGATCGGTCCCGTATTGGTTACACGTCATGGCCAACAGTATTGCTGCTGACACAGTACAAAGGTCTGCATGCCCCGAATCGCCGCCTGCCAGCGGGACTTGGCTTCGTCAAGAAAAATGGGAGAAAGCCGTTTCGCCTCGGGATCGAACTGGGCGTAGGTGGACTAGATGATGCTGTGAGCGAAGGAAGCATGGCTGTCCGACGGGTCGAGACGAGGAAGGTGAGGCGAGGCGGTTTAACATACGCAGGACCAGGCAAGGAGGGAGCTGACGAGCAGCTCGGAGCAAAAGCGTCCTCGGCCATTGATCAGATCTCTCAGGAACAAGTCGGAATCGAACAGAGCCAAGAAAGGATGTTCGTTGCCAAGATAGAAGGATATGGTTTTGGCCGCGAACGAGTTTGAGATGGAAACAGTTGTCCACTGCCGAATGCTGAGGTTCTGCAAGCGGGAGTCGACGTAGTGGATGGGCTCGGCTGGCGGTCTCGACACCCTGGTTGACTCGGTGCCCGGATCCTGGGGATCAAACCTCGTCGGCCGCGCCCCGAAGCCCGCAGCCGTTTGCGCATCGTGAGCATCGCGGGTGAAGGCTTGTTCACGTCGATGAGGCGGAAATCAAGATCTGCCACGCCCAGAGGCTCCAGGCCTACAAAGGTGTTCGGATAGCGGAAGTTGAGGTCCAACTGAAGTGGCGGATGCGCAGGCACCAAGCCCGCATGCAGCTCACCCAGGTGTGTCGTCTGCGATTCAGTGCCTCGGAGATGTTTCAACAGTGCCACGACGGTGTCGGGAGATGCCGTCTTCAGCAACTCCAGCACTCGGCCGTGGTCTTGTGCCACGCTCCGCAACTCGGTCATCTCGACGCGTCGTGTCGTTCGGTAGATACATTGCTGGCGGCGGTCGACGCAGACGGAGCACTTTGGTTTGGCGCCATCGCACTACGAATGAGGGATTCAGATCAAAATGCGCCCAACAGTTTGCGGGTGTGCCCCGAGGTCGCCAAGGGAATGTCAAGAGGGCGCGCAACGAACCTTTACTTTTCTGCGTCGACAGCTGTCACAGGCAACTATCGTGAGGGTAACCTTGGGGACGTGGACGAGGAGGTGGCGGGAGGAAGAGCCAGGGCCAGAGCCGGAGCCGGAGCCAGAGCCAGAGGGCGATGATGACTTTGTCGTCTCCATCTTGATCGCGTCTTGGAACCGGGGTGGAGGACATGTGTTGTAGCCTTTGGCGGCCGGCGGCCAGCTGGTCGGATCACGATGACACTGCATACGTACGTACGTACACGTCGCGGCTGGCGAGGGTTCGGGGCAAAGGGGCAAGTCTGCTCGGCGTAAAAAAACTAACATCTGAAAGACGCCAATGGACCCAGACCCAGTCTCACCCCCAATTCTCATCCACCCAAACGCCACATGTTCTTGTTCTGATCCACGACCGTGCGGCCATTCCGCATTCTCACGCCCAGTTGCTGGCGTATGCTGCTGGGTTGATGCCACATACGATTACGGATAGGCGCGATTCGGGGAATTGTCGTTGTAGTTTCTCCGTCTTCGTGGGGTCAATGCTGTACGCCTGATTCGCGCTGGTCCTCCGCCCACCCGGAGAGGAGGCCGCCGCTTACTGACGCTTACTGACGCTTACTGACGCCTACTACCCGCGACCGCTTGGGCCACGCAGGACACAGAGCTCAAGCGCATGAATCTTTGCTGTATCGAGATGGGTATCAAAAGCGTGGTGGTTGATAAGGCTGTCGTTAAAGAGCAGTTGGAAGAAAAACGGTTGTGCCCAATCTGAAGGGCTTTCAGAGACAACAGGGGTGGGTTCCTTCTTGTTCTCCGTGTTCACTGTTTACTCCGTACGGACTAACATACGGAGTAGACCTTGCTCCTCTGCCATGTGACACAAAAACACGGAGATGAAAGGCCGTGATGACCTATCACGTCCAACCAAGTATGACATTGACATGACGGGAACAACGGAACGCAGACCCGGTGCAGAAAGAGACCACATCACGCCGACAAGGGTGCAACGCCTCACAGTCCCAGTCCCCTGTCCCAGTCTCACAAGGCTGCGATTCCGAAATCCTGTTCTAATCTTGTTCTAATCCTGTTCTACCTATGGCGTGTTTCAATCGTTCTTTTGGCCCGTGCTGCCCGAAAAGGGGCGCGGGTGTCGATGCCGCGACGTCCGGTTCACGTCGACTGACGCACAACGGACTATTTATTTGGCCTCTGCGTCGGATCATTCCACCCGGCATGCGGCCCCTGCCGAACGATTTGAGGCTCGATGCAAGTTGCACGCGAGCTCGCATCGACGTGCTTCCACACTTTGTTTCCCGTCAAGCCACACGAATGCTTTGAAATGTTTCTGAATAATCGCACAATATATCGAGGTGGGCTTTCCGGGCTTTTTTTTTTTTGGCTGCCGGTATAGACAAGATCATGAGCATTGTTCTCTTCTTCTTTCATGATTCACATACATGTATCTCTTCGCGTCAAACGAAGTGGCATTCACGTCCATCGTCCATCCTTTGACGCTCATTTTGATACACATGACCAACAAAATGTCTCGAGACTCGGCCTCATCTGCTATGGCTCAGCTTGAATCGACGGTTGGCGACGGCGCCAGGTGCTCTTGCATCTCTATGCATGACGACGCATCATCTGGATCTCACTCAAGGCACGTACTACGAGGGATTCTCCGGGATGGTAGAGACCGAATGAGAGGGGCGGACTGGGCACTAACGGGGCTACATCATGAAGTGGCGAGAAGGAGAATCTACGGAACATGCCCCCGTCGACCCAGACGATGCTCAATCAATATATATATGAGACTCGACCGGAACGTCTGCCTGTCAATGAGAGACTGCAGCAGCATCAGTGTGAGTGGCGCAAGGTTTCGGGAAGACGGGGCTGAAGTAACCTGAATCTATTTTCCAAGATTTGTTCTTTCGCAATGTCAGTGCGTGCGCCAAATTGACGTGTTCAAGAGCGGGGATCTTGGCCAGCCCTCTCTCCTCCAGAAGCTAGCAGGCAGCAGGAGCTTAGAGCGGCGTTGCTGCCGTTGTCTTCTTAAAAGAAGTCCTGTATGAGTGTCTCGACTTGATTGACAGAAGCCGATTTCTACAGGAAAAAAAAAAAAAGTTGCAATGCCCTCCACGTCTGGGCGCCTTGCCCGCCAAGTCAGGCTGGTGGGTGGTATTGGACAAAACATGCGCTCTTCTGCCATTGTCACGGAGCGGAATTATCCCACTGACTGCAAGAGTTATCCTAGGCACGTCCGCTGCCGCCCCTTGGGCTGCGGCGTTTGACAACGGACCAGAAATTTCGAGGTCACTAATGTTCGGATCAGCACCGTATCTGAGTAGGGTCACGATGGAACGACTTGCCCCCTCTGGCAGCGGCCCATGCCAAGGGCTGTACGACCCATTGAATCTCGTGGCATTGATTTGATACGGATGAACAAGTAGTTCTTGCTCCAGATCACTGCTTGAAAGACCCGAGAACGATATCTTCCCTGGTAGGGAGGCACGCTACTCAATGAGACGATTCACTTGCAAAAGCACAAGCCCCAGCCAGATCCGTGACCTCGTTACCAACTGCATGGATCCTCGAAGCCTACGATAAAATGCGTAACAAGCGAGATGCGTGAAACGAAGAAAGGATGACGAGGGTGATGCCTCAGATCTGAGGCTGCGATGCGAGGCTGCGATATCCTCAACACCGTTTTGGCAAGAGTGCAGTGCGGAGATGGTCCAAGCGGGCCGTCCCCTCTTTGGGGTCCAGCTGTCTGGCCAATCATCTTCCTTCTGGCAGGCCCATAGTCCCCACAGCAGTGACATCACATGATTTCACCTTCACCACACTTCGCTTCGTACTGTACGTTGGTTGCATTGAACCGCATCTGATTTTTCACTGCTGCAGGGAGCTGTTTCTTTTCTTTCTTCCTACAACAACGTTCAGCCCAAGCAATTAATTTGAAAGCGTCAGTCATCAATTTTCATCACAAGGCATTGAGTCTCGCCTCCTGCATCGTGCTCTTTGGTCCTGTGGCACTGTAGCTCGCCAAGTCCTGATACACTTTACTACGGAGCCCATTCACGAGTCGCCTTATCCCCGATTTCCCCAACGACTTTGACCAGAATCACGAAATGACAACCACCGAAAGAACTAGTCGCCCAGGGGCACTCAGTCGCCTGCAGGAAAGGATGCTGCAAGATCGCACGCAGGCTCTCTTTGGCGATTCGCCCCCACCCCGACGACATCCCGCCCCATACCCCGAAGGCGAGATTATCTATCACTGCAACGATCGCTATGTCGTGCGACACGGCGATACCATCACGAAATACACAACGTTTCCCAATGGCATGGGCGCGAACGACCATCCCAACGAGGCGCTAGCGCTGCAGTTTATCAATACGCATACCACAATTCCGGTACCTGAAGTCATCAGTAGCGATTGGGACCGTATCACCATGAAATATATTGAGGGTCAGACACTGCAGCAGGCGTGGCCGGTGCTTACGCTCGACCAGCGCTCCAATATCCTGGCCCAGCTCGGCGACTACATGGCACAGATGCGTGCCCTTCGCGGCATCTACCTTGGCCGCGTTGACGGCCAGGGCGTTGTGGTTCCAAGCATCATGACGCGCTCGGGCGGACCGTTCAGCACCCTGACTGAATTCCATGACTGGCTTGTTCAGCCGCCGAAACGGCTACAGGCGCAGTCAATGTATTGGCACCAGATCACGACCCAGCTTGGCGCCGAGTATCCTATTGTCTTTACGCATGGAGATATCGCCTCACGAAATATAATAATATCTGAAGGTCGCATTGTTGCTCTTCTAGACTGGGAATTTGCGGGGTGGTACCCAGAGTATTGGGAATATGTTTTCACGTTACGGGGAATGGATAACATTGACTGGGAGACACTAGGCCAACACCTCCCGTCTCTCTTTGCTAAACGCTACGATCTCGAATATATCCTTGTGCAATTCATCCTTGGGCTTTCTTGATAATCACAATCACACAATCGACCCAACATTGATCAACCAACCGCTCCGTCCAACAAATAGTCCATGAGTTCCCCTGCGACGGACTCGTACCACTCTTGTGTCTGCAACCCACAGTTCGCAATCTCCTGCAGACCCTCAAGCAGAAAATTCTGGCAATTCCAGCCGCTGTCGTGTTCCCGGCCCTGCACCGGAGTGGCGGCAACAATGTTCACCGGCATCATCTCTTCACCCCTGCATACCCGGACAGCCCCCGCGTTCACATGGCTGAGGTAGTTCATGCTCATAGACCAATCCACCCGGCTGTGGATCTGGTCAAGTACCCAGGGGCTTGCGTCAGTGTCACGCTGTGCATGGACAGTCTCGTGGAAGTTGGGGTTTTCAGGCGATGTAAAGTAAATGAGAACATGGCGTTTATAATACATGTCAGGCCGTCCTCGAAATACAAACAGCGTCAGACATATTGTCGAATAGGTGTCGCCTGCGTCGTCGGGTTCTCCTGTCTTGTTGCTGTCCTTCCGACTTGATTTCCCACCAGAGCCCTGCTTTCTCTTGTGGCTAGATTTGCTGGAGAACATGACGGATGGCAGCCGCGTCAAATGAGTGCAGGAACGGCTTTTAAAGAATGAGCGTAGGGCTGGGGAGGAAGAAGGCGCAAACATCACGGGCTTATATAGCTTCTGAGGCACAGCCTTTTTCTTGCCGCCGAGATGCATAGTTGGAGCTAAATATGGCCTCGCGCCCGTGACCAAAACTCAGACCTATACATTGTGCAGGCCGTGGCCGTACGACCTGCTTACCAGCAGCTATTGATGTATATAGCACTCCCTGGCAGCATAGGGTGGTTGGAATTGTGAAGGAATGTGGCAAAGAGCGATGAGAAGAGAAGAGGATGTAGAATAGCTATCTAGGAATTCGGAATCTAGCAGAGAAAGAGAAGCTTATAAGCTTTGAA
Organism: Epichloe glyceriae; assembly: GCA_023658535.1. Classification (NCBI taxonomy): domain Eukaryota; kingdom Fungi; phylum Ascomycota; class Sordariomycetes; order Hypocreales; family Clavicipitaceae; genus Epichloe; species Epichloe glyceriae. The sequence goes on along the minus strand of CP098294.1, from coordinate 1,649,223 downwards.
TCTACTAATCCGATAAATCGTAATAGTAAACGCGATCCAGGAGGCTGCAAATGCGATACAGGAGGCTACATTGCAATAACAAACGCGATGCAGGAGGCTGCATCGTTAAATAATAAGGCTAATGCCTAAGGCTACGATATAAGGCTGTGAATATCCTTAACACTGCCCCTAGCAGCATATCCAGCTATAACAAGAAAATAATTATATAAATTAGGCCTTTAAGGCTTCTTCTAAAATATAACCCTTCTTAAAGTCTCTAGCCTTTATTATATAAAGAAAGCGTATAAAATTAGCGTATTTAACGCGTTCTAGGCCCTTTATAAAGCTATTAGCTATTATTTAGTCTGTCCTGTTAAAATAATGCTATTTATAGCACTATTTTATAGGCCCACTAGTTGCCTAGTTGCGTTGTTGCAACGTTGGTTACAAGGCGTTGCTTGCAGCGTTGCCTGCAGCTTTGGCTGTGACCTGCGTTCTTGCACACAACTAACCCACAGGCTTGTATAACTAGGCTAACTAGGTTACCCTATAGGGAAGCTGAAATCGACTGTAACTAGGGAACTAGTAGTTATATAAAGGCTAATGTATACTATTTAAATCCTTGATTTATTCTGGATTTTATAGTATATTTTATAAATAGGGTTGTTTATTAAAGTGCTTAGTTAGGCCACACAGGCGTCTAGTTTATATAGCCGTAAGTCGATTTTTTATTTTTCCTATACAAATAAATTATGCGGAAAATAAAAAGTAGCTTATAAGACCCTATTAGCAACCTAGTTCTGCCAATATGGTTAGTAGGTCTATAAGGGGACTTAGTAAAATCCTCTTATTGCTTGTTAGATTGTCTGTATTGCTAGAAATTAACTATATTTAACTATTAAAGCTCTATATCTTAAAGAATCATTGTATTATAGTGAATCTAGAAGCTGCCGTGTTAGAATCTATTAGAGAGGTCTTCCTATCCCTCTAGCTAGATTCCCCTTCTATTTTTAATAGGTTATAAGCCTAGAAGGCCTATAGAATTACTACATTACTGCGCTATTCTACTGTAATTACTGCTTAATTTTAGGTACTAGTTACTCTCTACTATACCTGTGGGCTCTTAGATTACGAAGGAAACCGCTAGAATTTAAAGCTTTTCATCCCCTAGCACCCCGTATCGTAATACTAGACCTTTGGTGTTAAAATTCATTTTATAGCCACACCTATAACTACCATATTACAACCGTAACTATCTAGTTACAACCACAACCTCTTTTTAGTGATTCTATTCACTATCGTGACCGTCATATTTAATATTATCTATAACAGTAAATACGCTACATCCTTTAAATCATTGGACATCTAGTATATCTATACTAGGCTTTTTAACCTATTGCACTACGTTGCACGCACTATACACTACGTTACATTATGTTGTAGCTTCTGTAATACCTATTACCTATAATCCTTATCCGTTATTTTTGGTGTTAAGAAAATTTTCGCAGAGGATTTTCTCTGGCTTTTTTCTGCCCGCGCATACCGTAAACCCACTTTTAGACCTTAAGGGCACCCTTTTAAATAGCCCCGCCACGCATTTTACATGCGCAAGCAGATTGCATTATAACTAATTTCTAGCGCGCGTTATTTGTAATAGGAACAAATTTGGAGATTTTATATAGGAATTTTTAAAGATAGCACCACCTAATTATAAGGGTAAGGGACTTACTATAGGCCCTTCTAGCCCCTTAGGGACCCTAATAGGATAGATATAGAAGGTTAACTAGCTATTTAGGCTAGCGCTTTATAGTTACAAAGCTAAATTAAATAATAAGGCAAGACTTTAACAGATTTTATTAAACATAGCAAGTTAAAACAGCTAAAAACTAAGGCTAGCATTAATAATCTATTAAATAAATTAACGTAAACTATAACTACTATTTAAGGTCTTTAGGATTTTACTAGACTAAGGGAAGAAAATACTAAGGTCCTAGTAAAAGACTTACCTACTACTACTTCTATAAGTTTACCTTCTAGTAACTTACAAGCTACCTTTAACACAGGTGCTATTAAGGAGCTAAATAAGAAGGTTCACTCTATTCTAGAGGGAGCTAAGCTAAAAGGCCCTGAAAATTATGATTAGTAAAAGCAAGCCCTAAGCATTTAATTTAGAGCCCTAGGATTACCTAAATTCATAGATAATCCAAGCCTAGCAGGCTATCTGGCTAACTGTGATTAAGCTATTCTTTTAATAATATTAAGAGATAGCTGTTAATCTAGACCTTAGGTAGCTATATATTAGTAAAAATCCCTAAATAAGCCTATAAAGTCCTTATTAAGCATTATTCGTAAAGTGCTAAAATCCAGCGAGGTACGCTATACGCTAGCTACCACTCCCTAAATTTTTTAAATTATAAGGGATTTTTAGAGGCTTTTAATGCTGATTTTAATAATTTACTAGCTAGACTATAACTCTATAGTGTAGAGATCGCACCTATTGATTAAGTAAATTATTATATTAATGCATTAAAGCAGACCTTCCTTAGTTAGGCTAAGAGATAAAGATTTACTATTAGAGCTTCTAGGGCACAGGGACTGCCTATAAATACCTTAAATTTACAGTTCCTTATAGCAGATTTATTAGAAGAATAGAGGGATAAAACCTCCCTATAGCTAAAGCTCTTAGTTATAAGGCTTTTAATAATAAGGGAAATTCTAAGGACTAGGAGAAGAAATCCTCTAATCCTAATACTAAGAAGGACTTTATAAATACCACTAAAGAGTAGGATAAGAAGGATTTAAACCCTTCTAAAGCCTCTAAGAAAAAAAGCAGAAGAAGAAGAGTAGTAATAAGGAAAAGGATAAAGGAAAAGAAGCTGCTTTTACGTTAGGCTATAGCCTAGCCATAGGATACGTTAAAGAACTAGATTCTAGTAAGTCTAGTAGTAAGGATAGCAGTGATTCTGAATCTGATTCGGATACTTCTAGTACTACTACTACTAGTAACACTACTACTAAGCCTACTTTTAGCTACTTTAATAATGTGGTTAAAAACTCCCTTTTATATAATATAGGTTCTTCTTGTTATATTTGTAATAATAGGGCTTTCTTTAGGGACTTTAAGCCTTTTAAGAAAGGTTAAACCAGCCCTATAATTACAGTAGGAGGACCTATCTATCCTAAAGGAAGAGGCACCGCTGTTTTTAACGTTCTGGTCAAGAAAAATCCACTAGAATATAGGCCTTTAGCTCTACTAGATGCCTTATATTTCCTAGGTATAGATACTAACCTAGTTAGCGGGTTATCCCACTATCTAAAGGGAGGTTATCTAGCTAAAGATTAGCTTTTCCTAGCTAATAAAAGCCCCTATAGGTTATTAGAACCTGCTAAACACGGCTTCTTTTTGTAGATTAAGGGGCAAGCTACTCCTAAGATTTGTAAGCATTTAACCCACCTCTCCTTTATAGGCTCTCAATTTTGTAACTAAAGAGCCTATAAGACCGAATTAGGGTTTTCCTACCCTATAGAGGTTCAAATTCCGCAGCCAGCATTTAATCCTAAGGAATATTAACAAATCAAAGAATTAGACTCTAAAGAAGACAAAGATTCAGCCCTATATCCCACCAAAGCTCCCCTAGTTAGGCACCTTCTATAGGGGTTTAGAAGGTCTATACCCTAATAACTTAGGTGACGATAGTGGCTGTCTATTGCCCCTAGAGGCCTGTGATTCTTAAGAGGCCTAGTAATAGAGGGAGCTAAGGGATAATAGCCTTAAAAAGCTAGATTCTAGTTACAAGAAGTTACTAGATTTAGCCCTTCTTTAGCATATTTAATTAGGCTACATTAGCCTCCTTTTACTAAAGAAGTCTTTAAAATTAGCTAAAGGGATCCCTAATTTTTCCGCAATTAAAGAAAAGGATTTTAACTGTATAGCCTGTATGCAATCGAAGGCTATTAGAAGACTTACTAAAAGACCTATTTAGGACCCCCTAGAGTTTTAGATATTCTAGAGGGAGATACAGTTAAAATCAAACCTATACCGTATAATAAGAAGGCCCTAGTCCTTATCCTTATTAATTAAAAATCCCGGTATAAATAGTGTTTTCTATTAGCTAATAAAGAAGGTTAGACCCTTTATATAGCTATTAAGGGCTTCTTTAAGGCCCTGAAAAACCAATATAATGCGTATCCTAGGCACCTTTACTTTAACGGAGGCACTGAGATTAACAACGAACTTCAGTTATGGTTATCTTCTAAAGGAATTTGTTTTAGCACCTCTTGCCCTTATATTTACGAACAGAATGGGCTAGTTAAGAGGGCTATTAGGGTTATCCTAGACTGGCTTAGGGCTACACTTTAGTGGTCTAAGCTACCTTTATATCTATAGTCTTATATTCTTCTAGCTATAGTAGACTTAGTTGACATTACCGCGAATACAACTAAGCCCCTAACCCCTAAGCAGCTATATCTAGCTGACTTAGAGCCTAAGACCTCTTATAAGCCTGATTTCTCGAAAATTAGGGCTATAGGGTCTTATTGTGAGGTTCTAATACCTCCGGAGCAGAGATCAAAGCTTCAGAAGCTAGCCCTAGGACTATCCCTAGCCGGCTACTTGCTACTCTAGGTTCTAGCGTTTATCTTGTTTATATACCCTCTAAAAGGTTAGTTATTAAGACTAGCTTTATTAAAATTATAGAGGATATAAGCTCTATAAGGTCCCCTAAGCCTTTAGGGAGCTATCCTTTAGAGGGAGAAGCTAATATCTTATGAGATAATCTAGAGGTTTAGGATAGCTATCCAAAGCCTCTAGCGCCCGCAGCGCTAGTAACGCCTCCAGCGTTACCCCTAGAGAGCCTAAGCTCTAGCGCCCCTAATAAGGGTGCTATTAAAAACCATTTTTAGATTCGGATTCTTTAACTAATCCTAATTCTATGGATATTGATGATTTTAATATATCTTCTTTTATTAAGGAGATATGCTTTAAGGCACAAGAAAAGGCTAAATCATTGTCTTCTAATAATAATTCTAACACCCCTAAGACATGGAAATAAGCTTTGAACAGCAAGGATAGTCAGAAATAGATAAATATAACTTTTAATAAATTTAAGCAGCTTCTAGCTGCTAGAACCTTTAAATTTATAGGGATAGACCAAATTCCTAAGGGCCGGAGGGTTCTAAAGAATAGGCTTGTTTATAAGCTTAAAAGGATAAAGAAAATAATCCTTTAAAACACAAGGCCTGACTCGTTGCTAAAGGCTTTATGTAGATAGAAGGTCAAGATTACATCAAAACCTATGCTATAACTAGCATTCCCCTTAGTTAGCGGATATTACTAGCCCTAGCGGCTTGTAATAACTAGGAAGTTAAATAGGTTGATTTTATAGGGGCCTTTCTAAATAGCTTACTAAAGGAAGCTATTTATATACAAATCCCTAATAGATTCGCTAATTTTGCCAAAGCCGCTACGCCTAAAATAACTAAACTACTTAAAAATACGGTTATAAACTCTCTTAAAAGCAAGTTATTTTCCTACAAAAGGCTTTATATAGATTAAAACAAAGCTCTAGAGAGTGGTAGTAGGCTTTAAAGGACCTTCTTTAGAAACTAGGCTTCTACCCCTTATATCTAACCTAGCCGTCTTCTTTAACCTAACTACATCTACGTACATAGTGACTTATGTAGATAACTGTTTTCTTACAGGTCTGGATCTAGCTTATATTAATAGGCTAAAGAAGCTATTACATAAAGCTTATCCTATAGAAGATCGTGGGCTAGCTAAATTCTTCCTCAGTGTTCAAATCACTAGAAATTAAAAGAAAGGGACCTTAACTATCCACCAGTCCTTGTACATTTCTAAAGCCTTAGAAAGATTTAATATAAAGATACTAGGCCTGTTAAAATTCCACTCTAACCCGGAATTATAAAACAGGCAGCTAATCACTTAACCAAGCCTCTTTCCCCCTAATCACAAGCTATATTAGAGTATTATAGGGACTATTATATACTCAATGCTCCTTACAAGACCTAATATTACCTTTCCAGTTCAGTGGCTTTCCACAGCACTATCTAAGCTATATATAGAGTATTTAAATGCCTCTAAACATTTGCTTAGATATCTTCTAGGCTCTATAAGTTATTCTATAACTTATAGAAAGTCTAAATCTACTACTAAAGCCTTTACAACCCTTATTAGCTTTTGTAATAGTAACTTCGCAGGTGATAAGTCCTTAAAATCAACCTATGCTTATCTCTATAAGCTAGCTGAAGGACCTATTAGCTAGAAATCGAAGAAAGTAACTACGATAGCTTTATCTACATTAGAGGCTAAATCAGATGCTCTATGTGAAGCTATTAGGGAGCTAGAGTGGCTTTACAGTCTCTTTAATAAGATAAAGCTACCTATAGCACCTCTAGTTCTAATTTTTAGTAATAACTAAGGCGCTATTACTACCGCTAATAACCCTGCTCTTTATAGCAGAATAAAGCATACCCTGCTAAAATTTAACTATACTAGAGAAAAGGTATAGAAGGGTATAGCTAAGGTTATTTACATTAACACTAAGGAGATGCCTGCAGATAGTTTAACTAAGCCCCTGCCTAATAATAAATTTTAATAATTTATCCAACTATAAGGACTTATAAATACAAAGGCCTAGCTTTAAAATCAACCAAAAGGTCAAAAATCAAAATTAACAAAAACACTGGAATTCCGTTAAAAAGTTATTAATTTAAGTTAAAAAGTTATTGGATTTATTATTGAATTTATGGTTAACTTAGATATCTATTAAAGAGCTAAGTTTAGGTATTGAATTAGTTACCTTATACTTTTCTAGAGGGAGTGTTAAAATAATGCTATTTATAGCACTATTTTATAGGCCCACTAGTTGCCTAGTTGCGTTGTTGCAACGTTGGTTACAAGGCGTTGCTTGCAGCGTTGCCTGCAGCTTTAGCTATGACCTGCGTTCTTGCACATAACTAACCCACAGGCTTGTATGACTAAGCCGACTAGGTTACCCTATAGGGAAGCTGAAATTGACTGTAACTAGGGAACTAGTAGTCGTATAAAGGCTAATGTATACTATTCAAATCCTTGATTTATTCTGGATTTTATAGTATATTTTATAAATAGGGTTGTTTATTAAAGTGCTTAGTTAGGCCACACGGGCGTCTAGTTTATATGGCTATGAGTCGATTTTTATTTTTCCTATATAAATGAATTATGCGGAAAATAAAAAGTAGCTTACAAGACCCTATTAGCAACCTAGTTCTGCCGATATGGTTAGTAGGTCTATAAGGGGACTTAGTAAAATCCTCTTATTGCTCGTCAGATTGTCCGTATTGCTAGAAATTAACTACATTTAACTATCAAAGCTCTATATCTTGAAGAATCGTCGTATTATAGTGAATCTAGAAGCCGCCGCGTCAGAATCTATTAGAGAGGTCTTCCTATCCCTCTAGCTAGATTCCCCTTCCATTTTCAATATGTCCTAATCTATTAAAGTTAAAATTCCCTTTGTGTGCCTTCTATATAATCTATTTATACTATAAATTAATGTAATGGGTTTAGCCTTTATGCTTCTTATTAAGTATATTAGCCTTTACGTTCTAGCTATTAGTAAAGAATAATAATAGTTATAATTACTTAATTCTAAAGTCCTTAAGCAGATTTACTACCTAAAGTATGGATAGCCTAGTTAGTGTAAGGTTAATAAATTCTGCTTTAGTTAAACTAAGTGCTATAAGAGTTTATTTCTTTAATTACTAAAGGATTAAACCTCTAGCTAGCATTATAACATGGCCTATAGTTAAACGTCTTGTATCTAAGTTATTAGTAAGTAAGATATTGCTAAAACCCTTTACCTAAAGGATTAATTTAGGGTCTAAAAGGTTTAATTCTCTAAGAATAATCCCTAAATCTTCTAAGCTATAAAGGTATCTCTAAAGATATTTCTAAAGATTTATATAAACTTACTTTAGTGCTAAATTTACACTGTAAAGTCGATTTGTCGTGAATATAATATTAGGTCTTGTAAATATAGAGAGCTAATTAAAGCTTCCTATGCGTTTTGCTTAGTTAAAGAGATTAAAGACTGTATTAAGCTCTTTCTAGTCTAATAGGATTATAGTCTTTAGAAGCTAGGGAATGTTTAAAGTATTAACGTTCTTAATGTTAAATTTCTTTATAATGCTCTATATATAAAGCTTTTAATAAAGAAGGATAGTTTAGTTAGCATAATTACGTACGAATTTAATGCTAAGGAATAGCTTAACCTTGCCTAGTTACTTTAATTTATAGTGCTTTTCTAGTTATTTAATAATATCTTTAATAGTGTTGGAACAAGCATGATATCAATCGCGCTTGGCAGCCGCAATTGTGGCCGGAAGAAGGTCAGCCCGCGCGCGACCCCACTTTCCAATCCACAGTCAGGCCCTGTGATATGGCAGGGCTTGCACCACGTGACTTACACGCACAGCTGCCTGTTTTTACCTCACGAGAGTGCCCTCACTTTTAACCTCTCTTTTCCTCTTTCTTCGTAAGCTTAAAATAGATAATTAATAACAATACTATTCTTAGAGCTTATAAATTATAACCCTACGTAACTAACACTAATTAGTGGTTAACTTCATAGGTAACTACTTTTAAACGCACGCGAATACCGCAGATTAGCAAGGTTTACATAGAAAAGGCTTTCTTAGAAGTAATATAATTAGGCCCCTTTTATTTTTTAGTAAGAGTAACCTAATTATTATAAGATTCATAATTATACTAAGGAAGAAGTTTATCTTAGTCCCTTTTATTCTTTAGTAAGAGTAGCTAATAATAAATAAAAGCCTAAACCTTAAAGAAAAGTTTAACTCTAGTAACTAGGTCTATCCTATTATTCTTCTCCTTAGTGTATTCTATTATATAAGAAGTTAACTACTGTGTGGCTAGGATTGAGACCCTTGAGACCGGTCTCGAGACCTTCGGTCTCGGCTGAACAGATCAATCTGGCCACATCGGATCCCTAGTCATAGGCCCCTCAAGACCTCGCTAGTCTATCGGCTTCGTCGGATCGAAATCAGCTACATTTTCAGCTCTGTCAGATTGAAATTAGCTGTATCAGATCCCTAGTCATAGACCCTCAAGACCTTGCTAGTCTATCGGCTTCGTCGGATTGAAATTGGCCACATTGGATCCCTAGGATAGACCCTTCGGTCTATCGGGTCAATAGATCAATCCGGCTGCATTAGATCCCTAGGATAAAATATCCTAGATTTCCCTCCCTTAGATAGAAAATCAACTCTCCCTTTGTGGCCTTTGGCTTGGATTGTTCAAACCGAAAAGATGACCTGAGATTTGAAAAGATACCCTTCACAGCTTGGATCCTTGGCGATGGATCGAAAACCTCGCAGGCCTCGATATCGGTATCGGGCTCATTTTGCTGACATCGTCAACATCATCAGCATCACCATCGTCATCGTCAAATTCGTTGTTTTTGGGTGGTGGTTTTCGCCCGACAAATTAGCTAAAGGGATCCCTGATTTTTCCGCTATTCAAGACAAGGATTTTAACTGCTTAGCCTGTACGCAAACTAAGGCTGTTAGAAGACCTAGCAAAAGACCTATTCAGGACCCCCTAGAGTTCTAGATATTCTAGAGGGAGATACAGTAAAAATTGAACCTATACCTTATAATAAGAAGGCCCTAGTCCTTTTCCTTATTGATCGAAAATCACGGTATAAATAGTGCCTCTTATTAGCTAATAAAGAAGGTTAGACCCTTTATAATGCTATTAAGGGCTTTTTAAGGAATTAAAAAATCAATATAATTCGTATCCTAGGCATCTTCATTTTGACGGAGGCACTGAAATTAATAACGACCTCTAATAATGGCTGACTTCTAAGGGAATTTGCTTTAGCACCTCCTGCCCTTATATTCACAAACAGAATGGGCTAGTTAAGCGAGCTATTAGGGTTATCCTCAATTGACTTAGAGCTACCCTACAGTGGTCCAAATTGCCCCTATATCTCTAGTCTTACATCCTTCTAGCCATAGTGGACTTAGTTAATATCACCGCGAATATGACTAAGCCCCTAACCCCTAAGCAGCTATATCTAGCTGACTTAGAGCCTAAGACCACCTATAAGCCTGACTTCTCGAAAATTAGGGCTATAGGGTCTTATTATAAGGTTCTAATACCTCTGGAGCAGAGATCTAAGCTGCAAAAGCTAGCCCCTAGGACTATCCCTGGCCGGTTACTAGCTACTCTAGGTTCTAACGTCTATCTTGTTTATATACCCTCTAAAAGGTCAGTCATTAAGACTAGCTTTGTAAAAATAATAGAGGATATAGGCTCTGTAAGGATCCCTAAATCTTCAGGGAGTTATCCTTTAGAGGGAGGAATTAATGACTTTCTTCGTGATAGTTATCCCTCGCAAGATAATCTAGAAATTCAGGATAATCCAAAGCCTGAAAATCTAGTCCCCTAGAGAGCCGCAGCCCTATAGAAGCCCCTTAAAAGGCACCTATAGGTAATCCATTAGCTGATCCTAATGCTATGGATGTTAACGATTTTAATATAACTTCTTTTGTTAAGGAGTTATGCTTTAAGGCTTAGGAAAAGGCTAAATCAACTAATAACAGTGATTTGGATACCCCAAGACCTGGAAACAAGCATTAAAAAGCAAGGATAGTCGAAAATGAATAGATGCGACTTTTAACGAATTTAAGTAGCTTTTAACTGCTAGAACCTTTAAATTTATAGGGATAGACCAAGTTCCTAAGGGCTAAAGGATCCTAAAAACAGACTTGTTTACAAAGTCAAAAGGGATAAAGAAAATAATCCCCTAAAATACAAGGCCTGCCTCGTTGCTAAAGGCTTTATGTAGATAGAAGGTTAAGATTATCTCGAGACCTATGCTACCATAAGCATCCCTCCTAGTTAGCGAATATTATTAGCTCTAGCAGCTTCTAATGACTAGGAAGTCGAATAAGTCGATTTTATAGGGGCATTCTTAAATAGTCTACTAAAGGAAGCTATTTATATGCAAATCCCAGACGGATTTACTGAATTTGCCAAAGCCACGCCTGGAATAGCTAGATTGCTTAAGAAATATAGCTATAAACCCGCTTAAAAGCAAGTTATTTTCCTTTAAAAAGCTTTATATAGATTAAAACAGAGCTCTAGAGAGTGGCAGTAGGCCCTAAAGGACCTTCTTCGCAAGCACGGATTTCACCCTTAATTTCAGACCCAGCCGTTTTTATAACCCAACTACATCCACATATATAGCGACTTATGTGGATGACTGCCTTCTAATAGGACCTAACCTTAAATATATTAATAGATTAAAGAAGCTTTTATATAAAGCTTACCCTATAGAAGACTGTGGACTAGCCGAATTTTTCCTAGGCGTTTAAATCACTAGAAATCGAAAGAAAGGGACCCTAACTATTCATCAGTCCTAGTACATTTCTAAAGCCCTAGAAAGGTTCGACCTGAAAGATACTAAGCCTATTCAAATTCCTCTTTAACCCGGAATTATTAAACAAGCAGCAACCCACCTAACAAAATCTCTCTCACCCCTAATCATAAGCTATATCAGTGTATTATAGGGACTATTATGTACTTAATGCTTCTAATAAGACCTGATATTGCTTTTCCAGTTCAGTGGCTTTCTACAGCGCTATCTAAGCCGTTTATAGAGCACTTAAATACTGCTAAACACCTGCTTAGGTACCTATCTAGCACTATGGGTTATTCTATAACCTATAGAAGGTCTAGATCTGTTACAAACTCTAAAGCCTTTACGACCCTTATTAGATTCTACAATAGCGACTACGCTAGTGATAGGATCTCTTTAAAATTAACCTATGCTTATTTATTTAAGCTAGCCAAAGGACCTATTAGCTAGAAATTGAAGAAAGCAACTACAATAGCTTTATCCACATTAGAAGCTGAATCTGACGCTTTATGTGAGGCTATTAGGGAGCTAGAATGGTTAAATGGCCTATTTACAGAAATTAAGCTGCCTCTAGCCCCTCCAGTCCTAATTTTTAGCGACAACTAAGGTGCTATTATGACTGCCAATAACCCTGCTCTTTATAGCAGAACAAAGCATACCCTGCTAAAATTTAACTATACTAGGGAAAGGTACAGAAGGGTATAGCTAAGGTTATCTACATCAATACTAAAGAGATGCCTGCAGATAGCTTAACTAAGCCCCTGCCCTATAATAAATTTTAATAATTTATTAAATTACTAGGTCTTACGAAGTCCTAGCTTTATAAAATCAATAAAAATCGAAAAATAATAAATTAACAAAATATTGGAATTCTAGTTAAAAAGTTATTGAATTTATAGTTAAAAGTTATTGATTTGTTGGAATTTATAGTTAACTTAGATATCTATTAAAGAGCTAAGTCATTAGGCATTAAATTAGTTATGTCACACTTTTCTAGAGGGAGTGTTAAAATAATGCTATTTTTAGCACTATTTTATAGGCCCACTAGTTGCCTAGTTGCGTTATTGCGCAGCGTTACTACGCGCTACGTTACGTGGTTGTGCAACGCATCTTGCGTTGCCACCTAAGCAAAGCTACGGCATGTATGACTAAGCCAACTAGGTTACCCTATAGGGAAGCCAAAATTAACTGTAACTAGGGAACTAGTAGTTATATAAAAGGCTGACGTATACTATTCAAATCCTTGAATTTTTCTGGATTTAATAGTATATTGTATATAAAGGGTTGCTTATTAAAGTGCTTAGTTAGGCCACATGGGCGTCTAGTTTATATGGCCGTGAGTCAATTTTTACTTTTCCCATACAAATGAATTATGCGGAAAATAAAAAGTAGCTCACAAGACCCTATTAGCAACCTAGTTCTGCCGATATAGTCGGTAGGTCTATAAGGGGACTTAGTAGAATCCTCTCATTGCTCGCAGACCGTCCGTTAGCTAGAAATCAACTATATTCAACTATCTTGGCTCTTAAAGTGAATTATCTATCGTGGTTTAGTTATCTATAGGTCGCAGCGCCCTCTATTGCGCTAGCTATCTAGGAATTACTAGGGAGGTCTTCCTATCCCTCCAGTACATTCCCCTTCCCATTTTCAATAGCTATATATACTCCTTTTATTTCCTTGCCCTTTACACTATTCCCGCAAATAATAATCCTATAATACACACTATAGGCTTCTTTACCCCTTTACTAGCTATAGTCTAAATCTGTAGGTTATTAGCCACCCCTATAGTAAGCTAGCAATACTTTATATTTAAATTAATATTATAGCAGGCTATTTACAGTGTCCCTAGGATAAGTTATCTTATTAATCCTAGAATCACATACGCTATAATTAGCGTCTCCTATTGTTAGAATCGCTGCGAATTCGTTGCGGACGAATTCGTCACCACTTTGCATCGAATTGCGATTGGATGCACAGGGTCTCATCGCCCCACTGTGCACTGAATTGCAATTGGATGCACGGGGTCTTATTGCCTCACTGTGCACTAGAACGCAACTAGCGCACGGGGTCTTATCGCCCCACCTAGACTAGTAACGCGATTGGCCGCACAGGACTATCGCCCTACTTCGCCCCAGACAGCGTGTTTAACCCACAACACCACGCATATAGAGGCATCCCTAGGATTAAGGTATATCTATAGCCTTAATCCCCCTATAGCTAGATTTAGAAGATAAGCAGAATTAAACCTTTTACATTAAGTAACTAGTGCACTAGTGACCTGTGGTTATAGGACCTAAATCCCCTTAGTTAACTTAACACTAATTAGTGGTTACTTAACTAAGAAGGATTTAGCACGACTAACCACAGAGCAGCAAGAGAACACTAAGAAGAGACGTACAATTGCCTCTATAAGAAGACATGCTATAGGGAGAAGATAACGCCTTTGCGGTATTAGGCTTTTAAAGGATTGAATTACTAGCCTTTGTCTGATTAGGGGCTAGCGCTATAAGGATTTAACCCTGCTAACTATCTCGGAATCTTAGCTAATAAGCTAGCTAAATCCCCTCCTCCTCCTCTCTTTTTCCCCCTCCTCTCTTTTATTATAACTTCTTAGATAGAAGACCCTTAAAACCCTCACTCTTATCTAATAAGAGAAGAGCTTCCAGAGCGAATACAACGATACTAGAAGAACCTGTTAACAGACTAGGACTTAATAAGTAATGACATTAACCCAGAGACTACAACCACCACTAATCTCAATAATAAGATCGCTTATATAATCCTTTACTACAAAGAGTAAGCATATAAAGATTAGGAACAATAGGAGAATTACCAATTTAACTTTAGCAATTAGAACAAAGACCTCTTTAACAAAGCCCACAAAGGCCTAACTAAAGCGCTACAAGACCTCCTCCGCAAACATAGTATATACACAAGGAGATCTAGTAGAAGGATTACTAAAGCACTTAAAAGAGTACTCTAAGAAGAAGTACAATCCGAATAGCCTCTAGAAGAGATTAACAAGTAAGTCACCACAGGTAGATTCTATTTAAACCTCCACCTAAATGCAAAGCTAATACTAATAATAAAGAATTCACGCTCCTTGCTGCAAGCACCTAATATTACGCTAGAACCATTGCCAATAACATTAAGCCTACTAATTACAAATACCCAGCCCTCTTAACCTACTATTCCTATTATCCCTTAAGCCTAACCAGGAACATACCTCTCACCACCCCTTATAACACCTTAAGCCTAGGAACAATATAATAACATAAGGAAGGTACTTAATCTTACAAAGATCTACAAAGAGGCTAACAAATATAGCGGGAAGATATTTAACTTTATTAAACTAAAGGTAGTGATATTATAAGACTAATACTATTAGCTTAACTTCATAGAAACCGCGCTTACAAAAGCATTCCCTATAATGCTAATAGGTAACACAAAGAAATTCTATCTTATAAATATTGCTATAAAGCTATTAGTAGGCTTTACATTTAATTAAATAGTTAAGCTTATTAGACAGCACTTTAAAATAGCCACAAATAAGCAATTTTACCGCTAAGAGTGAAATAGCATTACGCTACGTAGCACTATCACCAAACATCCTAATAAGACAAAGATAGAGTGCCTTAACACTATGGTTCAAAGCCTTTAAGATATCTATAACAGACTCTTTAACCCTCTTGCTAATAATACAGAACTCATTAAACAGACCCTCTAAGCTATTAGAGGTATACTAGAATGTAGCCTTACAGAATTCGCAGTTAATAACATATTTGAGGACCTTATAGGCAACCTTCGCAAGTTAATTAGCATCGCCAAAGCCCAAAAAGAAGTCAGCTAATAACAGTTCTATACTAACAACTACACTAACAAGGACTTCTTCATAGATCGTTAATATAGGCGCTCTAGAGGTCCTAATCGCAATCAAGGTCGCAATCAAGGTCGCGATCAAGGCCGCTAACGACGACTACGATGCTTCATATATAGAAAAGACAGCTGCTAGTCCTCTAATTATAGCGATAAGGATTGTCAAGAAGCAAGGTAATAATAGTAAAAGAACAAGAGGCATAGGAACCCTCCTTCTAATAGCAAATACAGAGCTTTCCTCCAAGCCTACAAAGGCAATAATAGCGCTATAAAAGAGGATAACAAAAGCTCTAATAATAAAGATACCTAGGATGTGGCTAAAGCCTTTATTAAAGAATCCAGTAAGATTAAAAGCAAGCTAATAGTTACGTAATTCTTTACAAGTGCTGTGAAGCTAGCAAACGGAGGTAATATCTTCTAAAACCTTAGAAAAGAAGCCCTCTAACATGCTCTCTACAAGGAGAATCCATTTAGGCCCTAGTTAACCGCTTACATATTAGAGAAACGCTACTCTAATAAGGTATTTAGAGGTATTATTCCTAATACTAGGGCGGCAGGCTTCTTAACGGCTAGAATCAACTAGGCTAAGGCCCTAGTAAAGAGGATGCCCTCTTTAACAATAGAACCTACTAAGAGGCAACAAACCATTAAATTTAGCGCTAGATTAGCAATATTAGTGGGAATCTTAAAGGTTCCTACAGTCTTTAGCCCTATCACGTTTCATGTTATTAATATAAGCACACTGTTCTTATATAGCATTAATAACATAGATAACATAAGGGTTAAGATTAATAACCTTAAGAACATGCTAATTTAAGGTGATTAAAGGGTGCTAATTATTAGGAAATAAGGACATCCATAGTGAACTCTAGAAGCTATAGAAGCAACCGCTTACTTTCTCTTAGAAAAGCAAATTCGTTAGCTTTATTAACGATTTAGACATCCTTTTGTACAACAGCTATTAAAGGTCTTACATCGCGTAGGCGAGGATATAAACAACAAGGTTATCAAGAAAATCACAAAGGTCTGCCACCACTATTAACTTAACAGGAAGTTGCTAGGGCAATTCTAATTCACATTAAAAGATAATTATAACTTTAACTACAAGATAATTATTAATGTAATACACCTTAATAGAAAGCCTATGCTTTATATTATTAACGCAGTAACCTCGTTCTAAGCGGCTCGCTTCCTTAAGCCTTAGAAGTAGAAGGCATATAACATCTAGAACGCACTAAAAGAGTGCTAGATTAATACCTATTTAGGTCCTCTAGACTAGATAGTTTATAATACTAGAAAGAATTTTGCCTTAAACGAATTCTATAACTATACGCGCGTTATAGCAATCAGTATTAACAAAGTGCCTGTGAAAGCGCACTAGAGCATTAGAAAGGTTAAACAATACCACAGACCGCTAAGAAGAGCGTATAACATTATTAGCGAAGAGCTAGGCAATAACACAAGCGTGACAATGGATCAAAAGCTTTAAATAGCTGTTAAGGCTGTTAATGATTTAGTAGGGCTAGATAGCCTTGTGCCCACGCTCCTTGTGTTTGGTTTATACCCGCAACTAGCTAATAATTCACTACTAAGCCTCTCTATCATATAATAAGCTACGATCCTACGGAAAGCAACTAATAAAGCCTAATAATACCTAGCAAGAAGGCAGGTTAGAGATGCCCTCACTGCCTATAACAGTCTAAACATAACGCTTACATATTCACTACCTTTGCAGTTAGATGTGCGTGTGTGGCGTAAGAAAGAAGGCTAGTAAGGCCTGTATAAGCTAATTGCCACTAATAGTAAAAGCTACACTCTTTAAATGCTATACGGACTTGCTAGATTTCGATTAACTATTGTTAAGCTATATTTACGTAATAATAACAATCCCTAACAAGAAGAACTAGAATCCGAAGCCGCTTCTAATAAATCTAATAATAATTCTAACCTAGAAGAAGAAGAGCATACTATGAGACAAAGAGGAAGACCTCTGAAGCTAAACACCACAACTAACACAAATCTAATACCTAAGAGAGGTTATGGAAGGCCTAGAAAGAACCCTCTCTAGCTACCTAAAGAGCTAATTCAGAGTGAAACCTTCCTTATAGCAAAGGAAAAGGCCGATTTTAACCTAGCTATATAACTTCGTAAAGAAGGGAAGATAACCACTCTAGGTAACCCGTTTAAACGCTCTAATTAAGATAAAATCAGCGCTTTATAAGCTCGCGAAGTCTTTAAATTTATTAGATTTAACCTAAACCTACACAGTAGCTAACGAATTTTCAAATCCCACATAGTTTAAGAGGTTAAAGGAAAGGGAATGGAAACACTATACAAGAAATCACGGCTAGTTATCCAAGGCCATAGTGATTACAATAAATTTAATATCCTAACCCAGTCTCCGACTATCTAACAGGCTAGTTAATAATTAATTATAGCCCTAGCCCCTTCCCTCTATAAGAAAGGCATTAGCCTTTGGATCCGCAATATCACACAAGCCTACGTACAGTTAATAATAAAGCTTAATAGGTATATTATCGCGTAACTTCCTAATCAGATTAAACACTTATATCTACAAGGAACAGTAATAGAAGTTATTAAGCCCCTCTACGGAATTGCGGAAGCAGGAACACACTAGTGGTTAACGTACTTCTATTATTATTATAACAACCTTAGTATAGTCACTTTAACATACAACCCGTGCCTATTAATTTTAAATAATAAGGACTGCTTTAGAATCATTAGAATACAAACTAATAATACCTTAGGGCTTAGTGATAATACCTTCTTTAAGCGTGAAGAATCTAAGCTAAAGAAAGCTAACTTCACCGCTAAGCTAAAGTAAAGGCTTACTATAGGAACACCGCTAATCTTTAATAGCTATATGCTAGCTAAATCTAATAATAACTCACTAAACCTCTATTAGAAAGGCTAAAGTAAGAAGATTTAGCCTATTAATATAGCTACAGATTTAAAGCATTAACAGTACATTAAACAACGCGCCTGTAGAGCGTATATTACCACAATCTATTAGCCTAAAGCATTATATAACCTCTCTGTCGCTGCCTAATAACATGATATCACGATTAACGATATTAAACAACTAAACAAAAGGCTTCACTAGCAAATAGAATATCAAGACCGTGGCCTCCACTACGTACTAATTAATCTCTTGTCCGCTAAGCTATATGTCTTTATTAACGGTTCTTTTATAAATAATAAGGACTTAAGCTTGCAACTAGGATACGTAATTATCCTAGGTAACAAAAGCAATAACAAGAGCACTAAATTCATAATATAAGGTAACATTATCATATATAGCTCTACAAAAAGCAAAAGGGTCACAAGAAGCGCCCTAGTATTAGAGCTATATAGCATAGTACAAGGCATTAACGTAACCTACGCTGTGAACACCACGCTTAACATCGTGATAAAGCAGCTAAAGTTACTACAGGTGCTAATTGTGGTCTATATAGACTTGTTTTTGCTTTATAAATACCTTATTAAGCTTGGAATAACGAAGGAGAAGTAACTTATAATTAATATTATAGCATTATAACAATCATACAAACGGCGCGAGATCCACGAGATCCGCTAGATTAATAGAAAAGACAATATCGCTAATGCAATGACAAAAGCCTCATCAAACAAGAGCCTCAAGACCTTCATTGACAATAACCAGGTCAATATACGTGTGGAAGGTTAGGTGAAGAGACTAGTAAATTAATAATGCCCTTATTTCCCCCCTAATATTAACGGTCTGGAATAGATTGAACCCGGACTAATCACAGCCGTGGATTTCCACCGCAGGATCCACTTATTAACACTTCCCTTTAATTCGATTTTTATTGCGTTTTTGAGCTTTTTAGCTAAAAAGAGAAAAAGAGAGATTGCTAGAGCTTCCTACGGCTTATATTCGGCCCTAACGGCTGATGTTCGGATCAGCCAAAAGTGGGTCCACCGAATTGATGCACGCGATACGATTGGCCGCATTAATGACCAGCCCTACTTGGCTATGTAAGCAACCTTATAACCTCTCTTTTCCTACTTCTGTTATTACCTCTGTTTTCCTGTCTTTAATAACAGACCTACACATCTAACTAACCAATTAAAGCAGCGAAACCTGCTTAGTCACCCCTTTATTATGACATTTCCTTTAATTAATTTTACTGCGCTTTTGAGCCTCTTACGCCTATAACAAAAAGAGAAAAATTGCTAGTGTTAGAATTGCTGCAAATTTGTTGCGGACGAATTTGTCACCACTTTGCATCGAATTGCGATTAGATGTATAGGGGTCTTATCGCCCCACTGTGCACTGGAATTGCGATTAGATGCACGGGGTCTTATCGCCCCACTATGCACTGGAACGCAACTGGCGCACAGGGTCTCATCGCCCTACCTAGACTAGCAACGCGATTAGCCGCATAGGACTATTGCCTCACTTCGCCCCAGACAGCGTGTTTGACCTATAACACCACGCATGCGGAGGCATCCCTAGGATTGAGGTATATCTATAGCCTCAATCCCCCTATAGCTAGATCTAGAAGATAAGTAGAATTGAACCTTTTACATTAAGTAACTAGTGCACTAGTGACCTGTGGTCATAGGACCCGAATCCCCTTGGTCAACTCAACACCTATCTATTTATATTTATTTAAAAATAGATAATATATATTATTAATAAGCTCTTCTTATAATCCTCCCTTCCCTCTCTTTTTACACTAACCACAGTATAAACCGTTCTCTTAGTTAGTAAGGGGATATATTCTAGTTATAGCTTCTAGACTAAGTATTTACTAATAGTAGCATAGTAGTTATATCCTATATTAACTTATATATCTAAAAAGGTTATCTTATTTATTAATATAAGGACTAAGAAAAGTAATATATTTATATTACTTTAGATTTATTTAAAGTTATCCTTAATAATAACTATATACTATAAAGCCTCTCTAAGCTTCTAATTCTTTTCCCTATTTAAATAACTTAATAAAGAGGCTTCTCTTTTCCTAACTTATTACTTAAGTTCTTAGAGTTAATATCTTTTATATTATATATATTAACTAATAGCATCTCCTTTAGGTAAAGGGTATAGTATAAGGGTATTTTATAACCTAATACTTATTAAAACTATATTACAGGCACTTACCCTCCTTATAGTAAGTGTCTAGCACTTCCTAAAAGACTTACTTTACTTACTTTACGCCCCTTTATTACTTACACTTAGTTATATATATTAGGCTAAAGCCTTACTAGAAACTTTTTAGGTTCTTATTATACTTACTAATTAAATATCTATTATAAGTATATCCTTATTCTATAGGTAAGACCTCTTTATAAGGGCTATAGGTTAGGACTGCTTATATAACTAATACTTCTCTTTTAGTTAGTAAGACTTAATATCTAATATAATACTCTAAAAGTAAGCTATTACTACTAGGTAGTTAGCCTAGGGAATATCTTAGCTAATACTATAATCTCTTATTTACTTATTAAGTATAGTATATAGTTTAGATAACTTTACTATATTTACTTAATCTAACCTACTTATAAGCGCTAACTTCTACTTAAACTAAATATAAAAGTTACTAAAATACTTATATTATTATTATCTTAGATAATTAAGCTTAGTAATAGCTATCTCCTATTAATAAGGGTTATTAAATATTTCCTCTAAGTACTTAAGGAAGTGCTTTAAGTTAAAATAAACTAGGTACCCCTTTTTAAAGTAAGGAGTAACTTAGGCCTATACTTTAAGTAAGAGATTCTAGTAAATAAAGCACTATTAATCTTATATATTACTAATAAACTCCTAATCTATTAGTAATTTATAACCTATAAGGCCTTTTTAGGCTAAGAATAATACTCTATTACTATTAAATAGTAAGCCTATTAGTAATAGCTTTTATTTAATAGGATTTTATATAAGAGCTATATTTTACCTATTAGTAAGGTTAGTAATTTAAGCTACCTACCTCTTAATAACTTCCTATAATACTACTATCTTATTAGTATTTATAGTAAAGAATAATAAATATTATAAACTAGCCTTAAGGTAACTATAAATAAGCGTTTAAAGTGTAATTATTATTCTTAGAGAGAAAGGAAAGAACTAGATAAGAGATTATATAGTGCTTAGTTATATACCCCTCTGTGCGTAGTCTGTGCGCATAGCGCGCGCAGTAGCCCTAAGTCCTAAGTATGTTTGCATATAACACGTGTCCTTCCCGCACACTCTTCGCACCCTTCCCGCGCACCCTCTGCGTCCCTTCTGTACCTAAGAAGGACCTAAGCCTTAAGCTCGAGTCCATAACAATTAGATAAATTAACGCAAACCATGACTGCTATTTAAGGTCTTTAGGATTTTACTAGACTAAGGGAAGAAAATACCAAGGTCCTAGTAGAAGACCTGCCTACTACTAATTCTGCGAGTTTACCTTCTAGTAACTTATAAGCTGCCTTTAACACAAGTGCTATTAAGGAGCTAAATAAGAAGGTTTACTCTATTCTAAAGGAGCTAAGCTAAAAGGTCCTGAAAATTATAACTAGTAGAAGCAAGCCCTAAGCATTTAATTTAAAGCCCTAGGATTACCTAAATTCATAGATAATCCAAGCCTAGTAGGCTATCTAGCTAACTGTGATCAAGCTATTCTTTTAATAATATTAAGAGATAGCTATTAATCTAGACCTTAGGCAGCTATATATTAGCAAAAATCCCCTAAAGAAGCCTATAAAGTCCTTATTAGGCATTATTCACAGAGTGCTAAAATCCAGCGAGGTACGCTATACGCTAGCTACCACTCCCTAAATTTTTAAATTATAAGAGATCTTTAGAGGCTTTTAATGCTAATTTTAATAATTTACTAGCGAGACTACAACTCTGTAGTGTAAAGATTGCACCTATTGATTAAGTAAATTATTATATTAATACATTAAAGCAGACCTTCCCTAGTTAGGCTAAGAGACAAAGATTTACTATTAGAGCTTCTAGGGCACAGGGACTGCTTGTAAATACCTTAAATTTACAGTTCCTTATAGTAGATTTATTAGAAGAATAGAGGATAAAACCTCCCCTATAGCTAAAGCTCTTAGTTATAAGGCTTCTAATAATAAGGGAAATTCTAAGGACTAGGAGAAGAAATCCTCTAATCCTAACACTAAGAAGGACTCTATAAACGCTACTAAAGAGTAGTATAAGAAGGATTTAAACCCTTCTAAAGCCTCTAAGAAGAAAAAGCAGAAGAAGAAGAGTAGTAATAGGGAAAAGGATAAAGGAAAAGAAGCTGCTTTTACATTAGGCTATAGCCTAGCCATAGGATACGTTAAAGAACTAGATTCTAGCGAGTCTAGTAGTGAGAATAGCAGTGATTTTAAATCTGATTTGGATACTTCTAGTACCACTACTACTAGTAACACTACTACTAAGCCTACTTTTAGCTACTCTAATGATGTGGTTAAAAACTCCCTTTTATATAATATAGGTTCTTCTTGTTATATTTGTAATAATAGGGCTTTCTTTAAGGACTTTAAGCCTCTTAAGAAAGGTTAAACTAGCCCTATAATTATAGTAGGAGAACCTATCTATCCTAAAGGAAGAGGCACCGCTGTTTTTAACGTTTTAGTTAAGAAAAATCCACTAGAATATAAGCCTTTAGCTCTGCTAAATGCCTTATATTTCCCAGGTATAGATACTAACCTAGTTAGCGGGTTATCCCACTATCTAAAGGGAGGTTATCTAGCTAAAGATCAGCTTTTCCTAGCCAATAAAAGCCCCTATAGGTTATTAAAACCTACTAAACACGGCTTCTTTTTGCAGATTAAGGGGCAAGCCACTCCTAAGATTTGCAAGCATTTAACCCACCTCTCTTTTATAAGCTCTTAATTTTGTAACCAAAGAGCCTATAAGACCGAATTAGGTTTTTCCTACCCTATAGAGGTTCAAATTCCGCAGCTAGCATTTAATCCTAAGGAATATTAACAAATCAAAGAGTTAGACTCTGAAGAAGACGAAGATTCAGCCCTATATCCTACTAAAGCTCCTCCTAGTTAGGCACCTTCTATAGGGGTTTAGAAGGTCTATACCCTAATAACTTAGGTGACGATAGTGGCCGTCTATTGCCCCCAGAGGCCTGTGATTCTTAAGAGGCCTGGTAACAGAGGGAGCTAAGGGATAATAGCCCTAAAAAGCTAGATTCTAGTTATAAGAAGTTACTAGATTTAGCCCTTCTTTAGCATATTTGATTAGGCTACATCGGCCTCCCTTTACTAAAGAAGTCTTTAAAATTAGCTAAAGGGATCCCTGATTTTTCCATAATTAAAGAAAAGGATTTTAACTACATAGCCTGTATGCAATCGAAGGCTATTAGAAGACCTACTAAAAGACTTATTTAGGACCCCCTAGAGTTTTAGATATTCTAGAGGGAGATACGGTTAAAATCGAACCTATACCGCATAATAAGAAGGCCTTAGTCCTTATCCTTATTAATTAAAAATCCCAGTATAAATAGTGTTTTCTATTAGCTAATAAAGAAGGTCAGACCCTTTATATAGCTATTAAGGGCTTCTTTAAGGCCCTGAAAAACCAATATAACGCGTATCCTAGGCACCTTTACTTTGACGGAGGCACTGAGATTAACAACGAACTTTAGTTATGGTTATCTTCTAAAGGAATTTGTTTTAGCACCTCTTACCCTTATATTCACGAACAGAATAGGCTAGTTAAGAGGGCTATTAGGGTTATCCTAGACTGGCTTAGAGCTACACTTCAGTGGTCTAAGCTGCCTTTATATCTATAGTCTTATATCCTTCTAGCCATAGTGGACTTAGTTAACATCACCGCGAATATAACTAAGCCCCTAACCCCTAAGCAGCTATATCTAGCTGACTTAGATCCTAAGACCTCTTATAAGCCTAATTTCTCAAAAATTAGGGCTATAGGGTCTTATTGTGAGGTTCTAATACCTCCGGAGCAGAGATCAAAGCTTTAGAAGCTAGCCCTAGGACTATCCCTAGCTAGTGTAAGGATGGGGGATAGCCAGGCAAGAACGTATGGGGGCACTTAGTATATTGACTAAAGCTTGCTAGGTCTAAGTGTGTTATAGGTGCGAGTCGCTGCTTTATAGCTAGGGACTCGCTAGTGTTACGTGGACCTAGCCCTATGGCATAGTGTGCATGTGGGATATGCCTGTGTGTTATAAGCAGGCCTTATAATTACCCCCTTTCTAGCCAGGCTCCCGAACGGCTTAGGTATTGCTAGCTAATGCGCAGCTGTTCGCTAAGTGATTGCAATAACATTGCCAGATATAAACATTATAATAAAAGGATAATAACCCATTCCCTAGTAACACGGATAGTGCTTATAAATAATTTTGCCTACGCTTTGCTATTTTATTATAAGCTTTTCTCTTTTATATTACTAGTCCTATTCCTTATTTTTAATTTTCTACTTTAACTTTAGTTAACCTATTAATTCATCTCTTATTTACTATATTATTAACGCTAAAGTAAAAGTTATTTGCTTTTATCTTTATTTATACATACACTGTTTTTAGACTAGGTGCGCTAACTTTAAGAAGTATTCTCTAATTAAGATTATCTTGCTAGTAATTATATGTAGTTTTCCTAGGCTTTAGTTACTGTAAGCATTAAAGGAAAACAGTCTAAGCGCTATATTTAATACTAGAAACGTGGGGATATATATAAGATAGTAAGTCTCCTATTATTCTCCTATCTTATAGTCCTTAATTGCTAACTTTTATATACTAGGCAATACTAACTATAGCTAGCGACTTTCTTAATCTTATAATTATTTATAAATAGGTCTAATTACTTATAGACGCCACCCTCTCCGTAGAGGATAAGGAAGAAGTTACTGTGTTTTTAGTGGTAATATATTGCTATTTTGCCACGTGTATTATAAACTTAATTAATAGATTTAATTATACTAATATAGCGCACTGTGTTGCCTTTAGGTTAACTAGTGCCGCTAAGGCGTAATAGGTTTGTTAATTTTATCCTTCTTTGCTTGTTTTTCGCTTACCTTTCTGTGTAGGCTGCTTTAATCTCTTACTAGAATTATCTAGTATCCTAGCAGTAGCTATAAGTAGCTATAGTTACTGCTACTCCTACTTTTCCCCTTCCTATAGGTATATAGCGATGGCCCGGAGACGAACGGGAGGCGAGGCTGGCCCTAGACGATCCTACGCGAGCGAGAACCATCGCCAGATAGGTCATACAAACCAGGAGACTTAACTACTATAGGCTAGCGCAGGACCTGGCATTTGCCTTAAGCGGAACAGGACTGAGACCGACCCGCCCCGGAGGACACAAAACAATATGCGGACGACTAGACTAGACGCCGAAGAGAGAGAACCCTAGGGAACAGGCGGCTTAGAGGCACGAGAGGGCCAGGACCGACGTCACAATAAGACAAGACCACTGCGAAAAAGGAACAAACTCTTGATTGAAACTACTAACGCCGGGTATCATTAGCCCCCCACGCCCTAACGCCGCCCCCAAACCGGCCTCAGTCCGTTGCCTCACTCCTCCTCCGGAACAGGGATGGCATCCTCCATCACCTTGGCACGCCCCTTCGCCGGAAGGGAGGCGGCCAGGAGCCGGTTCGTCTCCGCCATTCGAGCGTCTAAGCGACGCATCCAGAATACCATTTCATCATGCTGGCCCCCACTGGAGTGGGGCCACGGAAGAGTCGGCAAAAAGTGAAAAATTGTGAGGATCCTACCACATTAGTATTCACCTCCTATTAGAAAAAGCAAGGAGACCCGAGACAGAGCCGCCCCAGGCCCGCGAGCGCACCGGAAGGAGCGAATCCTTCCTCCTAAACTCGGATTTTACGGATTTTAGGGATAAGGCTAGCGAGAGCTGGCTACAACTTTCCACGACAGGAAACTTATCGAGCGGCACAGCCCTGCCACAGGGACAGTGCCAACCTAAACACAGAAGCGAGAGGGTTTTCTCCTATTCATGGGTTTTCCCTGTCGACCAACCAGCCGGAGTACTAGTACTAGCAAATATATAGCTAGCTAGCGTATCCAATATATATATATATAGGTATATAGCTTTTTTCGCGTTTTTACTAGGTTTTTGCTAACTCTTTTGTAGGAAGACCTAGAGGAAGCTATAGCTACCTAGGAGGCAAAAATAGTACTTTAGCTCCGCCCCTTAGACCTAGGCTATGTGGCCTAGGCTATAGCATTATATCGTTTTTAGTATACTATAAATAAGGTGATTTAAGCGGACGAGAACAACGCTGAATTCGGGTATAATAGGGACGTTTTCTTGACCCGCCCTAGTATTATAATAGAGACTTTTCCTATTTTTCTCCCCGCGCTTTAGGCGCTATTTCCTTTGTTTTTAGTAGTGTAACCTAGACTTTAGGTTAAGTTTTAATAGCAGCTAATAGAGCTAGGCCTTTTCTATAGTAATTCCGTGTCCTTTTGCTTATAACTTGCTTATATCTTACCACCTTTCTTACTTACCTTTCTTCAGTAAAATGCTTAAATAGCGCGTTAGGCGCCCTCTATATCCTTAGCGGGGATCTATTAGTTATATTCGCTAGGCTATCCCTTCTATTTTACTAGGTACTTATTACCTTTATATATCTTTCTATAACCTTTTACTTCTTTAACTTTATACTTATTCTCTTTATCTTTAAGGTCTAGTATTAGCATTTCCTTATCTTTAGCGTTTTCCTAGCAGTTCTATAGCTCTAATAGGCTAACGTAAAATATATTATATAGTTAGCTATACTTATTAGGTAGCGCTAGTTAGTACGCTTATTTCCCCACAGTATTAAGCACTTAAAATAGTCTAATAAATCTAGGGGTTAGCTTCCGTTTTATATCTTTAAGCCTAATATTCTTTACTAATAATAGTACTAAGTCTCCCTTTTAGGGTTAGAGGTTAGTAGTATTAATTATAGTACTTTACCTAGGCTTTAGTAGCTTTTGCCTAGTTTTACTTTAACCATTCTCTAACTTTATATAACTTTGTAATACGCGCGTAGGCTTTAGGCATCTCTCCCTCCGTAGTCTTACCCCTAAGAGCTAGGTAAAACTCTAGTAAGTAACTTATAAGTGCGTAGTTTAGGGAGTAACCTATAGTCTTATTTACTATGTTATTATAGGCAAATTAAGCTATAGGTAGTAGCTTTGCCTATATCTATTAGTTCTCCTTAATAAAGCATTAGAGGTAGTGTTTAAGGACCTAGTTTGTTTACTCTATTTGCCTATTAGTTTAGGGGTAAAACGCTGTTAAAAGCCTACGTTTCATATACACTAGGTAGCATAGCTCTAACTAGAATTAACTTATAAAGACTAGTCCTCTATTAGATATAATGCCCTCTAGTGCTTTAAATCGTAGCTTAATTTCCTTGTAAAACAGTTCTGCTAATTTAGCTACATTAATAGTGGTTAACACTAGGAGGAAAACAGAGTACTTAGTGAATTAGTCTATAATTACTAGGATTGCGTTAGTTTCTTGCTTATTAACCTATGTTATAGGCAGTTCTATAACGAAATCTATAGAGATTTCTACCTAGGGTTGCCTTAGTATTAGTAGCGATTTAAGTGTTCTATATAGGTAATACCTTCTAGCTACTACCCGCTAGTATACACTATAGCTCGTAACGTAGTTAGATACTGCAACTCCTATTTACGGCCACTAAAAATGACACTTTAACAGGTTAAGCGTGCGTTTAACACCAAAGTGACCTGCTAGTAGATCGTTATAGTATAGCCGTAGAAGCTCCTATTATAAGATAGGCTCTTAAGGAACAACTACCTAGTCTTAGTACATTAGGAGACCCCTTACACTACGCAACCATAGGCTAGCTTTTCCCTTACTTCTTGCTAAGGAATTTACCTTACTGTTCTACCTCTGCAAATCTAGGTCTTAGTCCTATGCCTTTCGTAGCAATTAAGCTAGTAGCTTATTTAATTTGGTTAGATACGGATTTGGTAACGCTATAGCCGCCCGAATCTCTAGTGTGCTAATGCCTTGTACACACGCTATTGCCTCTTTAAAATCACCCTTATCTAGCTAATCTTTCACCAGTTCTTCGGCAGCTCTAACACCTTTAGCTAGGGCATTTTCCTCCCTTAAAGGCATCTCGCTAAGCTAGTCTCTTTTAACTAGGACATTTTCCTTCCCTAAAGGCGTCTTGCTACATTAATCTCTTTTAGCTAGGGTATTTTCCTCCCTTAAAGGCGTCTCGCTAAGCTAGTCTCTTTTAACTAGGATATTTTCCTTCCCTAAAGGCGTCTTGCTACATTAATCTCTTTTAGCTAGGGCATTTTCCTCCCTTAAAGGCGTCTTACTAAGCTAATCTCTAATAACTAGGACATTTTCCTTCCCTAAAGGCATCTTACCACGTTATTCTTCTAAGATAGGGACATTTTCCTTCCCTAAAGGCGTCTTACTACGTCTTCCTTAATGCATTAGTATCTCTCTTACTACCCTTTTCTTAGTAAGTACTAGCTTCCTCTAAAGTTCTAGTAATAGCGCTTAATTTATTATAGGTTCGCCCTTATAATTAGACCTTCTTAATAGTGTATTTATAGGGTTGCTCTTCCTAGTCTATATCTTATTATAAAGTGGAATAGGCATAGGAATATGCACTATCTGGCTTGCCTTCCGTTAAGCTTTAGTTAGTTTATAAAGGTCTGTAAGTTATAATAATCTAACAGGACCTCTACTAGGGTTATCACCCCTTTAACATAGTGTTGCTAGTGTTTAAATAACTCTATAATAGCAAATAGCTCTTAGTTAGCTATGCTGTAATTTCGCTCCGTGTCTGTGAACTTCCTTAACTAAAAGGCCACTAGGTGCTAATAACCCTTATTATCTTGCTAGGATAAGATTCCTACTATTATAAAGACTAAGGCATCTATCTTAATACGTACTAGTTAACTCAGGTTATAATAACGGAGTAGAGGGCTTATTAGAAGGCGTCTTTTAGCTAGTTAAACGCTGCCCTTTCCTTTACTCTAAATATAAACTTCCTAGTCTAGATGCTATTTTAACTACCCTTTATTAGCGCGTATAGCAGTGCTGTAATCCTAGAGTATTTATAAATAAAATATTAGTAAAAGTTATAGAATCTAAGGAAGGATTAAATATCCTTAAAGCTTATTAGTTCTTTCTAATCTTAAATAGTTTATACCTAGCTTATATTTATTAAGATTCTATTAGCTAAGAGGATAAATCCTAGGAATTTAACTAAGTCCTAGTAAAACAAGTATTTTAAGGGTTTTACGTATAGTTTTATAGTTCTTATACGCTCTAATACCTCCTTAATATATGCGGTATACTCTTCTTATATCTTAGAGAAGATAAGGATATTATCTAGATATACTACATAAATAGTGTCTATTAGCCTATAAAGCGCCTTGTAAATGTAACTTTAGAAGGTAGTGGGCGTGTTAGTTAATCTAAAAGGCATAATAAGGTATTTGTAGTAGCTATAATGTGTGCGGAAGGTAGTCTTTCACTTATTACCCCCTTTAATGTGAATTTAATAGTATATGTCCTTAATATTAATCTTTAAGAAGTATTTAGCCCCTTAGTATTAGTCTAGGATCTCTAAAATTAGGGGAGAGTGTAGTAATTCTTCTATATTACTTTATTAAGTCCCTAATAGTTTACATATAGTTAGAGTATTCTATCCTTCTTTAGTATAAATAGGATAGGCACGCTTATAGGACTCTTAGAAGGTCTTATATAGCCTTTTGCTAGGTTATTATTAATATATTCTTAGAGCTCTTTTAATTCGCTTTAAGAGAGAGGGTAGATAGGCCTATAAGGGGTGTAGCCCTAGTACTAGATTAATTATATAGTTAGTTAATTTCTTTAATAGTAGGGTTCCTGCCTTATTAGATATGAAGACATCTCTGAATTCCTGTAAATCCTTAGGGATATCTTTAATAGTTCTATATACTTTTACCTCCTTATTATCTTCTAATATAATGAATTTATTCTCTATAACTCCTGTAATAGTATATATAATAGTCTTATTCCGCGTTACCTTAGTAAATTTATAGGGAGTTAGTAGTAAAAAGGCCTTTTTCTTTTTCTTAAACCACTACTCTTATAAGTGTAAGTAAAGGTATACTTATTCCTCTGTAAGTGTATATATCCTAATTAATATAGGGCTTCCCTTTACTCTTAAGTCCCTATTAACAGCAATGTATAGGAGCCTAAGGTCTTTCTATTCTCCCCTTAAGTCTATGATTATAAGGGGTACCTAGTACACGCTATATTAAGGGACTGTAAGAGCCCCTATTACCTTAAGGGTAGGAGGTGTAATCTCTGCTTATTATAACCTGTGGGTCTTTGCAAATTCCGCGCTAATAATGTTAACCTTAGCGCAACTGTCTAGATCGGCCACTATTACTATATCTTTATACCTATAAATAGTAACTAGTGTGTGAAAACAACACCCTATTAGTACTTTAGCTTATAGGGTAGAAGTAAGGGTATTTACTTCTGCCTTAGGGTATTTTCCTAACCCTTTTAGTGCTCTTTCTTTAGCTTATAGTATTAAGCTACTATATAACCTATAATCCTATAGTTATAACACGTTAGGCCTTATCTAACTTCCTTGTTATTTAGGGGTATAGTAAGAGTCTTTTCTTTCTCTTTCTTATCTTAGTTAGTATATAGTTAGTTACCACATAGTAAATCACGCCTTTAGTATTAGGGAGCCTTATATAAATACCTCTCTTATAAGTGGTTAGGCTTTTGCTTGTTCTTTGGCATTAATTCCTAAAATTATTAAGTAAGTTATATAACTGTTGGTTACGCAGGGTCGTAATGTGTGAGCTCCGAGAATAGTATCGTTGTTAATTATCTATTCTAAGCTATCGAAGAAAGAGGGAAAAGAGAGGTTAAAAAGTGAGGGCACTCTCGTGAGGTGAAAAACGGGCAGCTGTGCGTGTGGGTCACGTGGTGCAAGCCCTGCCCTATCGCAGGTCCTGACTGTGGATCGGAAAGTGGGGTCGCGCGCGCACACGAGGGCGGGCGCGGGCCGACCTTCTTCCGGCCATATTTGCGGCTGCCAAGCGCGATTAATATCATGCTTGTTCCAACAATAACCTCTTTGCAGGTTTTGCTAATAATAGAGGCATATAGGTTAAGGTAGTCCTATAAGTTAGGGAGTAGTTTTATAAAGAATATAAGGGTGTAGGACTTCTCTAAGGCTCTTTCTAGATATTTCTCTAGTAAATCTATGTAAATACTAAACTTAATAGGGCTCTAGCCTTTGCGTTGCTTTACGTTCTTAAGTATTATAGCGATTTACGCGTTATAGTTAGCTAAGTCCTTTAGTAGTATTAGTATCTAAGATTAGAACGCCTTCTAATTATCTTTAAGTTCTTCTTAGTCGCTAGCTAATTGTTTGTTAAGGTATTAGTCCTATCTTACCCTGTAGTCCTTATATATATAGTTAAGTATAAGGAGGATTTTTAGTAGTTACATTAGAACTTGCGTTTTGCTCCTGTAAATACATGGTTTAGGTTATTTAACTATATTTTGTGTTTTTAAGGGTTAGTAAGGTGTGTTAGTTCTATAATATTATGCACTTTAACTAACTCTACCACCTTTGCGAATCTTTCCGCACCGCCCTATAGGTCCGGAATCGCCTCTAAAATACAAACTAACAAGATAATCGAAATCCTTACCCCATTTTACCCCTTCCTATAATATTACATTACAATAGAGCTAGAGGCGGGCAGGAGGAGGAGATGCTAATAGTAATTAACGAAGGAGAAAGGGGCTGGTACAGAGCTGCCACCACCTAAACGCAGGCAGAGGACAGTTTAATGTCCAGAGATGCGATAACGACCTAAAGGCAGATCGGATTTAATTCGAATACCTAGAAGAATAAAAATACTACAAAAAGATCACTAGCCTTATCCCTAGCGATAAATTACCTAAGGTATAGAACGCTACTTAGGCTATTGTAAACCTAAAAGCAAGCCATGCCTAAGCTAAGAAAGCAAAGATAAATAATAATAGCAATATCCGCACTATAAAAGAAGCCCTTAAAGAAGTTATTAAAGAAGCTATTAAAGAGGCAGATAAAAATACCGCTCCTCCTACCTAGGCAAGCATTATTATAGGGCTAACGCAAAGACAATTAAACCTAAACCCCCTATAAATACTAGGCTACTAGGACAGAGAGGTCCTTATTAAGGGTAACTCTATCTAGGAACCGCTCTAGACTAGAAGCGTAAAAGACATAGTTATAGCGGTAAATAGAGCCACTAGCTAGACTATAGTAGTTATAGCTAGAAGACTCCCTAGCGGAGATATAATTATTATATTTAAAGGAAACGCCTCCTAATATAGGACTGACTAAAAATAGATTACTACTGCCTTTAGACTGGAAGCGACCCTCTACCGCTAAATCCTAAGTGTTATAGTTAAAGGCTTCCCTACGAAATATACCTTAGTAAAAACCTTGTAGTAAATATAGGAAAAGTAAATAAGATAAATGTGATTAGGGCAATAGTAAGATAACCTAGAGGCGAAAACGCACTGAGAACCACCCTTATCCTTAGCCTAGCTAAGGTAAATAATGCTAATAAGATATGTAAAGACAGGATAGTATATAAAGCAGAGCTATTCTAGACCAAACCCTACAACAAATCACTATAGCTAAGGCAGTGTTATAACTACTTCTAGATAGGTTATGTAGCGAAATTTTACAAAGTAGCCCTAAGGTGTAGTAGGTGCGGAGCTAGCCGTTACAAAGAGGGCAAGAAATCTTGCCCTATATTCACAGGATAACTATAAGAGAAGTGTATACTCTGCTCCAGGGCGCACCTAGCGTGGTCTAGGACTTGCCTAACCCTTAAGGAAAAATAGAATATAGTAAAAGTAGGATATTAGGAGCGCCCTTCCTGTTTCGCCACTTAATTACTAGCTAGCAGCCTAGCCCTGCCCTAGGAGAGACTAGAACTAGTTAGCCTCACTAGGAAGAAAAGAGGCTGCCTAATACTTATAGAATAAAACGCTAGATAGCCTAGAGTAAGTAGTATTAGAAGATACGCAAAGCTAATTAGAGCTAGAACAGAGCTAGCACAAGATAGTAGCGAACCCCTCCTCCTAGACTTATATAATAATAATACACATCCTCTTCTAGAATATAAATAAGAAGAATAACCTTATATATATCACGCTCTATCACCGGACTGACATAGACATAATAGCAATCTAAGAATAGGAACACATAAGACAAGCATAGCCCCTAGCTCTAGGCCTCGCTAGATTCTAACTCGCACATTATAAGGGTTAGAATGCAGTATACATAAACAAGAAACATAGAGTAAGCTTATGGTTAGCCCGCAGAGGCACTAACTAGTCGCTTATAGAAATCCAAGGAATAAATATCTACTCCTTTACTTAGAAAAACACAGTAACAAATAAAACACCCTTATTTACATAATTAATAAGGAAGAGCCCTAGGAAGAAGTGTCTTTATAGGTAATTTTAACTAAAAACACCCACTATAGGATAAATATAATAGGACTAGTAATAGAGTAAAAGAGCTACTAGAGTTCACTAGCCAGTGGTAACTTAGATTAGTAATGCCTTAAGGGGAACCCACTAGACAGCACAACGGAGACAGAGACAGCATAATCAATCTAGCCTAGGCTTCGCACAACTTACAAGTCCACTACGACAGCGCGGCAGATATATTAGGCTCTAACCATATTCCGCAGCTAATTAGCATTAACTCTAGCAGTTAGGACCGTACCCCACAGATAATAAGACACGACTAGTGAGCGATAAACAGACCGTTTATAAAAGCAAAAGCATTAGTATAACTCTAGCCTAAACTCGCTCTAAACCCCTATAACTAAGAAGGGATAGACTAGTATATAAAATAGCTTATTACAAACCTCTAATAAATAGCAGAGAGAGTAGTACTAAGGAGGCCCTAAGGCCTCCCTAGGCTAGAGGTATAGTGGTTTAGAAGAGTAAAAGAAGCAGTAGCTAAAGCTAGATAAGCAAAGAGGGCATAGAGATAACGTAAGACTAATATAAATTAAAACACGTATAAAGAGGCGGAGACAAACTAAGAACACACTATTAGAGAGGAAAAGAGAAATGCATAGAGAGAAGCACTAAAAATGCTAATACATAGGAAAAGGATAGAGGCGTCTGGAGACTAGAGAGATAGGCTAGACTTAGGAGCTAGGCCCCCTAAGCTCCTAAGAGTACTAGACCTAGAGAGAACGGAAAACGACCCTAACCTAGCCACAGCGCACACTAACAAAGCCAAAGTCCTCGCACAAAGATTTTTCCCTAAACTAACTACAGACCTCTCCCACATCCCTAACCTTTCCTTCCCTAAACTTAAAAACGCCCTTTTCTAGCCTAAGAGTGATTTATAAGAGCTAAAATCATAGACATTCTCTTAGGCATAGCTAGCTAGAAGGCCCTAGGAGATAACAAACTCCTAGCAGGCCTTATTAAAGCCTGTAATAACCTAGCAAAGGATATAATTATAAGACTACTTAACGCTACCCTAGAAGTAAGGTACTTTCTAGCTTACTTCTAAACCACTAGAGTTATAGTGATTAGGAAACCTAGGAAGATAACAAAGGAGATAAGGAGAGCTAACGCATAGAGACCTATTTTACTACTTAATATAATAGGCAAGATTATAAAGGCAGTAATAGCAAGGCGGCTTATAAGCTATGCTAAGGTAAATAACCTTCTTCTAGAACTGCAAATAGGTAATAGGAGAAATAGGTTAACGGAAACCGTAATAAGAGCCTTAACGGAATATGTGCAAGAGGCCTAGGGAGAGGCAGCGTTGCCTTGCTAGCTTAAATAGATATTTCTGCAGCCTTTAACAGAGTTAGCCACCCCTACCTTATTGCCCTCCTAGTTAAGATAGGAGTACTGCTATAGCTAGTAATAGTAATATAGAGCTTCCTCGCAGGTAAAACAAGCTAGCTTAGCTTTAACAGAGACCTATTATAACTATTTAAGATTAAGGCTAGCACTTTATAAGGCTCCTTGCTTTCCCTATCCTTTTCTTACTATACTTCACTAAGTTATACACACGCCTTTGTTCTGTCCTAGGCACAGTAGTAATAGGATTTGCGGATAACACTAATATTATAGCATTTAGAAAAACACATTATAGACATAGAAAAGACTTAAAGCTACCTAGAAGGTATATAAAAAATAAGTAAAGGAAGTAGGAGTAAAGTTTAACCCCTTAAAAACTAAGCTTATACACTTTAGCAAATCCTAATAACCCCCTAGACTAGGGTCTAACTTAGGGATAAGGAGATAATGCCTATAGAGTCCTACTAATTCCTAGGAGTATAAGTAAATAGAAAACTTAACTAGAGCACCTATAAGAATATCCTTAAGGGAAAGTTAGCCTAGTAAAGGCTTACCCTTACTACATTATTAGCCTTAGTATAGGGATATAGCTTTAGGGATACTAGACTCCTCTACACGCAGGTAGTTTAACCTATTATTGCCTATAGAGTAAGCGTATACCACACCCTAACTAAAGCTGGAGGGAAACCTAGAGGGATAGTAAAAACTTTATAATAAAACAATTAGCCTACCTCTAGGTTATTATAAGGGCGTTTAAAGCTACCCCTATTATATAGCTAGAAGCAGAAACAGCGGTGCTACCACTTAACCTATACCTTAATATAGTTAAATAGAGGTTTAAAGAGAGAATTGCTAATAATAGGATAGCAGAGATAATCTAAACCGCCTTATAGTTAGTTAAGACTGTACTATGCTACAAAAGGGTTAGACATACCTAACTAAGGGAAGAAGAACTAGACGCGAACTTATATAATAAGTGAAGTAAGAGATAGGAATTATAGTATAATAAAGAACGCCTAGGCCGCCGCTAGCACGCTAGAGAACCTACTAAGGACCGCCTACTATGCCCTAACCTAAAAGAGATCTAAAAGTTCTATATAAACCTAGATAAACATGTCTCTTTAATGATAGTATAACTACATATAGGGAAGATAGGGCTAAATAAATTCCTCTTTAATAGAGGCGTGCCTAGGGTAATATTACTAATATATAGCTATGGCCACGGAGAGGAAGATTAGTATTACGTTATTATAAGCTATAGTAACTATAACCACATAAGACCCTAAAGGTAGCCCAGAGACAAATAGGAGGCGAGGCTAGCCCTAGACAATCCTACGCAAGCGAGAACCATTGCTAAATAGGTTATATAAACTAGGAGACTTAACTACTATAGGCTAGCACAGGACCTGGCATTTGCCTTAAGCGGAACAGGACTGAGACTGACCCGCCCCTAGAGGATATATAATAATATGGCTTAGAGGCGCGTAAGGGTTAGGGCTGACGTTACAATAAGGGAAAAACTAGAGAAAGGAACAAACTCTTAATTAAAACTACTAATGCTAGGTATTATTAGCCCCCTTACACCCTAACGCCGCTCTTGGACTAGCTCTAGCCTATTGTATCACTCCTCCTCTAAAACAGGGATAGTATCCTCTATTACCTTAGCACGCCCCTTTACTAGAAGGGAGGCAGCTAGGAGCTAGTTTGTCTTTACTATTTAAGCGTCTAAGCGTTGCATCTAGAAAACCATCTTATTATATTAGCCCCTATTAGAACCAGACCCAGACTAATCTAGGCCTACCACTAAAGCGCTCCGCTTCTTACTCTAATTCTTAGCGTAAAGCTTTCTTACATAATTGTGGTAATCGTTAGGAACCTAAGATAAACACACGTTAGATGCGACACAGACCCGGAATCACCCCGTAGACAGACGCGTACCTTAGCACCGCTAATAATAGTAGCTTAGATCTCCGTTAGCTACAAATGTTTAGCTTAGCGCCCCGCAGTATTTAGCTAAGAGGCGGATTAGCAATAAAGTAGACCTAGGCGTGACGTAAACCATTACCTTATCGCAACCATTATTACAAACCTAATAATTAAAATAGGCATTAGTTATAGCACCTAACCATAGGTTAGCAGATTTGCTACTAATACTTATCTAGCTTAAGGCTACCTATACTAATGACGTCGTGGCACTAATAGCTAGGGGTCCTTATTAATTAAGAGTAATAGGAAATGCATTAAAACTGCTATAGCTTACCTAACTACACGGAATTAGAAACGAAAAAGCCTTAAAATAGGAGCGGAAGAATAACTCACACAAAGCTCCCTATCTAGAGCCTGCCTTAGTTAAGCTAAAGTTAACTGTTTCTAGGGATATTGCTTAGAGAGGCTTAGTTCCTAGGCGAGTTAGAAGCAATAGAGTACCCCTAAGGGGTAGGACTTATAGGGGAAATAAATAATAATATAGCAAATAGTAATAATAACAAGGATTATAAAGAAAACTATAATAATAGTTAGTAACCGCACTAAATCTGACCTGGAATTACACTAGTAGATAAAAAAGGCATAAATAAACCTAAGGGAAGATAGATAATAAGGAAAGAAAAGAGAATAGAATCCCGCGGGGAATTGCTTCCTTTTATATATATAAGGGGGGCAGAGTAATTTACTATAGTAGCTTTAAAAGTAAAGCATAAGGAAAAGTGAAAAAGACATCACAAGGCAGGCATATACGCGGAACCGATCCTTAACTAGACTAGACCTAACCTCACCCCCCACACATAACTAAGAGCAGGTGCTTAGGGTTTATAATACACCTAGGTTAGAAGCGGACTAGACTTAGCTAAAAAGTGGGGCCACGGAAGAGTCAGTAAAAAGTAAAAAAACTGTGAGAATCCTACTATAATAGAATTCACCTCCTACTAGAAAAAAGCAAGGAAGCCTAAGATAAAACCGCCCTAGGCCCGTAAGCGCACTAGAAGGAGCAAATCCTTCCTCCTAAACTCGGATTTTTAGATTTTAGGGATAAGGCTAGCGAGAGCTAGCTATAACTTTTCACAATAGGTAACTTTTTGAGCAGCACAGCCCTAATATAGGGCTGGTGCCGACCTAAATACAGACGCGAGAGGTTTTTCTCCCTATTTATGGGTTTTCCTGTCGACTAACTAGCCGGAGTACTAGTACTAGCAATTATATAGCTAGCTAGCGTATCCAATATATATATATATATATGCACTTTAACCTTGCCATAGCTGCTACTTAAAGAGGTACTAGATCTTTGCTGCCTTTTTACGGGCTCTTTTATTATATTTAGTTAGAGTAG
The DNA here is from genome assembly GCA_023658535.1 of Epichloe glyceriae. Lineage (NCBI taxonomy): Eukaryota > Fungi > Ascomycota > Sordariomycetes > Hypocreales > Clavicipitaceae > Epichloe > Epichloe glyceriae. The sequence continues at coordinate 1,610,715 of CP098294.1, read as the reverse complement.
CTAGATAAGTTCTTTCTCTTTATCCTATAGTTTCTTTAGTTCTTTAAGTTAAGTAATTTATTTAGTTATTATAGCTTATTAGGAATTAATTAAAGATTCTCCTAATTTAGCTTAGGTACTAACTATTTTAAAAGCTAGGGTACTATCTTTATTTATGGTTTTATGCGTTACCTCTAGTACTACACTAGGGGTTTATTAGGTTCTTTCCCTATTATGTTCTTAGGTAGCTAGGGTTAAAGCTTTAGAATTATAAGGATAAGGGATAGCTAGGCAAGAACGTATAGGGGCACTTAGTATATTAACTAAAGCTTGCTAGGTCTAAGTGTGTTGTGGGTGCGAGTCGCTGCTTTATAGCCAGTGACTCGCTAGTGTCACGTGGACCTAGCCCTGTGGCATGGTGTGCTCGCGGGGTGCGCCCGTGTGTTGTGGGCGGGCCTCACATTTTCCTACAAAAGGCTTTATATAGATTAAAACAAAGCTCTAGAGAGTGGCAGCAGGCTTTAAAGGACCTTCTTCAGAAACTAGGCTTCCACCCCTTATATCTAACCTAGCTGTCTTCTTTAACCTAACTACATCTACATATATAGCGACTTATGTGGATAACTGTCTTCTTATAGGTCTGGATCTAGCTTATATTAATAGGCTAAAGAAGCTATTACATAAAGCTTATCCTATAGAAGATCGTGGGCTAGCTGAATTTTTCCTAGGCGTTTAAATCACTAGAAATTAAAAGAAAGGGACCTTAACTATCCACCAGTCCTAGTACATTTCTAAAGCCTTAGAAAGATTTAATATAAAAGATGCTAGGCCTATTAAAATTCCACTCTAACCCGGAATTATAAAACAGGCAGCTAATCACTTAACCAAGCCTCTTTCCCCCTAATTACAAGCTATATCAGAGTATTATAGGGACTATTATATACTTAATGCTCCTTATAAGACCTGATATTACCTTTCTAGTTTAGTGGCTTTCCACAGCACTATCTAAGCTATATATAGAGTATTTAAATGCCTCTAAACATTTGCTTAAATACCTTCTAGGCTCTATAAGTTATTCTATAACTTATAGAAGGTCTAAATCTGCTACTAAAGCCTCTGCAACCCTTATTAGCTTTTGTAATAGTGACTTCGCGGGTAATAAGTCCTTAAAATTAACCTATGCTTATCTCTATAAGCTAGCTAAAGGACCTATTAGCTGGAAATCGAAGAAAGCAACTATAATAGCTTTATTTACATTAGAGGCTAAATCAGATGCTCTATATGAAGCTATTAGGGAGCTAGAGTGGTTTTACGGTCTCTTTAATAAGATAAAGCTGCCTATAGCACCTCTAGTTCTGATTTTTAGTAATAACTAAGGCGCTATTACTACCGCTAATAACCCTGCTCTTTATAGCAGAATAAAGCATACCCTGCTAAAATTCAACTATACTAGAGAAAAGGTATAGAAGGGTATAGCTAAGGTTATTTACATTAACACTAAGGAGATGCCTGCAGATGGTTTAACTAAGCCCCTGCCTAATAATAAATTTTAACAATTTATCTAACTATTAGGACTTACGAATACGAAGGCCTAGCTTTAAAATCAACTAAAAAGTCAAAAATCAAAATTAACAAAAACACTAGAATTCCGTTAAAAAGTTATTGATTTAAGTTGAAAAGTTATTGGATTTATTATTGAATTTATGGTTAACTTAGATATCTATTAAAGAGCTAAGTTTAGGTATTGAATTAGTTACCTCATACTTTTCTAGAGGGAGTGTTAAAATAATGCTATTTATAGCACTATTTTATAGGCCCACTAGTTGCCTAGTTGCGTTATTATAACGTTAGTTATAAGGCGTTGCTTGTAGCGTTGCTTGTAGCTTTGGCTGTGACCTGCGTTCCTACACACAACTAACCCACAGGCTTGTATGACTAAGCCGACTAGGTTACCCTATAGGGAAGCTGAAGTTAACTGTAACTAGGGAACTAGTAGTTATATAAAAGGCTAACGTATACTATTTAAATCCTTGATTTATTCTGGATTTTATAGTATATTTTATTAATAGGGTTGTTTATTAAAGTGCTTAGTTAGGCCACACAGGCGTCTAGTTTATATGGCCATAAGTCGATTTTTACTTTTCCTATACAAATAAATTATGCGGAAAATAAAAAGTAGCTTACAAGACCCTATTAGTGACCTAGTTCTGCTAATATAGTTAGTAGGTCTATGAGGGGACTTAGTAGTATTGAAAATGGGAAGGGGAATGTACTGGAGGGATAGGAAGACCTCCCTAGTAATTCCTAGATAGCTAGCGCAATAGAGGGCGCTGCGACCTATAGATAACTAAACCACGATAGATAATTCACTTTGAGAGCCAAGATAGTTGAATATAGTTGATTTCTAGCTAACGGACGGTCTGCGAGCAATGAGAGGATTCTACTGAGTCCCCTCATAGACCTACCGACCATATCGGCAGAACTAGGTCGCCAATAGGGTCTCGTGAGCTACTTTTTATTTTCCGCATAATTCATTTGTATGGGAAAAGTAAAAATCGACTCACGGCCATACAAACTAGACGCCCATGTGGCCCAACTAAGCACTTTAATAAGCAACCCTTTATATACAATATACTATTAAATCCAGAAAAATTCAAGGATTTGAATAGTATACGTCAGCCTTTATATAACTACTAGTTCCCTAGTTACAGTCAATTTTGGCTTCCTATAGGGTAACCTAGTTGGCTTAGTTATACATGCCGTAGCTTTGCTTAGGTGGTAACGCAAGATGCGTTGCACAACCACGCAACGTAGCGCGCAGCAACGCCGCGCAACAACGCAACTAGGCAACTAGTGGGCCTATAAAATAGTGCTAAAAATAGCATTATTTTAACAAGTAGAATCCTCTTATTGCTTGTCAGATCGTCCGTATTATTAGAAATTAACTACATTTAACTATCAAAGCTCTATATCTTGAAGAATCGTCGTATTATAGTGAATCTAGAAGCCGCCGCGTTAGAATCTATTAGAGAGGTCTTCCTATCCCTCTAGCTAGATTCCCCTTCCATTTTCAATAGATATTATTAAGGTAAGCCATAATGTAATCCCTAAGGATACTACTAAGCGCCCTATTAATATACCTCTAGAAGGTTATAGACATACCCGCTAAACCAAAGGGGTATACTAACCACTTAAATAATCTAAACCACGTCTAGAAAGCAGTCTAGTATTCCTAGCCCTTAGTAATATAAATATAATAAAACGCTACTTATATATCTAGCTTTATAAACTATTTTACTTTAGCTAAGGAGTATAGTGTCTCCTTTACTAAAGGTAAGGGGTAGCAGTCCTATTCTATAATCTTGTTTAGCGTGTAATAGTCCACATAAAACCTCTAGCTATCCCTAGGTTTCTTTACTAGTAGGACTAGTGCTACTGCTAAGAAAAAGCTTGCCTTAATCTAGCCCTTATTTATTAAGTCTATTACTTACTTATATATCTCTAGGAGGTGTTAATATAGTATATTATATAATAGTGCCTAAGGTAAGTCTAGTTTATTGCCCTCTATATACTATTTAAGGCAAATATAGTGGTTAGACTTACCCTAGTATAGTAAAGAGTATTTGCCTTACTCTCCTAGAAAAGATCCTTAAAGTCCTATAACTTCTCTAGTAAGGCTACTAAGAGTTCTTACTCTATAGGTTTTAGTATAGTATTAATCTATAGTATAGATATAATCTCCTGTAAGCTTATAGCGTATAGCTATATATACTCCTTTACTTCCTTACCCTTTATACTATTCCTATAAATAATAATGTTGGTTACGCAGGGTCGTGATGTGTGTGAGCTCCGAGAATAGTATCGTTGTTGATTATCTATTCTAAGCTAGCGAAGAAAGAGGGAAAAGAGAGGCCAAAAGTGAGGGCACTCTCGTGAGGTGAAAAACGGGCAGCTGTGCGTGTGGGTCACGTGGTGCAAGCCCTGCCCTATCACAGGGCCTGACTGTGGATCGGAAAGTGGGGTTGCGCGCGCGCACGCGAGGCGCGCGCGGGCCGACCTTCTTCCGGCCACAATTGCGGCTGCTAAGCGCGATTGATATCATGCTTGTTCTAACAAATAATCCTATAATATATACTATAGGCTTCTCTACCCCTTTACTAGCTATAGTCTAAATCTATAGGTTATTAGCTACCCTTATAGTAAGCTAGTAATACTTTACGTTTAAATTAATATTATAGCAGGCTATTTATAGTGTCCTTAGGATAAGTTATCTTATTAATCCTAGAATTACGTATACTATAATTAGCGTCTCCTATCTATCTATATCTATCTAAAAACAGATAATATATATTATTAATAAGCTCTTCTTATAATCCTCCCTTCCCCCTCTTTTTACACTAATTATAGTATAAACTATTCTCTTAGTTAGTAAGGGGATATATTCTAGTTATAGCTTCTAGACTAGGCATTTACTAATAGTAGTATAGTAGTTATATCCTATATTAACTTATATATTTAAAAGGTTATCTTATTTATTAATATAAGGACTAAGAAAGGTAATATATTTATATTACTCTAGATTTATTTAAAGTTATTCTTAATAATAACTATATACTATAAAGCCTCTTTAAGCTTCTAATTCTCTTCCTTATTTAAACAACTTAATAAAGGGGCTTCTCTTTTCCTAACTTATTACTTAAGTTCTTAGGGTTAATATCTTTTATATTATATATATTAACTAATAGTGTTTCCTTTAGGTAAAGGATATAGTATAAGGGGTATTTTATAACCTAATACTTATTAAAACTATATTATAAGCTCTTACCCTCCTTATAGTAAGTATCTAGCACTTCCTAAGAGACTTACTTTACTTACTTTACGCCCCTTTATTACTTACACTTAATTATATATATTAGGCTAGGGCCTTACTAGAAACTTTTTAGGTCTTTATTATACCTACTAATTAAATATCTATTATAGGTATATCCTTATCCTATAGGTAAGACCTCTCTATAAGGGCTATAGGTTAGGACTGCTTATATAACTAATGCTTTTCCTCTAGTTAGTAAAACTTAATATCTAATATAATACTCTAAAAGCAAGCTACTACTACTAAGTAGTTAGCCTAGGGAATATCTTAGCTAATACTATAATCTCTTATTTACTTATTAAGTGTAGTGTGTAGTTTAGATAACTTTACTATATCTGCCTAATCTAACTTACCTATAAGCGCTAACTTTTATTTAAACTAAATATAGAAGTTACTAAAGTACTTATATTAGCGTTACCTTAGCTAATTAAGCTTAGTAATAGCTATCTCCTATTAATAAGGGTTATTAAATATTTCCCTAAGTACTTAAGGAAGTGCCTTAAGTTAAAATAAACTAAGTACCCTTTTTAAAATAAGGAGTAACTTAGGCCTATACTTTAGGCAAGAGATTCTAGTAAATAAAGCACTATTAATCTTATATATTACTAATAAACTCCTAATCTATTAGTAATTTATAACCTATAAGGCCTTTCTAGGCTAAGAATAATACTCTATTACTATTAAATAGTAGGCCTATTAGTAATAGCTTTTATTTAATAGGATTTTATATAAGGGCTGTATTTTACCTATTAGTAAGGTTAGTAATTTAGGCTACTTACCTCTTAATAACTTCTTATAATACTACTATCTTATTAGCTTTTATAGTAAAGAATAATAAATATTATAAACTAGCCTTAAGGTAGCTATAAATAAGCGTTTAAAGTGTAATTATTATTCTTAGAGAGAAAGGAAAGAACTAGATAAGAGATTATATAGCGCTTAGCTATATATCCCTCTGTGCGTAGTCTGTGCGTATAGCGCACGTAATAGCCCTAAGTCCTAAGCATATTTGTATATAACACGTGTCCTTCCTGCACACTCTTTGCACCCTTCTCGCACGCCCTTCGCGTCCTTTCCGTACCTAAGAAGGACCTAAGCCTTAAGCTTAAGTCTATAACAAAAAGGAAGAAAAGTAACTAACCGCTACGGCCTTTACGGCAAAGCTAAAGCAATTCCTAACAGAGAACAACCCCTTACCTTTAATGGAGGTATTATTAGAATAGCGGCTAATGCGGCTATCTCCCTCTAGTAAAAGGGCAAAGCAGCAAGCTTAACGTAATCCTACTAATAAACGCAAAGCAGAAGTACATTAAATAATAAGCTTAGGGCGCTTACATTACCTTAATCTACTAACCAGAAGCTTACTACAATCTATCTGTAAGGATAGGGGATAGCCAGGCAAGAACGTATGGGGGCACTTGGTATATTAACTAAAGCTTGCTAGGTCTAAGTGTGTTGTGGGTGCGAGTCACTGCTTTATAGCCAGTGACTCACTAGTGTCACGTGGACCTAGCCCTATAGCATAGTGTGCCTATAGGGTGCGCCTATGTGTTATGAGTAGGCCTTACAATTACCCCCTTTCTAGCCAGGCTCCTAAATAGCTTAGGTATCGCTAGCTAATGCGCAGCTATTTGCCAGGTGCTCGCAACCGCATCGCCAGATACAAACATTATAATAAAGAATAATAATCCATTCCCTAGTAATAGGCAGCGCTTATATATAAATTTGCCTACACTTCACTATCTTATTACAGGCTTTTCTCTTTTATATTACTAGTCTAATTCCTTATCTCTAATTTAACTTTAAATACACCACTATTTTATCACAAGTTTATAACCCTTTTGCTATCTAAATAGAGGTTATTTGCTTTTATCTTTATTTATATATATACTGTCTTTAGACTAGTTATACTAACTTTATAAAACATCCGCTAATTAAGATTATTTTGCTAGTAATTATCTATAGTTTCCCCTAGGCTTTAGTTACTATAGGTATTAAGGGAAAACAGTCTAAACATTATATCTAATATAACAAACGTGGGGATATATATAAGACAGTAAGTCTCCTATTATTTACCTATCTTACAGTCCTAAATCGCTAACTTTTACATACTAGGCCATGCCTACCTTAGCTAGGGATTTTCTTAATCTTATAATTATTTACAAATAGGTTTAATCTCTAATAGATGCCACCCTCTTCACAGAGAATAAGGAGGATATCGCTGTGTTTTCAGTGGTAATACGCTGTTACTTTACTACGTGCGTTATAAACTTAATTAATAGGTTTAATTATACTAATATAGCTCACTATATTGCCTTTAGGCTAACTAGTGTAGCTAAGGCACGCTAGGTTAGTTAATTTTAGCCCTTTTACTAGTTCTTTACTTACCTTTCCGTGTAAGCTGCCTTTATCTCCTACTAGAATTATCTAGTATTTTATTAGTAGCTATAGGTTTCTATAGTTACTACTATGCTATTGTGTGGCTAGGATTGAGACCCCTTGAGACCGGTCTCGAGACCTTCGGTCTCTCGGCTGAACAGATCAATCTGGCCACATCGGATCCCTAGTCATAGGCCCCTTGAGACCACCTTGCTAGTCTATCGGCTTCGTCGGATCGAAATCAGCTATATTTTCAGCTCTGTCAGATTGAAATTAGCTGTATCAGATCCCTAGTCATAGACCTCTCAAGACCTTGCTAGTCTATCGGCTTCATCGGATTGAAATTGGCCACATTGGATCCCTAGGATAGACCCTTCGGTCTATCGGGTCAATAGATCAATCCGGCTGCATTAGATCCCTAGGATAAAATATCCTAGATTTCCCTCCCTTAGATAGAAAATCAACTCTCCCTTCGTGGCCTTTGGCTTGGATTGTTCAAACTGAGATTATTTGAGATTATTTGAGATTTTTGAGATTATTTGAGATTATTGAGATGACTTAAGAAGAACCCAAGATTTCCCCTTTTACGACTTGGATCCTCGCGATGGATCGAAAACCTCGCAGGCCTCGATATCGGTATCGGGCTCATTTTGCTAATATCGTCAATATCATCAGCATTGTCATCGTCAAATTCGTTGTTTTTGGGTGGTGGTTTCGCCCGACAAACTATCTTTTCCTCCTCTAGTATGTATATAGCTTTTAGCTATCTTTTTGCTAAATTCTTACTAACTCTTCTATAAGAAAATCCTAAGGAAGCTATAGTTACTTAGGAAGCGAAAATAGTTCTCTATCTCTGCCTATTAGACCTAGGCTATATAGCCTAGGCTATAGTATTACACCGCTTTTACTATACTATAGAGAAGGTTATCTAGGTAAATAAAAATAATGCTAAGTTTAGGTATAAGGGGATATGTTTTTAACCTATCCTAGTATTATAATAGAGAATTTTCCTGTTATTCTCCCCACGCTTTAAGCGCATTTTCCTTTATTTTTAGTAGGGTAGCCTAGACTTTAGGTCAAGTTTTCTTAATAGTAGCTAATAGTGCTAGGCCTTTTTATAGTAATTCTATATCTCTTTGCTTATAACTTACTTATATCTTATTACCTTTCTTACTTACCTTTCTTTAGTAAAATACTTAAATAGCGCGTTAAGTGCCCTCTATGTCCTTAGCGGGGATCTATTAGTTATATTTACTAGGCTATCCCTTCTATTTTACTAAGTACTTATTACCTTTATAGGTCTTTCTATAACCTTTCACTTCTTTAACTTTATACTTATTCTCCTTATCTTTAAGGTCTAGTATTAGCATTTCCTTATCTTTAGCGTTTTCCTAGTAGTTTTATAGCTCTAATAGGCTAATATAGAATATGTTATATAGTTAGCTATACTTATTAGGTAGCGCTAGTTAGTACGCTTATTTCCCTATAGTATTAAGCACTTAAAATAGTCTAATAAATCTAGGGATTAGCTTTTATTTTATATCTTTAAGCCTAATATTCTTTGCTAATAATAGTACTAAGTCTCCCCTTTTTAGGGTTAGAGATTAGTAGTGTTAATTATAATACTTTACCTAGGCTTTAGTAGCTTTTACCTAGTTTTACTTTAACTATTCTCTAACTTTATATAACTTTATAATATACGCGTAAGCTTTAAGTACCTCTCCTCTATAGTCTTGCCCTTAAGAGCTAGGTAAAACTCTAGTAAGTAACCTATAAGTGCGTAGTTTAGGGAGTAACTTATAGTCCTATTTACTGCATTATTATAGGCAAATTAAGCTATAGGTAGTAGCTTTGCCTATATCTATTAGTTCTCCTTAATAAAGCATTAGAGGTAGTATTTAAAGACCTAGTTTATTTGCTTTATTTACCTATTAGTTTAGGGGTAAAACACTATTAAAAGCCTACGTTTTACACACACTAGGTAGTATAGCTTTAACTAGAATTAACTTATAAAGACTAGGCCTTTATTAGATATAATACCCTCTAGTGCTTTAAATCATAGCTTAATTTCCTTATAAAATAGTTTTACTAATTTAGCTACATTAATAGTGGTTAATACTAGGAGGAAAATGGAGTACTTAGTGAATTAATCTATAATTACTAGGATTACGTTAGTTTCTCGCTTATTAACCTATGTCATAGGCAGTCCTATAATAAAATCTATAGAGATTTCTACTTAAAGTTACCTTAGTATTAGTAGTGATTTAAGTGTTCTATATAGGTAATGCCTTCTAGCTACTACCCGCTAGCATACACCACAGCTTATAATGTAGTTAAATACTATAACTCCTATTTATAGCCACTAAAAATAACGCTTTAACAGGTTAAGCGTGCGTTTAACACTAAAGTAACCCGCTAGCAGATTATTATAGTATAGCTATAGAAGCTCCTGTTATAAGATAGGCTCTCGAGGAATAACTACCTAGTCTTAGTATATTAGGAGACCCCTTATACTACGCGACTATAGGCTAGCTTTTCCCTTACTTCTTACTAAGGAATTTACCTTACTATTCTGCCTCTGCAAATCTAGGTCTTAGTCCTATGCCTTTTATAGCAATTAAGCTAGTAGCTTATTTAATTCGGTTAGATACAGATTTGGTAATGCTATAGCCGCCCGAATCTCTAGTGTGCTAATGCCTTATACACACGCTATTGCCTCTTTAAAATCGCCCTTATCTAGCCAATCTTTCACCAGTTCTTCAGCGGCTATAACACCTTTAGCTAGGGCATTTTCCTCCCTTAAAGGCATCTCGCCACACTGGTCTCTCTCTTTAGCTAGGGCATTTTCCTCTCTTAAAGGCGTCTCGCTAAGCTAGTCTCTCTCTTTAGCTAGGGCATTTTCCTCCCTCAAAGGCGTCTCGCTAAGCTAGTCTCTTTTAACTAGGACATTTTCCTTCCCCAAAGGCGTCTTACCACGTTAATCTCTTTTAGCTAGGGCATTTTCCTCCCTTAAAGGCGTCTTACTAAGCTAATCTCTAATAACTAGGACATTTTCCTTCCCTAAAGGCGTGTTACTATATTATTCTTCTAAGATAAGGATATTTTCCTTCCCTAAAGGCATCTTACTATATCTTCCTTAATACATTAGTATCTCTTTTACTACCCTTTTCTTAGTAAGTACTAGCTTTCTCTAAAGTTCTAGTAATAGCGCCTAATTTATTATAGGTTTACCCTTATAATTAGACTTTCTTAATAGTGTATTTATAGGGTTACTTTTCCCTAGTCTATATCTTATTATAAAGTAAAATAGGCATAGGAATATACACTATTTAGCTTACTTTCTATTAAGCTTTAGTTAGTTTATAAAGGTCTATAAGTTATAATAATCTAATAGGACCTTCACTAGGGTTATCACCCCTTTAATATAGTGTTACTAGTGTTTAAATAACTCTATAATAGTAAATAGCTCTTAGTTAGCTATGCTGTAATTTTACTCTGTATTTATAAACTTCCTTAACTAAAAGGCTACTAGGTGCTAATAACCCTTATTATCTTACTAGGATAAGATTCCTACTATTATAAAGACTAAGGTATTTATCTTAATACACACTAGTTAACTTAGGTTATAATAATAGAGTAAAGAGGCTTATTAAAAGGTATCTTTTAGCTAGTTAAACGCTGCCCTTTCCTTTACTCTAAATATAAACTTCCTAGTCTGGATAATATTTTAACTACCCTTTATTAGTGTGTGTAGTAGTATTATAATCCTAGAGTATTTGTAAATAAAATATTAGTAAAAGTTATAGAATTTAAGGAAGTATTAAATATCCTTAAAGCTTATTAGTTCTTTCTAATCTTAAATAGTTTATACCTAGCTTATATCTATTAAGATTCTATTAACTAAAAGAATAAATCCTAGGAATTTAACTAAGTCCTAGTAAAATAAGTATTTTAAGGGTTTTATATATAGTTTTGCAGTTCTTATACACTCTAATACCTCCTTAATATATATAGTATACTCTTTTTATATCTTAGAGAAGATAAGGATATTGTCTAGATACACTATATAAATAGTGTTTATTAGCCTATAAAGTGCCTTATAAATATAACTTTAAAAGGTAGTAGGCACGTTAGTTAATCTAAAAGGTATAATAAAGTATTTATAGTAGCTATAATGCGTGCAAAAAGTAGTCTTTTACTTATTACCCCCTTTAATATAAATTTAATAGTATATATCCTTAATATTAATCTTTAAGAAGTATTTAGCCCCTTAGTATTAGTCTAGGATCTCTAAAATTAAGGGGAGAGCGTAGTAATTCTTCTATATTACTTTATTAAGTCCTTAATAGTTTATATATAGTTAGAGCGTTCTATCCTTCTTTAGTACAAATAGGATAGGTATACCTATAGGACTCTTAAAAGGTCTTATATAGCCTTTTACTAGGTTATTATTAATGTATTCTTAGAGCTCTTTTAATTTACTTTAAGAGAGAGGGTAAATAGGCCTATAAGGGGTGTAGCCCTAGTACTAGATTAATTACGTGGTTAGTTAATTTCTTTAATAGTAAGGTTCCTGCCTTATTAGATATAAAGATATCTCTGAATTCCTGTAAATCCTTAGGGATATCTTAAATAGTTTTGTACGCTTTTGCCTCCTTATTATCTTCTAATGTAATAAATTTGTCCTCTATAACTCCTGTAATAGCGTATATAATAGTCTTATTCCGCGTTACCTTAGTAAATTTACAAGGAGTTAGTAGTAAAAGGCCTTCTTCTTTTTCTTAAACCACTACTCTTATAAGTATAAGTAAAGGTATACTTATTCCTCTGTAAGTATATATATCCTAATTAATATAGGGCTTCCCTTTACTCTTAGGTCCCTATTAATAGTAATATATAAGAGCCTAAGGTCTTTTTATTCTCCCCTTAAGTCTATAATTATAAGGGGTACCTAGTATACGCTATATTAGGGAACTATAAGAGCCCCTATTACCTTAAGGGTAGGAGGTGTAATCTCTGCTTATTATAGCCTATAAGTCTTTGTAAATTCCGCGCTAATAATATTAACCTTAGCGTAACTGTCTAGATCAGCTACTATTACTATATCTTTATACCTATGAATAGTAACTAGTATGTAAAAATAACACCCTATTAGTACTTTAGCTTATAAGGTAGAAGTAAGGGCATTTACTTCTGCCTTAGGGCATTTTCCTAACCCTTTTAGTGCTCTTTCTTTAGCTTATAGTATTAAGCCACTACATAACCTATAATCCTGTAGTTATAATATATTAGGCCTTATTTAACTTTCTTATTATTTAGGGGTATAGTAAAAGTCTTTTCTTTCTCTTTCTTATCTTAGTTAGTATACGGTTAGTTACTGCGTAGTAAATCACGCCTTTAGTATTAGGGAGCCTTATAGGAATACCTCTCTTATAGGTGGTTAGGCTTTTGCTTATTCTTTAGCATTAATTCCTAAAATTATTAAGCAAGTTATATAACCTTTTCTTAGGTTTTGCTAATAATAGAGGCATATAGGTTAAGGTAGTCCTATAAGTTAGGGAGTAGTTTTATAAAGAATATAAAGGTATAGGACTTCTCTAAGGCTCTTTCTAGATATTTCTCTAGTAAATCTATATAAATACTAAACTTAATAAGGCTCTAGCCTTTGTGTTACTTCGCGTTCTTAAGTATTATAGCAATTTACGTATTATAGTTAGCTAAATCCTTTAGTAGTATTAGTATCTAAGATTAGAACGCCTCCTAATTATCTTTAAGTTTTTCTTAGTTACTAGCTAACTATTTATTAAGGTATTAGTCCTATCTTGCCTTATAGTCCTTATATATATAGTTAAGTATAAGGAGGATTTTTAGTAGTTATATTAGAACTTGCGTTTTGCTCCTATAAATATATAGTTTAGGTTATTTAACTATATTTTGTGTTTTTAAGGGTTAGTAAGGTATGTTAGTTCTATAATATTACGCACTTTAACCTTACTACAGCTACTGCTTAAAGAGGTGCTAGATCTTTGCTACCTTTTTATAGGCTTTTCTCCTATATTTAGTTAGAGTAACTAGATAAGTTTTTTTCTTTATCCTATAGTTTCTTTAGTTCTTTAAGTTAAGTAATTTACTTAGTTATTATAGCTTATTAGGAATTAATTAAAGGTTCTCCTAATTTAGCTTAGGTGCTAACTATTTTAAAAGCTAGGGTGCTATCTTTATTTATGGTTTTGTGCGTTACCTCTAGTGCTATACTAGGGGTTTGTTAAGTTCTCCCCTATTACGTTCTTAGGTAGCTAGGGTTAAAGCTTTAGAATTATAAGGATAGGGGATAGCTAGGCAAGAATATATAGGGGCACTTAGTATATTAACTAAAGCTTACTAGGTCTAAGTGTATTATAGGTGCGAGTCACTGCTTTATAGCCAGTGACTTGCTAGTGTCACGTGGACCTAGCCCTGTGGCATAGTGTGCCCGCAGGGTGCGCCCATGTGTTGTGGGCGGGCCTCACACACTTAAAGGACTTCCTTAAGGACTAGGTTATAGAGTATTAGTTAATCTAGACTACTATAACTCTAAATGCTAGAATAGGGATAGGTATTAGTGTGTATTTATATACCTTATAACCTTAATATACTTCTTTTACTTATTTAAATTAAAGGATAGGATTTGTAATTACTTTTACATAATAATAAGCTCCCTAAGCATATAATTTAGGATTTAACTGCGCTTTTTATATAGCGACATTATAGTAGAACCTTTGCGAATCTTTCCGCACCGCCCTACAGGTCCGGAATCGCCTCTAAAATACAAACTAACAAGATAATCAAAATCCTCACCCCATTTTACCCCTTCCTATAATATCACATTATAACAGAGCTGGAGGCAGGCGGGAGGAGGAGACGCTAATAGTAATTAATAAAGGAGAAAGGGGGCTAGCACAGAGCTGCCACTACCTAAACGCAGGCAGAGGACAGTTTAACGTCTAGAGATATAATAACGACCTAAAGGCAAATCGGATTTAATTTAAATACCTAGAAGAACGAAAATACTACGAAAAGATTGCTAGCCTTATCCCTAGTAATAAATTATCTAAGGTATAGAACGCTACCTAGGCCATTGCAAACCTAAAAGCAAGCCGCGCCTAAGCTAAGAAAGCAAAGATAAATAACAACAGTAATATCCGTATTACGAAAGAAGCCCTTAAAGAAGTTATTAAAGAAGCTATTAAAGAGGTAGATAAAAACACCGCTTCTCCCACCTAGGCAAGCATTGCTGTAAGGCTAATGCAAAGACAATTAAACCCGAACCCCCTATAAATACTAGGCCACTAGGATAGAGAGGTCCTTATTAAGGGTAACTCTATCTAGGAACCTCTCTGGACTAGAAGCGTAAAAGACATAGTTATAGCGGTAAACAAAGCCACTGGCTAGACCACAGTAGTTGCAGCTAGAAGACTCCCTAGTAAAGATATAATTATTATATTTAAAGGAAACGCCTCCTAATACAGGACTAACTAAAAATGGATTACTGCTGCTTTTAGACTAGAAGTAACCCTCCACCGCTAAATCCTAAGCATTATAGTTAAAGGCTTCCCTATAAAATATACCTTAGTAGAAAACCTTATAGTAAATATAGGAAAAGCAAATAAGATAAATATAATTAGGGTAATAGTAAGATAACCTAGAGGCGAAAACGCACTAAGAACCACCCTTATCCTTAGCCTAGCTAAGGTAAATAATGCTAATAAGATATGTAAAGATAGGACAGTATATAAAGCGGAGCTATTCTAGACTAAACCCTATAACAAATTACTGTAGCTAAGGCAGTGTTATAACTGCTTCTAGATAGGTTACATAGCGAAATTCTACAAAGCGGCCCTAAGGTGCAGCAGGTGCGGAGCTAGCTATTACAAAGAGGGCGAGAAATCTTGCCTTATATTCATAGGATAACTACAAGAGAAGTGCATACTCTGCTCTAGGGCACACCTAGCGTAGTCTAGGACCTGCCTAACCCTTAAGGAAAAATAGAATATAGTAAAAGCAGGATATTAGGAGTGCCCTTCCTGTTTTGCTACTTAATTACTAGCTAGTAGCCTAGCCCCACCCTAGGAGAGACTAGAACTAGTTAGCCTTACTAGGAAGAAAAGAGGCTGCCTAACACTTATAGAATAGAACGCTAAATAGCCTAGAGCAGGTAGTATTAGAAGATATATAGAGCTAATTAGAGCTGGAATAGAGCTAGCATAAGATAGCAGTAAACCCCCTCCTCCTAGACTTATATAATAATAATACACGTCCTCTTCTAGAATATAAATAAGAAGAATAACCTTATATATATCGCGCTCTATTACTAGACTAATATAGACGTAATAGTAATCTAAGAATAGGAACACACAAGATAAGCATAGCCCCTAGCTCTAGGCCTCGCCAGATTCTAACTCGCACATTATAAGGGTTAGAATGTAGTATATATAAACAAGAAACACGGAGTAAGCTCATAGTCAGCCCGCGGAGGCACTAACTGGTTGCTTATAGAAATCCAAGGAATAAATATTTACTCCCTTTACTTAGAAAAACATAGTAATAAATAGAACACCCCTATTTATATAATTAATAAGAAAGAGCCCTAGGGAAGAAGCGTCTTTATAGGTGATTTTAACTAAAAACACCCGCTATAGGATAAATATAATAGGACTAGTAATAGAGTAGAAGAGCTACTAGAGTTTACTAGCTAGTAGTAACTTAGATTAGTAATGCCTTAAGGGGAACCCACTAGATAGTATAATAGAGACAGAGATAGCACAATCAATCTAGCCTAGGCTTCATACAACTTATAAGTCCACTACAACAGCGTAGCAGATATATTAGGCTCTAACTATATTCCGTAGCTAATTAGCATTAACTCTAGCAGTTAGGACCGTACCCCACAGATAATAAGACATGACTAGCAAGCGATAGATAGACTGTTTGCAAAAGTAAAAGCGTTAGTATAACTCTAGCCTAAACTCGCTCTAAACCCCTATAACTAAGAAAGGATAGACTAGTACACAGAATAGCTTGTTATAAACCTCTAACAAATAGTAGAGAGAGTGGCACTAAGAAGGCCCTAAGGCCTCCCTAGGCTAGAGGCATAGTAGTCTAGAAAAGCAAAAGAAGTAGTGGCTAAAGCTAGATAAGCGAAGAGGGTATAGAGACAACGCAAGACTAATATAAATTAGAACACGTATAAAGAGGTGGAGACAAACTAAGAACGCACTATTAGAGAGGAAAAGAGGAATATATAGAGGGAAGCACTAAAAATGCTAACACATAGGAAAAGGACAGAGGCATCTAGAGACTAGAGAGATAGGCTAGACTTAGGAGCTAGGCCTCCCTTAAGCTCCTAAGAATACTAGACCTAGAGAGAATGGAAAACGACCCTAACCTAGCTATAGCGCACACTAATAAAGCTAAAGTCCTTATATAAAGATTTTTCCCTAAACTAATAGCAGACCTCTCTTACATCCCTAACCTTTCCTTCCCTAAACTTAAAAACGCCTCTTTTCTAGCCTAAGAGCAATTTATAAGAGCTAAAATTACAGACATTCTCTTAGGCATAGCTAGCTAGAAGGCCTTAGGAGATAACGAACTCCTAGCAGGCCTTATTAAAGCCTATAATAACCTAGCAAAGGATATAATTATAAGACTACTTAACGCTACCTTAGAAGTAAGGTACTTTCTAGCCTACTTCTAAACCGCTAAAGTTATAGTAATTAGGAAACCTAGGAAGATAACAAAGGAGATAAGGAGAGCTAATGTATAGAGACTTATTTCACTACTTAATATAATAGGCAAGATTATAGAGGTAGCAATAGCAAGGCGGCTCACAAGCTATGCTAAGGCAAATAACCTTCTTCTAGAACTGCAAATAGGTAATAGGAGAAATAGGTTAATAGAAACCATAATAAAAGCCTTAACGGAATGCGTGTAAGAGGCCTAGGGGAGAGGCGGCGTTGCCTCGCTAGCTTAAATAGATATTTCTACAGCCTTTAACAGAGTTAGCTACCCCTACCTTATTGCCCTCCTAGTTAAGATAGGAGTACTACTATAGCTAGTAATAGTAATATAAAGCTTCCTTATAGGTAAAATAAGCTAGCTTAGCTTTAATAAAGACCTATTATAACTATTTAAGATTAAGGCTAGCACCCTATAAGGCTTCTTGCTTTCCCCTATCCTCTTCTTACTATACTCCGCTAAGTTATACACACACCTCTACTCTATCCTAGGCATAGTAGTAATAGGATTTATAAATAACACTAATATTATAGTATTTAGAAAAAACACATTATAGATATAGAAAAGACTTAAAGCTACCTAGAAGGTGTGTGAAAAATAGGTAAAGGAAGTAGGAGTAAAGTTTAACCCCTTAAAAACCAAGCTTATACACTTTAGTAAATCCTAATAACCCCCTAGACTAGGGTCTAACTTAGGGATAAGGAGATAATACCTATAAAGTCCTACTAATTCCTAGGAGTATAGGTAAATAGAAAACTTAACTAGAGCACTTATAAGAATATCCTTAAGGGAAAGTTAGCCTAGTAGAGGCTTGCCCTTACTATATTATTAGCCTTAGTATAGGGATATAGCTTTAGGGATGCTAGACTCCTTTATATATAGGTAGTTTAACCTATTATTACCTATAGAGCGAGCGTATACCACACCCTAACTAAAGCTAGAGAGAAACCTAGAGGGATAGTAAAAACTTTATAATAGAATAATTAGCCTACCTCTAGGTTATTATAGGGCGTTTAAAGCTACCCCTATTATATAGCTAGAAGTAGAAACAGTGGTGTTACTACTTAACCTATACCTTAATATAGTTAAACAGAGGTTTAAAGAGAGAATTGCTAATAATAGGATAGCGGAGATAATCTAAACTGCCTTATAGTTAGTTAAGACTATACTACGCTACAGAAGGGTTAGACACACCTAACTAAGGGAAGAAGAACTAGATACAAACTTATATAATAAGTGGAGTAAGAGATAGGAATTATAGTATAATAGAGAACGCCTAGGCCGCCGCTGGCACACTAGAGAACCTACTAAGGACCGCCTACTATACCCTAACCTAAAAGAGATCTAAAAGTTTTATATAAACCTAGATAAACACGTCTCTTTAATAATAGTATAACTACGCATAGGGAAGATAAGGCTAAATAAATTTCTCTTTAATAGAGGCGTGCCTAGGGTAACATCGCTAATATACAGCTACGGCCACAGAGAGGAAGATTAGTATTACGTTATTACAAGCTATAGTAACTATAACCACATAAGACCCTAAAGGTGGCCTGGGGACAAACGGGAGGCGAGGCTGGCCCTGGACGATCCCACGCGAGCGAGAACCATTGCCAGATAGGTCATATAAACTAGGAGACTTAACTACTATAGGCTAGCACAGGACCTGGCATTTGCCTCAAGCGGAACAGGACCGAGACCGACCCGCCCCGGAGGACACACAACAACATGGCTTAGAGGCGCGCGAGGGTTGGGGCCGACGTCACAATAAGGGAAAAAGGCCCGAGACAGAACCGCCCCAGGCCCGCAAGCGCACCGGAAGGAGCGAATCCTTCCTCCTAAACTCGGATTTTCGGATTTTAGGGATAAGGCTAGCGAGAGCTAGCCACAACTTTCACGATAGGTAACTTTTCGAGCGGCACAGCCCCGATACAGGGCCGGTGCCAACCCAAATACAGACGCGAGAGGGTTTTTCTCCCCATTTATGGGTTTTCCTGTTGACTAACTAGCCGGAGTACTAGTACTAGCAATTATATAGCTAGCTAGCGTATCCAATATATATATATATATAGCGACATTAAAAAGCCCTCTTTATAGGAGAAATAAAAGATAAAATAGCCTTTTTAGGCATTCTAGTTTATAATTTAGCTTCCTTAACCCTTAGCTAAAACGGTAAGGCAAAGAGATCTAGGGGGTGGTAAAGTAAAAGATAAGAACCTTAAGTCTAAAGGCATAGCTCCCTTATAAGCTTAATAATAAAGTCTTTAATACTACTATATATCTCCTTAACCAGATGCCTTTTAAATATTATAGAAATTAGGTTATGCTATATAAGCTTTAGTGAAATTAGGCTAGGAAAACCATATGTTGGAATCGCATCGCTGCGAATTCGTTGCGGACGAATTCGTCACCACGGTCGAATTACGATTGGATGCACAGGGTCTCATCGCCCCACTGTGCACTGAATTGCGATTGGATGCACGGGGTCTTATCGCCCCACTATGCACTAGAACGCAACTAGTGCACGGGGTCTTATTGCCTTACCTAGACTAGCAACGCGATTGGTCACATAGGACTATTGCCCCACTTCGCCCTAGATAGCGTGTTTAACCCACAATACCACGCATGCGAAGGCATCCCTAGGATTAAGGTATATCTATAGCCTTAATCCCCCTATAGCTAGATCTAGGAGACAAGCAGAATTAAACCCCTTACATTAAGTAACTAGTGCACTAGTGACCTGTGGTTATAGGACCTGAATCCCCTTAGTTAACTTAACACTAATTAGTGGTTACTTGACTAAGAAGGATTTAGCATAACTAACCACAGAGCAGCAAGAGAACACTAAGAAAAGACATACAATTACCTTTGTAAGAAGACATGCTATAAGGAGAAGATAACGCCTCTATAGTATTAGGCTTCTAAAGGATTAAATTACTAGCCTTTGTCTAATTAGGGGCTAGCGCTATAAGGATTTAACCCCGCTAACTATCTTAGAATCTTAGCTAATAAGCTAGCTAAATCCCCTCCTCCTTCTTTTTCTCCTCCTCTCTTTTATTATAACTTCTTAGATAAAAGACCCTTAAAACCCTCACTCTTATCTAATAAGAGAAAAGCTTCTAGAGTAAATATAATAATACTAGAAGAACCTATTAATAGACTAGGACTTAATAAGTAATAACATTAACCTAAAGACTGCAACCACTACTAATCTTAATAATAAGATCGCTTATATAATCCTTTACTATAAAGAGCAAGTATATAAAGATTAGGAATAATAGGAGAATTACTGATTTAACTTTAGTAATTAGAATAAAGACCTCTTTAATAAAGCCTACAAAGGCCTAACTAAAGCGCTATAAGACCTCCTCCGCAAACACGGTGTATACGCAGGAGATCTAGTGAAAGGATTACTAAAGCACTTAAAAGAGTACTCTAAGAAGAAGTATAATCTAAATAGCCTCTAGAAGAGATTAATAAGTAAGTTACTATAGGCAGGTTCTATTCAAACCTCTACCTAAATACGAAGCCAATACTAATAATAAAGAATTCACACTCCTTGCTGCAAGCACCTAATATTACGCTAGAACTATTATTAATAGCATTAAGCCCGCTAATTCTAAATGCCTAGCCCTCTTAACCTACTATTCCTATTATCCCTTAAGCCTAACTAGGAACATACCTCTCACCACCCCTTACAACACCTTAAGCCTAGGAATACTATAATAACATAAGGAAGGTACTTAATCTTATAAAGATCTATAAAGAGGCCAATAAATACAGTGGGAAGATATTTAACTTTATTAGACTAAAGGTAGTAATATTATAAGATTAATACCATTAGCTTAACTTCACGGAAACCGCGCTTATAAAAGCATTCCCTATAATACTAATAGGTAACGCGAAGAAATTCTATCTTATAAACATTACTACAAAGCTATTAGTAGGCTTTACATTTAATTAAATGGTTAAGCTTATTAGACAGCACTTTAAAACGGTGACTAATAAGCAATTCTACTACTAAGAGTGGAATAGCATCACGCTACGTAGCACTATCGCTAAACATCCTAATAAGATAAAGATAGAGTGCCTTAATACTATAGTTTAAAGCCTTTAAGATATCTATAATAGACTCTTTAACCCTCTTACTAATAATATAGAACTCGTTAAATAAACCCTCTAAGCTATTAGAGGTGTACTGGAATATAGCCTTGTAGAATTTGCAGTTAATAACATATTTGAAGACCTTATAGGTAATCTTCGTAAGTTAATTAGCATTACCAAAGCCTAAAAAGAAGTTAGCTAATAACAGTTCTATACTAATAACCACACTAATAAGGACTTCTTCATAGATTATTAATATAAACACTCTAGAGGCCCTAATCACGATCAAGGCCGCGATCAGGGTCGCGATTAAGGCCGCCAACGACAGCTACAATGCTTTATATATGGAAAAGACGGCTGCTAGTCCTCCAATCATAGCGATAAGGATTATTAAGAAGCAAGGCAACGATAGTGGAAGAATAAAAGGCATAGGAACCCTCCTTCTAATAGCAAATATAAAGCTTTCCTCTAAGCCTACAAAGGCAATAATAGCGCTATAAAAGAGGATGACAAAAGCTCTGACAATAAAGATGCCTAGGATGTGGCTAAAGCCTTCATTAAAGAATCCAGTGAGATTAAAAGCAAGCCAATAGTTACGTAATTCTTTATAAGTGCTATAAAGCTAGTAAATAGAGGTAATATCTTCTAAAACCTTAGAAAAGAAGCCCTCTAGCATACTCTCTGCAAGGAGAATCCGTTTAGGCCCTAGTTAACCGCCTATATATTAGAGGAACGCTACTCTAATAAGGTATTTAGAGGTATTATCCCTAATACTAGGGTGGCAGGCTTCTTAACAGCTAGTATTAACTAGGCTAAGGCCCTAGTAAAGAGAATGCCCTCTTTAACAATAAAACCCATTAAGAGGCAACGAACTATCAAATTTGGCGCTGGATTAGCAACATCAGTGGGAATCTTAAAGGTTCCTATAGTCTTTAGCCCTATCACGTTTTATGTGATTAATACAAGCATACTATTCTTATACAGCATTAATAACATGGACGATATAATGGTTAAGATTAATAACCTTAAGAACGTGCTAATTTAAGGTGATTAAAGGGTGCTGATTATTAGGAAATAGGGATATCTGTGGTGGACTTTAGAAGCCACAGAAGTAACCGCCTACTTTCTCTTAGAAAAGCAGATTCGTTAGCTTTATTAACAATTTAGACATCCTTCCGTATAACAGCTATTAAAGGTCTTATATCGCGCAGGCAAAGATGTGAATAATAAGGTTATTAAGAAGATCACAAAGGTCTGCTACCACTATTAACTTAACGGGAAGTCGCTAGGGCGATTCCAATTTACATTAAAAGATAATTATAACTTTAACTACAAGATAATTATTAATATAATGCACCTTAATAGAAAGCCTATGCTTTATATCATTAATGTGGTAACCTTATTCTAAGTAGCTTACTTCCTTAAACCTTAGAAGCAGAAGGCATATAATATCTAGAATGCGCTAAAAGAGTGCTAGATTAATACCTATCTAGGTCCTCTAGACTAGATAGTTTATAATGCTAGAAAGAACTTTGCCTTAAATAAATTCCGTAACTATACGCGCATTATAGCAATCAGCGTTAACGAAGTGCCTGTAAAAGCACACTAGAGTATTAGAAAGGTTAAACAATACCACGGACTGCTAAGAAGAGCGTATAACATTATTAGCAAAGAGCTAGGTAATAACACAAGCGTAATAATAGATTAAAAGCTTTAGATAGCTGTTAAAGCCGTTAATGATTTAGCAGGGCCAGATGGCCTCGTGCCCACGCTCCTTGTGTTTAGTTTATACCCGCGACTAGCTAATGATTTACCACTAAGCCTCTCTATTATATAATAAGCTGCGATCTTACGGAAAGCGACTAATAAAGCCTAATAATACCTAGCGAGAAGGCAGGTTAGAGATACCTGTTAAAATAATGCTATTTTTAGCACTATTTTATAGGCCCACTAGTTGCCTAGTTGCGTTGTTGCGCGGCGTTGCTGCGCGCTACGTTGCGTGGTTGTGTAACGCATCTTGCGCTGCCATCTGAGCAAAGCTACGGCATGTATGACTAAGCCAACTAGGTTACCCTATAGGGAAGCCAAAATTGACTGTAACTAGGGAACTAGTAGTTATATAAAAGGCTGACGTATACTATTCAAATCCTTGAATTTTTCTGGATTTAATAGTATATTGTATATAAAGGGTTGCTTATTAAAGTGGTTAGTTAGGCCACATGGGCGTCTAGTTTGTATGGCCGTGAGTCGATTTTTACTTTTCCCATACAAATGAATTATGCGGAAAATAAAAAGTAGCTCACGAGACCCTATTAGCGACCTAGTTCTGCCAATATAGTCGGTAGGTCTATGAGGGGACTTAGTAGAATCCTCTCATTGCTCGCAGACCGTCCGTTAGCTAGAAATCAACTATATTCAACTATCTTAGCTCTCAAAGTGAATTATCTATCGTGGTTTAGTTATCTATAGGTCGCAGCGCCCTCTATTGCGCTAGCTATCTAGGAATTACTAGGGAGGTCTTCCTATCCCTCCAGTACATTCCCCTTCCCATTTTCAATAATACCCTTACTGCCCGCAACAGTCTAAACATAACGCCTACACATTCACTGCCTCTGCAGTTAGATGTGCATATATGGCGTGAGAAAGAAGGCTAGCAAGGCCTGTATAAGCTAATCGCCACTAACGGTAAAAGCTACACTCTTTAAATGCCGTACAGACCTACTAGATTTCGATTAACTATTATCAAGCTATATCTACGTAATAATAACAATCCCTAATGAGAAGAACTAGAATCCAAAGCCACTTCTAATAAATCTAATAATAATTTTAACCTAGAAGAAGAAGAGCATACTATAAGATAAAGAGAGCGACCTCTAAAGCCAAAAACCATAACCAACACGAATCTAATACCTAAGAGAGGTTGTAGGAGGCCTAGAAAGAACCCTCTCTAGCTACCTAAAGAGCTAATTCAGAGTGAAACCTTCCTTATAGCAAAGGAAAAGGCCAATTTTAACCTAGCTGTCCAACTTCGTAAAGAAGGGAAGATAACCACTCTAGGTGACCTGTTTAAACGCTCTGATCAAGATGAAATTAGCGCTTTGCAGGCTCGCGAAGTCTTTAGATTCGTTAGATTTAACCCAAATCTACACGGTGGCTAGCGAATCTTTAAATCTCGCATAGTTTAAGAAGTTAAAGGAAAGGGAACGAAAACACTATACAAGAAATCACGGCTAGTTATCTAAGGCCATAGTAATCACGATAAATTTAATATCCTGACCTAATCTCCGACTATCTAACAGGCTAGTTAACGATTAATTATAGCCCTAGCCCCTTCCCTCTGTAAGAAAGGCATTAGCCTTTAGATCCGTGATATTACACAAGCCTACGTACAGTTAATAACAAAGCTTAATAGGTGTATTATCGCGTAACTTCCTAATTAGATCAAACACCTATATCTATAAGGAATAGTGATAGAAGTTATTAAGCCCCTCTACGGAATTGCGGAAGCAGGAACACACTGGTGGTTAACGTACTTCTGTTATTATTATAATAACCTTAATATAGTCATTTTAATATATAACCCATGCCTATTAATTTCAGATAATAAGGAATGCTTTAGAATCATTAGGATGCAGACTAATAATACCTTAGGGCTTAGTAATAATGCCTTCTTTAAGCGTGAAGAATCTAAGCTAAAAAAGCTAACTTCACCGCTAAGCTAAAGCAAAGGCTTACCACGGAAACACCGCTAATCTTTAATAGCTATGTGCTAACTAAATCTGATAATAACTCGCTAAACCTCTATTAGAAAGGCTAAAGTAAGAAGATTCAGCCTGTTAATGTAGCTACGGATTTAAAGCATTAACAATACATTAAACAACGCGCCCGTGAAGCGTATATCGCCACAATCTGTCAGCCTAAAGCATCATATGACCTCTCTGTTGCTGCTTAATAACACGATATCACGATTAACAATATTAAACGACTAAACAAAAGGCTTCACTGGTAAATGGAATATTAAGACCGCGGCCTCCGCTACGTACTAATTGATCTCTCGTCCGCCAAGCTAATACGTGATTATTCTAGGTAACGAAAGCAATAATAAGAGCGCTGAATACACGATAAGAGGTAACATCATCACGTACAGCTCTACGAAAAGCAAAAGGGTCACAAGAAGCGCCCTAGTATCAGAGCTGTACAGCATGGTACAAGGCGTTAACGTGACCTACGCCGTGAACACCACGCTTAACATCGTGATAAAGCAGCTGAAGTTACCACAGGTGCTAATTATAGTCTGTACAAACTCTTTTTCGCTTTATAAATGCCTTGTTAAGCTTGGAATAACAAAGGAGAAGCGACTTATAATTAATATTATAGCATTGCGATAATTATACAAACGGCGTAAGATCCACGAGATCCGCTAGATTAATAGAAGAGACAATATCGCTAATATAATGACAAAAGCCTTATTAAATAAGAGCCTTAAGACCTTTATTAACAACAACTAGGCTAACATACGTGTGGAAGGTTAGGTGAAGAGACTAGTTAATTGACGATGCCCTTATTTTTTTCCTCCCCTAATATTAACGGTCTGGAACAGATTAAACCTAGACTAATCACAGCCGTGGATTTCTACTGAAGGATTCACTTATTAACACTTCGCTTTAATTCGATTTTTATTGCGTTTTTAAGCTTTTTAGCCAAAAGAGAAAAGAGAGATTGCTAGAGCTTCCTACGGCTTATATTTAGCCCCTACGGCTAATGTTTAGATCAGACCAAAAGTGGGTTTACCAAATTAATGCACGCGATATAATTGGCCACATTAACGACTAGCCCCACTCGGCTACGTAAGCAACCTTATAACCTCTCTTTTTCCTACTTCTATTATTACCTCTGTTTTCCTGTCTTTAATAATAGACTTATATATCTAACTAATTAAAGCAGTGAAACCTGCTTAGTCACCCCTTTATTATAACATTTCCTTTAATTAATTTTACTACGCTTTTAAGCCTCTTACGCCCACAATAAAAGAGAAAATTGCTAGTGTTAGAATCACATTGCTACGAATTCGTTACAGACAAATTTGTCACCACAGTCAAATTACAATTAGATGCACAGGGGTCTCATCGCCCCACTATGCACTAAATTGCAATTAAATACACAGGGTCTTATTGCCCTACTATACACTAGAACGCAACTAGCGCACGGGGTCTTATTGCCCCACCTAGACTAGTAACGCAATTAGTTGCACAGGACTATTGCCCTACTTCGCCCCAGACAGCGTGTTTAACCTATAACACCACGCATGCGAAGGCATCCCTAGGATTAAGGTATATCTATAGCCTTAATCCCCCTATAGCTAGATCTAGGAGACAAGCAGAATTAAACCCCTTACATTAAGTAACTAGTGCACTAGTGACCTGTGGTCATAGGACCCGAATCCCCTTGGTTAACTGAACACTATACTTACTTACTTATAGATAGTAGAAAACTAGAAGCTGTTATGAACTGGCCTTAGGGCAGCTGCAAATAAGCGTTTAAAGTGCAATTGTTATTCTTAGAGAGGAAGGAAAGAACTAGACAAGAGGTCGCACAGCGCCTAGCTATATATCCCTCTATACGTAGTCTGTGCGCATAGCGCGCGCAGTAGCCCTAAGTCCTAAGCATATTTGCACATAATACGTGTCCTTCTTACACACTCTCTATACCCTTCCTACGCCCCCTCTACGTCCCTTTTATACCTAAGAAGGACCTAAGCCTTAAGCTTAAGTCTATAATATACCCCCTTCTTACCCCTCTCTCCCTACTCCTTAGAAAAAATTTTTATACCCCTCCCTTACTTCTTATCCTCCCCTTTACTTTCCTATATATATTCTAGTAGTCTTACTCCTCTAAGGGTAAATTAAACTATATCTATTTCTATACTTACTTTAGACTATTTGTTGGTTACGCAGGGTCGTGATGTGTGTGAGCTCTAAGAATAGTATCGTTGTTGATTATCTATTCTAAGCTAGCGAAGAAAGAGGAAAAGAGAGGTTAAAAAGTGAGGGCACTCTCGTGAGGTGAAAACGGGTAGCTATGCGTGTGGGTTATGTGTTACAAGCCCTGCCCTATTATAGGGCCTAACTGTGGATTGGAAAGTGGGGTCGCGCGCACACACGTAAGGGCGCGCGCGGGCTAACCTTCTTCTAGCTATAATTACAGCTAACCTTCTTCTAGCTATAATTACAGCTACTAAGCGCGATTAATATTATACTTATTCTAATACTAGGAACTCTCTCTTTTAACACAATTATTAATATATAATATTAATAGTAAAAGAGAAAAGGAAAGAAAGGGGATAAGGTAAAGCAGGTAGCGGATAAATATAGAAGGGATTAACTTAATAAAAACCCTATATAAGTGTGTGGTAAAGGGAAATAAGGAAAAATAACACTCTATTACTAATAATCCTTCTAAAGGCTAAGCAGGCCTTTACCTATAGCCTTTAATTCTTATATTATAAATAACATCTACGCGTTAATCCCCCGCCCTATTTACTATTATAGTCTTCGCTTCCCTGTACTTAGTGTACATAACACAGGGGCCGTAATAGTTCCTCTATAATAGCCACTAGGGGCCCTAATAGGTCTCTAGCAGCCCTTACTAGGTTAGGGGTAATAATAAGAGTAGCTCTTATAACCTAACCTAATAAGGGCCGTAGTTCTAGGCATAAGATACCTAATAAGGGCTATAGTTTCTCCTCCTTCTTCCTCCCTAGGGGATTTTTGCCTCCTTTATAGTATTAGGGCTAATTCCTAATACTATTACCTATAGTAACCCTCTTTTACGCAGGTTACTTACCCTTCTATCCGGATTATTATCCAGTTACTAGAGATAAACTACTCTAGTGCCTTATTTAGTAATGCCTTTGTAAAGGCATTAGCTAGGTTATTAGCTCCGTTAATCCACTAGATCTCGCAGAGTTCGCGGCGTTTATACAACTACTACAGGGCTATAATGTTAATTATTAGGCGTTTTTCCTTAGTAGTACTAAGCTTAATAAGGTATTTATATAAGGAGTATAAATCTATGCATACTATAACTAGGGTTATAGGTATATTTAATCAGTCCGTGATTAATCCAAGGGTTGTTGTAATTACGTAAGCTATATTAATACTAGCCACTATGCCGTAGACCTCGGAGGCAAGCACACTTCGTGTAACTCTTTTGCTCTTAGTTAAGCTAAAGTGTATGATGTTGCCTTTAATTGTAAACTCGCTATCCTTATAGTCTTTATTAGCTATAATTAAAATATAGCTAAGTTATAAGGTAAGGTCCTAATTATTTGTAAAGGACTTATTTATAAAGGCATATAGCTTTGCTTTAGCAAGGTTAATTAGAATAAATATTAGGCCCCTCTCTAGGTTATCTATCTGCTATTAGATCTAATAGTTAAGGGCTTTAATATTCTTAATTATTAGTTCCTAGTGTTAAGCGGTAATAGATAGATTATAGTAAGCTTCTAGTTAGTAGATTAAGGCAATATAAGCGCCCTAAGCTTATTATTTAATGTACTTTTACTTTACGTTTATTAGTAGGATTATATTAAGCTTACTGCTTTGCCCTTTTATTAAAGGGAGATAGCCACATTAGCTGCTATTCTAATAATACCTCTATTAAAGGTAAGGGGGTTATTCTCTATTAGGAATTACTTTAGCTTTACTATAAAGGCCGTAGCGGTTAGTTATTTTTCTTCCTTTTAGAGAACTCCTTATCTAATAGCCTTAATATATTATTAGTCTATATGCCTACGCATATAAACTTAATGCTTTCCTTCTTTATTACTAGCAAGCATAGATTATATATAAAGGTCTTTATCTAGAGCTTCTCTCTATAATGCCTATAGTATATGACCTACTAATGCGTTCTAGCCTTTGTAATGCTGTAAAGAGGCTTAATTACCCTTATAATTATTCTATTAGGGTGTTAGTTGCAGATCTGGATTAGGAGCCTAGTGAGGATTGTCCTATTTAATAGGGTTTGTGATTAAACGTAAGCTTATGTAATATTATAAATTTATAAGACAAAGTCTTTCTTTATTAGTAAGGGAGCTATTATAAGGATAAGGCGTTAACTAGCCTATTAGATTATTAGGGCTTATATTAGGATGTCTTGCTTTGCCTTATTACTAAATCCTTAGATAATAAGCCGTGATTTCTTATATAGCTAGCCTATCTTCCCTTTTACCTTATTAATAATGTGGGAGTTAAAGATCCTTACACTACTATGCTCTTTCTTATTAAAGATTATAAATTTAAACACGCCTTAGTTAATTAAGGTATTAATTTTAGCCTTAGTAAAGAGCTTAAAGGGCTCTCCTAGGGTTATAATAATGCCTTCCTTATATAATTAGATTATAAGGTTAAGGTTAGCTTCCTCCTTTGCTAATATAAATATATTAGTCTTATTAATAATTACTAGGGGTTCTTATAGGGTTTGCCTAGCCTTCTCTTTAGTAGGATCTCTAGGACCTTACCTACTAGCTTATCTTAAGCCTCTTACCTTTCTTTCTTAGGCAGCTATTCTTAAGGTATTATAACTTCTTTATTAAGGTCTGTGTAATAAGGCCTAATAGAGGTTAACTAGAAGGCTTTTAGGCCTTATAAGAGATTAAGCATATAGGTCTCCCTATTAATAGAGAGGAGGTTATATAGGCCTGGCTAATTATTACCTTTACGCTACACTTAGACTAGTAATCTAAGCGGGAGGTTAAGGGTCTTTACTATATCTAGGCTATTCCTTGTAGTAAGGGCTTTATTAACTTTCTAAATAGTGTATAGGTATTTAATCTCCTTTATTGCCTTTTATATAGTAATAACGCGTTATAAGATATCTAGTAATAGAGAGGATTTACTAGTTATATATAAGTATACACTAAAGATAAGGAGAGTTAGAATAAGGCTATTTAGTCTTATAGTATTATTAAGGGCTTTTATAGCTATTTATAGGGTAACTAGCTTAGGGGTTATTAGGTATTCCTACTAGATAATATTATAGGCCTTTTAGAGCGGCTTATAATATCTTTTAACCTTTCTAATGCTATAGTATACCTTAATAGGAACCTCTTTAATAGAGATTAATATTAATGCTATAAATTACTAGAACTCCTTACCACGGAAGTTTATGCTAGTATTAGTAATAATCTAATTAGGAGGTCCTTAGTATGTATTAATCTAGTATACCCTAAGGGCTTCCTATATTAATTTAGCTAAGATATCTTTAAGGAATCTTACTATATTAAAAGCTATAGCTATATTAATAGTATAAAGGGTTAGGCAGTTACTATTAAGGTATATAATATTTACTATTACTTTAAAGTTAAAGGTATATTTATTCTTAAGGGTAAACTTAAAGTAATAGGGGCTATCTATATTTATTTAATATTAGTAGTAAACCCTTATTACTGCTTTAATAGTATTAATCTTAATCTTATACCCTAAGTTACATAGGAGATTATAAAGCTAGCAAACTAATAGATAATTAAATTAGCAATATAAGCGCTGTAATTTAACTTTAGTTAGGTAATTCTATACTATTAACGCCTTATTTTATATTAATAGTATTTACATATACCCCTATTTATATACTAGGGGACTTTAATGCTTCCTTACTATAAGATATTCTTAGTAGTAATAAAATTAATCTTTAATTAGCCTATATTATTAAAGTATAGTAAGAAAGGGGTGTTTATAGGTATTATATAAAACATAATCTTACTAAAAGAAGTAGGCATATTAGCTATCCTAAGATAATTAGTATGCCTCCTCTAAATCTAATAACCGCTTCCCTAGCTCTTACTTTATTAAGTTAAATCCTTAGCATTATTCGTTATAATATAATAAATTATAAATAGCTTACTATTAAATACTAGGCTGCCCTAGTATCTAGTATAATGCCTTAGAAGACTTTAGATAAGTAG
This sequence comes from Epichloe glyceriae, assembly GCA_023658535.1. Taxonomy (NCBI): domain Eukaryota; kingdom Fungi; phylum Ascomycota; class Sordariomycetes; order Hypocreales; family Clavicipitaceae; genus Epichloe; species Epichloe glyceriae. Next base: position 1,579,648 of record CP098294.1, on the reverse strand, counting down.
TGGTCTTTAAGCAGGAATATATAAGGAGGTTTATTAGCTATCCTTATATTAAAAGGGCTCTTTTTACTTAATCTATATATTATTACCTAGTTAGTAAGAATCTTAACTATCCTTTAGCTATTAAGTATTATACTATAGGTAAAGAAGCTTATAGGCACTAATTTATCTTTCCCTTTAGTTTTATTATTAAATCTAAGGCTTACTATATACTAAGTAACCTTATTATCTTTAAAGGGTTAAGAAGTAGGGTTTAGACTAAGGCTTTCTTTATACTATATAAGGAATATATTATATAAAGCTTATAAGAATAAAGAGGATTTAACTATATAGTAGTTCTTAAACCACTAGTATACCTTCTTCTATTTCTCCTTAAAGTGCTTTATTAACTAATATCCCTCTTTACTATATATATAGCACTTCCTTAAATAGAGGGTCCCTATATTTCTTTATACCTTTAAGGAGAGTATTATAACTCTTTGCCTTTACTATTATACCTTCTATTAGTCTAGAATTAGTCTAGGGTTTTAGTATTAGTAAGGAATTAATATTAGCTACTAGATTCTTCTATAATAAGATAAATAGTTATCTATACCTATTTATAGAACTATTAGAGGCTATTAGGAGGGTTAGTAATATAGCTCTTACACTCTAGGATTTTATTATAAGCGTTTATAATCTAGTTCTAAAGGGCTTATTTAGATTAACCTATATTAGGTATAGCCTATTATAAGATTAAGAGCTTTTCTATAAGTTTATTAAAGTATTTTATCTTTAATTTATCTTAGTTCTTACTAATAATCTTCTAGAGTATAGTTTAGTACTACTTAAGAAAATATCTCTATCTTATATTCTTAGTCTTAAACCTCTTTTTATCTATATAACTAGAGTTACTAAGTCTTAAGGGTTCTCTAGTTTTAAGAGGTAATCTAAGTAAAATTAAAGGGCTTTCCTTTAAGTATAACCTTAAATATATAGCCTAATTACTCTTATTTAATATCTAAGATCTTATACTTTCTCTTAAAGGTTTATAGCTTTAACTTAAAGATATTATAGTTATTAGTACTATATTACTATTCTAATATATATATCTTTATAAGATTAATAATCTATTTTACTATAGGTTATAAGAGTATAAGTAAATTATTAATAAAAGCTACTCTCTATTAGGTAGGAGGGAGTATAGTCTATAGTTATTAAGCTACTATATAGGTTTAAGGCTATAAGGGAGGTATATATTAATAGGTACCTCTTATAAGGAAGTTATACCTATTATTATATAATTACCTTAATAAGGTAATACTTAGTAAGCTTTAATAAAGAGAATAAGAGGTCTTTAATTTATAATACTCTTAAATATCTCCTTTATTAAGAAAATTATTTAAGAAGTTATTATTATTCTAAAGTTTCCTTTAGAATTCTATATACCTCTTTCTTATATCTTTAACTTTCTCTTAGGACTAAAAATAGAATTTATTTTAGTTAAGGACTTCTTAAAGGTTAATAAGTACCTTTATTAATTAGCTAATTATTATATATACCCTATTATTTATAAGATAATCCTATAGATACTTTACTACTAGGATTAGTGTTTTAAGGAATATCTCTTCTTTTTATTAATTAAAGTCCTAAGTAAACTCTATAAATAGTGTTTTTCCTATTACCTTTCTTACTTTATAATCTATAACTCTAGTAAAGAAATAGGCTATAAGTTTCTTAAGTATATTACTTTTCTTACTATTAAACTCTTTAACCTTATAAAATAACTTTTCTATAATATATTTATATAAGGTTTAGGGAATATATAAAAGGGGAGAATATTTACTTTATTTTCCTAATGCTTTTTAATAGCTTCTATAAAGTTCTCTCTTACTTAAGAGCTTTCTTAGCTTATAAGGGCTTATATTTATTCTTTTATATTAACTATTATAATATATAGGCTTTAAAGAGAAAAGAAATAAGGAAAAGTATATTTTCTTTAAATAAGGGAAAATAGTAATAACTTTTACTATTATAAGGGAGGTTTTATAAAGAATTATAAGGCTTAGTAGTTAACTTCTTATATAATAAAATATACTAAGAAGAAGAATAATAGGATAGACTTAGTTACTAGAGTTAAACTCTTCTTTAAGGTTTAGGCTTTTATTTATTATTAGCTACTCTTACTAAAGAATAAAAGGAACTAAGATAAACTTCTTCCTTAGTATAATTATAGATCTTATAATAATTAGGTTACTCTTACTAAAAAATAAAAGAGGCCTAATTACACTACTTCTAAGAAAGCCTCTTTTATATAAACCTTACTAATTTATAGTATTCACATGCGTTTAAAAGTAGTTATCTATAAAGTTAACCAACTAGCCGGAGTACTAGTACTAGCAATTATATAGCTAGCTAGCGTATCCAATATATATATATATATATAAAGTTAACCACTAATTAGTGTTAGTTACATAGGGTTATAATATATATAAGCTTTAAGAATAGTATTATTATTAATTATCTATTTTAAGCTAGTAAAGAAAGAGGGAAAAGAGAGGTTAAAAAGTAAGGGCACTCTTATAAGGTAAAAACAGGCAGCTGTGCGTGTGAGTTACGTGTTACAAGCCCTGCCCTATCACAGGGCCTGACTATGGATCGGAAAGTGGGGTCGCGCGCGCACACGCGAGGCGCGCGCAGGCTGACCTTCTTCCGGCCACAATTGCGGCTGCCAAGCGCGATTGATATCATGCTTGTTCTAACACTATTACTTATCTATATATCCCCTTATTTTACCTTAAACCTATCTAGTGCCTTAGTGTTTTATATATTCTCTAGGGGTTCTTATATTAGCTATATATAACCTTTCTATTTAACTAGAATATTATGATTTAATCCCTAGCCTAGCGTATTCTTAGCTATAAGAATCTCCTTTACCTAGTACTCTGTAAGATTATTATTTATATTTATTATTATTAGCTCTAGTAGTAGTCTTTTATTAGCTAGCTTTTAACTTAGTAATAGGTCCTTTACTACCTGTTGGAACAAGCATGATATCAATCGCGCTTGGCAGCCGCATTGTGGCCGGAAGAAGGTCAGCCCGCGCGCCTCGCGTGTGCGCGCGACCCCACTTTCTAATCCACAGTTAGGCCCTGTGATAGGGCAGGGCTTATAACACATGACCCACACGCACAGCTACCCGTTTTTACCTTATAAGAGTGCCCTCACTTTTTAACCTCTCTTTTCCCTCTTTCTTTACTAGCTTAAAATAAATAATTAATAATAATACTATTCTTAGAGCTTACACACATTATAACCCTACATAACTAACACTAATTAGTAGTTAACTTTATAGGTAACCACTTTTAAACGCACGTAAATACTATAAATTAGTAAGGTCTATATAGAAAAGGCTTTCTTAGAAGCAGTGTAATTAGGCCTCTTTTATTTTTTAGTAAAAGTAACCTAATTATTATAAGATCTATAATTATACTAAGGAAGAAGTTTATCTTAGTCCCTTTTATTCTTTAGTAAAAGTAGCTAATAATAAATAAAAGCCTAAACCTTAAAGAAAAGTTTAACTCTAGTAACTAAGTCTATCCTATTATTCTTCTCCTTAGTGTATTCTATTATATAAGAAGTTAATTACTAAGCCTTATAATTCTTTATAAAACCTTCCTGTTAGTTACGCAGGGTTGTAATGTGTGAGCTCTGAGAATAGTATTGTTGTTAATTATCTATTCTAAGCTATCGAAGAAAGAGGGAAAAGAGAGGCTAAAAGTGAGGGCACTCTCGTGAGGTGAAAACGGGCAGCTGTGCGTGTAGGTCACGTGGTGCAAGCCCTGCCCTATTACAGGGCCTGACTGTGGATTAGAAAGTGGGGTCACGCGCGCGCACGCGAGGAGCGCGCGGGCTAACCTTCTTCCGGCCACAATTGCGGCTGCTAAGCGCGATTAATATTATGCTTATTCTAACACTAGGAACTCTCTCTTTTAATATAATTATTAATGCATAATATTAATAGCAGAAGAGAAAAGAAAAGAAAGGGGATAAGGTAAAGCGGGTAGTGGATAAATATAAAAGGGATTAACTTAATAAAAACCCTATGCAAGTGTGTAGTAAAGGGAAACAAGGAAAAACAACACTCCGTCACTAACAATCCTTCTAAAGGCTAGGCGGGCCTCTAACCGTAGCCTTTTAAATCTTATATTGTAAATAACATCCGCGCACTAATCCTCGCCCCCCCGCCCTATCCACTGTTATAGTCTTCGCTTCCCTATGCTTAATATACATAACATAGGGGCTATAACGGTTCCTCCGCTATAGCTACTAGAGGCCCTAATAGGTCTCCAGTAGCCCTCACTAGGTTAGGGGTGATAATTAGAGTAGCTCTTGTAACCTAACCTAATAAGGGCTGTAGTTCTAGGCATAAGATGCCTAATAAGGGCTATAGTTCCTCCTCCTTCTTTCTTAGGGGATTTTCCCCTCCCCTATAGTATTAGGGCTAACTCCTAATACTATTACTTATAGTAACCCTCTTCTACGCGGGTTACCTACCCTTCTATCTAGATTATTATTCAGTTACTAGAGATAAACTGCTCTAGCGCCTTATTTAGCAATGCCTTTATAAAGGCATTAGCTAGGTTATTAGCTCTGTTAATCCACTAGATCTTATAGAGTTCGCGGCGTTTGTATAACTGCCGTAGGGCTATAATGTTAATTATTAGGCGTTTTTCCTTAGTAGTACTAAGCTTAATAAGGCATTTATATAGGGAGTATAAATCTATATATACTATAACTAGGGTTATAGGTATATTTAATCAGTCTGTAATCAATCCAAGGGTCGTTATGATTGCGTGGGCCATATTAACGCTGGCCACTATGCCGTAGACCTCGGAGGCGAGCACACTTTATGTAACTCTTTTACTCTTAGTTAAGCTAAAGTACATGATGTTACCTTTGATTGTAAACTCGCTGTCCTTATAGTCTTTATTAGCTATAATTAGAACATAGCTAAGTTATAAAGTAAGGTCCTAATTATTTATAAAGGACTTATTTATAAAGGTATATAGCTTTGCTTTAGTAAGGTTAATTAGAACAAACGTTAGGCCCCTCTCTAGGTTATCTATCTGCTATTAGATCTAGTAGTTAAGGGCTTTAACGTTCTTAATTATTAGTTCCTAGTGTTAAGCGGCAATAGATAGATTGTAGTAAGCTTCTAGTTAGCAGATTAAGGCAATGTAAGCGCCCTAAGCTTATTATTTAATGTACTTCTACTTTATGTTTATTAGTAAAATTACATTAAGCTTACTGCTTTGCCCTTTTATTAGAGGGAGATAGCTATATTAGCCGCTATTCTAATAATACCTCTGTTAAAGGTAAGGGGTTATTCTCTGTTAGGAATTGCTTTAGCTTTACCATAAAGGCCACAGCGATTAGTTACTTTTCTTCCTTTTTAGAGAACTTCTTATCTAATAGCCCTAATATGTTATTAGTCTGTATGCTTATATATACAAACTTAATGCTTTCCTTCTTTATTACTAGCAGGCATGGATTATATATAAAGGTCTCTATCTAGAGCTTCTCTCTGTAATGCCTGTGGTATATAACCTACTAATGCGTTCTAGCCTCCGCAATGCTGTAAAGAGGCTTAATTACCCTGTAAGGATGGGGGATAGCCAGGCAAGAACGTATGGGGGCACTTGGTATATTGACTGAAGCTTGCTAGGTCTAAGTGTGTTGTGGGTGCAAGTCGCTGCTTTATAGCTAGGGACTCGCTAGTGTCACGTGGACCTAGCCCTGTGGCATAGTGTGCATGCGGGATGTGCCTGTGTGTTGTAGGCAGGCCTTATAATTGCCCCCCTTTCTAGCCAGGCTCCTAAACGGCTTAGGTATTGCTAGCTAATGCGTAGCTATTTGCCAAGTGATCGCAATAACATTGCCAGATGCGAACATTATAATAAAAGGACAACAACCCGTTCCCTAGTAACGCGGATAGCGCTTATAAACAATTTCGCCTACGCTTTACTATCTTATCGCGAGCTTTTCTCTTTCATATTGCTAGTCCTATTCCCTATTTTAATTTTCCACTTTGACTTTAGTTAACCTATTAATTCGTCTCCCGTTCGCCATATTATTAACGCTAAAATAGAAGTCATTTGCTTCTATCTTTATTTATATATATACTATCTTCAGACTAGGTACGCTAACTTTAAGAAGCATCCTCTAATTAAGATTATCTTGCTAGTGATTATATGTAGTTTTCCCTAGGCTTTGGTTACTATAGGCGTTAAAGGAAAACAGTCTAAGCGCTATATTTAATACTAGAAACGTGGGAATACGTATAAGATAGTGAGTCTCCTGTTATTCTCCTACCTTATAGTCCCTAATCGCTAACTTTTACATACTAGGCAATGCCGACCATAGCTAGTGACTTTCTTAATCTTATAATTATTTATGAATAGGTCTAATCGCTTATAGACGCTACCCTTTTCGCAGAGGATAAGGAAGAAGTCACCGTGTTTTCGGTGGTAACACATTGCTGTTTCGCCACGTGTGTTATAAACTTAATCAATGGATTTAATCATGCTAACATAGCGCACCGTGTTGCCTTTAGGTTAACCGGTGCCACTAAGGCGCGACAGGTTTGTTAATTTTATCCTTCTTTACTTATTTTTCGCTTACCTTTCCGTGTAAGCCACTTTAATCTCTTACTAGAATTATCTAGTGTCCTAGCAGTAGCTATAAGTAGCTATAGTTACCGCTGCTCCTGCTTTTCCCCTTCCCATAAGCATATAGCTTTTTTTCGCGTTTTTACTAGGTTTTCGCTAACTCTTTTATAGGAAAACCTAGAGGAAGCCATAGCTGCCTAGGAGGCGAAAATAGTGCTTTAGCTCCGCCCCTCAGACCCAGGCTATGTGGCCTAGGCTATGGCATTGCATCGTTTTTGGCATGCTATAGACAAGGTAATTTAAGCGGATAAGAATAACGCTAAATTTGGGTATAATAGGGACGTTTTCTTGACCCGCCCTAGTATTATAATAGAGACTTTTCCTATTTTTCTCCCCGCGCTTTAGGCGCCGTTTCCTTTGTTTTTAGTAGTGTAACCTAGACTTTAGGTTAAGTTTTAATAGTAGCTAGCGGGGATCTTTTAGTTAAATCCGTGTCCTTTCACTTCTTTAACTTTATACTTACCTTCTCTTTATAAAATGCTTTAATAGCGCATTAGGCTGCCCTCCCATTAGCATTTCCTTATCTTTAGCGGGGATCTATTAGTTCTATATTCGGCTACACTTTTAACTTTATACTTATTCTCTTTATCTTTAAGGTCTGGCATTAGCATTTCCTTATCTTTAGCGTTTTCCTAGCGGTTCTATGGCTCTAACAGGCTAACGTGGAACACGTTATGTAGTTAGCTATACTTATTAGGTAATGCTAGTTAGTATGCTTATTTCCCTATAGTATTAAGCACTTAAAACAGTCTAATAAATCTAGGGGTTAGCTTTCGTTTTGTATCTTTAAGCCTAATATTCTTTGCTAATAATAGTACTAAGTCTCCCCTTTTAGGGTTAGAGGTTAGTAGTGTTAATTATAGTACTTCGCCTAGGCTTTAGTAGCTTTTACCTAGTTTTGCTTTAACCATTCTCTAACTTTATATAACTTCGCAATGCGCGCGTAGGCTTTAGGCACCTCTCCCTCCGTAGTCTTGCCCCTAAGAGCTAGGCGAAACTCTGGTAAGTAACCCATAAGTGTGTAGTTTAGGGAGTAACCTATAGTCCTATTTACCGCGTTATTATAGGCAAATTAAGCTATAGGCAGTAGCTTTACCTACATCTATTAGTTCTCCTTAATAAAGCATTAGAGGTAGTGTTTAAGGACCTGGTTTATTTACTCTATTTGCCTGTTAGTTTAGGGGTGAAATGCTGTTAAAAGCCTACATTTTACACACGCTAGGTAGCATAGCTCTAACCAGAATTAACTTATAAAGACCAGTCCTCTATTAGATATAATGCCCTCTAGTACTCTAAATCGTAGCTTAATTTCCTTGTAGAATAGTTTTGCTAATTTAGCTGCGTTAATGGTAGTTAATACTAGGAGAAAAACGGAGTACTTAGTGAATCAGTCTATAATCACTAGAATTACATCAGTTTCTCACTCGTTAACCCGTGTCGTGGGCAGTCCTATAACGAAATCCATGGAGATTTTTACCTAGGGTCGCCTTAGTATTAGTAGCGATTTGAGTGTTCTGTACAGGCGATGCCTTCTAGCTACCACCCGCTAGTATACACCATAGCTCGTAACGTAGTTAGATACTATAACTCCCATTTACGGCCACTAAAAATAACGCTTTAACAGGTTAAGTATACGTTTAATACCAAAGTGACCCGCTAGCGGATCATCATAGTATAGCCGCAGAAGCTCCTGTTATAAGATAGGCTCTCGAGGAACAACTACCCGGTCTTAGTACATTAGGAGACCCCTCACGCTACGCAACCATAGGCTAGCTTTTCCCTTACTTCTTACTAAGGAATCTACCTCACCGTTCTACCTCTGCAAATCTAGGTCTTAGTCCTATGCCTTTTGTAGTAATTAAGCTAGTAGCTTATTTAATTCGGTTGGATACGGATTCGGTAACGCTATGGCTGCCTAAATCTCTAGTGTGCTAATGCCTTATACACACGCTATCGCCTCTTTAAAATCACCCTTATCTAGCTAATCTTTCACTAGTTCTTCAGCAGCTCTAATACCTTTAGCTAGGGCATTTTCCTCCCTTAAAGGCATCTCGCCAAGCTAGTCTCTTTCAACTAGGACATTTTCCTTCCCCAAAGGCATCTCACCACGTTAATCTCTTTTAGCTAGGGCATTTTCCTCCCTTAAAGGCGTCTCGCCAAGCTAGTCTCTTTTAACTAGGACATTTTCCTTCCCCAAAGGCGTCTTGCCACGTTAATCTCTTTTAGCTAGGGCATTTTCCTCCCTTAAAGGCGTCTCACTAAGCTAATCTCTAATAACTAGGATATTTTCCTTCCCTAAAGGCGTCTTACTATATTATTCTTCTAAGACAGGGACATTTTCCTTCCCTAAAGGCGTCTTGCCACGTCTTCCTTAATGCATTAGTATCTCTCTTACTACCCTTTTCTTAGTAAGTACTAGCTTCCTCTAAAGTTCTAGCAATAGCGCCTGATTTATTATAGGTTTGCCCTTATAATCAGACCTTCTTAACGGTGTATCTGCGGGGTTACTCTTCCTAGTCTATGTCTTATTATAAAGTGGAACAGGTATAGGAATATACACTATCTGGCTTGCCTTCCGTTAAGCTTTAGTTAGTTTATAAAGGTTTGCAGGTTGTGATAATCTAACAGGACCTCCACTAGGGTTATTACCCCTTTAACATAGTGTTACTAGTGTTTAAATGACTCCACAATGGTAAATAGCTCTTAGTTAGCCGTGCTATAATTTCGCTCTATATCTGTGAACTTCCTTAACCAAAAGGCTACTAGGTGCTAATAACCCTTGTTATCTTACTAGGATAAGATTCCTGCTATTACAAAGACTAAGGCATCTATCTTAATGCGCACCGGTTAACTCAGGTTATAATAATAGAGTAGAGGGGCTTGTTAGAAGGCGTCTTTTAGCTGGTTAAACGCTGCCCTTTCCTTTACTCTAAATATAAACTTCCTAGTCTGGATGCCATTTTAACTACCCTTTATTAGCGCGTGTAGCAGTGCCGCAATCCTAGAGTATTTGTAAATAAAACGTTAGTAAAAGTTATAGAATCTAAGGAAGGATTAAATATCCTTAAAGCTTATTAGTTCTTTCTAATCTTAAATGGTTTGTACCTAGCTTATATCCATTAAGATTCCGTTAACTAAGAGGATAAATCCTAGGAATTTGACTAAGTCCTAGTAAAATAAGTATTTCAAGGGTTTCGTGTATAGTTTTACGGTTCTTATACGCTCTAACACCTCCTTGATATGTGCGGTATGCTCTTCTTATGTCTTAGAGAAGATAAGGATATTATCTAGATACACTACACAAATAGTGTCTATTAGCCTATAAAGCGCCTTGTAAATATAACTTTAGAAGGTAGCGGGCGTGTTAGTTAATCTAAAAGGCATGACAAGGTATTTGTAGTGGCTATAACGCGTGCGGAAGGCAGTCTTCCACTTATCGCCCCCTTTAATGCAAATTTAATAGTATGCGTCCTTAATGTTAATCTTTGAGAAGTATTTAGCCCCTTAGCATTAGTCTAGGATCTCTAAAATCAGGGGAGAGCGTAGTAATTCTTCTGTGTCACTTTATTAAGTCCCTAATAGTCCACACATAGTTAGAGCGTTCTATCCTTCTTTAGTATAAATAGGATAGGCGCGCCTGCGGGACTCTTAGAAGGTCTTATACGGCCTTTTGCTAGGTTATTGTTAATGTATTCTTAGAGCTCTTTTAACTCGCTTTAAGAGAGAGGGTAAATAGGCCTGTAAGGGGTGTAGCCCCTAGTACTAGATTGATTGCGTAGTTAGTTAATTTCTTTAATAGTAGGGTTCCTGCCTTATTAGATGCGAAGACGTCTCTGAATTCCTGTAAATCCTTAGGGATATCTTTAATGGTTCTATACGCTTTCGCCTCCTCGTCGTCTTCTAACGCAATAAATTCATCCTCTATAACTCCTATAATAGCATATATAACAGTCTTGTTCCGCGTTACCTTAGCAAATTTGCGAGGAGTTAGTAGTAAAAAGGCCTTCTTCTTTTTCTTAAACCACCACTCTTAAGAGTGTAAATAAAGGTGCACTTATTCCTCTGCGAGTATATATATCCTAATTAATACAGGGCTTCCCTCCACTCTTAGGTCCTTATTAACAGCAATGCATAGGAGCCTAAGGTCTTTCTATTCTCCCCTTAAGTCTATAATTATAAGGGGTACCTAATACACACTGTATTAAGGAACTATAAGAGCCCCTATTGCCTTAAGGGTAGGAGGTGTGATCTCTGCTTGTTATAACCTGTGGGTCTTCGCAAATTCCGCGCTAATAATGTTAACCTCAGCGTAACTATCCAGATCAGCCGCCATTACTATGTCTTTATGCCTGTGAATAGTAACTAGTGTGTGAAAACAACACCCTATTAGTACTTTAGCTTGTGAGGCAGAAGTAAGGGCATTTACTTCTGCCTTAGGGCGTTTTCCTAACCCTTTTAGTGTTCTTTCTTTAGCTTATAGCATTAAGCCGCTACATAACCTATAATCCTACAGTTATAACACGTTAGGCCCTATCTAACTTCCTTATTATTTAGGGGTATAGTAGGAGTCTTTTCTTCCTCTTTCTTATCTTAGTTAGCATACAGTTAGTTACCACGTGGTAAATCACGCCTTTGGTATTGGGGAGCCTTATATAAATACCTCTCTTATAGGTAGTTAGGCTTTCGCTTGTTCTTTGGCATTAATTCCTAAAATTGTTAAGCAAGTTATATAACCTCTTCGCGGGTTTTGCTAATAATAGAGGCATATAGGTTAAGGTAGTCCTATAAGTTAGGGAGTAGTTTCGCGAAGAATGTAAGGGCATGGGACTTCTCTAAGGCTCTTTCTAGATATTTCTCTAGCAAATCTATGTAAATACTAAACTTAATAGGGCTTTAGCCTTCGCATTACTTCGCGTTCTTAAGTATTGTAGCGATTTACGCGTCACGGTTAGCCAAGTCCTTTAGTAGTGTTAGTGTCTAAGATTAGAATGCCTCCTAATTATCTTTAAGTTCTTCTTAGTCACTAGCTAACTATTTGTTAAGGTATTAGTCCTATCTCGCCTTATAGTCCCTATATATATAGTTAAGTGCAAGGAGGATTTTTAGTAGTCGCGTTAGAACTTATATTTCGCTCCTGTAAATGCACGGTTTAGGTCGTTTAACCATATTTTGTGTTTTTAAGGGTTAGTAAGGTGTGTTAGTTCTATAATATTACGCACTTTAACCTTGCTGTGGCTACTGCTTAAAGAGGTGCTAGATCTTCGCTGCCTTTTGCAGGCTCTTTTGTTGCGTTTAGTTAGAGTAGCTAGATAAGTTCTTTCTCTTTATCCTATAGTTTCTTTAGTTCTTTAAGTTAGGTAATTTATTTAGTTATTATAGCTTATTAGGAATTAATTAAAGATTCTCCTAATTTAGCTTAGGTGCTAACTATTTTAGAAGCTAGGGTGCCATCTTTATTTGTGGTTTCGTGCGTTACCTCTAGTGCTACGCTAGGGGTTCGTTAGGTTCTCCCCTATTGCGTTCTTAGGTAGCTAGGGTTAAAGCTTTAGAATTATAAGGATAGGGGATAGCTAGGCAAGAACGTATGGGGGCACTTAGTATATTAACTGAAGCTTGCTAGGTCTAAGTGTGTTGTGGGTGCGAGTCGCTGCTTTATAGCCAGGGACTCGCTAGTGTCACGTGGACCTAGCCCTGTGGCATGGTGTGCATGCGGGATGTGCCCGTGTGTTGTGGGCGGGCCTCACATACCCTTATAATCGTTCTATTAGGGTGTTAGTCGCAAATCTAGATTAGGAGCCTAGCGAGGATTGTCCTATTTAATAGGGTTTGTGATTAAACATAAGCTTGCGTAATATTACGAATTTACAAGACAAAGTCTTTCTTTATTAGCAAGGGAGCTATTGTGAGGATAAGGCATTAACTAGCCTATTAGATTATTAGGGCTTGTGTTAGGATATCTTGTTTTGCCTTATTACTAAAGCCTTAGATAATAAGCCGTGATTTCTCGTACAGCTAGCCTATCTTCCCTTTCACCTTATTAATAACCTAGGAGTTAAAGATTCTTACACTGCCGTGCTCTTTCTTATTAAAGGTTATGAATTCAAACACGCCTTGGTTAATTAAGGCATTAATTTCAGCCTTAGTGGAGAGCTTAAAGGGCTCTCCTAGGGTTATAATAATGCCTTCCTTACGCAATTGGATTATAAGGTTAAGGTTAGCTTTCTCCTTTACTAATACAAACACATTAGTCTTATTAATAATTGCTAGGGGTTCTTGTAGGATTTGCCTAGCCTTCTCTTTAGCGGGATCTCTAGGACCTTACCCGCTAGTTTATCTTAAGCCTCTTACCCTTCTTCCTTAGGCAGCTATTCTTAAGGCATTAGGACTTCTCTATTTGGATTTGCGTAATAGGGCCTAATAGAGGTTAACTAAAAGGTTTTTAGGCCTTATAGGAGATTAAGCGTGTAGGTCTCTTTATTAATAAAGAGGAGGTTATATAGGCCTTACTAACCGTTGCCTTTATGCCACACTTAGACTAGTGATCTAAGCGGGAGGTTAAGGGTCTTTGCTATATCTAGGCTATTCCTTATAGTAAGGGCTTTATTAACTTTCCAGATAGCGTACAGGTATTTAATCTCCTTTATTACCTTTTGCATAGCAATAACGCGTTATAAGATATCTAGTAATAGAGGGGATTTGCTAGTTATATGTAGGTATACACTAAAGATAAGGAGAGTTAGAATAAGGCTATTTAGTCTTATAGTATTATTAAGGGCTTTTATAGCTATCTATAGGGCAACTAGCTTAGGGGTTATTAGGCATTCCTGCTAGATAATATTATAGGCCCTTTAAAGCGGCTTATAATATCTTTTAACTTTTCTAATACTATGGTGTGCCTTAATAAGAACCTCTTTAACAGAGATTAACATTAACGCTGTAAATTAACAGAACTCCTTACCGCGGAAGTTCATGCTAGTATTAGTAATAATCTAATCTAGAGGGCCTTAGTATGCATTAATCTAGCACACCCTAAGAGCTTCCTATATTAATTTAGCTAAGATATCTTTAAGAAATCTTACTGTATTAAAAGCCATAGCTATATTAATAGCATAAAGGGTTAGGCAGTTACTATTAAGGTACATAATATTTATTATTACTTTAAAGTTAAAGGCACATTTATCCTTAAGGGTAAACTTAAAGTAATAAGGGCTATCCATGTTTATTTAATATTAGTGGTATACCCTTATTACTACTTTAATAGTATTAATCTTAATCTTATGCCCTAAGTTACACAGGAGATTATAAAGCTGGCAAACTAATAGATAACCGAATTAGCAATGCAATCGCTATAATTTGACTTTAGTTAGGTAATTCTATGCTATTAACGCCTTATTTTACATTAACAGCATTCACGTATGCCCCTATTTACGTACTAGGGGGACTTTAATGCTTCCTTACTATAAGATATTCTTAGTAATAATAAAATTAATCTTTAATTAGCCTATATTATTAAGGCATAGTAAGAAAGAGGTGTTTGTGGGTATTACGTGGAACATGATCTTACTAAAGGGAGTGGGCATATTAGCTATTCTAAGCGAGATAATTAGCATGCCTCCTCCGAATCTAATAACCGCTTCCCTAGCTCTTGCCTTATTAAGTTAGATCCTTAGTATTATTTATTGTAATGCAATGAATTATAACCGGCCTGCCGTTAAATACTAGGCTACCCTAGTATCTGGCATAATGCCTTAGAAGACTTTAGATAAGTAGCGGTCTTTAAGCAGGAATATATAAGGAGGTTTGTTAGCTATCCTTACATTAAAAGGGCTCTTTCCGCTTAATCCATGTATTATCGCCTAGTTAGTAAGAATCTTAACTATTCTTTAGCTATTAAGCGTTACGCTATAGGTAAAGAAGCTTATAAGCACTAATCTATCTTTCTCTTTGGTTTTGTTATTAAAGCTAAGGCTTGCTATATACTAAGCGACCTTATTATCTTTAGAGGGTTAAGAAGCAGGGTCTAGACTAAGGCTTCCTTTATACTATGTAAGGAATAAGTTATATAAAGCCTGTGAGGATTAAGAGGAGTTAACTATATAGTAGTTCTTAAACCATTAGTATGCCTTCTTCTATTCCTCCTTAAAGTGCTTTATTAACTAATATCCCTCTTTACTACACATATAGCACTTCCTTAAACGGGGAGGTCCTTATATTCCTTTATGCCTTTAGGGAGGGTATTGTGACTCCTTGCCCTTACTATTATACCTTCTGTTAGTTTAGAATTAGTCTAGGGTTTTAGTATTAGTAGGGAATTAATATTAGCTACTGGATTCTTTTATCATAAGACAAATAGTTATCCGTACTTATTTATAGAACTATTAGAGGCTATTAGGAGGGTTAGTAATATAACTCCTGCACTCTAGGATTCTATTATAAGCATTTATAATCTAGTTCTAGAGGGCTTGTTTAGATTAACCTATATTAGGTATAGCTTGTTATAAGATAGAGAGCTTTTCTACAAGTTTATTAAAGTATTCTATCTTTAATTTATCTTAGTTCTTGCTAATAATCTTCTAGAGTGTGGTTTAGTGCTATTTAAGAAAATATCTCTGTCTTATATCCTTAGTCTTAAACCTCTTTTTATTTATATAACTAGAGTTAGTAAGTCTTAAGGGTTCTCTAGTTTTAAGAGGTAATCTAAGTAAAATTAGAGGGCTTTCCTTTAAGTATAACCTTAAATACGTAGCCTAATTACTCTTATTTAATATCTAATATCTTATACTTTCTCTTAAAGGTTTGTAGCTTTAACTTAAAGACGTTATAGTTATTAGCACTGTATTGCTATTCTAATGTGTATATCTTTATAAGGTTAATAATCTATTTTACTATAGGCTATAAGGGTATAAGTAAATTATTAATAAAAGCCACTCTCTATTAGGTAAGAGGGAGTATAGTCTATAGTTATTAAGCTACTGCATAGGTTTAAGGCTATAGGGGAGGTATATATTAATAGGTACCTCCTATAGGGAAGTCACACCTATTATTATATAATTACCTTAATAGGGTAACGCTTAGTAGGCTTTAATAAAGAGAATAAGAGGTCTTTAATCTATAATGCTCTTAAATATCTCCTTTATTAAGAAAATTATTTAAGAAGTTATTATTATTCTAAAGTTTCCTTTAGAATTCTATATATCTCTTTCTTATATCTTAAACTTTCTCTTAGGACTAAAAACAGAATTTATTTTAGTTAAGGACTTCTTAAAGGTTAATAAGTACCTTTATTAATTAGCTAATTATTATATACACCCTATTATTTATAAGATAATCCTATAGGTACTTTATCACTAGGATTAGTATTTTAAGGAATATCTTTTCTCTCTATTAATTAAAGTCTTAAGTAAACTCTATAAATAGTGTTTTTCCTATTACCTTTCTTACTTTATAATCTATAACTCTAGTAAGAAAATAGGCTATAAGTTCCTTAGGTATATTGCTTTTCTTAATATTAAACTCTTTAACCTTATAGAATAACTCTTCTATAATATATTTATATAAGGTTTAGGGAATATATAAAAGGGGGAGGATATTTGCTCTATCTCCCTAATGCCTTTTAATAGCTTCTATAAAGTCCTCTCTTACTTAAGAGCTTTCTTAGCTTATAGGGGCTTATATTTGTTCTTTTACATTAACTATTATAATATATAGGCTTTAGAGAGGAAAGAAACGAGGAAAATATGTGTTTTTAGGTAGGGGAGAATAGTAATAACTTCTACTATTATAGGGAGGTTTTATAAAGGATTGTAAGGCTTAGTAGTTAACTTCTTATATAATAGAATACACTAAGGAGAAGAATAATAGGATAGACCTAGCTACTAGAGTTAAACTCTTCTTTAAGGTTTAGGCTTTTATTTATTATTAGCTACTCTTACTAAAGAATAAAAGGGACTAAGATAAACTTCTTCCTTAGCATAATTATAGATCTTATAATAATTAGGTTACTCTTACTAAAAACAAAAGGGGCCTAATTACACTGCTTCTAAGAAAGCCTCTTCTATATAAACCTTGCTAATCTGCGGTATTTACGTGCGTTTAAAAGTGGTTACCTATGAAGTTAACCACTAATTAGTGTTAGTTACGTAGGGTCGTAATATGTAAGCTCTGAGAATAGTATTATTATTAATTATTTATTCTAAGCTATTAAAGAAAGAGGGAAAAGAGAGGCTAAAAGTGAGGGCACTCTTGTGAGGTAAAAACGGGCAGCTGTGCGTGTGGGTCACGTGGTGCAAGCCCTGCCCTATCACAGGGCCTGACTGTGGATCGGAAAGTGGGGTTGCGCGCGCACGCGAGGGCGCGTGGGCCGACCTTCTTCCGGCCACAATTGCGGCTGCCAAGCGCGATTGATATCATGCTTGTTCTAACACTTCCTATAATAGTAAAAGTTATTATTATTCTCCCTTACTTAAAGAAAATATACTTTTCCCTATTTCTTTTCCCTCTAAAGCCTATATATTATAATAGTTAATATAAAAGAATAAATATAAGCCCTTATAAGCTAAGAAAGCTCTTAAGTAAGAGAGGACTTTATAAAAGCTATTAAAAGGTATTAGGGAGATAGAGTAAATATCCTCTCTTTTATATATTCCCTAAACCTTATATAAATATAGTATAAAAGAGTTATTCTATAAGGTTAAAGAGTTTAATATTAAGAAAAGTAATATACTTAAGAAACTTATAGCTTATTTTCTTACTAGAGTTATAGATTATAAAGTAAGAAAGGTAATAGGAAAAACACTATTTATAGAGTTTACTTAGGACTTTAATTAATAAAGAGAAAAGATATTTCTTAAAACACTAATCCTAGTAATAAAGCACTTATAGAATTATCTTATAAATAATAGGGTATATATAATAATTAGCTAATTAATAAAGGTACTTATTAACCTTTAAGAAGTCCTTAACTAAAATAAATTCTATTTTTAGTCCTAAGAGAAAGTTAAAGATATAAGAAAGAGGTATATAAAATTCTAAAGGAAACTTTAGAATAATAATAACTTCTTAAATAATTTTCTTAATAAAGAAGTGTTAGTTACGCAGGGTCGTAATGTGTGAGCTCCGAGAATAGTATCGTTGTTAATTATCTATTCTAAGCTATCGAAAAAGAGGGAAAAGAGAGGTCAAAAAGTGAGGGCACTCTCGTGAGGTGAAAAACGGGTAGCTGTGCGTGTGGGTTACGTGGTGTAAGCCCTGCCCTATTACAGGGCCTAACTGTGAATCGGAAAGTGGGGTCGCGCGCGCGCACGCGAGGGCGGGCGCAGGCCGACCTTCTTCCAGCCACAATTGCGGCTACTAAGCGCGATTGATATCATGCTTATTCTAACACTAGGAACTCTCTCTTTTAACATAATTGTTAATGCATAATATTAATAGCAGAAGAGAAAAGAAAAGAAAGGGGATAAGGTAAAGCGGGTAGCGGATAAATGTGAAAGGGATTAACTTAATAAAAACCTTATATAGGTGTGTAGTAAAGGGAAATAAGGAAAATAACACTCCGTTATTAACAATCCTTCTAAAGGCTAAGTAAGCCTTTAACCGCAGCCTTTTAATTCTCACATTATAAATAACATCCGCGCGCCAATTCTCGCCCCCGCCCCATCCACTGTCATAGTCTTCGCTTCCCTATGCTTAGTGTATATAATATAGGGACTGTGACGGTTCCTTCGCAATAGCCACTAGGGGCCCTAATAAGTCTCTAGCGGCCCTCACTAGGTTAGGGGTGATAATTAGAGTAGCTCTTATAACCTAACCTAATAAGGGCTGTAGTTCTAGGCATAAGATGCCTAATAAGGGCTGCAGTTCCTTCTCCTTCTTCCTTAGGGGATTTTCGCCTCCCCTATAGTATTAGGGCTAATTCCTAATACTATCACCTATAGTAACCCTCTTCCGCGCAGGTTACCTACCCTTTTATCTAGATTATTATCCGGTTACTAGAGATAAACTACTCTAGCGCCTTATTTAGCAATGCCTTCGTGAAGGCATTAGCCAGGTTATTAGCTCTGTTAATCCACTAGATCTCACAGAGTTTACGGCATTTGTATAACTACTGTAAGGCTATAATGTTAATTATTAGGCGCTTTTCCTTAGTGGTACTAAGCTTAACGAGGCATTTATATAGGGAGTATAAATCTATGTATACTATAACTAGGGTTATAGGTATATTTAATTAGTCCGTAATTAATCCAAGGGTCGTTATGATTGCGTGGGCTATGTTAATACTAGCTACCATGCTATAGACCTCAGAGGCAAGCACACTTTATATAACTCTTTTACTCTTAGTTAAGCTAAAGTGCATAATATTGCCTTTAATCGTGAACTCGCTGTCCTTGTAGTCTTTGTTAGCTATAATTAGAACATAGCTAAGTTATAAAGTAAGGTCCTGATTATTTGTAAAGGACCTATTTACAAAGGCGTATAGCTTTGCTTTAGTAAGGTTAATTAGAATAAACGTTAGGCCTCTCTCCGGGTTGTCTATCTACTATTAGATCTAGTGGTTAAGGGCTTTAACGTTCTTAATTGTTAGTTCCTAGTGTTATGCGATAATAGATAGATTAT
Organism: Epichloe glyceriae; assembly: GCA_023658535.1. Taxonomy (NCBI): domain Eukaryota; kingdom Fungi; phylum Ascomycota; class Sordariomycetes; order Hypocreales; family Clavicipitaceae; genus Epichloe; species Epichloe glyceriae. The sequence goes on along the minus strand of CP098294.1, from coordinate 1,560,329 downwards.
AGTAAGCTTCTAGTTAGTAGATTAAGGCAATGTAAGCGCCCTAAGCTTGTTGTTTAATGTACTTCTGCTTTACGTTCATTAGTAAGATTACGTTAAGCTTACTGCTTTGCCCTTTTATTAGAGGGAGATAGCCACGTTAGCCGCTATTGTAATAATACCTCCGTTAAAGGTAAGGGGTTATTCTCTATTAGGAATTGCTTTGGCTTTGCTGCAAAGGCTGTAGCAGTTAGTTGCTTTTCTTCCTTTTAGAGAACTCCTTATCTAATAGCCCTAATGTGTTATTAGTCTATATGCTTACATATGCGAACTTAATGCTTTCCTTCTTTGTTACTAGTAGGCATGGATTGTATATAGAGGTCTCTATCTAGAGCTTCTCTTTATAATGCCTGTGGTATATGACCCACTAATGCGTTCTAGCCTCCGTGATGCTGTAGAGAGGCTTAATTACCCTTATAATTGTTCTATTAGGGTATTAGTCGCGGATCTGGATTAGGAGCCTAGCAAGGATTGTCCTGTTTAATAGGGTTTATAATTAAATATAAGCTTACGTGATATCGCGAATCCACAAGATAAAGTCTTTCCCTATTAGCAAGGGAGCTATTGCAAGAATAAGGCGTTAACTAGCTTGTTAGATCGTTAGGGCTTATGTTAGGATGTCTTGTTTTGCCTTATTGCTAAAGCCTTAGATAATAAGCTGTGATTTCTTGTACAGCTAGCCTGTCTTCCCTTTTACCTTGTTAACAATGTAGGAGTTGAAGATTCTCACACTGCTGTGATCTTTCTTATTAAAGGTTGTGAATTTAAACACACCTTAGTCAATTAAGGCATTAATTTTAGCCTTAGTAAAGAGCTTAAAGGGCTCTCCTAGGGTTATAATAATGCCTTCCTTGCGTAATCGGATTGTGAGGTTAAGGTTAGCTTTCTCCTTTGCTAATATAAACACATTAGTCTTATTAACAATTGCTAGGGGTTCTTGCAGGGTCTGCCTAGCCTTCTCTTCAGCGGGATCTCTAGGACCTTGCCCGCTAGTTTATCTTAAGCCTCTTACCCTCCTTCCTTAGGCAGCTGTTCCTAAGGCATTAGGACTCCTCTGTTAGGATCTATGTAATAAGGCCTAACAGAGGTTAACTAAAAGGTTTTCAGGCCTTATAGGAGATTAAGCGTGCAGGTCTCTCTATTAATAAAGAGGAGGTTATATAGGCCTTACTAACTATCGCTTTCGCGCCACACTTAGACTAGTGATCTAAGTGGGAGGTTAAGGGTCTTTGCTATATCTAGGCTATTCCTTGTGGCAAGGGCTTTATTAACTTTCCAGATAGCGTGTAAGCGTTTAATCTCCTTTATTGCCTTTTACACAGTAATAATGCGTTATAAGATATCCAGCAATAAAGGAGATTTGCTAGTTATACGTAGGTATATACTAAAGATAAGGAGAGTTAGAATAAGGCTATTTAGTCCTATAGTGTTATTAAGGGCTTTCACAGCTATCTATAAGGCGACTGTCTTAGGGGTTATTAGGCATTCCTGCCAGATAATATTATAGGCCCTACGGAGCGGCTTATAATATTATTTAACCTTTCTAATGCTGTGGTATGCCTTAATAGGAACCTCTTTAACGGAGATTAACATTAACGCTACAAATTAACAGAACTCCTTACCACGGAAGTTCATGCTAGTATTAGTAATAATCTAATCTAGAGGCCCTTAGTATATATTAATCTAGCACACCCTAAGAGCTTCCTATGTTAATTTAGCTAAGATATCTTTAAGGAATCTCGCCGCATTAAAAGCCATAGCTACGTTAATAGCATAAAGGGTTAGGCGGTTGCTGTTAAGGTACATAATATTTACCATTACTTTAAAGTTAAAGGCATATTTATCCTTAAGGGTGAACTTAAAGCAATAGGGGCTATCCGCGTTTATTTAATATTAGTGGCAAACCCTTATCACTGCTTTAATAGTATTAATCTTAATCTTATGCCCTAAGTTACACAGGAGATCGTGAAGCTAGCAAACTAATGAATAACCGAATCAGCGATGCAATCGCTATAATTCGACTTCAGTTAGGTAATTCTATGCTATTAATGCCTTGTTTTATATTAATAGCATTTATATATACCCCTATTTACATACTAGGGGACTTTAATGCTTCCTTACTATAAGATATTCTTAGTGGTAATAAAATTAATCTTTAGTTAGCCTATATTATTAAGGCACAGCAAGAAAGGGGTGTTTGTGGGTATTACGTGGAACGTGATCTTACTAAAGGGAGTGGGCATGTTACCTATTCTAAGCGAGATAATTAGCGTGCCTCCTCCAAATCTAATAACCGCTTCCCTAGCTCTCGCTTTATTGAGTTAGATCCTTAGCATTATTTATTATAATGTGATGAATTGTAAACGGCCTACCATTGAATACTGGGCTGCCCTAGTATCTAGTATAATGCCTTGGAAGACTTTAGATAAGTAACAGTCTTTAAGCAGGAATATATAAGGAGGTTCGTTAGCTATCCTTATATTAAAAGGGCTCTTTCTGCTTAATCCATATATTATCGCCTAGTTAGTAAGAATCTTAACCGTTCTTTAGCCATTAAGCGTTGCGCTATAGGTAAAGAAGCTTGTAAGCACTAATCTATCCTTCCCTTTGGTTTTATTGTTAAAGCCAAGGCTTACTATATACTAAGCGACCTTATTATCTTTAGAGGGTTAAGAAGAAGGGTCTAGACTAGGGCTTCCTTTATACTATGCGAGGAATAAGTCATATAAAGCTTATAAGGATAAAGAGAAGTTAACTATATAGTAGTTCTTAAACCGCTAGTATGCCCTCTTCTATTCCTCCTTAAAGTGCTTTATTAACTAATATCCTCTTTGCCGCATACATAGCACTTCCTTAAACAGGGGGTCCCTGTATTCCTTTGTGCCTTTAGGGAGGGTATTATAACTCTTTGCCTTTGCTATTATACCTCCTGTTAGTCTAGAATTAGTCTGGGGTTTTAGCATTAGTAGGGAATTAATATTAGCTACTAGATTCTTCTATAATAAGACGAATAGTTATCCGTACCTGTTTATAGAACTATTAGAGGCTATTAGGAGGGTTAGTAATATAGCCCCTACACTCTAGGATTTTGTTATAGGCGTTTATTATCTAGTTCTAGAGGGCTTGTTTAGATTAACCTATATTAGGTACAGCCTATTATAAGATAAAGAGCTTTTCTACAAGTTTATTAAAGCATTCTATCTTTAATTTATCTTAGTTCTTGCTAATAATCTTCTAGAGTGTGATTTAGTGCTACTTAAGAAGATATCTCTATTTTGTATCCTTAGTCTTAAACCTCTTTTTTATCTATATAACTAGAGTTAGTAAGTCTTAAGGGTTCTCTAGTTTTAAGAGGTAATCTAAGTAAAATTAGAGGGCTTTCCTTTAAGCATAACCTTAAATACGTAGCCTAATTGCTCTTATTTAATGTCTAATATCTCACACTTTCTCTTAAAGGTTTATAGCTTTAACTTAAAGATATTATAGTTATTAGCACTGTATTACTATTCTAATATGTATATCTTTATAAGATTAACAATTTACTTTACTATAGGCCGTGAGGGTACGAGTAGATTATTAATAGAAGCCACTCTCTATTAGGTAGGAGGGAGTGTAGTCTATGGTTATTAAGCTACTGCATAGGTTTAAGGCTGTGGGGAGGTATATATTAATAGGTACCTCCTATAAGGAAGTCATACCTGTTGTTATGTAATTGCCTTAATAGGGTAACACTTAGTAGGCTTTAATAAAGAGAATAAGAGGTCTTTAATCCACAACGCTCTTGAATATCTCCTTTATTAAGAAGATCATTTAAGAAGTTATTATTATTCTAAAGTTTCCTTTAGAATTCTATGTACCTCTTTCTTATATCTTTAACTTTCTCTTAGGACTAAAAACAGAATTCATTTTAGTTAAGGACTTCTTAAAGGTTAATTAGCACCTTTATTAATCAGCTAATTATTATGTATACCCTGTTGTTTATAAGATAATCCTGTAGGTGCTTTGCCACTAGGATTAGTGTTTTAAGGAATGTCTCTTCTCTCTATTAATTAAAGTTCTAAGTAAACTCTATAAATAGTATTCTTCCTATTACCTTTCTTGCTTTATAATCTATAACTCTAGTAAGGAGATAGGCTATAAGTTCCTTAAGTATATTACTTTTCTTAATATTAAACTCTTTAACCTTATAGAATAACTCTTTTATAATATATTTATATATATATATATATATTGGATACGCTAGCTAGCTATATATTTGCTAGTACTAGTACTCCGGCTGGTTGGTCGACAGGGAAAACCCATGAATGGGGAGAAAAACCCTCTCGCTTCTGTGTTTGGGTCGGCACCGTCCCTGTGGTGGGGCTGTGCCGCTCGATAAGTTTCCTGTCGTGGAGAGTTGTAGCCAGCTCTCGCTGGCCTTATCCCTAAAATCCGTAAAATCCGAGTTTAGGAGGAAGGATTCGCTCCTTCCGGTGAATATATTTATATAAGGTTTAGGGAATATATAAAAGGGGGAGGATATTTACTCTATTTCCCTAATACCTTTTAACAGCTTCTATAAAGTCCTCTCTTACTTAAGAGCCTTCTTAGCTTATAGGGGCTTATGTTTGTTCTTTTGCATTAACCATTATAATATATAGGCTTTAGAGGGGGAAAGAAATAGGGAAAAGTGTGTGTTTTTAGGTAGGGGAGGATAGCAATAACTTCTACTATTATAGGGAGGTTTTGTAAAGGATTATAAGGCTTAGTGGTTAACTTCTTATATAATAGAATATACTAAGGAGAAGAATAATAGGATAGACCTAGCTACTAGAGTTAAACTTTTCTTTAAGGTTTAGGCTTTTATTTATTATTAGCTACTCTTACTAAAGAATAAAAGGGACTAAGATAAACTTCTTCCTTAGCATAATCATAGATCTTGTAATAATTAGGTTACTCTTACTAAAAAATAAAAGAGGCCTAACCACACTGCTTCTAAGAAAGCCTCTTCTATATAGACCTTACTAATCTGCGGTATTTGCGTGCATTTAAAAGTGGTTACCTATGAAGTTAACCACTGATTAGTGTTAGTTACATAGGGTTATAATGTGTGAGCTCTAAGAATAGTATTATTATTAATTATCTATTCTAAGCTATTGAAGAAAGAGGGAAAAGAGAGGTTAAAAAGTGAGGGCACTCTTATGAGGTGAAAAACGGGCAGCTATGCGTGTGAGTCACGTGGTGCAAGCCCTGCCCTATCACAGGGCCTGACTGTGGATCGGAAAGTGGGGTCGCGCGCGCGCACGCGAGGGCGGGCGCGGGCCGACCTTCTTCCGGCCACAATTGCGGCTGCCAAGCGCGATTGATATCATGCTTGTTCTAACAAGAAGATATTTAAGAGTATTATAAATTAAAGACCTCTTATTCTCTTTATTAAAGCTTACTAAGTATTACCTTATTAAGGTAATTATATAATAATAGGTATAACTTCCTTATAGGAGGTACTTATTAATATATACCTCCCTATAGCCTTAAACCTATATAGTAGCTTAATAACTATAGATTATACTCCCTCTTACCTAATAGAGAGTGGCTTTTATTTATAATTTACTTATACTCTTATAGCTTATAGTAAAATAGATTATTAATCTTATAAAGATATATATATTAGAATAGTAATATAGTGCTAATAACTATAATATCTTTAAGTTAAAGCTATAAACCTTTAAGAGAAAGTATAAGATCTTAGATATTAAATAAGAGTAATTAGGCTATATATTTAAGGTTATACTTAAAGGGAAAGCCCTTCTTATTTTACTTAGATTATCTCTTAAAACTAGAGAACCCTTAAGACCTAGTAACTCTAGTTATATAAATAAAAAGAGGTTTAAGACTAAGGATATAAGATAAAGATATTTTCTTAAGTAGCACTAAACTATACTCTAGAAGATTATTAGTAAGAACTAAGATAAATTAAAGATAGAATACTTTAATAAACTTATAGAAAAGCTCTTAATCTTATAATAGGCTATACCTAATATAAGTTAATCTAAATAAGCCCTTTAGAACTAGATTATAAACACCTATAATAGAATCCTAGAGTGTAGGAGCTATATTACTAACCCTCCTAATAGCCTCTAATAGTTTTATAAATAGGTATAGATAACTATTTATCTTATTATAGAAGAATTTAGTAGCTAATATTAATTCCTTACTAATACTAAAACCCTAGACTAATTCTAGACTAATAGAAGGTATAATAATAAAGGCAAAGAGTTATAATACCCTCCCTAAAGGTATAAAGGAATATAAGAACTCTCTTATTTAAGGAAGTGCTATATATATAATAAAGAGGGATATTAGTTAATAAAGTACTTTAAGGAGAAATAGAAGAAGGCATACTAGTGGTTTAAGAACCACTATATAGTTAAATTCTCTTTATCCTTATAAGCTTTATATAATATATTCCTTATATAGTATAAAAGAAGCCCTAGTCTAGACCTTACTTCTTAACCCTCTAAAGATAATAAGGTTACTTAGTATATAGTAAGCCTTAGATTTAATAATAAAACTAAAGGGAAAGATAGATTAGTGCCTATAAGCTTCTTTACCTATAGTATAACGCTTAATAGCTAAAGAATAGTTAAGATTCTTACTAACTAGGTAATAATATATAGATTAAGCGGAAAGAGCCCTTTTAATATAAGGATAGCTAATAAACCTCCTTATATATTCTTGCTTAAAGACTATTACTTATCTAAAGTCTTCTAAGGTATTATACTAGATACTAGGGTAGCCTAGTATTTAATAGTAAGCTATTTATAATTTATTATATTATAATAAATAATACTAAGGATCTAACTTAATAAAGTAAGAGCTAGGGAAGCGGTTATTAGATTTAGAGGAGGTATACTAATTATCTTACTTAGGATAGCTAATATACCTACTCCTTTTAGTAAGATTACATTTTATATAATACTTATAAACACCCCTTTCTTACTATACCTTAATAATATAGGCTAATTAAAGATTAATTTTATTACTACTAAGAATATCTTATAGTAAGAAAGCATTAAAGTCCCCTAGTATATAAATAAGAGCATATATAAATGCTATTAATATAGAATAAGGCATTAATAGTATAGAATTACCTAACTAAAGTTAAATTACAGCGCTTATATTACTAATTTAGTTATCTATTAGTTTGCTAGCGTTATAATCTCCTATATAACTTAGGGTATAAGATTAAGATTAATACTATTAAAGTAGTAATAAGGGTTTACTACTAATATTAAATAAATATAGATAGCCCCTATTACTTTAAGTTTACCCTTAAGAATAAATATACCTTTAACTTTAAAGTAATAGTAAATATTATATACCTTAATAATAACTACCTAACCCTTTATGCTATTAATATAGCTATAGCTTTTAATATAGTGAGATTCCTTAAAGATATCTTAGCTAAATTAATATAGGAAGCCCTTAGGGTATGCTAGATTAATATATACTAAGGACCTCCTAATTAGATTATTACTAATACTAGTATAAACTTTTACAGTAAGGAGTTCTAGTAATTTATAGTATTAATATTAATCTCTATTAAAGAGGTTCTTATTAAGGCATACTATAGTATTAGAAAGGTTAAAAGATATTATAAGCCGCTCTAAAAGGCCTATAATATTATCTAGTAAGAATGCCTAATAACCCCTAAGCTAGTTACCCTATAAATAGCTATAAAAGCCCTTAATAATACTATAGGACTAAATAGCCTTATTCTAACTCTCCTTATCTTTAGTGTATACCTATATATAACTAGTAAATCCCCTCTATTACTAGATATCTTATAATACATTATTACTATGTAAAAGGTAATAAAGGAGATTAAATGCTTACACACTATCTAGAAAGTTAATAAAGCCCTTACTATAAGGAATAGCCTAGATATAGCAAAGACCCTTAACCTCCTACTTAGATTACTAGTCTAAGTGTAGCGCAAAGGTAATAGTTAGTAAGGCCTATATAACCTCCTCTCTATTAATAGAGAGACTTACACGCTTAATCTCCTATAAGGCCTAAAAGCCTTCTAGTTAACCTTTATTAGGCCTTATTACATAGACCTTAATAAAGAAGTTATAATACCTTAAGAATAGCTACCTAAGGAAGAAGAGTAAGAGGCTTAAGATAAGCTAGTAAGTAAGGTCCTAGAGATCCTACTAAAGAGAAGGCTAGGCAAACCCTATAAGAACCCCTAGTAATTATTAATAAGACTAATGTGTTTATATTAGTAAAGGAGGAAGCTGACCTTAACCTTATAATCTAATTGTATAAGGAAGGTATTATTATAACCCTAGGAGAGCCCTTTAAGCTCTTTACTAAGGCTGAAATTAATGCCTTAATTAACTAAGGTATGTTTAAATTTATAATCTTTAATAAGAAAGAGTATAGTAGTGTAAGGATCTTTAACTCTTATATTATTAATAAGGTAAAAGGGAAGATAGGCTAGCTATATAAGAAATCACGGCTTATTATCTAAGGCTTTAGTAATAAGGTGAAGTAAGATATCCTAATATAAGCCCTAACAATCTAATAGGCTAGTTAACGCCTTATCCTTACAATAGCTCCCTTACTAATAAAGAAAGACTTTATCTTATGGATTTGCGATATTATGTAAGCCTACGTTTAATTACAAACCCTATTAAACAGGATAATCCTCGCTAGGCTCCTAATCCAGATCCGCGACTAATACCTTAATAAAATGATTATAAGGGTAATTAAGCCTCTTTACGGCATTGTAGAGGCTAGAACACATTAGTAAGTTATATACTATAGGCATTATAGAGAGAAGCTCTAGATAGAGACCTTTATATATAATCTATGCCTACTAGTAATAAAGAAGGAAAGCATTAAGTTTATATATATAGGTATGTAAACTAATAATATATTAGGGCTATTAGATAAGGAGTTCTCTAAAAAGGAAGAAAAATAACTAACCGCTACGGCCTTTGTGGTAAAGCTGAAGTAATTCCTAATAGAGAATAACCCCTTACCTTTAATAAAGGTATTATTAGAATAGTAGCTAATGTAGCTATCTCCCTCTAATAAAAGGGCAAAGTAGTAAGCTTAATGTAATCCCGCTAATAAACGCAAAGCAGAAGTATATTAAATAACAAGCTTAGGCGCTTACATTACCTTAATTTACTAACTAGAAGCTTACTATAATCTATCTATTGCCACTTAATACTAGGAACTAATAATTAAGAACGTTAAAGCCCTTAACTACTAGATCTAATAGTAAATAGATAACTCGGAGAGAGGCCTAATATTTATTCTAATTAACCTTACTAAAGCGAAGCTATATACCTTTATAAATAGGTCCTTTGCAAATAATTAGGACCTTACCTTATAACTTAGCTATATTCTAATTATAGCTAATAAAGACTATAAGGATAGCGAGTTTATAATTAAAGGTAATATTATGCACTTTAGCTTAACTAAGAGCAAAAGAGTCATATAAAGTGTGCTTACCTCTAAGGTCTATAGCATAGTAGCTAGCGTTAATATAGCCTACGTAATTATAACAACCCTTAGATTAATTACGGACTAATTAAATATACCTATAACCCTAGTTATAGTATACATAGATTTATACTCCTTATATAAATGCCTTATTAAGCTTAGTACCACTAAGGAAAAACGCCTAATAATTAACATCATAGCCCTATAGTAGTTGTACAAATGCCACAAACTCTACAAGATCTAGTGGATTAACGGAGCTAATAACCTAGCTAATGCCTTTATAAAGGTATTACTAAATAAGGCGCTAGAGTAGTTTATCTCTAGTAACCGGATAATAATCCAGATAGAAGGGTGGGTAACCTACGTAAAAGAGGGTTATTACAGGTAATAGTATTAGGAATTAGCCCTAATACTATAAAGGGAGGTAAAAATCCCCTTAGGGATGAAGAAGGAGGAGGAACTATAGCCCTTATTAGGTATCTTATACTTAGAACTGTAGCCCTTATTAGGTTAGGTTATAAGAGCCACTCTTATTATCACCCCTAACCTAGTAAGGGCTGCTAGAGACCTATTAGGGCCCCTAGTAGCTATTATAGAGGAACTATTATAGCCCCTGTGTTATATATACTAAGCACAAGGAAGCAAAGACTATAACGGTAAATAGGGTAAGGGGGATTAACGCGCGGATGTTATTTATAATGTAAGAATTAAAAGGCTATAGGCAGAGGCCTGCTTGGCCTTTAGAAGGATTATTAGTAATAGAGTATTGTTTTTCCTTATTTCCTTTACTACATACCTATATAGGGTTTTTTATTAAGTTAATCCCTTCTATATTTATTTACTACCTGCTCTACCTTATCCCCTTTCTTTCCTTTTCTCTTTTGCTATTAATATTATGTATTAATAATTATGTTAAAAGAGAGAGTTCCTAGTGTTAGAATAAGCATAATATTAATCGCGCTTAGCAGCCGTAATTGTGGCCGGAAAAAGGTCGGCCTGCGCGCGCCCTTGCGTGTGCGTGCGTGACCCCACTTTCCGATCTATAGTTAGGCCCTGTAATAGGGCAGGGCTTGCAACACGTAACCCACACGCACAGCTGCCCGTTTTCACCTCACAAGAGTGCCCTCACTTTTTGACCTCTCTTTTCCCTCTTTCTTCGCTAGCTTAGAATAGATAATTAACAACGATACTATTCTCGGAGCTCACACACATCACAACCCTACGTAACTAACACTACCCTTTAGACTAAATTTATATAAAAGACTAGGTGTAGTCCTCTAGGAATATCTAGCTTTATAGTTAATAGTATTAGTACCTCTAGCACCTTATACTTAGCTATTACCTAGTCTAGCTTCTTATATAGGTAATTTATTTTAATATTCTTAAGACTTAGCTATATATAGTCTTTAACCTAGAAACGTTCTACAGGTCTCTAACTACTATTTGTGTTTTCCTATTACTATTACTAGATAAAAGCTATAGCTACTTATATTAAGTCTATACTCTCTTTTAAATATTATAAGAATACTTATACTTACCCTTTTACTAAAGTCTTTAAAGCTTCTATAAATAGTAGTGCCTAGATTATAAGTATATTAAAGCTATAAAAAGCTATATTTACACTTACTCCTATTACTAAGAAATCTCTATTATTTAATACTAGTTAATAGGCTAGTAAGTAATCTACTTACTTAAATTATAAAAAGGATAATATTACCTATAATACTACTTAAACCTCCTAGTTAGCTCTCTCTATACCTCTATCTATTTATAAGTAGTATAAGGTTAATAGTAATTGCTTTATACTAACCTTCTTATAAAGCGCTATCTAAAAGTTACTTAACTAATCTAACTTATAATCTATAATAATCTATGTAAGGAACCTATAAAACCACTACTAATAGTGCTTAAACCGTTTTGCATATACCTTAGCCTCTATTAATGTTATAGCCTTAAGTTATATAAATTTAAAGAGCCTATCTATAATAACTATTAGGAACTATAGGTTAGCCTAGTCTCTAGAAAGGAGCTTTATTATAAAGTTAATAGAGATCTATAACTAATATCTATTTAGTAGGGGAATTAGCTTTAGTAAGCCCTATTATAACTATTAACTCTTTTATCCCTTATAGCAGTAGTAATTATATATAAACCATGCCACGTCCTATAATATACTATCCTAATAGAAGTCCCTCTAAAGCGCCTTAAAGGTAGTGTTTTACCCTAGATAACCTAGTAAGGGTAAGTTATAAGTCTGCTAGATTAAAGTTATAGTTAGAGGCTCTTACTTTAGTACCTAAGTCTAGCCCTAAAATTAAAGCACCCCTTTATACTAATCTAATAGTTTATAATCTATTCTTATGTGCTAGTAGCATTAGGAAACTTCTAAGCTCTAGCCCTTACTACCTTAAGCTATAGTCTATAGGTCTTATTATAGGCTATAGATTAATCCTATAGGGATTAGAGGTACTTGTCTACAAATAAGGAGTCCCTAGCTAGGATGCTTGTTACTTAAGCTAAACTACCCTCTAGTATATCGCCCTCTAAAGCTAAGTTATTCATTAAAGTAATGCTCTCTAAAACTAATATAAGCCTAATATTAACACGTGGCTAACCCTAACTAAAGCTAAACTAAGTAGGCGTATTGAAAATGGAAGGGGAATCTAGCTAGAGGGATAGGAAGACCTCTCTAATAGATTCTGACGCGGCGGCTTCTAGATTCACTATAATACGACGATTCTTCAAGATATAGAGCTTTGATAGTTAAATGTAGTTAATTTCTAGCAATACGGACGATCTGACAAGCAATGAGAGGATTCTACTAAGTCCCCTCATAGACTTACTGACCATATTGGCAGAACTAGGTCGCCAATAAGGTCTTGCAAGCTACTTTTTATTTTCCGCATAATTCATTTGTATAGGAAAAGTAAAAATTGACTCACGGCCATACAAACTAGACGCCCGTGTGGCCTAACTAAGCACTTTAATAAATAACCCTATTAATAAAATATACTATAAAATCCAGAATAAATCAAGGATTCGAATAGTATACGTCAGCCTTTTATACAATTACTAGTTCCCTAGTTACAGTCGATTTCAGCTTCCTATAGGGTAACCTAGTCGGCTTAGTTATACAAGCCTGTGGGTTAGTTGTGTGCAGGAACGCAGGTCACAGCCAAAGCTACAAACAACGCTGCAAGCAACGCCTTGTAACCAACGTTATAACAACGTAACTAGGCAACTAGTGGGTCTATAAAATAGTGCTATAAATAGCATTATTTTAACACTCCCTCTAGAAAAGTATGAGGTAACTAATTCAATACCTAAACTTAGCTCTTTAATAGATATCTAAGTTAACCATAAATTCAATAATAAATCTAATAACTTTTAAACTTAAATCAATAACTTTTCAACTTAAATCAATAACTTTTCAATGGAATTCCAGTGTTTTTGTTGATTTTGATTTTTTGACTTTTTAGTTAATTTTCTTTTTAAAGCTAGGCCTTTGTATTCGTAAGGCCTAATAGTTAGATAAATTGTTAAAATTTATCATTAGGCAGGGGCTTAGTTAAACCATCTGCAGGCATCTCCTTAGTATTAATGTAGATAACCTTAGCTATACCCTTCTATACCTTTTCTCTGGTATAGTTGAATTTTAGCAGGGTATGCTTTGTTCTGCTATAAAGAGCAGGGTTATTAGCGGTAGTAATAGCGCCTTAGTTATCACTAAAAATCAGAACTAGAGGTGCTATAGGCAGCTTTATCTTATTAAAGAGACTGTAAAGCCACTCTAGCTCCCTAATAGCTTCACATAGAGCATCTGATTTAGCCTCTAATGTAGATAAAGCTATTGTGGTTACTTTCTTCGATTTCCAGCTAATAGGTCCTTTGGCTAGCTTATAGAGATAAGCATAGGTTAATTTTAAGGACTTATCACCCGCGAAGTCGCTATCACAAAAGCTAATAAGGGTTATAGAGGCTTTAGTAGCAGATTTAGACCTTCTATAAGTTATAGAATAACTTATAGAGCCTAGAAGATATCTAAGCAAATGTTTAGAGGCATTTAAATGCTCTATATATAGCTTAGATAGTGCTGTGGAAAGCCACTAAACCGGAAAGGCAATATCAGGTCTTGTAAGGAGCATTAAGTACATAATAGTTCCTATAATACTCTAATATAGCTTGTAATTAGGGGGAAAGAGGCTTGGTTAAGTGATTGGCTACCTGTTTTATAATTCCGGGTTGGAGTGGAATTTTAACAGGCCTAGCATCTTTTATATTGAATCTTTCTAAGGCTTTAGAAATGTACTAGGACTGGTGGATAGTTAAGGTCCCTTTCTTTCGATTTCTAGTGATTTGAACGCCTAGGAAAAATTCAGCTAGCCCACGATCTTCTATAGGATAAGCTTTATATAATAGCTTCTTTAGCCTATTAATATAAGCTAGATCCGGACCTATAAGAAGACAGTCATCCACATATGTTGCTATATATGTAAATGTAGTTGGGTTGAAGAAGATGGCTGGGTCAGATATTAGGGGTAGAAGCCTAATTTCTAAAGAAGGTCCTTTAAAGCCTGCTACCACTCTCTAGAGCTTTGTTTTAATCTATATAAAGCCTTTTATAGGAAAATAACTTGCTTTTGAGAGGGTTTATAACCGTATTTTTGAGTAGTTAAGTTATTTTAGGCGTAGCGGCTTCGGCAAAATCGGCGAATCTATCAGGGATTTGCATATAAATAGCTTCTTTTAGCAAGCTATTTAGAAAGGCCCCTATAAAATCGACCTGTTTAACTTCCTAGTCATTACAAGCCGCTAGGGCTAGTAATATCCGCTAACTAGGGGAATGCTAGTTGTAGTATAGGTTTCGATGTAATCTTGACCTTCTATTTGTATAAAGCCTTTAGCAACAAGTCAGGCCTTGTGTTTTAAAGGATTATTTTCTTTATCCTTTTTAAGCTTATAAACAAGCCTATTCTTTAGAACCCTCCGGCCCTTAGGAATTTGGTCTATCCCTATAAATTTAAAGGTTCTAGTAGCTAGAAGCTGCTTAAATTCGTTAAAAGTTACATTTATCCATTTCTGACTATCCTTACTGTTCAAAGCTTGTTTCCATGTCTTAGGGGTATTAGAATCGTTATTAGAAGACGACGATTTAGCCTTTTCTTGTGCCTTGAAGCATATCTCCTTAACGAAAGATAATATATTGAAATCATTGATGTCCATAGAATCAGGATCAGTTAAAGAATCTGAATCTGAAAACGGTTTTTCAATAGCACCCTTATTAGGGGCGCTAGAGCTTAGGCTTTCTAGGGGTAACGCTAGAGGCGTTACTGGCGCTGCGGGCGCTAGAGGCTTTGGATAGCTATCTTGAACCTCTAGATTATCTCATGAGATATCGGCTTCTCCCTCTAAAGGATAGCTCCCTAAAGGCTTAGGGGACCCTACAGAGCTTATATCCTCTATAATTTTAACAAAGCTAGTCTTAACAACTAACCTTTTAGAGGGTATATAAACAAGATAAACGCTAGAACCTAGAGTAGCAAGTAGCCGGCTAGGGATAGTCCTAGGGCTAGCTTCTGAAGCTTTGATCTCTGCTCCGGAGGTATTAGAACCTCACAATAAGACCCTATAGCCCTAATTTTCGAAAAATCAGGCTTATAGGAGGTCTTAGGCTCTAAGTCAGCTAGATATAGCTGCTTAGGGTTAGGGGCTTAGTTGTATTCGCGGTGATGTTAACTAAGTCCACTATAGCTAGAAGGATGTAAGACTATAGATATAAGGGCAGCTTAGACCACTAAAGTGTAGCTCTAAGCCGGTCTAGGATAACCCTAATAGCCCTCTCAACTAGCCCATTCTGTTCGTGAATATAAGGGCAAGAGGTGCTAAAACAAATTCCTTTAGAAGATAACTATAACTAAAGTTCGTTGTTAATCTCAGTGCCTCCGTCAAAGTGAAGGTGCCTAGGATACGCGTTATATCGGTTTTTAGGGCCTTAAAGAAGCCCTTAATAGCTATATAAAGGGTCTAACCTTCTTTATTAGCTAATAGAAAACACCATTTATACTGGGATTTTCAATCAATAAGGATAAGGACTAGGGCCTTCTTATTATGCGGTATAGGTTTGATTTTAACCGTATCTCCCTCTAGAATATCTAAAACTCTAGGGGGTCCTGAATAGGTCTTTTGGTAGGTCTTCTAACAGCCTTCAATTGCATACAGGCTATGCAGTTAAAATCCTTTTCTTTAATTACGGAAAATTAGGGATCCCTTTAGCTAATTTCGAAGACTTCTTTAGTAAAGGGAGGCCGATGTGGCCTAATCGAATGTGCCAAAGAAGGGCTAAATCTAGTAACTTCTTGTAACTAGAATCTAGCTTTTTAGGGCTATTATCCCTTAGCTCCCTCTGTTGCTAGGCCTCTTAAGAATCACAGGCCTCTGGGGGCAATAGACGGCCACTATCGTTACCTAAGTTATTAGGGTATAGACCTTCTAAACCCCTATAGAAGGTGCCTGACTAGGAGGAGCTTCGGTGGGATATAGGGCTAAATCTTCGTCTTCTTCAAAGTCTAATTCTTCGATTCGTTAATATTCCTTGGGATTAAATGCTGGCTGCGGAATTTGAACCTCTATAGGGTAGGAAAACCTAATTCGGTCTTATAGGCTCTTTATTAGTTGCAAAATTAAGAGCCTATAAAGGAGAGGTGGGTTAAATGCTTGCAAATCTTAGGAGTAGCTTGCCCTTAATCTACAAAAAGAAGCCGTGTTTAGCAGGTTCTAATAACCCACAGGGGCTTTTATCAGCTAGGAAAAGCTAGTCTTTAGCTAGATAACCTCCCTTTAGATAGTGGGATAACCCGCTAACTAGGTTAGTATCTATGCCTAGGAAATATAAGGCATCTAGCAGAGCTAAAGGCCTATATTCTGGTGGATTTTTCTTAACCAGAACATTAAAAACAGCGGTGCCTCTTCCTTTAGGATAGATAGGTCCTCCTGCTGTAATTATAGGGCCGGTTTGACCTTTCTTAAGAGGCTTAAAGTCCCTAAAGAAAGCCCTATTATTACAAATGTGACAAGAAGAACCTGTATTATATAAAAGGGAGTTTTTAACCACATTATTAGAGTAGCTAAAAGTAGGCTTAGTAGTAGTGTTACTAGTAGTAGTAGTACTAGAAGTATCCGAATTAGATTCAGAATCACTACTATTCTCGCTACTAGACTCGCTAGAATCTAGTTCTTTAACGTATCCCGTGGCTAGGCTATAGCCTAATGTAAAAGCAGCTTCTTTTCCTTTATCCTTTTCCCTGTTACTACTCTTCTTCTTCTGCTTTTTCTTCTTAGAGGCTTTAGAAGGGTTTAAATCCTTCTTATCCTGCTCTTTAGTGGCATTTGTAGAGTCCTTCTTAGTATTAGGATTAGAGAATTTCTTCTCCTAGTCCTTAGAATTTCCCTTATTATTAGAAGCCTTATAACTAAGAGCTTTAGCTATAGGGGAGGTTTTATCCCTCTGTTCTTCTAATAAATCTGCTATAAGGAACTGTAAATTTAAGGTATTTACAGGCAGTCCCTGTGCCCTAGAAGCTCTGATAGTAAATCTTTGTCTCTTAGCCTAACTAGGGAAGGTTTACTTTAATGCATTAATATAATGATTTACTTAATTAATAGGTGCGATTTTCACACTACAGAGTTATAGTCTAGCTAGTAAATTATTAAAATTACCATTAAAAGCCTTTAAAGATCCCTTATAATTTAAAAATTTAGGAGTGGTAGCTAGTGTATAGCGTACCTCGCTGGATTTTAGCACTCTGCAAATAATGCCTAATAAGGACTTTATAGGCTTCTTTAGGGGATTTTTGCTAATATATAGCTGCCTAAGGTCTAGATTAACAGCTATCTCTTAATATCATTAAAAGAATAGCTTAATTACAGTTAGCTAGATGGCCTGCTAGGCTTGGATTATCTATGAATTTAGGTAATCCTAGGGCTTTAAATTAAATGCTTAGGGCTTGCTTCCACTGGTTATAATTTTTAGGGCCTTTTAGCTTAGCTCCCTTTAGAATAGAGTGAACCTTCTTATTTAGCTCCTTAATAGCACCTATGTTAAAGGTAGCTTGTAAGTTACTAGAAGGTAAACTCGCAGAAACAGTAGCAGGCAGGTCTTCTACTAGGACCTTAGTATTTTCTTCCCTTAGTCTAGTAGAATCCTAAAGACCTTGAATAGCAGTTATAGTTTGCGTTAATTTATCTAATAGATTATTAATACTAGCCTCAGTTTTTAGCCATTTTAACTTGCTATATTTAATAAAATCTGTTAAAGTCTTGCCTTGTTATTCAATTTGGCTTTGTAATTATAAAGCGCTGGCCTAAATAGCTAGTTAACCTTTTATATCCATCCTATCAGGGTCCCTTAGGGGGCTAGAAGGGCCTATAGCAGGGCCCTTACCCTTATAATTAGGTAGTGCTATCTTTAAAAATTCCTATGCAAAATCTCCAAATTTGTTCCTGTTGCAAATAACGCGCGCTAGAAATTGGTTGTAATGCAATCTGCTTGCGCACGTAAAATGCGTGGCAGGGCTGTTTAAAAGGATAGCCTAAGAGGTTAAAAAGTGGGTCTACGGTATGCGCGGGCAGAAAAAAAGCCAGAGAAGATCCTCTGCGAAAATTTTCTTAACACTAAAGATAGGATTGTGGATAATAGGTATTACAGAAGCCATAACGCAACGTAACGTAATGTATAGTGCGTGTAACGTAGTGCAATAGGTCAAAAAGCCTAGTATAAATATACTAGATGTCCGATGATTTAAAGGATGCAGCGTATCTACTGTTGTAGATAATATTAAATATGACGGTCGCGATAGTGAATAGAATCACTAAAAAGAGGTTGTGGTTGTAACTAGATAGTTACGGTTGCAATGTGGTGGTTACAGGTGCGGCTGTAAATGAATTTAACACCAAGGGTCTGGTGTTGCAATGCGGGGTGCTAGGGGATGAAAAGCTTCAACTAGCGGTTTCCTTCGTAATCTAAGAGCCCACAGGTATAGTAGAGAGTAACTAGTACCTAAAATTAAGCAGTAATCGCAGTAGAATAACGCAGTAATGTAGTAATTCTATAGGCCTTCCGGGCTTATAACCTATTGAAAATAGAAGGGGAATCTAGCTAGAGGGATAGGAAGACCTCTCTAATAGATTCTAACGCGGCGGCTTCTAGATTCACTATAATATGACGATTCTTTAAGATATAGAGCTTTGATAGTTGAATGTAGTTGATTTCTAGCAATACGGACGATCTAACGAGCAATAAGAGGATTCTACTAAGTCCCCTTATAGACCTACTAACCATATTGGCAGAACTAGGTTGCCAATAGGGTCTTGCGAGCTACTTTTTATTTTCCGCATAATTTATTTGTATAGGAAAAGTAAAAATCGACTCGCGGCCATATAAACTAGACGCCCGTGTGGCCTAACTAAGCACTTTAATAAACAACCTTATTAATAAAATATACTATAAAATCCAGAATAAATCAAGGATTCGAATAGTATACGTCAGCCTTTTCTACAACTACTAGTTCCCTAGTTACAGTCGATTTCAGCTTCCCTATAGGGTAACCTAGTCGGCTTAGTCATACAAGCCTGTGGGTTGGTTGTGTGCAGGAACGCAGGTCACAGCCAAAGCTGCAAGCAACGCTGCAAGCAACGCCTTGTAACCAACGTTGCAACAACGCAACTAGGCAACTAGTGGGTCTATAAAATAGTGCTATAAATAGCATTATTTTAACAAGGCGTTATCGCTAATTATATAATAGGCGCCTTTAGTTTAGCTAACTATACCTCTTCCTAATAGCGCCTTAATAACGTATCTGGCTAGCCTGCCTAAGTCCCTAGCCTATAGCGTAAGTGAAAATTAAAAAGTGCTAGAGTCTTTGCCTATTATACCTATTATTCTAATATCTCCCTTAGGGCTATAAAGTACTCTAAGTTCTTATAGTCTATAAGTATTATAAATAAACTACTAACACTCCGTAGCTTTACTAACTATGCTTTAAGATATAAGATAATTACTAGAAGCTCCTTATTATATATTATATAATTCCTTTAAGCTAGTTATAAGTAAGCTAAGTGGTACGCCACTAGATATAAGACCCCTTTATTATTTATCTAGGAAAGGCAACCTCCTAATACTATTCCTAAGTAATCCGCCTCTACTACTATGTCCTTATTAGGGTCCTATTATATAAGGATTAGGTATAATATAAAAGCTAACTTTAATATCTTAAAAGCCTTATTATACACCTCTATTTAGCGAAATACTATGCCCTTTTTATTAGGTTAATTAGGGGCCTATAATATCTAAAAATTACGGTATAAAATCATAATAAAAGTTAGTAAATCCTAGAAACCCACGCACTCCTTAGACCTATATTAGAGCCTCCTAATCCCTAATTACTGCAATCTTTTCATTATCTAGGCAAATCTGTTTTCCTACGTAAATAATAAACCTAAGGTACTTTACCTCTTTTATAGTAAAGATATATTTCTTAATATCTAGATTTAGCCTAGCTTATTATAGCCTAGCTAGCACCCCACAGACTTTCTATATATAATCTTTCTATAAACCCCTAAATAAATTAAGATATTATTAAGGTAAGCTATAATGTAGTCCCTAAGAATACTACTAAGTGCCTTATTAATATACCTCTAGAAGGTTATAGGCACGCCTACTAAACTAAAGGGGTATACTAACCACTTAAATAATCTAAACTATATCTAGAAAACAGTCTAGTGTTCCTAGCCCTTAGTAATATAAATATAATAGAACACTACTTATATATCTAGCTTTATAAACTATTTTACTTTAGCTAAGAAGTGTAGTATTTCCTTTACTAAAGGTAAGGGGTAGTGGTCCTATTCTATAATCTTATTTAGTGCGTAATAGTTTATATAAAACCTCTAGCCACCCCTAGGTTTCTTTACTAGTAAAACTAGTGCTACTACTAAAGATAAGCTTACCTTAATCTAGCCCTTATCTATTAAGTCTATTACTTACTTACATATCTCTAGGAGGTATTAATATAGTATATTATATAATAGTGCCTAAGGTAAGTCTAGTTTATTGCCCTCTGTATCCTGTTTAAGGCAAATATAGTGGTTAGACTTGCCCTAGTGTAGTAGAAGAGTGTTTGCCTTACTCTCCTAGAAAAGATCCTTAAAGTCTTATAACTCCTTTAGCAAGGCTACTAAGAGTTCTTACTCTATAGGTTTTAGCGTGGCGTTAATCTATAGCATAGATATAATCTCCTATAAGCTTATAGCGTATAGCTATATATACTCCTTTTACTTCCTTACCCTTTATACTATTCCCACAAATAATAATCCTATATATATATATATATTGATTACGCTAGATAGCAATTTATGCTATTTACTAGTACTCCTGCGGTGATATATGCTTTGTAATAGGAAAACCGTATTAGGTTACTAATTATCCAATTATTAATTGGATAATTAGTTAGTTGCCTAGTTAGGTGAAAAACCTATTACGATTTGTTATGCAATGTGTGTTTATCCTGTACGTACAAAGTTGGATACCTAAGCTAATGTTTACAACGATTTTTTCCTATAGTTATCCCCCGTTTTCTACAATCTAGTTCCCAATTCCTAACTAAATATGCAATATAGTTGCAAACCCTAGCTCAAATTATAACCCTAGAGCTCTGGGTATCCTAGCTAATTTATATAGCGAGATAGCTTGTTTAATTCGCTTGCAAAGCAAGGAAAAGTGGGTCACAACTCCACTTTTCCTTGCCCTGTGATTGGTTCAATTCTAAAGGTGTGACCAAGACCTTTAGAATTGTGCCCCGTGTGGGATTCGAACCCACGACCTGCGACCCGGAACAGGTCTCCACAGCGTGTAACCACCACGCCACGGGAATAATAATCCTATAATACACACTATAAGCTTCTTTATCCCTCTGCTAGCTATAGTCTAAATCTATAGGTTATTAGCCACCCCTATAGTAAGCTAGCAATACTTTATGTTTAAATTAATATTATAGTAGGCTATTTATAGTATCCCTAGGATAAGTTATCTTATTAATCCTAGAATTATATACGCTATAATTAGCATTTCCTATCTATCTATATCTATCTAAAAACGGATAATATATGTTATTAATAAGCTCTTCTTATAATTCTCCCTTCCCTCTCTTTTTATACTAACTATAGTATAAACCATTCTCTTAGTTAGTAAGGGGATATATTTTAGTTATAGCTTTTAGACTAAGTGTTTACTAATAGTAGTATAGTAGTTATATCCTATGTTAACTTATATATCTAAAAAGGTTATCTTATTTATTAATATAAGGACTAAGAAAGGTAATATATTTATATTACTTTAGATTTATTTAAAGTTATCCTTAATAATAACTATATACTATAAAGCCTCTTTAAGCTTCTAATTCTCTTCCTTATTTAAATAACTTAATAAAGGGGCTTCTCTTTTCCTAACTTATTACTTAAGTCCTTAGGGTTAATATCTTTTATATTATATATATTAACTAATAGTATTTCCTTTAGGTAAAGGGTATAGTATAAGGGTATTTTATAACCTAATACTTATTAAAACTATATTATAAGCACTTACTCTCCTTATAGTAAGTATCTAGTACTTCTTAAAAGACTTACTTTACTTACTTTACACTCCCTTTATTACTTACACTTAGTTATATATATTAGGCTAAAGCCTTACTAGAAACTTTTTAAGTCCTTATTATACCTACTAATTAAATATCTATTATAGGTATATCCTTATCCTATAGGTAAGACCTCTTTATAAGGGCTATAAGTTAGGACTACCTATATAACTAATACTTCTTTTCTAGTTAGTAGGACTTAATATCTAATATAATACTCTAAAAGTAAGCTACTACTACTAGGTAATTAGCCTAGGGAATATCTTAGCTAATACTATAATCTCTTATTTACTTATTAAGTGTAGTATATAGTTTAGATAACTTTACTATATTTACTTAATTTAACTTACTTATAAGCGCTAACTTTTACTTAAACTAAATATAGAAGTTACTAAAACGCTTATATTATTATTATCTTAGCTAATTAAGCTTAATAATAGCTATCTCTTATTAATAAGGGTTATTAAATATTTCCCCTAAGTACTTAAAGAAATACCTTAAGTTAAAATAAACTAAGTACCCTTTTTAAAGTAAGAAGTAACTTAGGCCTATACTTTAGGTAAGAGATTCTAGTAAATAAAGCACTATTAATCTTATATATTACTAATAAACTCCTAATCTATTAGTAATTTATAACCTATAAGGCCTTTTAGGCTAAGAATAATACTTTATTACTATTAAATAGTAAGCCTATTAGTAATAGCTTTTATTTAATAGGATTTTATATAAGAGCTATATTTTACCTATTAGTAAGGTTAGTAATTTAGGTTACTTACCTCTTAATAACTTCCTATAATACTACTATTTTATTAGTATTTATAGTAAAGAATAATAAATATTATAAACTAGCCTTAGGGTAGCTATAAATAAGTGTTTAAAGTATAATTATTATTCTTAAAGAGAAAGAAAAACTAGATAAGAGGTTATATAGCGCCTAGCTATATATCCCTTTATGCGTAGTTTGTGCGTATAGCGCGTGTAGTAGCCCTAAGTCCTAAGCATATCTGCACATAACACATATCCTTCCTGCACACTCTCCGCACCCTTCCCGCGCCCCCTCCGCGTCCCTTTTATACCCGAGAAGGACCTAAGCCTTAAGCTCAAGTCTATAACAGAAGCTAATAATATTATATCTATAAGCTTACGGTTATAAGGCATTCCTAATAACCACAAAAGCTCTAGAACACGTTAAATTAAATAACTTAATTCTATAGCTTAAGTAAAAGGCTTATATTAGGTATCTTATTAGATATAAGGGCAAGTTATAATACATTATCTAGGTTCTAATATTAAGGAATTAAAAGGTAATTATATTAGCTTGTGTTTGCTTTAATAAGAATGCTTTTTTAAACCTAAAGATAAGATTAAAAAAGCTTAGAAAGAGAAAGTACTAATAATTAACTTACTTACTAAGCTTAAGGCTAAAGATATTAATAAGGAGGTTAGTTAAGCCCTTATTAGAATAGAGCTTAAAGATAATAATTTTCCTTTAATGCTAATAAATATAATAAATAAAAACGTTTAGGTTAGAGAAAAACACCTTTTAAGCCTCTTAGTAAGAAGGAGTTAATCTAGCGCTCTTCTAACTCCTCCTAACTTCTCTTATAAGCACTTTACTTCTATAAAGAACGTAAAGCTTTTATTATAAGGAGATAATACACTCTTTTAAGAGTTTAATAGCTTTATATATAAGGTAATAATAGAACACGTAAAGTCTACTACTAATACTAGTGAAATTATTACTAAAGGCAGTAAGGACTAGAAGTATTTACATTCTAAGGCTTTACACTCTTAAGATAATAGTATAGATCTAAATAATATTATTACTAGGAAAAGGTATTAAAAGGAATTTAGGAAGGTAAGTTAATCCTATTTAGCCTTTACTATAGTATTATAAGGTGCCTAGTATAGTCTTAGAATTAAGGATATACCTCTAGAACCTACCTATTACTATTAAGTAATAGCTTTAATATATTATAACTACTAGAAGGAAGTAATTATAAAAGAGATTAATAAGCTTCTATCCTTAAATTACTAGGAAGATATCCTAAAGAAAGTATTTAATCTTAACTCTAATAAGAAGATTATTAATCTTAGTTAGGTTTTCAAGTATAAAACTAATAAAAAGGCATAGTTATAGAGTTTAAAGCATAAATAGTAGTATAAGGAATTAATAGCCAAAAACAATCTTAATAACTATACTACTACGCTTACTTTATAATCCCTATATATACTACTTACTATTTACTACGTAAATGATTTTAATACCTAATAATATAACGTTTAGAATGCCTTCCCTTATATAAAGCTTAAAAATCCTATCTTCTATAAGCTACTAGAAGGCTTAAAGGTAGAAGGTTATCTTTAGAAAATAATATAAGCTTTATATAGTCTTAGAGAAGCCCTAAGATAATGGTTCCTATATCTAATATAATTCCTACTAAAGATAGGCTTTATCTAAGGGAAAGAAGACCTTTATATCTTTATAAAAGGAAGAATTATTCTATTCTTCTATATAGATAATATTATAGTAATTATTGAAAATGGGAAGGGGAATGTACTGGAGGGATAGGAAGACCTCCTAGTAATTTCTAGATAGCTAGCGCAATAGAGGGCGCTAGCTATCTAGGAATTACTAGGAGGTCTTCTGTTGAGTTGACCAAGGGGATTCGGGTCCTATGACCACAGGTCACTAGTGCACTAGTTACTCAATGTAAAAGGGTTCAATTCTGCTTGTCTTCTAGATCTAGCTATAGGGGGATTAAGGCTATAGATATACCTCAATCCTAGGGATGCCTCCGTATGCGTGGTGTTGTGGGTCAAACACGCTATCTGGGGCGAAGTGGGGCAATGGTCCTGTGCGGCCAATCGCGTTGCTAGTCTAGGTGGGGCGATGAGACCCCGTGCGCCAGTTGCGTTCTAGTGCACAGTGGGGCGATGAGACCCTGTGTATCCAATCGCAATTCAGTGCACAGTGGGGCGATGAGACCCCTGTGCATCCAATCGCAATTTAATGCAAAGTGGTGACGAATTCGTCCGCAACGAATTCGCAGCGATTCTAACACTAGCAATTTTTCTCTTTTTGTTGTGGGCGTAAGAGGCTTAAAAGCGCAGTAAAATCAATTAAAGGAAATGTTATAACAAAGGGGTGACTAAGCAGGTTTCGCTGCTTTAATTGGTTGGATATGCAGGTCTGTTATTAAAGATAGGAAAACAGAGGTAATAATAGAAGTAGGAAAAAGAGAGGTTGTAAGGTTGCTTACGTAGCCGAGTGGGGCTGGTCGTTGATGCGGCCAATCATATCGCGTGCATCAATTCGGTGGACCCACTTTTGGCTGATCCGAACATTAGCCGTTAGGGCCGAACATAAGCCATAGGAAGCTCTGGCAATCTCTCTTTTTCTCTTTTTGGCTAAAAAGCTCAAAAACGCAATAAAAATCGAATTAAAGGGAAGTGTTAACAAGTGGATCCTGCGGTGGAAATCCACGGCTGTGATTAGTCCGGGTTTAATCTGTTCCGGACCGTTGATATTAGGGGGATGAGGGCATCGTCAATTTACTGGTCTCTTCACCCAACCTTCCACACGTATATTGACCTAGTTGTTGTTAATGAAGGTCTCGAGGCTCTTATTCGATGAGGCTTTTGT
Source organism: Epichloe glyceriae (assembly GCA_023658535.1). Taxonomy (NCBI): domain Eukaryota; kingdom Fungi; phylum Ascomycota; class Sordariomycetes; order Hypocreales; family Clavicipitaceae; genus Epichloe; species Epichloe glyceriae. The sequence goes on along the minus strand of CP098294.1, from coordinate 1,534,463 downwards.
CATTGCATTGGCAATATTGTCTCTTCCGTTAATCTAGCGGATCTCGTGGATCTCGCGCCGTTTGTATGATTATTGTAATGCCATGATATCAATCATGAGTCACTTCTCCTTCGTTATTCCAAGCTTAATAAGGCATTTATAAAGCGAAAACGAGTCTATACAAACCACAATTAGCACCTGTGGCAACTTCAGCTGCTTCATCACAATGTTAAGCGTGGTGTTCACAGCGTAGGTCACGTTAACGCCTTATACTATGCTGTACAGCTCTAATACTAGGGCGCTTCTTATAACCCTTTTGCTTTTCGTAGAGCTGTATATAATAATATTACCTCGTATCATAAATTCAGCGCTCTCATTATTGCTTTCATTACCTAGGATAATTACGTATCCTAATTACAAGCTTAAGTCCTTATTATTCGCAAAAGAACCGTTAACAAAAACATACAGCTTAGCGGACGAGAGATTAATTAGTACGTAGTGGAGGCCGCGGTCTTAATATTCTATTTGCTAGTGAAGCCTTTTGTTTAGTCGTTTGATATTATTAATCGTAATATTATGTTATTAGGTAGCGACAGAGAGGTCATATAATGCTTCAGGCTAACAGATTATGGCAATATACGCTCCACAGGCGCGTTATTTAACGTACTGTTAATGCTTTAAATCCATAGCTACATTAACAGGCTGAATCTTCTTACTTTAGCCTTTCTAATAGAGGTTTAGCGAGTTATTATCAGATTTAGTTAGCACACAGCTATTAAAGATTAGCGGTGTTCCTGTGGTAAGCCTTTGCTTTAGCTTAGCAGTAAAGTTAGCTTTCTTTAGCTTAGATTCTTCACGCTTAAAGAAGGTATTATCGCTAAGCCCTAAGGTATTATCGGTTTGCATTCTAACGATTCCAAAGCAGTCCTTATTATCTAAAATCAATAGGCACAGGTCGTATGTTAAAGTAACCATACTAAGGTTATTACAATAATAACGGAAGTACGTTAACCACCAGTGTGTTCCTGCTTCCGCAATTCCGTAGAGGGCTTAATAACTTCCATCACTGTTCCTTGTGGATATAAGTGTTTAATCTGATTAGGAAGTTACGCGATAATACACCTATTAAGCTTTGTTATTAACTGTACGTAGGCTTATGTAATATTACGGATCCAAAGGCTAATGCCTTTCTTACAGAGGGAAGGGGCTAGGGCTATAATCAATCGTTAACTAGCCCGTTAGATAGTCAGAGATTGGGTTAGGATATTAAATTTATCATGATCACTGTGGCCTTAGATGACTAGCCGTGATTTCTTGTATAGTGTTTCCGTTCCCTTTCCTTTAACCTCTTAAACCATACAGGATTTGAAAATTCGCTGGCCACCGTGTAGGTTTGGGTCAAATCTAACAAATTTAAAGACTTCGCGAGCTTACAAAGCGCTGATTTTATCTTGATCAGAGCGTTTAAACGGGTTACCTAGAGTGGTTATCTTCCCTTCTTTACGAAGTTGCACAGCTAGGTTAAAATCGGCCTTTTCCTTTGCTGTAAGGAAGGTTTCACTCTAAATTAGCTCTTTAAGTGGCTAGAGAGGGTTCTTTCTAGGCCTTCCACGACCTCTCTTAGGTATTAGATTCGTGTTAGTCGTGGTTTTCGGCTTCAGAGGTCGCCCTCTTTGTCTTGTAGTATACTCTTCTTCTTCTAGGTTAGAATTATTATTGGATTTGTTAGAAGCGGCTTCGGATTCCGGTTCTTCTCGTTAGGGATCGTCATTATTACGTAAATATAGCTTAATAACAGTTAATTAAAATCTAGCAGGTCCGTACGGCATTTAAAGAGTGCAGCTTTCACCATTAGTGGCGATTAGCTTGTACAGGCCCTGCTAGCCTTCTTTCTCACACCACACACGCACATCTAACTACAGAGGCAGTGAATATGTAGGCGTTGTGTTTAGACCGTTACAGGTAGCGAGGGCATCTCTAACCTGCCTTCTCGCCAGGTATTGTTAGGCTTTGTTAGTCACTTTCCGTAGGATCGCAGCTCGTTGTGTGATAGAGAGGCTTAGTGGAGAATCGTTAGCTAGTCGTAGGTATAAACCAAACACAAGGAGCGTGGGCACAAGGCCATCTAGCCCTACTAAATCATTAACGGCCTTAATAGCTATTTAAAGCTTTTAATCTATTATTACGCTTATGTTATTGCCTAGCTCTTCGCTAATAATATTATACGCTCTTTATAGCGGTCCGTGGTATCGTTTAACCTTTCCAATGCTCTAGTGCGCTTCTATAGGCACTTCGTTAATGCTGATTGCCATAACGCGCGCATAGTTACGGAATTCGTTTGAGGCAAAATTCTTTCCAGCATTGTAAACTATCCAGTCTAGAGGACCTAGATAGGTATTAATCCAGCACTCTTTTAGCGCGTTCCAGATATTATATGCCTTCTGCTTCTAAGGTTTAAGGAAGCAAGCCACTTAGAATAAGGTTACTGCGTTAACAATATAAAGCATAGGCTTTCCATTAAGGTGCATTATATTAACAATTATCTTGTAGTTGAAGTCATAATTGTCTTTTAACGTAAATCGGAATCGCCCTAGCGACTTCCCGTTAAGTTAACAGTAGTGGCAGACCTTCGTGATCTTCTCGATAACCTTATTGTTTACATCCTTGCCTGCGCGATGTAAGACTTTCAATAGCTATTATACAAAAGGATATCCAAATCGTTAATAAAGCTAACGAATTTGCTTTTCTAAGAGAAAGTAGGCAGTTGCTTCCGTGGCTTCTAGAGTCCACCACAGATATCCCTATTTCCTAATAATCAGCACCCTTTAATCACCTCAAATCAGCACGTTCTTAAGGTTATTAATCTTAACCCTTATGTCATCCATGTCATCAATGCTATATAAGAACGGTGTGCTTATATTAATAACATAAAACGTGATAGGGCCAAAGACTGTAGGAACCTTTAAGATTCCCACTAATGTTACTAATCTAGCGCCAAATTCGACGGTTCGTTGCCTCTTAATAGGTTCTATTATCAAAGAGGGCATCCTCTTCACTAGGGCCTTAGCCTAGTTAATTCCAGCCGTTAAGAAGCCTGCCGCCCTAGTATCGGGAATGATACCTCTAAATACCTTATTAGAGTAGCGTTCCTCTAATATGTAGGCGGTTAACTAGGGTCTAAACGGATCCTCCTTGCGGAGAGCATGCTAGAGGGCTTCTTTTCTAAGGTTTTGGAAGATATTACCTCTGTTCGCTGGCTTCACAGCACTCGTGAAGAATTGCGTAACTGTTGGCTTGCTTTTAATCTCACTGGATTCTTTAACAAAGGCTTTAGCTATATCCTAGGCATCTTTGTTGTCAGAGCTTTCGTTATCCTCTTTTGCAGCGCTATCGCCGCCTTTATAAGCTTAGAGGAAAGCTCTGTATTTGCTATTAGAAGGAGGGTTCCTGTGCCTTTTGTTCTTCCACTATCATTGCCTTGCTTCTTAACGATCCTTATCGCTATGATTGGAGGACTAGCAGCCGTCTTTTCCGCATATAAAGCATCGTAGCCATCGTCGGCGGCCTTGATCGCAGCCTTGATCGCGATTAGGGCCTCTGGAGCGCCTATATTAACGATCTGTAAAGAAGTCCTTGTCAGTGCGGTTGTTAGTATGGAACTGTTGTTGGCTGACTTCTTTTTGGGCTTCGGCGATGCTAATTAACTTGCGAAGATTGCCTATAAGGTCCTCGAATGTGTTGTTAACTACGAATTCTACAAGGCTACATTCCAGTACACCTCTAATAGCTTAGAGAGTCTGTTTAACGAGTTTTGTATCGTTAGCAAGAGGGTTAAAGAGTCTGTTATAGATATCTTAAAGGCTTTAAACTATAGTGTTAAGGCACTCTATCTTCGTCTTATCAGGATGTTTGGCGATAGTGCCACATAGCGTGATGCTATTTCACTCTTAGCAGTAGAATTGCTTATTTGTGGCTGTTTTAAAGTGCTGTCTAACAAGCTTAACTATTTAATTAAATATGAAGCCTACTAATAGCTTTGTAGTAATGTTTATAAGATAGAATTTCTTCGCGTTACCTATTAGCATTATAGGGAATGCTTTTATAAGCGCGGTTTCCGTGAAGTTAAGCTGACGGCATTGGTCTTGTAATATCACTACCTTTAGTCTAATGAAATCGAATATCTTCCTACTGTATTTATTGGCTTCTTTGTAGATCTTTGTAAGATCAAGTACCTTCCTTGTGTTATTATAGTGTTCCTAGGCTTGCGGTGTTGTAAGGGGTGGTGAGAGGTATGTTCCTGGTTAGGCTTAAGGGATAATAGGAATAGTAGGTTAAGAGGGCTAGGCATCTGTAATTAGCGGGCTTGATGTTATTAGCGATGGTTCTGGCGTAATATTAGGTGCTTGCGGCGAGGAGCGTGGATTCTTTACCATTGGTATTGGCTTCGCATTTAGGTAGAGGTTTAAATGGAATCTGCCTGTGGCAACTTGCTTGTTAATCTCTTCTAGAGGCTATTTAGATTGTACTTCTTCTTAAAGTACTCTTTTAAGTGCTTTAGTAATCCTTCCGCCAGATCTCCCTGCGTATACACCGTGTTCGCGGAGGAGGTCTTATAGCGCTTTGGTTAGGCCTTTGTGGGCTCTGTTAAAGAGGTCTTTGTTCTAATTACTAAAGTCGAATTAGTAATTCTCCTATTATTCCTAATCTTTGTATGCTTACTCTTTGTAGTGAAGGATTATATAAGCAATCTTGTTATTGAGATTAGTAGTGGTTGCGGTCTCTGGGTTAATGTCATCGCTTATTAAGTCCTAGTCTGTTAATAGGTTCTTCTAGCATTGTCGTATCCGCTCTAGAAGCTCTTCTCTTATTGGATAAGAGTAAGGGTTTTAAGGGTCTTCTATCTAAGAAGTTATAATAAAAGAGAGGAGGAGGAGGGGATTTAGCTAGCTTGTTAGCTAAGATTCCGAGATAGTCAGCGGGGTTGAATCCTTATAGCGCTAGCCCCTAATCGGACAAAGGCTAGTAATTTAATCCTTTAGAAGCCTAATACCGCAGAGGCATTATCTTCTCCCTGTAGCACGTCTTCTTACAGAGGCAATCGTACGTCTTTTCTTAGTGTTCTCTTGCTGCTCTGTGGTTAGTCATGCTAAATCCTTCTTAGTTAAGCAACCACTAATTAGTGTTAAGTTAACCAAGGGGATTCGGGTCCTATGACCATAGGTCACTAGTGCACTAGTTACTCAATGTAAAAGGGTTCAATTCTGCTTGTCTTCTAGATCTAGCTATAGGGGGATTGAGGCTATAGATATACCTCAATCCTAGGGATGCCTCCACATGCGTGGTGTTGTGGGTCAAACACGCTGTCTGGGGCGAAGTGGGGCGATAGTCCTGTGCGGCCAATTGCGTTGCTAGTCTAGGTGGGGCGATGAGACCCCGTGCGCCAGTTGCGTTCTAGTGCACAGTGGGGCGATGAGACCCCGTGCATCTAATCGCAATTCAGTGCACAGTGGGGCGATGAGACCCTGTGCATCTAATCGCAATTCGATGCAAAGTGGTGACGAATTCGTCCGCAACGAATTCGCAGCGATTCCAACATCTTCCTATCCCTCCAGTACATTCCCCTTCCCATTTTCAATAGGTTATGAGCCCGGAAGGCCTATAGATCAACTTTATTACACTGCATTATTCACTGCGATTGCTAGATTTTTGGCTATTAGTTGTGGTTTTACTACACTGTGGGCTCTTAAGATTACGAAGGAAAACCGCTAGAATTTGAAGCTTTTCATCGCCTAGCACCCCGCATTGCAACACTAGACCTTTGGTGTTGAAATTCACTCGCCGCACCTGCAATATAATTTATTGCAACCATCACCTGTGATTTTATTCACAACCGCGACCGTCATTGATATTATCTACACTGTAGATACGCTGCACTTCCCTCGGAATCACTTCGGACTTTTTAGTATATCCTATACTAAGCTTTTTGACCTATTATATTACGATACATTGCATTGCACTGCGTTACGCTGCGCTGCGCTGTACGTTTTATAATACCTATTATTCCTATCTGTGGCTCTTGGTGTTGTGAAAATTTTCTCCTGAGAATTTTCACCGGCCCGTTTTTGCCCGCGCATACCTTTGACCCACTTTTCTAGCCGGAGGGGCTCCTTTCAAACAGCCCCGCCACGCATTTTACGTGCGCAAGCAGATTGCATTACAACCAATTTTCTAGCACACGTTATTTGCAACAGGAAGAAAGTCAGAGGTTATACACAACGGGTTTTTGAAGATGGCGCCACCTAATTTCAAGGGAAAGGGACCTGGGGCAGGACCTTCCAATCCTAACCCTAACCCTAACCCTAACCCTAGTAACCCTGGGGACCCAAGTCGGATGGATATAGAAGGTTAACCTATGGCTGCCCAAGCCAGCCCTTTGCAACTAGAAATGCAGAGGCAAATTGAGCAACAAGGCAAGACCTTAACTGAATTTATTTAGCATAGTGAGGATAATCGTATGAAAAACGAGGCTAGCATTAATGATCTTTTAAGTAAATTAACGCAAACCATGTCTGCTATGCAAGGTCTTCAGACCTCTTCTATTAGACCTAAGGAAGAAAATACTCAGGTACCTATAGAAGGTCTGTCAGCCACTAAATCTTCACCTGCGCCTGTACTATCCTCTACTAGTAACCTTCAAGCTGCTTTCAATGGAAGCGCTATAAAGGAACTAAATAAGAAAGTACACTCTATTCCTGAGGGAGCTAAGCTAAAAGGCCCTGAAAACTATGATCAGTGGAAGCAAGCCCTGAACATACAATTTAGAGCCCTAGGATTACCTGAATTCTTAGATAATCCAAGCATAGCTAGTCAGCTAGCTGACCCTGACTAGGCTATTCTTTTGATGATATTAAGAGATAGCTGTCAGTCAGGGCCACAAGCAGCTATCTGCTAGCAGACGTCCCCCAAAGAAGCCTATAAAGTCCTTATTAGGCAGTATTCGCAGAGTGCTGAAATCTAGCGTGGTACGCTATACTCTAGCTACCATTCCCTAAATTTTTCAAATTATAAGGGATCTTTAGAGGCTTTTAATGCTGATTTTAATAATTTACTAGCTAGACTGCAGCTTTGCAGTGTAGTGATCGCACCAATTGATCAAGTAAATCATTATATTAATGCATTAAAGTAGACCTTTCCTAGTTAGGCTGAGAGACAAAGATTCACTATCAGAGCTTCTAGGGCACAAGGACTGCCTGTAAATACCTTAAATTTACAGTTCCTCATGGCGGACTTATTAGAAGAGCAAAGAGATAAATCTTCCCCTATAGCTAAGGCTCTTAGCTATAAGGCTTCTAATAATAACAAGGGAAATTCTAAGGACCAGGAAAAGAACACATCTAATCCTACCCCTAAGAAGGACCCTAACGCTAAGAAAGAGCAGGATAAGAAGGATTTAAACCCTTCTAAGGCCTCTAGGAAGAAGCAGAAGAAGAAGAGTGGCACTAGGGCTAATGAGAAAGGAAAGGAAGCCGCGTTTGCTTTAGGCTATAGCCTAGCAACAGGATACGTTAAAGAATTAGATTCTAACGAATCTAGTAGCGATAATAGTAGTGATTCTGAATCTGATTCGGATACCTCTAGTGTCACTACCACTAGTAACACTACTACTAAGCCCGCTTTTAATTACTCTAATAATGTAATTAAAAATTCCCTTCTGTATGATACTGGTTCCTCTTGTTACATTTGTAATAATAGGGCTTTCTTCAGGGATTTCAAACCCCTAAAGAAAGGCAAATGCGGCCCTATAATTACAGCTGGAGGACCTATCTATCCTAAAGGGAAGGGTACCGCTGTATTTAACGTGCTAGTAAAGAAAAATCCACCAGAATATAGGTCTTTAGCTTTGCTAGATGCCCTATATTTCCCAGGCATAGATACGAACCTAGTTAGTGGTTTAACCCACTATCTCTCCGGGGTTATCTTCTAAAAGATCAGCTTTTCCTAGTTAATAAAAGTCCCTGTGGGTTATTAGAACCTACTAAACACGGCTTCTTTTTGCAAGTTAAAGGACAACTAACCCCTATAATTTGCAAGCATTAAACCTACCTCTCCTTTATGGGCTCCTGGATTCATTAACATCCAACCCATACGACTTATATGGGGTTTTCCTACCCTATAGAGGTGCAAATTCCACAGCAGCCTACCCTGGATCCAACGGAATATTAGCGAATTGAAGAAATCGACACCGAAGACGACGATAACATTGACAATTCAGCCCTACATCCCACCGGAGCTCCTAGTCAGGCATCTTCTGTTGTAGGGGATTTAGAAGGTCCATATCCTAATGCGTTAGATGACGATAGTGGCCGTCTAGAATCCCCTGAGGCCTGTGATCCTCAAGAAGCCTAGCACGATAGGGAGCAAAGGGATAGTAGCTCTGAAAAGCTAGATTCTAGTTACAAGAAATTACTAGATTTAGCCCTTCTTTAGCACATTCGACTCGGCCACATAGGGCTCCCCTTGCTAAAGAAATCATTGAAATTAGCTAAAGGGATCCCTGATTTTTCCGCCATCAAAGACAAGGATTTTAACTGCTTAGCCTGTACGCAAACTAAGGCTGTTAGAAGACCTAGCAAAAGACCTATTCAGGACCCCCTAGAGTTCTAGATATTCTAGAGGGAGATACAGTAAAAATTGAACCTATACCTCATAATAAGAAGGCCCTAGTCCTTTTCCTTATTAATCGAAAATCACGGTATAAATGGTGCCTCTCATTAGCTAATAAAGAAGGTCAGACCCTTTATAATGCTATTAAGGGCTTTTTAAGGAATTAAAAATCAATATAATTCGTATCCTAGGCATCTTCATTTTGACGGAGGCACTGAAATCAACAACGACCTCCAGCAATGGCTGACTTCTAAGGGAATTTGCTTTAGCACCTCCTGCCCTTATATTCACGAACAGAATAGGCTAGTTAAGCGAGCTATTAGGGTTATCCTCGATCGACTTAGAGCTACCCTACAGTGGTCCAAATTGCCCCTGTATCTCTGGTCTTACATCCTTCTAGCCATAGTGGACTTAGTTAACATCACTGCGAATACGACTAAGCCCCTAACCCCTAAGCAGCTATATCTAGCTGACTTAGAGCCTAAGACCACCTATAAGCCTGACTTCTCGAAAATTAGGGCTATAGGGTCTTATTGTGAGGTTCTAATACCTCCGGAGCAGAGATCTAAGCTGCAAAAGCTAGCCCCTAGGACCATCCCTAGCCGGTTACTAGCTACTCTAGGTTCTAACGTCTATCTTGTTTATATACCCTCTAAAAGGTCAGTTGTCAAGACTAGCTTTGTAAAAATCATAGAGGATATAGGCTCTGTAAGGATCCCTAAACCTTCAGGGAGTTATCCTTCAGAGGGAGAAATCAATGACTTTCTTCGTGATAGTTATCCCTCGCAAGATAATCTAGAAATTCAGGATAATCCAAAGCCTGAAAATCTAGTCCCCCTAGAGAGCCGCAGCCCTATAGAAGCCCCTCAAAAGGCACCTATAGGTAATCCATTAGCTAATCCAGACGCTATGGATGTTAACGATTTTAATATAACTTCTTTTGTTAAGGAGTTATGCTTTAAGGCTCAGGAAAAGGCTAAATCAACTAACAACAGTGATTCGGATACCCCCAAGACCTGGAAACAAGCATTAAAAAGCAAGGATAGTTGAAAATGGATAGATACGACTTTTAACGAATTCAAGCAGCTTTTAACTGCTAGAACCTTCAAATTTATAGGGATAGACCAAGTTCCTAAGGGCCGAAGGATCCTAAAAACAGACTTGTCTACAAAGTCAAAAGGGATAAAGAAAATAATCCCCTAAAATACAAGGCCCGCCTCGTTGCTAAAGGCTTTATGCAGATAGAAGGTCAGGATTATCTCAAGACCTATGCTGCCACAAGCATCCCTCCTAGTTGGCGGATATTATTAGCTCTAGCAGCTTCTAATGACTGGGAAGTCAAATAAGTCGATTTTGTAGGGGCATTCTTAAATAGTCTACTAAAGGAAGCTATTTATATGCAAATCCCAGACGGATTTACCGAATTTGCCGAAGCCACGCCTGAAATAGCTAGATTACTTAAGAAATATGGCTATAAACCCACTCAAAAGCAAGTTATTTTCCTTTAAAAAGCTTTATATGGATTAAAACAGAGCTCTAGAGAGTGGCAGCAGGCCCTAAAGGACCTTCTTCGCAAGCACGGATTTCACCCCTTAATTTCAGACCTAGCCGTTTTTATAACCTAACTACATTCACATATATAGCAACTTATATGGATGACTGCCTTCTAATAGGACCCGACCTCAAATATATTAATAGATTAAAGAAGCTTTTACATAAAGCTTACCCTATAGAAGACCGTGGACCAGCCGAATTTTTCCTAGGCGTTCAAATCACTAGAAATCGAAAGAAAGGGACCCTAACTATTTATTAGTCCTAGTACATTTCTGAAGCCCTAGAAAGGTTCGACCTGAAAGATGCTAAGCCCGTTCAAATTCCTCTTTAACCCGGAATTATTAAACAAGCAGCAACCCACCTAACAAAATCTCTCTCACCCCCGATCATAAGCTATATTAGTGCATTATAGGGACTATTATGTACTTAATGCTTCTAACAAGACCTAATATTGCTTTTCCGGTCCAGTGGCTTTCCATAGCGCTATCTAAGCCGTTTATAGAGCACTTAAATGCTGCTAAACACCTGCTTAGGTACCTATCTGGCACTATGGGTTATTCTATAACCTATAGAAGGTCTAGATCTGTTACAAACTCTAAAGCCTCTGCAACCCTTATTGGATTCTGCGATAGCGACTACGCTAGTAATAGGATCTCTTTAAAATCAACCTATGCTTATTTATTTAAGCTAGCCGAAGGACCTATTAGCTAGAAATCGAAGAAAGCAACTACAATAGCTTTATCCACATTAGAAGCTGAATCTGATGCTTTGTGTGAGGCTATTAGGGAGCTAGAATGGTTAAATGGCTTATTTACGGAAATTAAGCTGCCTCTAGCCCCTCCAGTCCCGATTTTTAGCGACAACTAAGGTGCTATTACGACTGCCAATAACCCTGCTCTTCATAGCAGAACAAAGCATACCCTGCTAAAATTCAACTATACCAGAGAAAAGGTACAGAAGGGTATAGCTAAGGTCATCTACATTAACACTAAAGAGATGCCTGCAGATGGCTTGACTAAGCCTCTGCCCTATGATAAATTTCAACAATTTATTAAATTACTAGGTCTTACGAAGTCCTAGCTAGCTTTATAAAATCAACAAAAAGTCGAAAAATAATAAATCAACAAAATATTGGAATTCTAGTTGAAAAGTTATTGGATTTATAGTTAAAAGTTATTGATTTGTTGGAATTTATAGTTGACTTAGATATCTATTAAAGAGCTAAGTCATTAGGCATTGAATTAGTTATGTCACACTTTTCTAGAGGGAGTGTTAAAATAATGCTATTTTTAGCACTATTTTATAGGCCCACTAGTTGCCTAGTTGCGTTGTTACGCGGCGTTGCTGCACTACGTTGCGTGGTTGTGCAACGCATCTTGCGTGGTTGTGCAACGCATCTTGCGTGGTTGTGCAACGCATCTTGCGTTGCCACCTAAGCAAAGCTACGGCATGTATGACTAAGCCAACTAGGTTACCCTATAGTGAAGCCAAAATTGACTGTAACTAGGGAACTAGTAGTTATATAAAAGGCTGACGTATACTATTCAAATCCTTGAATTTTTCTGGATTTAATAGTATATTGTATATAAAGGGTTGCTTATTAAAGTGCTTAGTTAGGCCACATGGGCGTCTAGTTTGTATGGCCGTGAGTCGATTTTTACTTTTCCCATACAAATTAATTATGCGGAAAATAAAAAGTAGCTCACGAGACCCTATTAGCGACCTAGTTCTGCCGATATGTAACTACTAGTTCCCTAGTTACAGTCAATTTTGGCTTCCCTATAGGGTAACCTAGTTGGCTTAGTCATACATGCCGTAGCTTTGCTTAGGTGGCAACGCAAGATGCGTTGCACAACCACGCAAGATGCGTTGCACAACCACGCAACGTAGTGCAGCAACGCCGCGTAACAACGCAACTAGGCAACTAGTGGGCCTATAAAATAGTGCTAAAAATAGCATTATTTTAACAGTAATATATCTAGGCGAATTTAAAGATGATTTTAAAGCTTTATATAATTAATTAATAAACCACTTAGATATTAAGGATTAAGGTAAATTAAAGTGGTTTCTAGGAATTAAGATTATTTAAAATTAAGCCATAAAGGAGATATAGTTATTCTAAGAATTATATATCTATAAGATTTGTTAAAATAATGCTATTTATAGCACTATTTTATAGGCCCACTAGTTGCCTAGTTGCGTTGTTGCAACGTTGGTTGCAAGGCGTTGCTTGCAGCGTTACCTACAGCTTTGGCTGTGACCTGCGTTCTTGCACACAACCAACCCACAGGCTTGTATGACTAAGCCGACTAGGTTACCCTATAGGGAAGCTAAAATCGACTGTAACTAGGGAACTAGTAGTCGTATAAAGGCTGACGTATACTATTCGAATCCTTGATTTATTCTGGATTTTATAGTATATTTTATTAATAGGGTTGTTTATTAAAGTGCTTAGTTAGGCCACACGGGCGTCTAGTTTGTATGGCTGTAAGTCGATTTTTACTTTTCCTATACAAATGAATTATGCGGAAAATAAAAAGTAGCTCGCGAGACCCTATTAGCGACCTAGTTCTGCTAATATGGTCAGTAGGTCTATAAGGGGACTTAGTAAAATCCTCTTATTGCTTGTCAGATCATCTATATTATTAGAAATTAACTACATTTAACTATTAAAGCTCTATATCTTGAAGAATCGTTATATTATAGTGAATCTAGAAGCCGCCGCGTCAGAATCTATTAGAGAGGTCTTCCTATCCCTCTAGCTAGATTCCCCTTCCATTTTCAATAGGTTATGAGCCTGGAAGGCCTATAGAATTACTACATTACTGCGCTATTCTACTGCGATTACTGCTTGATTTTGGGTACTAGTTACTCTCTACTATACCTGTGGGCTCTTAGATTACGAAGGAAACCGCTAGAATTTAAAGCTTTTCATCCCCTAGCACCCCGCATCGCAATACCAGACCTTTGGTGTTAAAATTCATTTACAGCCGCACCTGCAACCACCACATTGCAACCGTAACTATCTAGTTACAACCATAACCTCTTTCTTAGTGATTCTATTCACTATTGCGACTGTTATATTTGATATTATCTACAACAGTAGATACGCTGCATCCTTTAAATCATTGGACATCTAGTATATCTATACTAGGCTTTTTAACCTATTACACTACGTTGCACGCACTATACACTACGTTACGTTGCGTTGTGGCTTCTGTAATACCTATTATTCGCGATCCTATCTTTGGTGTTAAGAAAATTTTCGCAGAGGATCTTCTCTGGCTTTTTCTGCCCGCGCATACCGCAGACCCACTTTTTGACCTTTTAGGCTATCCTTTTAAACAGCCCCGCCACGTATTTTACGTGCGCAAGCAGATTGCATTACAACCAATTTCTAGCGCGCGTTATTTGCAACAGGAACAAATTTAGAGATTTTGCACAGGAATTTTTAAAGATGGCACCACCTAATTATAAGGGTAAGGGACCTGCTATAGGCCCTTCTAGCCCCCTAGGGACCCTGATAGAATGGATATAGAAGGTTAACCGGCTGTTTAGGCTAGCGCTTTATAACTGCAAAGCTAAATTAAACAACAAGGCAAGACTTTGACAGATTTTATTAAATATAGCGAGTCAAAACGGCTAAAAACCGAGGCTAGCATTAATAATCTATTAGATAAATTAACGCAAACTATGACTGCTATTTAAGGTCTTCAGGATTCTACTAGACTAAGGGAAGAAAATACCAAGGTCCTAGTAAAAGACCTGCCTGCTACTGTTTCTACGAGTTTACCTTCTAGTAACTTACAAGCTGCCTTTAATACAGGCGCTATTAAGGAGCTAAATAAGAAGGTTCACTCTATTCTAGAGGAGCTAAGCTAAAAGGCCCTAAAAATTATGATCAGTGGAAGCAAGCCCTAAGCATTTAATTTAGAGCCCTAGGATTACCTGAATTTATAGATAATCCAAGCCTAGCAGGCCATCTAGCTAACTGTGATTAAGCTATTCTTTTAATAATATTAAGAGATAGCTATTAATCTGGACCTTAGGCAGCTATATGTTAGCAAAAATCCCCGAAGAAGCCTATAAAGTCCTTATTAGGCATTATTCGCAGAGTGCTGAAATCCAGCGAGGTACGCTATACGCTAGCTACCACTCCTAAATTTTTCAAATTATAAGGGATCTTTAGAGGCTTTTAATGCTGATTTTAATAATTTACTAGCTAGACTACAACTCTGTAGTGTAGAGATCGCACCTATTGATCAAGTAAATCATTATATTAATGCATTAAAGCAGACCTTCCCTAGTTAGGCTAAGAGACAAAGATTTACTATTAGAGCTTCTAGGGCATAGGGACTGCCTGTAAATACCTTGAATTTACAGTTCCTTATGGCAGATTTATTAGAAGAACAGAGGGATAAAACCTCCCCTATAGCTAAAGCTCTTAGTTATAAGGCTTCTAATAATAAGGGAAATTCTAAGGACTAGGAGAAGAAATCCTCTAATCCTAACACTAAGAAGGACTCTACAAATGCCATTAAAGAGCAGGATAAGAAGGATTCAAACCCTTCTAAAGCCTCTAAGAAGAAAAAGCAGAAGAAGAAGAGTAGTAACAGGGAAAAGGATAAAGGAAAAGAAGCTGCTTTTGCGTTAGGCTATAGCCTAGCCATGGGATACGTTAAAGAACTAGATTCTAGCGAGTCTAGTAGCAAGGATAGCAGTGATTCTGAATCTGATTCTGTTAAAATAATGCTATTTATAGCACTATTTTATAGGCCCACTAGTTGCCTAGTTGCGTTGTTGCAACGTTGGTTACAAGGCGTTGCTTGCAGCGTTGCTTGCAGCTTTGGCTGTGACCTGCGTTCCTGCACACAACCAACCCACAGGCTTGTATGACTAAGCCGACTAGGTTACCCTATAGGGAAGCTGAAATCGACTGTAACTAGGGAACTAGTAGTCGTATAAAGGCTGACGTATACTATTCGAATCCTTGATTTATTCTGGATTTTATGGTATATTTTATTAATAGGGTTGTTTATTAAAGTGCTTAGTTGGGCCACACGGGCGTCTAGTTTGTATGGCCGTGAGTCGATTTTTACTTTTCCTATACAAATGAATTATGCGGAAAATAAAAAGTAGCTCGCGAGACCCTATTGGCAACCCAGTTCTGCCGATATGGTCGGTAGGTCTATGAGGGGACTCAGTAGAATCCTCTCATTGCTCGTCAGATCGTCCGTATTGCTAGAAATCAACTACATTCAACTATCAAAGCTCTATATCTTAAAGAATCGTCGTATTATAGTGAATCTAGAAGTCGCCGCGTCAGAATCTATTAGAGAGGTCTTCCTATCCCTCTAGCTAGATTCCCCTTCCATTTTCAATAGGTTATGAGCCCGGAAGGCCTATAGAATTACTACATTACTGCGTTATTCTACTGCGATTACTGCTTGATTTTGGGTACTAGTTACTCTCTACTATACCTGTGGGCTCTTAGATTACGAAGGAAACCGCTAGTTGAAGCTTTTCATCCCCTAGCACCCCGCATCGCAACACCAGACCCTTGGTGTTGAATTCATTTACAGCCGCACCTGCAACCACCACATTGCAACCGTAACTATCTAGTTACAACCATAACCTCTTTTTAGTGATTCTATTCACTATTGCGACCGTCATATTTGATATTATCTACAACAGTAGATACGCTGCATCCTTTAAATCATCGGACATCTAGTATATTTATACTAGGCTTTTTGACCTATTACACTACGTTGCACGCACTATACACTACGTTACGTTGCGTTGTGGCTTCTGTAATACCTATTATCCGCGATCCTATCTTTGGTGTTGAGAAAATTTTCTCCCTGAGAATTTTCTCCGGCTTTTTCTGCCCGCGCATACCACAGACCCACTTTTAGACCTCGAGGGCACCCTTTCAAACAGCCCCGCCACGCATTTTACGTGCGCAAGCAGATTGCATCACAACCAATTTCTAGCGCGCGTTATTTGTAACAGGAACAAATTTGGAGATTTTGCACAGGAATTTTTGAAGATGGCACCACCTAATTATAAGGGAAAGGGACCTGCTATAGGCCCTTCTAGCCCCCTAGGGACCCTGATAGGATGGATATAGAAGGTCAACCGGCTGTTCAGGCCAGCGCTTTACAATTGCAAAGCCAAATTGAACAACAAGGCAAGACTTTGACAGATTTTATCAAACATAGCGAGTCAAAACGGCTAAAAACCGAGGCTAGCATCAATGATCTATTAGATAAATTGACGCAAACCATGACTGCTATTCAAGGTCTTCAGGATTCTACTAGACTAAGGGAAGAAAATACCAAGGTCCCAGTAGAAGACCTGCCTGCTACTGTTTCTGCGAGTTTACCTTCTAGTAACTTACAAGCTGCCTTTAACACAGGTGCTATTAAGGAGCTAAATAAGAAGGTTCACTCTATTCCAGAGGGAGCTAAGCTAAAAGGCCCTGAAAATTATAACCAGTGGAAGCAAGCCCTGAGCATTCAATTTAGAGCCCTAGGATTACCTGAATTCATAGATAATCCAAGCCTAGCAGGCCATCTAGCTGACTGTGATCAAGCTATTCTTTTGATGATATTGAGAGATAGCTGTCAATCTGGACCTCAGGCAGCTATATGTTGGCAAAAATCCCCGAAGAAGCCTATAAAGTCCTTATTAGGCATTATTCGCAGAGTGCTGAAATCCAGCGAGGTACGCTATACGCTAGCTACCACTCCTAAATTTTTCAAATTATAAGGGATCTTTAGAGGCTTTTAATGCTGATTTTAATAATTTACTAGCTAGACTACAACTCTGTAGTGTAGAGATCGCACCTATTGATCAAGTAAATCATTATATCAATGCATTAAAGCAGACCTTCCCTAGTTGGGCTGAGAGACAAAGATTTACTATCAGAGCTTCTAGGGCATAGGGACTGCCTGTAAATACCTTGAATTTACAGTTCCTTATGGCAGATTTATTAGAAGAACAGAGGGATAAAACCTCCCTATAGCTAAAGCTCTTAGTTATAAGGCTTCTAATAATAAGGGAAATTCTAAGGACCAGGAGAAGAAATCCTCTAATCCTAACACTAAGAAGGACTCTACAAATGCCACTAAAGAGCAGGATAAGAAGGATTCAAACCCTTCTAAAGCCTCTAAGAAGAAAAAGCAGAAGAAGAAGAGTAGTAATGGGGATAAAGGAAAAGAAGCTGCTTTTGCGTTAGGCTATAGCCTAGCCACGGGATACGTTGAAGAACTAGATTCTAGCGAGTCTAGTAGCGAGGATAGCAGTGATTCTGAATCTGATTCGGATACTTCTAGTACCACTACTACTAGTAACACTACTACCAAGCCTACTTTTAGCTACTCTAATGATGTGGTTAAAAACTCCCTTTTATATGATACAGGTTCTTCTTGTCACATTTGTAATAATAGGGCTTTCTTTAGGGACTTTAAGCCTCTTAAGAAAGGTCAAACCGGCCCTATAATTACAGCAGGAGGACCTATCTATCCTAAAGGAAGAGGCACCGCTGTTTTTAACGTTCTGGTCAAGAAAAATCCACCAGAATATAGGCCTTTAGCTCTGCTAGATGCCTTATATTTCCCAGGCATAGATACTAACCTAGTTAGCGGGTTATCCCACTATCTAAAGGGAGGTTATCTAGCTAAAGACCAGCTTTTCCTAGCCGATAAAAGCCCCTGTGGGTTATTAGAACCTGCTAAACACGGCTTCTTTTTGCAGATTAAGGGCAAGCCACTCCTAAGATTTGCAAGCATTCAACCCACCTCTCCTTTATGGGCTCTCAATTTTGCAACCAACAAAGAGCCTATAAGACCGAATTAGGGTTTTCCTACCCTATAGAGGTTCAAATTCCGCAGCCAGCATTTAATCCCGAGGAATATCAACGAATCGAAGAATTAGACTCTGAAGAAGACGAAGATTCAGCCCTATATCCCACCGAAGCTCCTCCTAGTCAGGCACCTTCTATAGGGGTTTAGAAGGTCCATACCCTAATGACTTGGGTGACGATAGTGGCCGTCTATTGCCCCAGAGGCCTGTGATTCTCAAGAGGCCTGGCAACAGAGGGAGCTAAGGGATAATAGCCCTGAAAAGCTAGATTCTAGTTACAAGAAGTTACTAGATTTAGCCCTTCTTTGGCACATTCGATTAGGCCACATCGGCCTCCCTTTACTAAAGAAGTCTTCGAAATTAGCTAAAGGGATCCCTGATTTTCCGCAATTAAAGAAAAGGATTTCAACTGCATAGCCTGTATGCAATCGAAGGCTGTTAGAAGACCTACCAAAAGACCTATTCAGGACCCCCTAGAGTTTTAGACATTCTAGAGGGATATACGGTTAAAATCGAACCTATACCGCATAATAAGAAGGCCCTAGTCCTTATCCTTATTGATCGAAAATCCCGGTATAAATGGTGTTTTCCATTAGCTAATAAAGAAGGCCAGACCCTTTATATAGCTATTAAGGGCTTCTTTAAGGCCCTGAAAAACCGATATAACGCGTATCCTAGGCACCTTCACTTTGACGGAGGCACTGAGATCAACAACGAACTTCAGTTATGGTTATCTTCTAAAGGAATTTGTTTTAGCACCTCTTGCCCTTATATTCACGAACAGAATGGGCTAGTTGAGAGGGCTATTAGGGTTATCCTAGACCGGCTTAGGGCTACACTTCAGTGGTCTAAGCTGCCCTTATATCTATGGTCTTACATCCTTCCAGCCATAGTGGACTTAGTTAACATCACCGCGAATACAACTAAGCCCCTAACCCTAAGCAGCTATATCTAGCTGACTTAGAGCCTGAGACCTCTTATAAGCCTGATTTTTCGAAAATTAGGGCTATAGGGTCTTATTGTGAGGTTCTAATACCTCCGGAGCAGAGATCAAAGCTTCAGAAGCTAGCCCCTAGGACTATCCCTGGCCGGCTACTTGCTACTCTAGGTTCCAGCGTTTATCTTGTTTATATACCCTCTAAAAGGTCAGTTGTTAAGACTAGCTTTGTTAAAATTATAGAGGATATAAGCTCTGTAGGGTCCCCTAAGCCTTTAGGGAGCTATCCTTCAGAGGGAGAAGCCGATATCTCACGAGATAATCTAGAGGTTCAGGATAGCTATCCAAAGCCTCTAGCGCCCGCAGCGCCGGTAACGCCTCCAGCGCTACCCCTAGAAAGCCCAAGCTCTAGCGCCCCTAATAAGGGTGCTATCGAAAAACCGTTTTCAGATTCGGATTCTTTAACTGATCCTGATTCTATGGATATCGATGATTTCAATATATCTTCTTTCGTTAAGGAGATATGCTTCAAGGCACAAGAAAAGGCTAAATCGTCGTCTTCTAATAACGATTCCGACACCCCTAAGACATGGAAACAAGCTTTGAACAGCAAGGATAGTCAGAAATGGATAAATGCAACTTTTAACGAATTTAAGCAGCTTCTAGCTGCTGGAACCTTCAAATTTATAGGGATAGACCAAATTCCTAAGGGCCGGAGGGTTCTAAAGAATAGGCTTGTTTATAAGCTTAAAAGGATAAAGAAAATAATCCTTTAAAACACAAGGCCCGACTCGTTGCTAAAGGCTTTATGCAGATAGAAGGTCAAGATTACATCGAAACCTATGCTGCAACTAGCATTCCCCTAGTTGGCGGATATTACTAGCCCTAGCGGCTTGTAATGACTGGGAAGTTGAACAGGTCGATTTTATAGGGGCCTTTCTAAATAGCTCGCTAAAGGAAGCTATTTATATGCAAATCCCTAATGGATTCGCCGATTTTGCCGAAGCCGCTACGCCTGAAATAACTAAACTACTCAAAAATACGGTTATAAACCCTCTCAAAAGCAAGTTATTTTCCTACAAAAGGCTTTATATGGATTAAAACAAAGCTCTAGAGAGTGGCAGCAGGCTTTAAAGGACCTTCTTCGGAAATTAGGCTTCCACCCCTAATATCTGACCCAGCCGTCTTCTTCAACCCAACTACATCTACATATATAGCGACATATGTGGATGACTGTCTTCTTATAGGTCCGGATCTAGCTTATATCAATAGGCTAAAGAAGCTATTACATAAAGCTTATCCTATAGAAGATCGTGGGCCAGCTGAATTTTTCCTAGGCGTTCAAATCACTAGAAATCGAAAGAAAGGGACCTTAACTATCCACCAGTCCCAGTACATTTCTGAAGCCTTAGAAAGATTCAATATGAAAGATGCTAGGCCTGTTAAAATTCCACTCCAACCCGGAATTATAAAACAGGCAGCCAATCACTTAACCAAGCCTCTTTCCCCCTGATCACAAGCTATATTAGAGTATTATAGGAACTATTATGTACTTAATGCTCCTTACAAGACCTGATATTGCCTTTCCGGTTCAGTGGCTTTCCACAGCACTATCTAAGCCATATATAGAGCATTTAAATGCCTCTAAACATTTGCTTAGATATCTTCTAGGCTCTATGAGTTATTCTATAACTTATAGAAGGTCTAAATCTGCTACTAAAGCCTCTGCAACCCTTATTGGCTTTTGTGATAGCGACTTCGCGGGTGATAAGTCCTCAAAATCAACCTATGCTTATCTCTATAAGCTAGCCGAAGGACCTATTAGCTGGAAATCGAAGAAAGCAACTACGATAGCTTTATCTATATTAGAGGCTGAATCAGATGCTCTATGTGAAGCTATTAGGGAGCTAGAGTGGCTTTACGGTCTCTTTAATGAGATAAAGCTGCCTATAGCACCTCCAGTTCCGATTTTTAGTGATAACCAAGGCGCTATTACTACCGCTAATAACCCTGCTCTTCATAGCAGAACAAAGCATACCCTGCTAAAATTTAACTATACCAGAGAAAAGGTACAGAAGGGTATAGCTAAGGTTATCTACATTAACACTAAGGAGATGCCTGCAGATGGCTTAACTAAGCCCCTGCCCAATGATAAATTTCAACAATTTATCCAACTATTAGGCCTTACGAATACAAAGGCCTAGCTTTAAAAAGGAAAATCAACTAAAAATCGAAAAATCAAAATCAACAAAAACACTGGAATTCCGTTGAAAAGTTATTGATTTAAGTTTAAAAGTTATTGGATTTATTATTGAATTTATGGTTAACTTAGATATCTATTAAAGAGCTAAGTTTAGGTATTGAATTAGTTACCTCATACTTTTCTAGAGGGAGTGTTAAAATAATGCTATTTATAGCACTATTTTATAGGCCCACTAGTTGCCTAGTTGCGTTGTTGCAACGTTGGTTACAAGGCGTTGCTTGCAGCGTTGCTTGCAGCTTTGGCTGTGACCTGCGTTCCTGCACACAACCAACCCACAGGCTTGTATGACTAAGCCGACTAGGTTACCCTATAGGGAAGCTGAAATCGACTGTAACTAGGGAACTAGTAGTCGTATAAAAGGCTGACGTATACTATTCGAATCCTTGATTTATTCTGGATTTTATGGTATATTTTATTAATAGGGTTGTTTATTAAAGTGCTTAGTTGGGCCACACGGGCGTCTAGTTTGTATGGCCGTGAGTCGATTTTTACTTTTCCCATACAAATGAATTATGCGGAAAATAAAAAGTAGCTCGCGAGACCCTATTGGCAACCCAGTTCTGCCAATATGGTCGGTAGGTCTATGAGGGGACTCAGTAGAATCCTCTCATTGCTCGTCAGATCGTCCGTATTGCTAGAAATCAACTACATTCAACTATCAAAGCTCTATATCTTAAAGAATCGTCGTATTATAGTGAATCTAGAAGTCGCCGCGTCAGAATCTATTAGAGAGGTCTTCCTATCCCTCTAGCTAGATTCCCTTCCATTTTCAATAGATTCAGATACTTCTAGTACCACTACTACTAGTAACACTACTATTAAGCCTACTTTTAGCTACTCTAATGATGTGGTTAAAAACTCCCTTTTATATAATACAGGTTCTTCTTGTTATATTTGTAATAATAGGGCTTTCTTTAGGGACTTTAAGCCTCTTAAGAAAGGTTAAACCAGCCCTATAATTACAGTAGGAGGACCTATCTATCCTAAAGGAAGAGGCACCGCTGTTTTTAACGTTCTGGTTAAGAAAAATCCACCAGAATATAGGCCTTTAGCTCTGCTAGATGCCTTATATTTCCTAGGCATAGATACTAACCTAGTTAGTGGGTTATCCCACTATCTAAAGGAGGTTATCTAGCTAAAGATCAGCTTTTCCTAGCCGATAAAAGCCCCTGTGGGTTATTAGAACTTACTAAACACAGCTTCTTTTTGCAGATTAAGGGCAAGCCACTCCTAAGATTTGCAAGCATTCAACCCACCTCTCCTTTATAGGCTCTCAATTTTGCAACTAATAAAGAGCCTATAAGACCGAATTAGGGTTTTCCTACCCTATAGAGGTTCAAATTCCGCAGCCAGCATTTAATCCTAAGGAATATTAACGAATCGAAGAATTAGACTCTAAAAAGACAAAGATTCAGCCCTATATCCCACTAAAGCTCCTCCTAGTCAGGCACCTTCTATAGGGGTTTAGAAGGTCCATACCCTAATGACTTGGGTGACGATAGTGGCCGTCTATTGCCCCCAGAGGCCTGTGATTCTTAAGAGGCCTAGCAACAGAGGGAGCTAAGGGATAATAGCCCTGAAAAGCTAGATCCTAGTTACAAGAAGTTACTAGATTTAGCCCTTCTTTGGCATATTCGATTAGGCCACATCGGCCTCCCTTTACTAAAGAAGTCTTCGAAATTAGCTAAAGGGATCCCTGATTTTTCCGCAATTAAAGAAAAGGATTTCAACTGCATAGCCTGTATGCAATCAAAGGCTATTAGAAGACCTACTAAAAGACCTATTTAGGACCCCCTAGAGTTTTAGACATTCTAGAGGGAGATACGGTTAAAATCGAACCTATACCGCATAATAAGAAGGCCCTAGTCCTTATCCTTATTGATCAGAAACCTTTTGCGAATCTTTCCGCACCGCCCTACAGGTCCGGAATCGCCTCTAAAATACAAACCAACAAGATAATCGAAATCCTCACCCCATTTTACCCCTTCCTACGATGTCGCATTGCGACAGAGCCGGAGGCGGGCGGGAGGAGGAGACGCCGATGGTAATTGACGAAGGAGAAAGGGGCTGGCACAGAGCTGCCACCACCCGAACGCAGGCAGAGGACAGTTCAACGTCCAGAGATGCGATAACGACCCGAAGGCGGATCGGATTCAATTCGAATACCCAGAAGAACGAAAATACTACGAAAAGATCGCTAGCCTTATCCCTAGCGATAAATTATCCGAGGTATGGAACGCTACCCAGGCCGTTGCAGACCTGAAAGCGAGCCGCGCCCGAGCCGAGAAAGCAGAGACAAACAACAACGGCAATATCCGCACCACGAAAGAAGCCCTCAAAGAAGTTATCAAAGAAGCCATCAAAGAGGCAGATAAAAACACCGCTCCTCCCACCTGGGCGAGCATCGCTGCAGGGCCGACGCAGAGACGATCGAACCCGAACCCCCTACAAATACCAGGCCGCCAGGACAGAGGTCCTTATCAAGGGTAACTCCATCCAGGAACCGCTCCGGACTAGAAGCGCAGAAGACACGGTCGCAGCGGTAAACAGAGCCACCGGCCAGACCACAGCAGTTGCAGCCAGAAGACTCCCTAGCGGAGACACAATTATCACATTCGAAGGAAACGCCTCCCAATACAGGACCGACCAAAAATGGATTACCGCCGCCTTCGGACCGGAAGCGACCCTCCACCGCCGAATCCTAAGCGTTATAGTTAAAGGCTTCCCCACGAAATACACCTCAGCAGAAAACCTCGCAGCAGATATAGGAAAAGCAAACAAGATAAATGTGATTAGGGCAACGGCAAGACGACCCAGAGGCGAAAACGCACCGAGAACCACCCTCATCCTCGGCCTGGCTGAGGTAGATGACGCTAACAAGATATGTAAAGACGGGACAGTATATAAAGCGGAGCTATTCCGGACCGAACCCTACGACGAATCACTGCAGCCAAGGCAGTGTTATAACTGCTTCCAGATAGGTCACATAGCGAAATTCTGCAAAGCGGCCCCGAGGTGCGGCAGGTGCGGAGCCGGCCGTCACGAAGAGGGCGAGAAATCTTGCCCTACATCCACGGGACAACTACAAGAGAAGTGCATACTCTGCTCCGGGCGCACCCGGCGTGGTCTAGGACCTGCCCAACCCTTAAGGAAAAATGGAATATAGCAAAAGCAGGATATCAGGAGCGCCCTTCCCGTTTCGCCACTCGATCGCCAGCTAGCAGCCCGGCCCCGCCCCGGGAGAGACTGGAACCAGTCGGCCTCACTGGGAAGAAAAGAGGCCGCCCAACACTCGCGGAACAGAACGCTAGACAGCCTAGAGCAGGCAGTATTAGAAGATACGCGGAGCCAATCAGAGCCGGAACAGAGCCGGCACGAGACAGCAGCGAACCCCTCCTCCTAGACCTACACAATAATGATACGCGTCCTCTTCTGGAATGTGAATAAGAAGAATAACCTTATACACATCGCGCTCCGTCACCGGACCGACATAGACGTGATAGCGATCCAAGAATGGGAACACACAAGACAAGCATGGCCCCCGGCTCCGGGCCTCGCCAGATTCCAACTCGCACATTATGAGGGTCGGAATGCAGTATACATAAACAAGAAACACGGAGTAGGCTCGTGGTCGGCCCGCGGAGGCACCGACTGGTCGCTCATAGAAATCCAAGGAATAAATATCTACTCCCTCTACTCAGAAAAACACAGCAACGAATGGAACACCCCTATTCGCACAATTAACGAGGAAGAGCCCCGGGAAGAAGCGTCTTCGTAGGTGATTTCAACCAAAAACACCCGCTATGGGATGAATATAACAGGACTAGCAATGGAGTGGAAGAGCTACTAGAGTTCACTAGCCGGTGGCGACTCGGATTAGTAACGCCTCGAGGGGAACCCACCAGACAGCACAACGGAGACAGAGACAGCACAATCGATCTGGCCTGGGCTTCGCACGACTTACAAGTCCACTACGACGGCGCGGCAGACATATCAGGCTCCGACCATATTCCGCAGCTAATCAGCATCGACTCCGGCAGTCAGGACCGTACCCCACAGATAATGAGACACGACTGGCGAGCGATAGACAGACCGCTCGCAAAAGCAGAAGCGTTAGTACGACTCCGGCCCGAACTCGCTCCGAACCCCCACGACCGAGAAGGGATAGACCAGTACACGGAATGGCTTGTCACAAACCTCCAACAAATAGCAGAGAGAGTGGCACCGAGGAGGCCCCGAGGCCTCCCGGGCCGGAGGCATGGTGGTCTAGAAGAGCAAAGAAGCAGTGGCTAAAGCCAGACAAGCGAAGAGGGCATGGAGACGACGCAAGACCGATATAAATTGGAACACGTATAAAGAGGCGGAGACGAACCAAGAACGCACCGTTAGAGAGGAAAAGAGGAATGCATGGAGGGAAGCACTAAAAATGCTAATACATGGGAAAAGGACGGAGGCGTCTGGAGACTGGAGAGATGGGCTAGACTCAGGAGCTGGGCCCCCGAGCTCCCAAGAATACCGGACCTGGAGAGAACGGAAAACGACCCTAACCCGGCCACAGCGCACACCGACAAAGCCGAAGTCCTCGCACAAAGATTTTTCCCGAACCAACGGCAGACCTCTCCCACATCCCCGACCTTTCCTTCCCCGAACTCGAAAACGCCCCTTTTCCGGCCCAAGAGCGATTCGTAAGAGCTGAAATCGCAGACATTCTCTCAGGCATGGCTAGCTGGAAGGCCCCAGGAGACGACGAACTCCCAGCAGGCCTTATCAAAGCCTGCGATAACCCGGCTAAGGATGCAATCGTGAGACTACTCAACGCTACCCTAGAAGTAGGGTACTTTCCGGCCCGCTTCCGAACCGCTAGAGTCGTGGTGATCAGGAAACCTGGGAAGACAACGAAGGAGATGAGGAGAGCCAACGCATGGAGACCTATTTCACTACTCAACATAATAGGCAAGATCATGGAGGCAGCGATAGCGAGGCGGCTCACAAGCTACGCCGAGGCGAACAACCTTCTTCCAGAACTGCAAATGGGCAACAGGAGAAACAGGTCAACGGAAACCGCAATAAGAGCCTTAACGGAATGCGTGCGAGAGGCCTGGGGAGAGGCGGCGTCGCCTCGCTAGCTCAAATGGATATTTCTGCAGCCTTTGACGGAGTCAGCCACCCCTACCTCATCGCCCTCCTGGTCAAGATGGGAGTACCGCTATGGCTAGTAACAGTAATACGGAGCTTCCTCGCAGGTAGAACGAGCCGGCTCAGCTTCGACGGAGACCTATCACGACCGTTTGAGATCAAGGCCGGCACCCCACAAGGCTCCCCGCTTTCCCCATCCTCTTCTTACTATACTCCGCCGAGTTATACACACGCCTCCGCTCCGTCCCAGGCACGGTAGCAATAGGATTCGCGGATGACACTAATATCGCAGCATTCGGAAAACACGTCACAGACACGGAAAAGACTCGAAGCCGCCTGGAAGGTGTGCGAAAAATGGGCAAAGGAAGCAGGAGTAAAGTTCAACCCTCAAAAACCGAGCTTATGCACTTTAGCAGATCCCGACAACCCCCAGACCAGGGTCCGACTCGGAGACGAGGAGATAACGCCTATGGAGTCCTGCCGATTCCTAGGAGTATGGGTAGACAGAAAACTCAACTGGAGCACCCATAAGAACATCCTTAAGGGAAAGTTGGCCCGGCAGAGGCTCGCCCTCACCACGTTATCGGCCTCGGCATGGGGATGCAGCTTCAGGGATGCCAGACTCCTCTACACGCAGGTAGTCCGACCCGTTATCGCCTATGGAGCGAGCGCATACCACACCCCGACCAAAGCCGGAGGGAAACCTAGAGGGATAGTAAAAACTTCATGACAGAACAATCGGCCTGCCTCCGGGTCGTTGCAGGGGCGTTCAAAGCCACCCCCATCGTACAGCTAGAAGCAGAAACAGCGGTGCCACCACTTGACCTATACCTTAATATGGTTAAACAGAGGTTTGAAGAGAGAATTGCTAACAATGGGATGGCGGAGATAATCCGAACCGCCTCACGGTCGGTCGAGACCGTACTACGCCGCAGAAGGGTCAGACGCACCCAACCGAGGGAAGAAGAACCAGACGCGAACTTATACGACGAGTGGAGTAAGAGATGGGAATCATGGCATAATAGAGAACGCCCGGGCCGCCGCCGGCACGCTAGAGAACCTACCGAGGACCGCCCACCATGCCCCGACCCAAAAGAGATCCAAAAGTTCCACACAAACCTAGATAAACACGTCTCTTCAACGATAGTACAACTACGCACAGGGAAGATAGGGCTAAATAAATTCCTCTTTAATAGAGGCGTGCCCGGGGTGACATCGCCAATATGCAGCTGCGGTCACGGAGAGGAAGATCAGTATCACGTTATTACGAGCTGCAGTAACTATAACCACATGAGACCCCAAAGGTGGCCCGGAGACGAACGGGAGGCGAGGCTGGCCCTGGACGATCCCACGCGAGCGAGAACCATTGCCAGATGGGTCATACAAACCAGGAGACTCAACTACTACAGGCTAGCACAGGACCTGGCATTTGCCTCAAGCGGAACAGGACCGAGACCGACCTGCCCCCGGAGGACACACAACAACATGGCTTAGAGGCGCGCGAGGGTCGGGGCCGACGTCACAATAAGGGGAAAAACCGGAGAAAGGAACAAACTCTCAATTGAAACTACTAACGCCGGGTATCATTGGCCCCCTACGCCCCAACGCCGCTCTCGGACCGGCTCCGGCCCGTCGCATCACTCCTCCTCCGGAACGGGGATGGCATCCTCCATCACCTTGGCACGCCCTTCGCCGGAAGGGAGGCGGCCAGGAGCCGGTTCGTCTCCGCCATTCGAGCGTCCAAGCGTCGCATCCAGAAAACCATCTCATCATGTTGGCCCCCATTGGAACCGGACCCGACCGATCCAGGCCTGCCACCGAAGCGCTCCGCTTCTTACTCCGATTCTCGGCGCAGAGCTTTCTCACACGATCGTGGTAATCGTCAGGAACCTAAGATGAACACACGTCAGATGCGACACAGACCCGGAACCACCCCGTAGACGGACGCGTACCTCAGCACCGCCAACAATAGCAGCTTGGACCTCCGTCAGCCACAAATGTTCGGCTCGGCGCCCCGCGGTATTCGGCTAAGAGGCGGATTAGCAACGAAGTAGACCCGGGCGCGGCGCAAACCATTACCTTGTCGCAACCATTGTTACGAACCCAACAATCAAAACAGGCGTCGGTCACGGCACCTAACCATAGGTCAGCAGATACGCCACCGACACTCATCCGGCTCGGGGCCGCCCATACCAACGACGTCGTGGCACTGATGGCCAGGGGTCCTCATCGATCGAGAGTAACAGGAAATGCATTGAAACTGCCGTGGCTCACCCAACTGCATGGAATTAGAAACGAAAAAGCCTCGAAATAGGAGCGGAAGAATAACTCACACGAAGCTCCCTATCCAGAGCCCGCCTCAGTTGAGCCGAAGTCAACTGTTTCCGGGGATATCGCTCGGAGAGGCTCGGTTCCTAGGCGAGTTAGAAGCGATAGAGTACCCCCAAGGGGCAGGACTCACGGGGAAATAGACGACGACATGGCGAACAGCGACGACGACGAGGATTATAGAGAAAACTACAACAATAGTCAGCAACCGCACCAAATCCGACCCGGAATTGCACCGGCAGACAAAAAAGGCATAAACGAACCCGAGAGAAGATAGATGACGAGGAAAGAAAAGAGGGCAGAATCCCGCGGGGAATTGCTTCCTTTTATATATGTGAGGGGGGGCAGAGTGATTCACTATAGTAGCTTTAAAAGTGAAGCACAAGGAAAAGTGAAAAAGACATCACGAGGCAGGCATACACGCGGAACCGATCCTTAACGGACCGGACCCGGCCTCACCCCCACACATAACCAAGAGCAGGTGCTCGGGGTTTATAACACACCCGGGTCGGAAGCGGACCGGACTTAGCTGAAAAGTGGGGCCACGGAAGAGTCGGCAAAAAGTGAAAAACTGTGAGGATCCTACCACAACAGAATTCACCTCCTACTAGAAAAAGCAAGGAGGCCTGAGACAGAACCGCCCCAGGCCCGCAAGCGCACCGGAAGGAGCGAATCCTTCCTCCCAAACTCGGATTTTCGGATTTTAGGGATAAGGCTAGCGAGAGCTGGCCACAACTTTTTCACGATAGGTAACTTTTCGAGCGGCACAGCCCCGATACAGGGCCGGTGCCGACCCAAATACAGACGCGAGAGGGTTTTTCTCCCCATTTATGGGTTTTCCTGTCGACCAACCAGCCGGAGTACTAGTACTAGCAACTATATAGCTAGCTAGCGTATCCAATATATATATATATATATCCTTATTGATCGAAAATCCTAGTATAAATGGTGTTTTCCATTAGCTAATAAAGAAGGTTAGACCCTTTATATAGCTATTAAGGGCTTCTTTAAGGCCTTAAAAACCGATATAACGCGTATCCTAGGCACCTTCACTTTAACGGAGGCACTGAGATTAACAACGAACTTTAGTTATGGTTATCTTCTAAAGGAATTTGTTTTAGCACCTCTTACCCTTATATTCACGAACAGAATGGGCTAGTTAAGAGGGCTATTAGGGTTATCCTAGACTGGCTTAGGGCTACACTTCAGTGGTCTAAGCTGCCTTTATATCTATAGTCTTATATCCTTCCAGCCATAGTGGACTTAGTTAACATCACCGCGAATACAACTAAGCCCCTAACCCCTAAGCAGCTATATCTAGCTGACTTAGAGCCTGAGACCTCCTATAAGCCTGATTTTTCGAAAATTAGGGCTATAGGGTCTTATTATGAGGTTCTAATACCTCCGGAGCAGAGATCAAAGCTTCAGAAGCTAGCCCTAGGACTATCCCTAGCCGGCTACTTGCTACTCTAGGTTCCAGCGTTTATCTTGTTTATATACCCTCTAAAAGGTTAGTTATCAAGACTAGCTTTGTTAAAATTATAGAGGATATAAGCTCTGTAAGGTCCCCTAAGCCTTTAGGGAGCTATCCTTCAGAGGGAGAAGCCAATATCTCACGAGATAATCTAGAGGTTCAGGATAGCTATCCAAAGCCTCTAGCGCCCGCAGCGCCCGCAGCGCCGGTAACGCCTCTAGCGCTACCCCTAGAGAGCCTAAGCTCTAGCGCCCCTAATAAGGGTGCTATCGAAAAACCGTTTTCAGATTCAGATTCTTTAACTAATCCTGATTTTATAGACATTGATGATTTTAATATATCTTCTTTCGTTAAGGAGATATGCTTTAAGGCATAAGAAAAGGCTAAATCGTCGTCTTCTAATAACGATTCTAATACCCCTAAGACATGGAAACAAGCTTTAAATAGCAAGGATAGTCAGAAATGGATAAATGCAACTTTCAACGAATTTAAGCAGCTTCTAGCTACTAGAACCTTCAAATTTATAGGGATAGACTAAATTCCTAAGGGCTAGAGGGTTCTAAAGAATAGGCTTGTTTATAAGCTTAAAAGGATAAAGAAAATAATCCTTTAAAACACAAGGCCTGACTCATTACTAAAGGCTTTATGCAGATAGAAGGTCAAGATTACATCAAAACCTATGCTGCAACTAGCATTCCCCTAGTTGGCGGATATTACTAGCCCTAGCGGCTTGTAATGACTGGGAAGTTGAACAGGTCGATTTTATAGGGGCCTTTCTAAATAGCTCGCTAAAAGAAGCTATTTATATGCAAATCCCTAATGGATTCGCCGATTTTGCCGAAGCCACTACGCCTAAAATAACTAAACTACTTAAAAATACGGTTATAAACCCTCTTAAAAGCAAGTTATTTTCCTACAAAAGGCTTTATATGGATTAAAACAAAGCTCTAGAGAGTAGTAGCAGGCTTTAAAGGACCTTCTTCGGAAATTAGGCTTTCACCCCTAATATCTAACCTAGCCGTCTTCTTTAACCTAACTACATCTACATATATAGCGACTTATGTGAATGACTGTCTTCTTATAGGTCCGGATCTAGCTTATATTAATAGGCTAAAGAAGCTATTACATAAAGCTTATCCTATAGAAGATCGTGGGCTAGCTGAATTCTTCCTAGGCATTTAAATCACTAGAAATCGAAAGAAAGGGACCTTAACTATCCACTAGTCCTAGTACATTTCTAAAGCCTTAGAAAGATTTAATATAAAGATACTAGGCCTGTTAAAATTCCACTCTAACCCGGAATTATAAAACAGGCAGCCAATCACTTAACCAAGCCTCTTTCCCCTTAATCACAAGCTATATCAGAGTATTATAGGAACTATTATGTACTTAATGCTCCTTATAAGACCTAATATTGCCTTTCCGGTTTAGTGGCTTTCCACAGCACTATCTAAGCTATACATAGAGCATTTAAATGCCTCTAAACATTTGCTTAGATATCTTCTAGGCTCTATGAGTTATTCTATAACTTATAGAAAGTCTAAATCTGCTACTAAAGCCTCTGTAACCCTTATTAGCTTTTGTGATAGCGACTTCGCGGGTAATAAGTCCTCAAAATTAACCTATGCTTATCTCTATAAGCTAGCCGAAGGACCTATTAGCTAGAAATCGAAGAAAGCAACTACAATAGCTTTATTTACATTAGAGGCTGAATTAGATGCTCTATGTGAAGCTATTAGGGAGCTAGAGTGGCTTTACGGTCTCTTTAATGAGATAAAGCTACCTATAGCACCTCCAGTTCCGATTTTTGTGATAACTAAGGCGCTATTACTACCGCTAATAACCCTGCTCTTTATAGCAGAACAAAGCATACCCTGCTAAAATTCAACTACACTAGAGAAAAGGTACAGAAGGGTATAGCTAAGGTTATTTACATTAACACTAAGGAGATGCCTGCAGATGGTTTAACTAAGCCCCTGCCCAATGATAAATTTCAACAATTTATCCAACTATTAGGCCTTACGAACACGAAGGCCTAGCTTTAAAAATCAACCAAAAAGTCGAAAAATTAAAATCAACAAAAACACTGGAATTCCGTTGAAAAGTTATTGATTTAAGTTTAAAAGTTATTGGATCTATTATTATTGAATTTATGGTTAACTTAGATATCTATTAAAGAGCTAAGTTTAGGTATTGAATTAGTTACCTCATACTTTTCTAGAGGGAGTGTTAAAATAATGCTATTTATAGCACTATTTTATAGGCCCACTAGTTGCCTAGTTGCGTTGTTGCAACGTTGGTTGCAAGGCGTTGCTTGCAGCGTTACCTACAGCTTTGGCTGTGACCTGCGTTCTTGCACACAACCAACCCACAGGCTTGTATGACTAAGCCGACTAGGTTACCCTATAGGAAGCTAAAATCGACTGTAACTAGGGAAGTAGTAGTCATATAAAAGGCTGACGTATACTATTTGAATCCTTGATTTATTCTGGATTTTATGGTATATTTTATTAATAGGGTTGTTTATTAAAGTGCTTAGTTAGGCCACACGGGCGTCTAGTTTGTATAGCCATAAGTCGATTTTTACTTTTCCTATACAAATGAATTATGCGGAAAATAAAAAGTAGCTCGCGAGACCTTATTGGCGACCTAGT
This sequence comes from Epichloe glyceriae, assembly GCA_023658535.1. Classification (NCBI taxonomy): domain Eukaryota; kingdom Fungi; phylum Ascomycota; class Sordariomycetes; order Hypocreales; family Clavicipitaceae; genus Epichloe; species Epichloe glyceriae. The sequence goes on along the minus strand of CP098294.1, from coordinate 1,501,608 downwards.
TCTGCTAATATAGTTAGTAGGTCTATAAGGGGACTTAGTAGAATCCTCTCATTGCTTGTTAGATCGTCCGTATTGTTAGAAATCAACTACATTCAACTATCAAAGCTCTATATCTTGAAGAATTGTCGTATTATAGTGAATCTAGAAGCCGCCGCGTCAGAATCTATTAGAGAGGTCTTCCTATCCCTCTAGCTAGATTCCCTTCCATTTTCAATAAGATTATATAGAAATTCCTTCCTAATATTATAGAGAATAATTTAAAGAGCTGAATAGCCTCTCTTTATATAGCTACTATTTATCTAAATAATAGTTAAGCTACTAAAGAAGAAATTAACCTCTTCTAAGCTATTATAGGATTATTAGTCTATATTTACATTATTAGAAGACCTAATATTACTTTTATAGCCTTAAGGCTTACTATATTCTTAATAAACCCTTTACTTAAGCATATTAAGCTTACTAAAGGTATTATTAAATATACCTAGTATATAAAGAAGCTTTATATGTTGGAATCGCATCGCTGCGAATTCGTTGCGGACGAATTCGTCACCACGGTCGAATTGCGATTGGATGCATAGGGTCTCATCGCCCCACTATGTACTGAATTGCGATTGGATGCACGGGGTCTTATCGCCCTACTATGCACTAGAACGCAACTAGCGCACGGGGTCTTATTGCCCCACCTAGACTAGTAACGCAATTAGTCGCATAGGACCATTGCCCCACTTCGCCCTAGACAGCGTGTTTAACTTATAATACTACGCATATAGAGGCATCCCTAGGATTAAGGTATATCTATAGCCTTAATCCCCCTATAGCTAGACCTAGAAGACAAGTAAAATTAAACCCTTTTACATTAAGTAACTAGTGCACTAGTGACCTGTGGTTATAGGACCCGAATCCCCCTTAGTCAACTTAACACTAATTAGTGGTTGCTTAACTAAGAAGGATTTAGCATGACTAACCATAAAGTAGTAAGAGAATACTAAGAAAAGACGTACAATTACCTCTGTAAGAAGACGTGCTATAGGGAGAAGATAACGCCTCTGCGGTATTAGGCTTCTAAAGGATTGAATTACTAGCCTTTGTCTAATTAGGGGCTAGCGCTATAAGGATTTAACCCCGCTAACTATCTCGGAATCTTAGCCAATAAGCTAGCTGAATCCCCTCCTCCTCCTCTCTTTTATTATAACTTCTTAGATAGAAGACCCTTAAAACCCTTACTCTTATCCAATAAGAGAAGAACTTCTAGAATAGATACGACAATACTAGAAGAACCTGTTAACAGACTAGGACTCAATAAGCGATAACATTAACCCAGAGACCGCAACCACCACCAATCTTAATGACAAGATTGCTTGTATGATCCTTTACTACGAAGAGTAAGCATACAAAGATTAGGAACAATAGGAGAATTACCAATTCGACTTCAGTAATTAGAACAAGGACCTCTTTGACAGAGCTCACAAAGGCCTAACCAAAGCGCTACGAGACCTCCTCCGCGAACACGGCGTATACTGTTGAGGATATTCACAGCCTCACATCGCAGCCTCAGGCATCAGCCTCGTCATTTGACGATGCAGCCTCCCGCATCGCGTTTGTTATCGCAATGCAGCCTCCCGGATCGCGTTTGTAGCCTCCCGGATCGCGTTTGCTATTACGATTCATCGGATTAGTAGATTCGAAGCTTATAAGCTTCTCTTTCTCTGCTAGATTCCGAATTCCTAGATAGCAATTCTACATCCTCTTCTCTTCTCATCGCTCTTTGCCACATTCCCTCCATAGGTTATAAGCCTAGCGCTTATAACCGCGCCCTTTTCTTCATTTTTCTTTTTCATCTGACTGTCGTAATCTTATATATAATTACATATGTTTTCCCAATAACTAGTTAAAGTAAAATTGCTTAACTAGTGGGGTAGCATAAAGACCTTTTTCCTTACCCAAAACCAATAACAGTAATGTCATATAAGTCGAGATTAAATTAATCACAAAAATCATCTTACGCGTACTATATAACTTAAAAAAAAAAAAACTACATATTAGGGAATTAAATACACGACCTTTATTATATTATTTCCTAGTCTGTAGTTATAGTAACCTTTATAACATTGTGAATTTCAAAACACCACAAATTCTATAATACACACAAAAAGTTAATCCCTTCTAGGCAGATCTTAGTGGACGGCAGGCTAGGACAAGACATTCCTTACAGAACTGCCTTAGGCACCTAAAACTAACAATCCAGATCTATAGCCATTTAGGTAAAGTAGGTATTATAGGTATAATAATATAAGGTAAAGCAAGTAAAGTAAGTATAATAGTCGCCCTCTAACTAGGCTAAGGTAAAACTTTAAGGGAGCGCCTAAGAACACTTATTACTCTTAACTTCATAACTCTATGCGTTAGCAGCCACACAGCGATTTGATTAATTAAGAGCTACCGCTATAACTCCCGCTTAACTAAACTAATGTTAATCGGTATTAAGTGAGTACAGTAATAGGAGTACACGAATTCTAATATATAACCCTACCTCCTTTTATTATAAGTAATAACCCTAGGGGTACTAGCACTATTCTAGCTACCTAACCTAATTTAACTAAACTTAATAATATTATAAAGGCATAGTACACTAGGATAGTAGTTATTATACCTCTTAAAGGAGTAAAGAACTTTAAGGAATAGGAAATCTTAATCTAAATACAAGTTTGTATTATATAACTTACATAGCATTTAACTAGCGTAATTGCTTAGTTATAGGAGACTAATAAGTACTATACTATCCTTTTATCTATTATTTAGTAAAGCCTCTCCTTATAAATCCAAAAGAATTTAACGTATGTAGGATAGACTAACACAATACTAGTCACTAAAATAATGCAACTGATCAAAAGTAATTGTGGCTTTGAGGCCGATTTAGCTATTATTAAGCTACTTTAATAGTTCTCTAAATCAAGAAGAGCTGATTTCTTAACAACCTAAGCTTAGCTAGACTACCACTAGAACCTTTAGAACCAAATCTGCAAGATCAAAAAGATCCCTAATATTATTTAGGTATCACAGACAATTAAAGCTATTAAAGGTTTAATGCCTAAGATTTATAATGCATAGAAAATTAAGGGATTCTCTAAGGCTAAGTTAAAGAAAGAGGACATGCTCACGTACCTAACGTATAAAGCTAATAAACCACAGAAAGACTAAAAGGTTAACTTTAACACTTAATAAAAGAATAATAAGGATAATTCTAACGTAAAAGGCAAGGCGCTAAAGAATAAGACGTCTAAGACTATAAAGCTTAACTATAGTTATTCTATTCCTCTAGGACAGACAATTTATATGAATGATAATTGCTGGAAGCTTCATCCGGAGAAGAAGCCTAATTTAATAAAGAAGAAAGGCACTTTAACCACAACTAAAATAACTGCTTCCCCTAACATTATGTCTACAGGGAGTAATCTCGCTTTAATGGTAATTAACAGGGACTATTTGTTCTAAACTCTTACGAATTATCTTACTAAAGAAGATTACATTCTTAACACAGGTTGTAACACATATACATTTAATTTAACCAAATGGTTCACCTATCTAAACACTAATGTTAATGCTAAGCTAATGATAGCTAGTAACGGCGAAGAACTTCACGTTAAGGGCATTGGTAACGTTAAAATCCCTATTAGATAAGGATATCTAGAACTTCTAAACGCTTAATACGCACTAAAGGCTAAAGTCAATATGATTTTACTAGGACTTCTTAAGCAAGGCGGAGTTATTATAGATGGTTTTAAGGACTAATTAATCTCATCACCCTTAGGCAAGGTAATTAGCGACTATAGCTAGAAATTGAACGTTTCCACACTGAATCTTTAAGACGAAGAACCTTAATTTAACTTCGCGGCCTTATTAAGCAAATCTATCACTAGACAAGTCGAATTCGGACTTTTATATAAGAGACTTGGCTACGCAGGGAAGGAGCGAATCCTACTTGCATGTAAAGAAGCAGGAATCTTAGTTAATCCTACCTCTATGGCTAATTTTCACTGCTTAGTATACCTTCTATTAAAGGCCCCTAGATAATTTATTAGGAGGAATCTAATAATATAATAAACTTTCTCTTGCGCGTGTTCTAGGACTATATTAAACACAAACCCGAAGGCTTTAGAGGGAAGAAGCACACTTTATATGCCATTAATGTCTATACACGCTTTTATTAGGTGATTCTAACTATTAATAGGTTTAGTGCAGTTAAAGTAGTATAGGCTTAGAAGACTACTATTAAAAACATAAGCGGCGGATTTACTATTAAATGCTTTTATATAGATAACGTAACTAAATTCCTTAGAGAGAAGTTTAAGACCTTCTATTAGAAAGAAAGTATTATTTATTAGACTAGCGCTCCTTACATTCTAGCCTATTAGGGCATAATAGAACGCGCTGGCCGAACCCTTATAAAGACAGCAAGAGCCTTAATAATTAAAGCGGAATTACTAGAACTCCTCTGGCTATACGCGATGAAGCACGTAGCTAAAATCACTAACTTGTTGCCTACACATAGTAATAAGAATAATTAATTACCTTAATAGGCTTTATTTAATGTCTTAGGCCTTAATAATACCGCATTAATCCGACATTTACGCACGTAGGGATACATTGTATATATACGAATTCCTGACGAACGCTGTGTTTAATCCTAGAAGATAGCACTAAGGGCTAAGAAAGGTTAACTTATAGGTATGGATGGCCCTAAATGTCACCTCTACAAGGTCTAGATCCCTAAAGAATAGAGAATTATTTAAGCATAGGATGTTTGATTTAATAAGACTAACTTACAAATATCTCTTAACGACGACGAAGTTATTTACATCGCAGACCTTATTAACCCTTCCTTTACTAAAGAGGGTTACTAAATTATTAATATTCTAACTATTAGTTAGGAGAAACCTTATCCTTAGGAGGAGGTAACTCTAGTTAAGAAAATAGTATGCTTTGCAAAAAGCCTATTAGGGATCTTAGAAATAGATAAAAATTACCACTCTTTAAGGAGGAAGATAATCCTCCTCTCCTAGATAAACCTAGGAGCTATCTCCTAATGCCCTCTAAGAGTCCTCTATAACAAGAGGATCTTATAAGAAAAATCTAGTGCTAACCTAAGGCCTTCCTAGATAAGGAAGCTGAAGATAACTAGGAAGTTTACTGATAACTTAAATCTAAATCCGTAACGCTAAGACAATCCCTTTGATCTAATACACGTTAAGATTACCTTAATATTCATACCTTAGGTAAGAAGAAAGCTCTTTCTAAGGGCTCCTATTAATTAAACTTAGTAATTTGTTATTATAATAATAACCTGTATAATAACAAAGTGGAAGAAATTTATAGATTATACGCCTTCTTAATAATAGAAGCAGCTAATATAGCTAATATAAAGATTAATATCCTGTCTAATTAGTACAAGGCAAAGGCTATGAATAACTATTACACGTTTTGGAGACTTATAGAGAAGAAGGAACTCCTTAAGATCCACAAAAAGAACTACTAGGATCTTATTTTCCTAAAAAGATATAAAGGTCTTTAATAGGCAGTGGGTGTATATAGTAAAGTATCTAATTAATTAAGAACCCTATGCAAAAGCAAGGTAGGTTATAAGAGGGACTAAAATCCAGAGGTTTTTAATAACAAAGACCTTTACGTAGCGGTCACACACTTGGTTTCGCTACAAGTGTTCTATACACTTGTCGCAGTCTTTGACTACGAATGGCAATAATATAATATTATTAATGCCTTCCTTAATGCCAAGGCTTAAGGAGATATTTACGTTAAATAATCACATAGCTATACTAACAGGACTAGTAGGGTTTGTAAGCTTAAAAGAGCTCTCTATAGTTTACCTATTTCTCCTCTTTAGTGGCTGGAAAATATCACTAAGGAACTCGAAAAGCAGGGCTTTTATTAATTAATAAGCAAGCTCTGTATCTTTTAACGTGATAATATTATACTTCTTCTATACGTGGACGACATGATTATTGCAGGAAAGACCCTAGTAACTATTAAAGATATTATTAAACGACTGGAAAAGCACTATAAATTGAAGCGACTAGGCGAGATTAAACTATTCCTTAGTATTGAATTCGTACGCAATTGTGCTAACTAAACTATCCTTCTTTATTAAAAGCTTTACATATAAAGCATTATAAAGAAATTTAATATTAAGAACGTTAACGCTTTAAACGTTCCCTAGCTTCCGAAGACCGTGATCCTATTAGACTAGAAAGAGCTTAATACAGTCTTTAACCTCTCTAACTAGGCAAAACGCATAGGAAGCTTTAATTAGCTCTCTGTATCTACAAGACCTGACATTACGTTTATAACAAATTAACTATGTGGTGCAAATTTAGCACTAAAGCAGGTTTATATAGATCTTTAAAAACATCTTTGGAGATACCTTTATGGCTCGGAAGATTTAGGGATTATTCTAGGAGAATTAGACCTTTTAGACCCTAAATTAATTCTTTAGGTAAAGGGATTTAGCAATGCCTCACTTGCTAATAACTTAGATATAAGACGTTTAACTGCAGGCCACGTTGTGATGCTAGCTGGAGGTTTAATCCTTTGGTAATTAAAGAAATAAACTCTTGTAGCACTTAGTTTAACTGAAGTAAAATTTATTAACCTTACGCTGACCAGGCTATCTATGCTTTAGGTAGTAAATTTACTTAAGGACTTTGGAATTAAGTAATTGCGACTATTATTATTATTTACTAATAGCTAGAACGCAAAGGCTAATGTACTTAATAAGAAGCACAAAGGCTAAACCCGTTATATTGATTTGCGGTATAGATGGATTATGCAAAAGGCACGTGAAGGGGAATTTTAACTTTAATAGATTAGGACAGACTAAATAATAGCTAATGGCTTCACAAAGGGCCTAGAACGCGTTAAACACGCTAATTTTGTACGCCTTCTTCGTATAATAAAGGCTAGAGACTTTGAGAAGGGTTATGTTTTGGAAGAAGCCTTAAAGGCCTGATTTATGTGATTATTTTCTTGTTATAGCTGGATGTGCTGCTGGGGGCGGTGTTGAGGATATTCACAGCCTCACATCGTAGCCTCAGGCATCAGCCTTGTCATTTGACAATGCAGCCTCCCGCATCGCGTTTGTTATCGCGATGTAGCCTCCCGGATCGCGTTTGTAGCCTCCCGGATCGCGTTTGCTATTACGATTCATCGGATCAGTAGATTCGAAGCTTATAAGCTTCTCTTTCTCTGCTAGATTCCGAATTCCTAGATAGCAATTCTACATCCTCTTCTCTTCTCATCGCTCTTTGCCACATTCCCTCCATATATACGCAGGGAGATCTAGCGGAAGGATTACCGAAGCACTTGAAAGAGTACTACAAGAAGAAGTATAATCCGAATGGCCTCCAGAAGAGATTAACAAACAAGTCGCTGCAGGAAGGTTCCATTTAAACCTACACCCAGATACGAAGCCAATACCAATAATAAAGAACCCACGCTCCTCGTTGCAAGCACCTAATGTTACGCCGGAACTATCGTTAATAACATCAAGCCCGCTAATTACAGATGCCTAGCCCTCTTAACCTGCTATTCCTATTATCCCTCAAGCCTAACTAGGAATATACCTCTTACCACCCCTTATAACACCTTAAGCCTAGGAACACTATAATAATATAAGGAAGGTACTTAATCTTACAAAGATCTACAAAGAGGCTAATAAATACAGTGGGAAGATGTTTGACTTTATTAGACTAAAGGTAGTAATATTACAAGACTAATGCTATTAGCTTAACTTCACGGAAACCGCGCTTATAAAAGCATTCCCTATAATACTAATAAGTAACGCAAAGAAATTCTATTTTATAAACATTGCTATAAAGCTATTAGTAGGCTTTATATTTAATTAAATAGTTAAGCTTATTAGACAGCACTTTAAAACAGCTATAAATAAGTAATTTTACCGCTAAGAGTGGAATAGCATCACGCTACGTAGCACTATCGCTAAACATCCTAATAAAATAAAGATAGAGTGCCTTAACACTATGGTTTAAAGCCTTTAAGATATCTATAACAGACTCTTTAACCCTCTTGCTAACAATACAGAACTCATTAAATAGACCCTCTAAGCTATTAGAGGTATACTAGAATATAGCCTTGTAGAATTTGCAGTTAATAACACATTTAAGGACCTTATAGGTAACCTTCGCAAGTCAATTAGCATTGCTAAAGCCTAAAAAGAAGTTAGCTAATAATAGTTCTATACTAATAACTAGACTAATAAGGACTTCTTCATGGATCGTTAATATAGGCGCTCTAGAGGCCCTAATCGCAATCAAGGCCACGACTAAAACCGCTAACGACAGCTACAATGCTTTATATGTGAAAAGGACAGCTGCTAGTCCTCTAATTATAGCGATAAGCATTGTTAAGAAGCAAGGCAATAATAGTAGAAAAACAAAAGGCATAGGAACCCTCCTTCTAATAGTAAATACAAAGCTTTTCTCTAAGCCTATAAAGGCAACAATAGCGCTGTAAAGAGGATAACAAAAGCTCTAATAATAAAGATGCCTAGGATATGGCTAAAGCCTTTATTAAAGAATCCGGTAAGATTAAAAGTAAGCTAATAGTTACGTAATTCTTTATAAGTGCTATGAAGCCAGCGAACGGAGGTAATATCTTCTAAAACCTTAGAAAAGAAGCCCTCTAGCATGCTCTCTGTAAGGAGGATCCGTTTAGGCCTTAGTTAACCGCTTATATATTAGAGGAACGCTACTCTAATAAGGTATTTAGAGGTATTATTCCTAATACTAGGGCAGTAGGCTTCTTAATAGCTAGTATTAACTAGGCTAAGGCCTTAGTAAAGAGAATACCCTCTTTAACAATAGAACCTATTAAGAGGTAACAAACTATTAAATTTAGCGCTAGATTAGCAATATTAGTGGGAATCTTAAAGGTTCCTATAGTCTTTAGCCCTATCACGTTTTATGTTATTAATATAAGCACACCGTTCTTGTATAGCATTAATAACATAGATAATATAAGGGTTAAGATTAATAACCTTAAGAACGTGCTAATTTAAGGTAATTAAAGGGTGCTAATTATTAGGAAATAGGGATATCTGTAGTGGACTCTAGAAGCTATAGAAGTAACCGCTTACTTTCTCTTAGAAAAGCAAATTCATTAGCTTTATTAACGATTTAGACATCCTTTTGTATAATGGCTATTAAAGGTCTGATATTGCGCAGGTAAGGATGTAAACAATAAGGTTATTAAGAAGATCACAAAGGTCTATTACCACTATTAACTTAACAGGAAGTCACTAGGGCGATTCCAATTCACGTTAAAAGATAATTATAACTTTAACTACAAGATAATTATTAATGTAATACACCTTAATAGAAAGCCTATGCTTTATATTATTAACGTGGCAACCTTGTTCTAAGTGGCTTACTTCCTTAAACCTTAGAAGTAGAAGGTATATAATATCTAAAACGCACTAAAAGAGTGCTAGATTAATACCTATCTAGGTCCTCTAGACTAGATAGTTTATAATACTAGAAAGAATTTTGCCTTAAACGAATTCTATAACTATACGCGCATTATAGCAATTAGCGTTAATGAAGTGCCTGTGAAAGCGCACTAAAGCATTAGAAAGGTTAAACAATATTATAGACCGCTAAGAAGAGTGTATAATATTATTAGCGAAGAGCTAGGTAATAACATAAGCGTAATAATAGATTAAAAGCTTTAAATAGCTATTAAGGCTGTTAATAATTTAGCAGGGCCAGATAGCCTCGTGCTTACGCTCCTTATATTTGGTTTATACCCGCAACTAGCTAATGATTTACCACTAAGCCTCTCTATTATATAACGAGCTGCAATCCTACGGAAAGTGACTAATAAAGCCTAATAATACCTAGCGAGAAGGCAGGTTAGAGATGCCCTTACTACCTGTAATAGTCTAAACACAATGCCTACACATTCACTACCTCTATAGTTAGATATACGTGTGTGGCATGAGAAAGAAGGCTAGCAGGGCCTGTACAAGCTAATTACTACTAATAGTAAAAGCTACACTCTTTAAATACTATACGGACCTACTAGATTTTAATTAACTGTTATTAAGCTATATTTACATAATAATAACAATCCCTAACGAGAAGAACTAGAATCCGAGGCCGCTTTTAATAAATCTAATAATGATTTTGACTTAGAAGAAGAAGAGTATACTATAAGATAAAGAGGGCGACCTCTGAAGCCGAAAACCATAACTAACACGAATCTAATACCTAAGAGAGGTTATAGAAGGCCTAGAAAGAACTCTCTCTAGCCACCTAAAAAGCCAATTTAGAGTGAAACCTTCCTTATAGCAAAGGAAAAGGCTAATTTTAACCTAGCTATCTAGCTTTGTAAAGAAGGAAAGATAACCACTCTAGGTAACCCGTTTAAACGCTCTAATCAAGATAAAATCAGCGCTTTACAAGCCCGCGAAGTCTTTAGATTCGTTAGATTTGACCTAAATCTACATGGTAGCTAGCGAATCTTCAAATCCCACATGGTTTAAGAAGTTAAAGGAAAGGGAACGGAAACACTATACAAGAAATCACAGCTAGTTATCTAAGGCCATAGTAATCACAATAAATTTAATATCCTAACCCAATCTCTAACTATCTAACGGGCTAGTTAACAATTAATTATAGCCCTAGCCCCTTCCCTCTGTAAAAAGGCATTAGCCTTTAGATCCGCAATATTACCTAAGCTTACGTGTAGTTAATAACAAAGCTTAACAGGTGTATTATCGCGTAACTTCCTGATCAGATTAAACACTTATATTCACAAGGAATAGTAATAGAAGTTATTAAGCCCCTTTACAGAATCGTGGAAGCAGGAACACACTAGTGGTTAACGTACTTCTGTCATCATTATAATAACCTCAATATAGTTACTTTAATATACGACCTGTGCGTATTGATTTCAGATAATAAGGACTGCTTTAGAATTATTAGGATGTAGACTAATAATACCTTAGGGCTTAGTAATAATGCCTTCTTTAAGCGTAAAGAATCTAAGCTAAAGAAAGCTAACTTTACCGCTAAGCTAAAGCAAAGGCTTACTATAGAAACACCGCTAATCTTTAATAGCTATATACTAACTAAATCTAATAATAACTTGCTAAACCTCTGTTAGAAAGGCTAAAGTAAGAAGATTTAGCCTGTTAATATAGCTACAGATTTAAAACACTAATAGTACGTTAAACAACGCGCCCGTGGAGCATATATTGCCATAATCTATTAGCCTAAAGCATTATATGACCTCTCTGTCGCTACTTAATAACATAATATTACAATTAACGATATTAAATAACTGAATAAAAGGCTTTAGTGGTAAATAAAACATTAAGACCGCGGCCTCCGCTACGTACTAATTAATCTCTTATTCGCTAAGCTATATATCTTTATTAATAGTTCTTTCGCGAATAATAAGGACTTAAGCTTATAACTAGGATACGTAATTATTCTAGGCAACAAAAGCAATAATAAGAGCGCCAAATTTATAATAAGAGGTAACATTATTATATATAGCTTTACAAAAAGTAAAAGGGTTATAAGAAGCGCCCTAGTATTAGAGCTATACAGCATAGTATAAGGCATTAACGTAACCTACGCTGTGAACACCACGCTTAACATTATAATAAAGCAGCTAAAGTTACCACAGGTGCTAATTATAGTCTATATAGACTCTTTTTCACTTTATAAATACCTTATTAAGCTTAGAACAATAAAGGAGAAGTAACTTATGATTAATATTATAGCATTGTAATAATCATATAAACAGCGCGAGATCCACAAGATCCGCTAGATTAACGGAAGAGACAATATCGCTAATGTAATAACAAAAGCCTTATTAAATAAGAGCCTTAAGACCTTTATTAATAATAACCAGGCTAACATACGTGTGAAAGGTTAGGTAAAGAGACTAGTTAATTAACAATGCCCTTATTTATTTCCCCCTAACATTAACAGTCCAGAACAGATTAAACCCGGACTAATCATAGCCATGGATTTCCACTAAAGGATCCACTTGTTAACACTTCTCTTTAATTCGATTTTTATCGCGTTTTTAAGCTTTTTAGCTAAAAGAGAAAAAGAGAGATTGCCAGAGCTTCCTACGGCTAATATTCAGATCAGACCAAAAGTGAGTCCACCGAATTAATGCACGCGATACGATTAGCCGCATTAACGACCAGCCCCACTTAGCTACGTAAGCAACCTTATAACCTCTCTTTTTCTTACTTTTATTATTACCTCTGTTTTCCTGTCTTTAATAACAGACCTGCATATCTAACTAACTAATTAAAGCAGCGAAACCTGCTTAGTCACCCCTTTATTATAACATTTCCTTTTATTGATTTTACTGCGCTTTTAAGCCTCTTACGCCTATAACAAAAGAGAAAGATTGCTAGTGTTAGAATCGCATCGCTGCGAATTCGTTGCGGACGAATTCGTCACTACGGTTAAATTACGATTAGATGCACAGGGGTCTTATCGCCCCACTGTGCACTGAATTGCGATTAGATGCACGGGGTCTTATCGCCTCACTGTGCACTAGAACGCAACTAGCGCACGGGGTCTTATCGCCCCACCTAGACTAGTAACGCAATTAGTCGCACAGGACTATTACCCCACTTCGCCCTAGATAGCGTGTTTAACCCACAACACCACGCATGCGGAGGTATCCCTAGGATTAAGGTATATCTATAGCCTTAATCCCCCTATAGCTAGACCTAGAAGACAAGCAGAATTAAACCCTTTTACATTGAGTAACTAGTGCACTAGTGACTTGTGGTCATAGGACCCGAATCCCCCTTGGTCAACTTAACATTATATCTAATATTCTAGGGATAATAGCTTTAACACGCTCTTTTTAAGCACTAATGCTTCTCTTAGTAATAACCCTAATATAAGGAAATTAATATAAGGCTATGTCTTTATTATATATAGTGCTATAATTAATTAGAAATTAGGTAAGTAATATTATATAATAACTTTAAGTATAGAAGTAAAGCTCTTTACCTTAAATTATAGTGTAAAAGAGCGTATATTACTAGGGCGCTTACTTTATAATATTAATATATACGCACTACCTCTTTTAATTATCTAGTGTAATAATAAGTAAATAATTTATATTATAAAATATAAGGAAGGCTAACTCTAGACTAGTCTTAAGCATCTTAATATAAATTAAATATGGATTTAAGAGTAATATACCCTTAGTAATATTAAGGTTAATTAGATAAAGACCTCTAAGATTCTTACTAATAGATTTATAAAGCCTCTTATAGGATAGAAGTATTAGGACTTTTACTAGAAAATTAGATTATAAATAATCCTAAGCTATCTAATAACACTAGAAATCTGCTAAAATCCTATATAATATATATAATCTATAGCTTTACTTTTAACTATTAGCTAGGGGGTGTGTTAGGGTAAAGGCTTTAATAACGCTATAATGTCGCAGGTTAATAGTTAGACCCTCCTTAAGATATTAGTGAATACGATGTATTAGAAGTACTGGATTTAGTTAGATAGTATTATAGCGTACTGTGTACCTTTCAGGTACAAAAGTCAGGTGCCGTCTGCACCTCTGACTGATTGAATTGAACACTTTTATGCACATCTTATGACCCCTACCTTCTGACAATTAGTCCTTATGAATGGCGGGGTAGGCAAGAGCACGTGTAGTGCCACCTGTTGACGCTGATATATTGCTCTATCACATACATTTTGTCCCCCGGCAGCCAGGGCTGTGGTCCTAGAGATTACGCGCAGACCACCCTTGTAGCAATCAGCGACTCTGCAGACCCCACTTGTCGATGCAAACGGCACCCCCATAGGACTGATGAGCCACGGGTTAATGTGAAGATTGGGGTCGGAGCGAAATGTCGCCAAACGACGGGCTTTCTTGGAATTATTCCCGATATTCAATATTCTAAGTTGGTGCGAAGCCCCCTCCGATGGCTGCAAGTTCTCCAATTGACTGGTCTCGTCCTATCTATTGGAGCTGAGACAAGGCGAGGGGAGGAGAGCTCGATGCATTTGAGAATGTTGATACAGCAACCGCAACGGCGGGGTCGGTGATGGAGGATGAAGCTCCAGATCTGGTACATCGGGTTCGCCGCATCAGCGCAGCTCATGACGGCGTTGAGTACATGCCAAACCGTGCTTCTCCTTCGCTAGCACAGCCTAAGCATTCTGGACTTCGAGACGCCTGCAACAAACAGCGCCACCAACCAGGTTTTGTCTAATATCCATGCCAACCCCCTCCCCCTCTTTATATATTGACTTACAAGCTCCTTGCGTATCTTTCGGTCGAGAGAAATAGTATCAAGTTCATTACTGTCCACCTGTAGATCGACCGGAGTGGATGTCTTCTTCATGACCATGACGGTTTAGCCAATCAGCCAGGCGATTGAGAAACGGTAGGGATGATCGCAAATCGTGCCACGCGGTTGAGAGGAAGGAGGTGGATTCATGCAACCCTCTTCTTCCAACTTTGCGGCGCTTGTGTTTTGTCCAAGCAGCCCTCGCGCTCACATGCTAGGTTCCTCCCCAAGGAAGCCGTCTGGAAGGCCTCGATACCCTGGCAATGGGAAAGAATGTCTGACAAGGGAAGCTTTCCCTGATGGCTAGGTTATACCAGAACGCTCCATCTCGCATGGACTCTCGCATTAAACGAGAAAGTGCATGGTCAGTGTGATATCTATCCTCCTCTTCCTCCAACAATTCAAAAAATAAATTGACTTGGTCCTTATAGAATGAAACATCATCGTCCTTCCACTCGAACGGTTCAGTTCCTATCAACCAAGATGGTGGAGAGCAGAGGAAGCTTTGCGGGGCGACGTAGCAAAATTCCCAGTCAAGCACGGCTACTATTCGATATGATTCGTCCACAAGAATATTTCCGAACCGGAGATCATCGCAAAATAACTTGTGCTGGTGAATGTTGCTTTTGTACTGAAATGATTTGCAAAAATCGAAGCATACGAATCGACTCGTGGTCATCTTGGATTTCTTGCTCGTTTCGGCCGGCATGAGGGTTATTGAGAAGATGGGACAAACTCTGATCTGCTAGAGCTTGGAAGTATTCGACCGATTCGTCGAAAGGCCCGTCCGTAGCTGTGAATTGTACGTTGTTAGAACAAGGGCGGACCAATGGGCTTTGTCAACAAACCTCCGACTTGGACACCCCCATTCGCTCCACCTCGTTCATTTTGAATGTCAATGGCCCGGAAGTCACGCTCCAAGAAGCAGCGACGCCATCGCCTTCTGCAATAGACAAGCTTCCGATCTTTGAAAAGCTATGTTGGAATAGCTGGAGGTAGATGCTTGCGATTTGTCTGTAGATTCTTTTGATAGTGTCAATTGGACAGTCCTTTTTCAGAGCCCACTCTCCGTCAGCCTCTAGGAGTAAATCGTCTAGAGAAATCCCTTCAATGAATTCCATAATAATATAAGGTCCGAGGCCTTCAAATTCGCCGTCCGCCACATCGGAGCCAATGATTTTAGGAATGGGTATCGTCGTGTGACTTTGAATGAATCGCATGACGGCAACTTCGTTCTGGGTTTTCTGAAGGGCGTTCATTGTGTATCCGGGAATTGGAAAGCGAATCAACCAATCGTCGTCCCTATCTTTGAATCGGATTCTGAAGCAGTAATTGAAGGCTCCTTGTAACCGCTGAACCACTTGGCATGGCTGTCCATGACGATGTTTGGACGCAATCGCTTCGATGCGGGATCGAGGAGCATCCAGGTGATCAAATGATGCGACAAGTGTTAGCCATTTCTGCGCGACATTCTCATTCGCAGCGAGAACATCCGGATTGACTCGCATTGGTAGAGCTTGTCTGCCGTGCCTGCGTGAGCTTGGAGGTCAATGTAGGAAGGAAGTCACGTTAGGAGCAACCAGGCGAAAGGATACTCGTGCCCGCCACCAAAAGCGGGGCGGGCACGAGTTTGGGAACGGGATGGACCTTTGTTCCGTTTGGGGATTTGTCCCATGTTGGTACCCACCCCGGCTTCCCAATCTGCTGCTGGCGCCGATCCCCACCCCTTTTTCCACCCACACAAAGGGGCTGGCCGCCTTGAAAATAACCCGCATTTGCGGCGCCTACGAGACAGTTGTTCGGCATTGCTCTATCACAAGAATCGAATTTTCGAATGACATGAGGTTACACGATGAGAAGTCACACTTAAGAAGAAAGATCCCGTTAAATTCTTGTCACGACTCGAATAAGCCAGAAATTGAAGCCCGAAATTTCCCGAAATAGCACCAAGATTTTGCGCGTTGCGTACTTGGACAGGTGGGCAACCGTCTCTAAGAGCTAATACCTAATTGCAAAACGTTCCGTGCCATCCAAGAATCAAGAAGCTCGATTATTTGCAGGAAATGCTCCTCGCTAACCAACCATCCGAGGCATCTTTTCATCACGAGATTCTGGACTTATCTCTGTCAGAAAGACTCTCTTCAAGTCACATATGCATGAGAACGGGCAAAACCTACGGTATGTACTGCGATCAATTCTTCTTCTGCCGCCTCTCTTTCGAATCCCGCCCTTTCTTGATCACATCCTTGAGATCTGGATTGTTATTTCGAATGGCGTTATCAAGAGGATCTGTGTCTTTTTCTGTCGCTTCGAGCCAGAGTTGGGTTTATTACCCCCGCCACTTCCAGAAGTAGTGGATGATGGTTCAGGCATTGTTTGGAAATTTGGCAATGGCCTAGTCAGAACGAGTGGTTTGATAATTCTCCGGAGGGCCCGCGGGGTTGACGTGTTCTTATACCGTTACTTCTGGGTGCCTCTCACCTAAAATTTGGTCACATGTTATCTAAGTTCCCAAAATTCCCTTCTGTTCGCAAGACCCAACTTAGCAAAGCCATCCGAATTATGTCCCCAAACTTCCCCTCCTGCAGGCTGCCACCTTGGCCAAGTTCCCTTTACTATAGGCTATAAGGGTGTAAGTAAATTATTAATAGAAGCCACTCTCTGTTAGGTAAGAGGAGTGTAGTCTATAGTTGTTAAGCTACTATATAGGTTTAAGGCTATAGGGAGGTATATATTAACAGGTACCTCCTATAGGGAAGTTATATCTATTATTATATAATTACCTTAATAGGGTAACGCTTAGTAAGCTTTAATAAAGAGAGTAAGAGGTCTTGAACCTATAATACTCTTAAATATCTCCTTTATTAAGAAGATTATTTAAGAAGTTATTATTATTTTAAAGTTTCCTTTAGAATTCTATATACCTCTTTCTTATATCTTTAACTTTCCCTTAAGACTAAAAATAGAATTTATTTTAGTTAAGGACTTCTTAAAGGTTTATAAGTACCTTTATTAATTAGCTAATTATTATATATACCCTATTATTTATAAGATAATCCTATAGGTGCTTTACTACTAGGATTAGTATTTTAAGGAATATCTTTTCTCTCTATTAATTAAAGTCCTAAGTAAACTCTATAAATAGTATTCTTTCTATTACCTTTCTTACTTTATAATCTATAACTCTAGTAAGGAGATAGGCTATAAGTTCCTTAAGTATATTACTTTTTATAATATTAAACTCTTTAACCTTATAGAATAACTTTTCTATAATATATTTATATATATATATATATGTTAAAATAATGCTATTTATAGCACTATTTTATAGGCCCACTAGTTGCCTGGTTGCGTTGTTGCAACGTTAGTTACAAGGCGTTGCTTGCAGCGTTGCTTGCAACTTTGGCTGTGACCTGCGTTCCTGCACACAACTAACCCACAGGCTTGTATGACTAAGCCGACTAGGTTACCCTATAGGGAAGCTGAAATCGACTGTAACTAGGGAACTAGTAGTTGTATAAAAGGCTGACGTATACTATTCGAATCCTTGATTTATTCTGGATTTTATGGTATATTTTATTAATAGGGTTGTTTATTAAAGTGCTTAGTTAGGCCACACGGGCGTCTAGTTTGTATAGCCGTAAGTTGATTTTTACTTTTCCTATATAAATGAATTATGCGGAAAATAAAAAGTAGCTCGCGAGACCCTATTAGCGACCTAGTTCTGCCAATATGGTCGGTAGGTCTATGAGGGGACTTAGTAGAATTCTCTCATTGCTTGTTAGATCGTCCGTATTGCTAGAAATTAACTACATTTAACTATTAAAGCTCTATATCTTAAAGAATCGTCGTATTATAGTGAATCTAGAAGCCGCCGCGTCAGAATCTATTAGAGAGGTCTTCCTATCCCTCTAGCTAGATTCCCCTTCCATTTTCAATAATATATATATTGGATACGCTAGCTAGCTATATATTTGCTAGTACTAGTACTCCGGCTAGTTAGTTAACAGGAAAACCCATAAATAGGAGAAAAACCCTCTTACTTCTGTGTTTAGGTTAGCACCGTCCTTATAGTAAGGCTATGCCACTTAACAAGTTTCCTATTGTAAAAAGTTATAGCTAGCTCTCGCTAGCCTTATCCCTAAAATCCATAAAATCCGAGTTTAGGAGAAAGGATTTACTCCTTCTAGTACGCTTATAGGCTTAGGGTAGCTCTGTCTTAGGCCTCCTTGCTTTTTCTAATAGGAGGTGAATTCTAATATAGTAGGATCCTCACAATTTTTTTACTTTTTTGCTAACTCTTCTATGGCCCCACTTTTTAGCTAAGTCTAGTCCGCTTCTAACCCGGATATATTATAAACCCTAAGCACTTACTTTTAGTTATATGTAAGGAGGTGAGGCTAGGTCTAATCTGGTTAAGGATCGGTTCCGCTTATACGCCTGTTTCGCAATGTCTTTTTCACTTTTCCTTATGCTTCACTTTTAACGCTGCTATAGTGAATCACTCTGCCCCCTCACATATATAAAAGGAAGCAATTCCCCGCGGGATTCTGCCCTCTTTTCTTTCCTCGTTATCTATCTTCTCTTAGGTTTGTTTATGCCTTTTTGTCTGCTAGTGCAATTCCGGGTCGGATTTGGTGCGGTTGCTGACTATTGTTGTAGTTCACGTTATAATCCTCGTCGTTGTCAATATATTTATATAAGATTTAGGGAATATATAAAAGGAGAAGAATATTTGCTTTATCTCCTAATACCTTTTAATAGCTTCTATAAAGTCCTCTCTTACTTAAGAGCTTTCTTAGCTTATAAGGACTTATATTTATTCTTTTATATTAACTATTATAATATATAGGCTTTAGAGAGAAAAGAAATAGGGAAAAGTATATATTTTTAGGTAAGGGAGAATAATAATAACTTCTACTATTATAAGGGAGGTTTTTATAAAGGATTATACTAGCACCCCACAAGGCTCCCCACTCTCCCTTATCCTCTTCTTACTATACTCCACTAAGTTATACACACGCCTCCACTCCGTCCTAGGCACGGTAGTAATAGGATTTGCGGATAACACTAATATCATAGCGTTTAGAAAAACATAGCATAGACATAGAAAAGACTTAAAGCTACCTAAAAGGTATATAAAAATAGGTAAAGGAAGTAGGAGTAAAGTTTAACCCCTTAAAAACTAAGCTTATATACTTTAGCAAATCCTAATAACCCCCTAGACTAGGGTCTAACTTAAAGATAAGGAGATAATACTTATAGAGTCCTGCTAATTCTTAGGAGTATAGGTAAATAGAAAACTTAACTAGAGTACCTATAAGAATATCCTTAAGGGAAAATTAGCCTAGTAAAGGCTTACCCTTACTACATTATTAGCCTTAGTATAGGGATATAGCTTTAAGGACACTAGACTCCTTTATATATAGGTAGTCTAACCTATTATTACCTATAGAGTAAGCGTATACTATACCCTAACTAAAGCTAGAGGGAAACCTAGAGGGATAGTAAAAACTTTATAGTAAAATAATTAGCTTACCTCTAGGTTATTATAAGGGCATTTAAAGCTACCCCTATAATATAGCTAGAAGTAAAAATAGTAGTACTACTACTTAACCTATACCTAAATATAGTTAAATAAAGGTTTAAGGAGAGAATTTCTAATAATAAAATAGCAAAGATAATCTAAACTGCCTTATAGTTAGTTAAGACTGTACTACGCTATAGAAGAGTTAGACACACCTAACTAAGGGAAGAAGAGCTAGACATAAACCTATATAATAAGTAAAATAAGAGATAGGAAATATAGTATAATAAAGAACGCCTAGGCTACCGCTAGCACACTAGAGAACTTACTAAGGACCGCCTACTATGCCCTAACCTAAAAGAGATCTAAAAGTTTTACACAAACCTAGATAAATATGTCTCTTTAATAATAGTATAACTATATATAAGGAAGATAGGGCTAAATAAATTCCTCTATAATAGAGGCGTGCCTAGGGTAACATTACTAATATACAGCTATAGCTATAGAGAGGAAGACTAGTACTACGTTATTATAAGCTATAGTAACTATAATTACATAAGACCCTAAAGATAGCTTAGAGACAAATAGGAGGTAAGGCTAGCCCTAGATAACCCTATACGAGCAAGAACTATCACTAGATAGGTTATATAAACTAGGAGACTTAACTACTATAGGCTAGTGTAGGACCTAGTATTTGCCTTAGGCAAAATAGGACTAAGACTAACCTGCCCCTAGAGGATATATAATAATATGCGGACGCCTAGATTAAATACTAAAGAAAGAGAACTCTAGGGAATAGGTGGCTTAGAGGCGTAAGAGAGTTAGGACTAATATTATAATAAGATAAGATTACTATAAAAAGGAATAAACTCTTAATTAAAACTACTAATACTAGGTATTATTAGCCCCCTATACCCTAATACTACCCCTAAACTAGCTCTAGCCTATTATATTACTCCTCCTCTAGAATAGGGATAGTATTCTCTATTACCTTAGCACGCCCCTTTACTAGAAGGGAGGCAGCTAGGAGCTAGTTTATTTCTACTATTTAAGCGTCTAAGTAATGTATCTAGAATACTATTTTATTATACTAGCCCTTACTAGAACTAGAACCAGACTAATCTAGGCTTACTACTAAAGCGCTTTACTTCTTACTTTAATTCTTAGTATAAAGTTTTCTTATATAATTATAGTAATTATTAGGAACCTAAGATAGACATATATTAAATGTAAAATAGACCTAGAATCGCCCTATAGATAGATACATACCTTAGCACTGCTAGCAATAGTGGCCTGGATTTCCGTTAACTATAAGTGCTTAGCTTAACGCCCTATAGTATTTAGCTAAGAGGTAGATTAGTAACGAAATAGACCTAGACACAGTGTAAAATATTACCTTATTATAACTATTATTACAAACCTAATAATTAAAGTAGGCGTTAGTCACAGCACCTAACTAAATATCAGCAAAATCACTACTAATACTTATCTGGCTTAGGGCTGCCTATACTAATAACGTTATAACACTAATAGCTAGGAGTCCTTATTAATTAAGAGTAATAGGAAATACACTAAAACTACTATAGCTTACCTAACTACTTAGAATTAGAAATAAAAAGCCTTAAAATAGGAGTAGAAGAATAACTTATATAAAGCTCTAAAGGGAACCTTTGCGAATCTTTCCGCACCGCCCTACAGGTCTGGAATCGCCTCTAAAATACAAACCAACAAGATAATCAAAATCCTCACCCTATTTTACCCCTTCCTATAATATCGCATTATAACAAAGCTAGAGGCGGGCGGGAGGAGGAGATGCTAATAGTAATTAATAAAGGAGAAAGGGGCTAGCACAGAGCTGCCACTACCTGAACGTAGGCAGAGGACAGTTTAATGTCTAGAGATGCGATAATGACCTAAAGGCGGATCGGATTTAATTTAAATACCTAGAAGAACGAAAATACTATAAAAAGATTACTAGCCTTATCCCTAGCAATAAATTATCTAAGGTATAGAACGCTACCTAGGCTATTATAAACCTAAAAGCAAGCCATGCCTAAGCTAAGAAAGCAGAGATAAATAACAATAGTAATATCTATACTATAAAAGAAGCCCTTAAAGAAGTTATTAAAGAAGCTATTAAAGAGGCAGATAAAAACACCGCTTCTCCTACCTAGGCAAGCATTGCTATAAGGCTAATATAGAGACAATTAAACCTAAACCCCCTATAAATACTAGGCCGCTAGGATAAAGAGGTCCTTATTAAGGGTAACTCTATCTAGGAACCGCTCTAGACTAGAAGTGTAAAAGACATGGTTATAGCGGTAAATAAAGCCACTAGCTAGACTATAGTAATTATAGCTAGAAGACTCCCTAGTAAAGATATAATTATTATATTTAAAGGAAACGCCTCCTAATATAGGACTGACTAAAAATGGATTACTACTGCTTTTAGACTAGAAGTAACCCTTTACCGCTAAATCCTAAGTATTATAGTTAAAGGCTTCCTTATAAAATATACCTTAGTAGAAAACCTTATAGTAAATATAGGAAAAGTAAATAAGATAAATATGATTAGGGTAATAGCAAGACAACCTAGAGGCGAAAACGCACTAAGAACTACCCTTATCCTTAGCCTAGCTAAGGTAGATAACGCTAATAAGATATATAAAGATAGGATAGTATATAAAGCGGAGCTATTCTAGACTAAACCTTATAATAAATTACTGTAGCTAAGGCAGTGCTATAACTGCTTCTAGATAAGTTATATAGTGAAATTCTGCAAAGCGGCCCTAAGGTGTGGTAGGTACGGAGCTAGCTATTATAAAGAGGGCAAGAAATCTTACCCTATATTTACGGGATAACTATAAGAGAAGTGTATACTTTACTCTAGGGCGCACCTAGCGTAGTCTAGGACTTACCTAACCCTTAAGGAAAAATAAAATATAGTAAAAGCAGGATATTAGGAGCGCCCTTCTTATTTCACCACTTAATCACTAGCTAGCAGCCTAGCCCTGCCCTAGGAGAGACTAGAACTAGTTAGCCTTACTAGGAAGAAAAGAGGCTGCCTAATACTTACGGAATAGAACACTAGATAGCCTAGAGCAAGTAGTATTAGAAGATACGCAGAGCTAATTAGAGCCGGGATAGAGCTAGTATAAGATAGTAGTAAACCCCCTCCTAAACCTACATAATAATAATATACGTCCTCTTCTAGAATATAAATAAGAAGAATAACCTTATACATATCACGCTCTGTTACTAGACTAATATAGACGTAATAGCAATCTAAGAATAAGAACATATAAGATAAGCATGGCCCCTAGCTCTAGGCCTTGCTAGATTCTAACTCGCACATTATAAGGGTTAGAATGCAGTATATATAAATAAGAAACACAGAGTAGGCTTGTAGTTAGCCCGCGGAGGCACTAACTGGTTGCTTATAGAAATCTAAGGAATAAATATTTACTCCCTTTACTTAGAAAAACATAGTAATAAATAGAACACCCTTATTTGCATAATTAATAAGGAAGAGCCCTAGGGAAGAAGCGTCTTTGTAAGTAATTTTAACTAAAAACACTTACTATAGGATAAATATAACAGGACTAGTAATAGGGTAGAAGAGCTACTAGAGTTTACTAGCTAGTGGTGACTTAGATTAGTAATGCCCTAAGGGAACCCACTAGATAGCATAACGGAGACAGAGATAGTATAATTAATCTAGCCTAGGCTTTGCATAACATACAAGTCCACTACAACAGCGTAGCAGATATATTAGGCTCTGACTATATTCTGTAGCTAATTAGTATTAACTCTGGCAGTTAGGACCGTACCCCACTGATAATAAGATATGACTAGTAAGCGATAGATAGACTGTTTATAAAAGCAAAAGTATTAGTATAACTCTAGCCTAAACTCGCTCTAAACCCCTATAACTAAGAAGGGATAGACTAGTACACGGAATAGCTTATTATAAACCTCTAATAAATAGTAGAGAGAGTAGCACTAAGGAGGCCCTAAGGCCTCCTAGACTAGAGGTATAGTGGTCTAGAAAAGTAAAAGAAGTAGTGGCTAAAGCTAGATAAGTAAAGAGGGCATAGAGATAACGCAAGACTAATATAAATTAGAATATGTATAAAGAGGTGGAGACAAACTAAGAACACACTATTAGAGAGGAAAAGAGGAATACATAAAGGGAAGCACTAAAAATACTAATATATAGGAAAAGGATAGAGGCGTCTAGAGACTAGAGAGATAAGCTAGACTTAGGAGCTAGGCCCCCTAAGCTCCTAAGAATACTAGACCTAGAGAGAACTAAAAACAACCCTAACCTAGCCACAGCGCACACTAACAAAGCCAAAGTCCTTGCACAAAGATTTTTCCCTAAACCAATAGCAGACCTCTCCTATATCCCTAACCTTTCCTTCCCTAAACTTAAAAACGCCCTTTTCTAGCCTAAGAGTAATTTATAAGAGCTGAAATTATAGACATTCTCTTAGGCATAGCTAGCTAGAAGGCCTTAGAAGATAATAAACTCCTAGCAGGCCTTATTAAAGCCTATAATAACCTGGCAAAGGATATAATCGTAAGACTACTTAACGCTACCCTAGAAGTAAGGTACTTTCTAGCCCACTTCTAAACCACTAGAGTTATAGTAATTAGGAAACCTAGGAAGATAATAAAGGAGATAAGGAGAGCTAATATATAGAGACTTATTTTACTACTTAATATAATAGGCAAGATTATAGAGGTAGTAATAGTGAGGCGGCTTATAAGCTACGCTAAGGCGAATAACCTTTTTCTAGAACTATAAATAGGTAATAGGAGAAACAGGTTAATGGAAACCGTAATAAGAGCCTTAACGGAATGCGTGTAAGAGGCCTGGGGAGAGGTAGCGTTGCCTCGCTAGCTTAAATAGATATTTCTGTAGCCTTTAATAGAGTTAGTTACCCTTACCTTATTGCCCTTCTAGTTAAGATAGGAGTACTGCTATAGCTAGTAATAATAATATAAAGCTTCCTTGTAGGAAAAACAAGCTAGCTTAGCTTTAATAAAGACCTATTATAACCGTTTAAGATTAAGGCTAGCACCCTATAAGGCTCCCCGCTTTCCCTTATCCTCTTCTTACTATACTCTGCTAAGTTATACACACGCCTCCGCTCTGTCCTAGGCATAGTAGTAATAGGATTTGTGGATAATACTAATATTATAGTATTTGGAAAAAACACATTATAGACACAGAAAAGACTTAAAGCTACTTAGAAGGTATGCGAAGAATAGGTAAAGGAAGTAGGAGTAAAGTTTAACCCCTTAAAAACTAAGCTTATATACTTTAGCAAATCCTAATAACCCCCTTAGACTAGGGTCTAACTTAGAGATAAGGAGATAATACTTATAGAGTCCTGCTAATTCTTAGGAGTATAGGTAAATAGAAAACTTAACTAGAGTACTTATAAGAATATCCTTAAGGGAAAGTTAGCCTAGCAGAGGCTTACCCTTACCACGTTATTAGCCTTAGTATAGGGATGTAGCTTTAGGGATACTAGACTCCTTTATATATAGGTAGTTTAACCTATTATTGCCTATAGAGTAAGTATATACCATACCCTAACTAAAGCTAGAGGAAACCTAGAGGGATAGTAAAAACTTTATAATAGAATAATTAGCCTACCTCTAGGTTATTATAGGGGTGTTTAAAGCTACCCCTATTATACAGCTAGAAGCAGAAATAGTAGTGCTACTACTTAACCTATATCTTAATATAGTTAAATAGAGGTTTAAAGAGAGAATTGCTAATAATAGAATAGCGGAGATAATCTGAACCGCCTTACGGTTAGTTAAGACTGTACTACGCTGTAAAAGGGTTAGACGCACCTAACTAAGGGAAGAAGAGCTAGACGCAAACTTATATAATAAGTGAAATAAGAGATAGGAATTATAGTATAATAAAGAACGCCTAGGCTGCTGCTAGCACGCTAGAGAACTTACCGAGGACTGCTTACTATGCCCTAACCTAAAAGAGATCTAAAAGTTCTATATAAACCTAGATAAACACGTCTCTTTAATAATAGTATAACTACGCATAGGGAAGATAGGGCTAAATAAATTCCTCTTTAATAGAGGCGTGCCTAGGGTGACATTACTAATATGTAGCTATGGCTATGGAGAGGAAGATTAGTATTATGTTATTACAAGCTGCAGTAACTATAACCACATGAGACCCTAAAGGTGGCCTAGAGATAAATAGGAGGCGAGGCTAGCCCTAGACGATCCCACGCGAGCGAGAACTATTGCTAGATAGGTGTTATGAACTGGCCTTAGGGCAGCTGCAAACAAGCGTTTAAAGTGCGATTGTTATTCTTAGAGAGGAAGGAAAGAACTAGACAAGAGATCGCATAGCGCCTAGCTATATACCCCTCTGTGCGTGGTCTGTGCGCATAGCGCGCGTAGCAGCCCTAAGTCCTAAGCATATCCGCACATAACACGTGTCCTTCTTACACACTCTCTGCACCTTTCCTACGCACCCTCTGCGTCCCTTCTGTACCTAAGAAGGACCTAAGCCTTAAGCTTAAGTCTATAATATACCCCCTTTCTTACCCCCTCTCTCCTTACTCCTTAGGAAAAAATTTTTATACCCCCTTACTTCTTATCCTCCCCTTTGCTTTCCTACGTGTGTTCTAGCTATCTTACTCCTCTAAGGGTAAATTAAACCGTACTTATTTCCGCACCTATTTTAGACTATTACTTATTCGCATATCCCCTTATTTTGCCTTAAACCTATCTAGTGCCTTAGTGTTTTATATATTTTTAGGGGTTCTTACGTTAGCTATATATAACCTTTTTATTTAACTAGAATATTGTAATTTAATCCCTGGCCTAGCGTATTCTTAGCTATAAGAATTTCCTTTACCTAGTACTCCACAAGATTATTATCCGCATCTGTTATTATTAGCTCTAGTAGTGGTCTTTTATTAGCTAGCTTTTGACTTAGTAATAGGTCCTCTACTGCCCTCTAGACTAAATCTATATAAAAGACTAGGTATAGCCCCTAGGAATATCTAGCTTTATAGTTAATAGTGTTAGTACCTCTAGCACCTTGTACTTAGCTATAACCTAGTCTAGCTTCTTATATAAGCGATTTATTTTAATATTCTTAAGACTTAGCTATATGTAGTCCCTAACCTAGAACTATTCTATAGGTCTCTAACTACTATTTGTGTTTTCCTATTGCTATTGCTAGATAAAAGCTATAGCTACCTACGTTAGGTCTATGCCCTCTTTTAAATACTATAGGAATGCTTATGCTTGCCCTTTACTAAAGTCCTTAAAGCTTCTATAAATAGTAGTGCCTGGATTATAGGTATATTAAAGCTATAAAGAGCTATATTTACACTTACTCCTATTACTAAGGAATCCCTATTATTTAATGCTAGTTAATAGGCTAGTAAGTAATCTGCCCACTTAAATTATAAAAAGGATAACATTACCTATAACACTGCCTAAACCTCCTAGTTAGCTCTCTCCGTACCTCTATCTATTTATAGGTAGTAAGAGGTTAATAGTAATTACTTAGTGCTAACCTTCTTATAAAGTACTATCTAAAAGTTACTTAACTAATCTAACCTATAATCCGTGATAATCTAGGTAAGGAACCCGTAGAACTACCACTAACAGTGCTTAAACCATTCCGCACACGCCTTAGCCTCTGTTAATGTTATAGCCTTAAGTTATATAAATTTAGAGAGTCTATTTATAATAACTATTAGGAACTGTAGGTTAGCCTAGTCTCTAGTAGGGAGCTCTATTATAAAGTTAATAGAGATCTATAACTAATATCTATCTAGTAAGGGAATTAGCTTTAGTAAGCCCTAATGTAACTATTAACTCTTTTGTCCCCTATAGTAGTGGTAATTACATACAAACCGTGCTATATCCTGTGATATACTATTCTAATAGAAGTCCCTCTAAAGCGCCTTAAAGGTAATATTCCGCCTTAAATAACCTAGCAAGGGTAAGTTATAAGTCCGCTAGATTAAAGTTATAGTTAGAGGCTCTTACTTTAGTACCTAAGTCTAGCCCTAGAATTAAAGCGCCTCTTTTGCACTAATCTAATAGTCTATAATCTGTTCTTATATGCTAGCGGCGTTAGGAAACTTCTAAGCTCTAGCCTATACTGCCTTAAGCCGTAGTCTATAGGTTTTATTATAGGCCACGGATTAATCCTATAGGGATTAGAGGTGCTTGTCTATAAATAAGGAGTCCCTAGCTAGGATGCTTGTTACTTAGGCTAAATTACCCTCTATTACGTTGCCCTCTAAAGCCAAGTTATTCTCTAAAGTGATGCTCTTTGAAACTAATATAGGCCTAATACTAATGCGCGGCTAACCCTGACTAAAGCTAAACTAAGTAGGTGTTATTGCTAATTGTATAATAGGCGCCTTTAGTTTAGCTAACTATGCCTCTTCCTAATAGCGCCTTAATAATATATTTAGCTAGCTTGCCTAAGTCCCTAGCCTATAGCGTAAGTGAAAATTAAAAAGTGCTAGAGTCTTTGCCTATTACGCCTGTTATTCTAATATCTCCCTTAGGGCTATAAAGTACTCTAAGTTCTTATAGTCTGTGAGTATTATAAATAGACTGCTAACACTCCGTAGCTTTGCTAACCACGCCTTAAGATATAAGATAATTGCTAGAAGCTCCTTGTTATGTATTATATAATTCCTTTAAGCTAGTTATAAATAAGCTAAGTAATACGCCACTAGATGTAAGACCCCTTTATTATTTGTCTAGGAAAGGCAACCTCTTAATGCTATTCCTAAGTAATCCGCCTCTACTACTGTGTCCTTATTAGGGTCCTATTATATAAGGATTAGGTATAATATAAAAGCTAACTTTAATGTCTTAAAAGCCTTATTACATACCTCTATCTAGCGGAATGCCACGCCCTTTTTATTAGGTTAATTAG
This sequence comes from Epichloe glyceriae, assembly GCA_023658535.1. Lineage (NCBI taxonomy): Eukaryota > Fungi > Ascomycota > Sordariomycetes > Hypocreales > Clavicipitaceae > Epichloe > Epichloe glyceriae. Next base: position 1,472,727 of record CP098294.1, on the reverse strand, counting down.
GGGCCTGTAATGTCTGAAAATTGCGGTATAAAATCGTAATAAAAGTTAGCGAATCCTAGAAACCCGCGCACTTCTTAGACCTATGTTAGAGCCTCCTAATCTCTAATTGCCGCAATCTTTTTATTATTTAGGCAAATTTATTTTCCTACGTAAATAACAAACCTAAGGTACTTTACCTCTTTTATAGCGAAGATATATTTCTTAATGTCTAGATTTAGCCTAGCCTATTATAGCCTAGCTAGCACCCCACAGACTTTCTATATGTAATCTTTCTATAAACCCCTAAATAAATTAAGACGTTATTAAGGTAAGCTATAATATAGTCCCTAAGAATACTACTAAGCGCTTTATTAATATACCTCTAAAAGGTTATAGGCATGCTTACTAAACTAAAGGGGTATACTAACCACTTAAATAATCTAAACTACGTCTAGAAAGCAGTCTAGTATTCCTAGCCCTTAGCGATATAAATATAATAGAACGCTGCTTATATATCTAGTTTTATAAACTATTTTGCTTTAGCTAAGGAGTATAGTGTCTCCTTTACTAAAGGTAAGGGGTAGCAGTCCTATTCTATAATCTTATTTAGCACGTAATAGTTTACATAGAACCTCTAGCTACCCCTAGGTTTCTTTACTAGTAGAACTAGTGCTACTACTAAAGATAAGCTTGCCCTAATCTAGCCCTTATCTATTAAGTCTATTACTTACTTACGTATCTCTAGGAGGTATTAACATAGCATATTATATAATAGTGCCTAAGGTAAGTCTAGTTCGTTGCCCTCTATATTCTATTTAAGGCGAATATAGTAGTTAGACTTACCCTAGTGTAATAGGAGAGTATTTGCCTTACTCTCCTAAAAAGATCCTTAAAGTCCTATAACTCCTCTAATAAGGCTGCTAAGAGTTCCTGCTCCGTAGGTTTTAGCGTAGCGTTAATCTATAACACAGACGTAATCTCCTACAAGCTTATAGCGTATAGCTATATATACTTCTTTGCTTCCTTACCCTTTACACTATTACCACAAATAATAATCCTATAATACACACTATAGGCTTCTCTACCCCTCTACTAGCTATAGTCTAAATCTACAGGTTATTAGCCACCCTTATAGTAAGCTAGTAATACTTTACATTTAAATTAATATTATAGCGGGCTATTTATAGTGTCCCTAGGATAAGTTATCTTATTAATCCTAGAATTATATACGCTATAATTAGCGTCTCCTATCTATCTATATCTATCTAAAAACGGACAATATATATTATTAACAAGCTCTTCTTATAATCCTCCTTCCCTTTTTTTTACACTAACCGCAGTGTAAACCATTCTCTTAGTTAGTAGGGGATATATTCTAGTTATAGCTTCTAGACTGTTATGGACTGGCCCCAAGGCAACTGCTGTTAGGCGTTAATATGATATTAAGAAACTTAAGGAGGGAAGAAAGGAAGGTAGGAAACCTATCCCTTCCTGTGCCCCTTATACTCCTTAACTATCCTAAGCTATCCTATCTATCCTCTTCCTATCCCCTTATTATCTTTACACCGCTTCTTCCTATCCCCTTACTATCTTGTCTCCGTCTCTTCTAATCCCCTTATCGTTCCTTACTATCTTATATTCAGCCTTATCTTCATCCCCTACTATCCTATATTTAGCCTTAATCCTTACCCTTACTGTCTTAGCTTAGGCCCTTACTTATCTTTATGTTATCCGCTATTAGCCCTCTTATTATACATGCTATAACTAATGCTTAGGCAAAGCCTAAGCCCTTACATATGTCCCTGCTTACCTATCACAAACCTATATAGTAGAAATAAACCCTATGTCTATACTTACTAACTTTAACTATTTGTTCCCTGTCCTATTACGCCCTTTCTATGGTTAGTGTCTTTGTTATTTATTGTTATTATTAGGTGGCGTGTAACGCATACCCCTCCCCACTAAGTTATAGAGACTGTCTTTACCTATTGCATTTGCTTTTTGTTATTAGGCTAAGTGTATAATATATATTCCTAGCCCCTTCTTTATTATTATAGTAACCTTAACCCCTCCCTTACCTATCCGTAACCCCTCTAATATAGTTATGCTTCCTATATAAATATCCCACTTTCTTACCCCTCTTATAACCCCTCCTTCTTATATACTACTATTATCCCTTAATCCTTATAATCCCCTTATATATTCTTATTTATAACTCTAAGCTTATATCTTTCTATGCTTATTTATCCTTTCCTTAAGATATCTTATTCCTATCTCCCCCTGTTATCCTCTCCACACCTCTAGCCTATACTATTAGCAAATACCTTATAGAAGGAGATTCTAATAATAATAACTATACTATACCCACGTTAGTTTTCTGTTCTTATAGTCCTTATATTAAGCGCTCTCTAACTATAGGCGTCCTAGCTTATTATCCTCCTAAGTCTAGAGGCTTATGCCCTCCTTATTAGCATAACCACATTACCTATATCTAGTTAATATAGTTCTTATTTACTAACCTAAGACTCTATCGCGCCCTTAAAGATCTAGAGGCTGCTATTACTACAGGTAACTATATTATAATAGCAGGCGTTACAAAGACTATAATAACTAAGCAAAGATACCTATCCTATCCTAGGATTTCCATGCCCTTGTAGGCCATTAGAACGCGCTCCTACACTAGGCGTAGTTTAACCTAGCCCTAGTGCGCTTTGCCCTTAGGCCCTCCCCTTCTCTAACGCTCCTACTATAAATCCGCCAGGCTTTAATATTATGCCCTTTGTAAGTAGTAGCCCCTTAGCTAGCTGCTAAATAGGGAGCGCTCTCTAATAGGTTACTAGAAACCTATTCTAATAGAACTAGTAGCTTATAAGTGGTCTCTCCACTATATAAGAGGAGTTCTACGGCTATTTAGCTATAATAATTAAAGCGCTATCCCCTTATTATTATAAAGCTACTTATAGTTATTCTTGGCTTATTAGGGTTAGTAATAAGTCTCCTTCTTACTACTATTAGTAACTGTCCTGTCCTATCCTTACTACTAGCCCTATTAATTAATGTTACTCCTATGTTATAGGAGTTACTTATACTCCTGCTATAACTAGTAGCCGCTATAAAGGCGGCTTTTCCCCTATTAGTCGCTTCCTATCTCCTAACTATTAATCCACCTATGCTCCCTAAAGTCTAAGTGCTAGCAAAGGCTAATAATATTACCTCCTACTAGGAGCGTCCTACGTCCCCCTAGACATTAGTTAGAGGCGTCTAACCCTAGTCTATACTAGGGGTATAACAATATAAAATCTTATAATGAAATAGGTGTAAGTAAGGAGGTTAAGGAGGATATCCTTAATAAGTTTATTAAGGATTTTTAAATGTTTATAGGGGGCACTATAAATATACCCTAGGTCTAATTTATAGTCTTAATAGGTAGACGGGTTTATTATAATTAATTTAGTCTATTATTATAATATATATCTCCCTATTCCTTTTAAACTTATTAAGTGCCTGTGTCTTTACTATATTCTCTAGCGGTTCTTATATTAGCTATAAGTACCCTACCTATTTAACTAGGATATTATATCTATTACCTCTGCCTAGTGCATTTCAAGCCGCCAGGATCTGTTCTATGTAATACTCCTTAATAAGCTTATTATTGTTCTCTAATAGTACTTATTCTAGAGCTAGTTAGAGTCCTATAGTTTCTAACTTAGGAGAGAGTCTATTACTACTCGTTTAATAAGGTCTACGTAAAATACTAGATAGATACCCCTTAGTACGTCTAGTTAGACTATTAGTAGTATAAGTACCTTTACTACTATATACTTTGCTAAAACCTAGTTAAGTTTCCTCAAGGGTGGTTTATCTTAATATTCTTAAGAGAAAGCTACACTTTATTGCTTACTTAAAAGCGTTCCGCTAGGCATTATAAAGCTACTGTTACGTCCTATTATTATTACTATACGTAAGCTATTATAGCCTAGGCTAGAAAAGTCCCCTCCTATAAGTGTTCTAGAAACTAAACAGCCCTTCCCTTAGGTATTATAGTAAATGCTAAAAGGTCTAGCTAGGATTAAATAGGTTCTAGGTTATATCTATATAATAACTTATTTAGGCTTACCCCTATAATAGAAGAGGTCCTATTATTTATTGTAAGCTAGTAAGTAGCTAAGTGTTTAGGCTAGTTAAATTAAGAGAAGGAGATTACTACCTATAGTATTGCTTACACCTCCTAGTTTGCTTATTCTATGCTACTATTAGTCTGTAAGTAATGTAATGTGAAGAGTAATTAATCTATTCTAACTAGCAAGCATAGCGTTATCTAAAACTTCCTAACTAGTCTAAGCCGCAGTCTATAATAATAGACTAGGGAACCCTCTAAACCTTCACTAAACCATCTTAAATTGTTTTACACATTCCTTAGCACTAATAGAAGTCATTGCCTCTAGCTAGACGAATTTTAAAAGCCTGTCTATAATAACCATTAGGTAATAAGGTCTCTCTAAGGATAATACTAGTAATTCTATTATAAAATCTATTAAAATCTATAACTAAAACCTATTAGGGATTAGTAGCGGTTTTAGCAAGCCTTAACGTTATTAATAACTCTTATAACCTCTAAAACAATGGCAATTCTGAACGAATCTAGTAATATCCTATGATATCCTATCCTAGTGAAACTGTCACTACAGAATCTAAAACGTAGTGTTCTGGCCGGGGTGTCCTATAACCAGCAAATCATAACATTACTAAATAAGAGTTATTATAAGAGGTTCCTATGCTAGCACCTAGGTATAACCCCTAAATTAGAGCGCCCTATAAGCACTAAGTAAGCAATCCGCTACCTATTCTCTTATTATCGCTTCTAGGGAAATTTTTATGCCCCTTCTTAAATAGCTTTTAGTTAAATATAGTATATAGGGTCTGCTATAATAGCTTAGTCCTATAATAACTAAAGGTATTCTATAGTAAAGAGAACCTCTCTAACTAGTGGTAGAGTCACGTTTAAGATAAGAGGATCCTAATTAGGGTCCTCCTACAAGTCCGTAGGTGATTAAGAGAGTTATGCAATAGTGACTGGTTATAGTATCTATCCTATCCTTACTCCCACACCCTTCTTATCCTACTCCCTTTATAAAAGTGCGTCTAGTTATTAAGCCTATATGCTAGGTCTATAATATAAGTAAAAATTAAACAGGGCAAGCGTATCTGCTCACTAAGCCTGCTATTCTATTATTAGGCAAGGAGTGGTAAAGTATTCTAAGTTCTTATAATCCGTGTAAATCGTGAATAGTTATAAAACGCCTTATAGCTCTACTAACTATGCCTTAAGGCAAGAGATAATAGCTAGGAGCTCCTTATTATAAATAGTGTAGTTCCTTTATAAGGCTGACAAGCTTGCGGAGTAATACGCAACTAGGTATATAATATAGTCAGGTCCTTCCTGTGACATACAACCTCTAAGGGCTAGGCCTAAATAATCCGCCTTAACTACCGTAAGTTAATCTAGGTCCTATTATGCTAGAACCAGGTACTTAATAAAAGCCCCTTTTAATTTCTTAAAGGCCTTATTCTCTTTAGGCCCCTATTAGAAAGGGATATTTCTCTTTGTAAGTTATATAAGCGGTGCTGCTATCTTAGAGAAGTCCTTAATAAAGTCTTAGTAAAAATTCGCAAACCCTAGGAAGCTTTAGACCTTATATAGCTTTGTAGGCGCTAGCTATTCCTAATTACCGTAACCTTTACTAGGTTAGGACAGACTGAATATCCTGCTATAATGATATAGCCTAAGTACTAGACTTCCTTCACAGCAAACACAGACTTACTAAAGTCTAGGTATAATCCTGCCGCCCTTAAGCAGCTAAGTATTAGTTAGACCTTAGCTATATAGTCCTTCCTTAACCCCCTAAATAGACTAAGATATTATCTAAATATACTATAACAAAATCCCCTAACGCATCCCCTAAGGATTTGTTAATATAGTATTAGAAGGTTACTAGTGTGCCTGCTAGTCTAAATAGGTAGACTAACTATTTAAACAGTCTAAATCTAGTCTAGAATGCTATTAAGTGCTCCTTGCCCTCTACTATCTGTAGTTTGTGGAACGCTATACAGATATTTACCTTTATAAACCATTACGCCCTAGAGAGGGATTATAGGGTTTCCTTAATTAGAGGGAGGGAGTATTAGTCTTATGCTATTATCTTATTAAGCGCGCAGTAATTTACACAAAAACGCTAATCGCTGTTTAACTTCTTAATAAGGAGAACTAGGGCCGTAGCTAATAAGGAGCTAGCACGAATCTATCCTTTGTCTATAAAGTCCGTAATTTAACGTCTAATCTCTAGAAGCTAGTCCCTTAGTATATTATATAACAGTCCCTATAGTAGTGTAGGTTTAGAACTGTCTAGGTTCTTGCGTAGCTAGATATAGTAGTTAAGGGATCCCCTATAAGGGGGTAACCTATTTGCTTTAGTTTTATTAAAAAGGTCCACAAAGTCCGCTAACTCCTCTAGTAGTATTAATATATTAGGTTTGTTTAGTTATTATTTTAGTGCTATAAGCTATAGCACTATTATTATCTCCCTTAAACTTATAGTAATAAAGCAAGTTATAGTGTCTTTCCGTTATTAGGCTCTGCGTGCTTCCGCGGCGTATAAGGCTTTAATAATTCCTTAAATAGGCTTATCTATATTACGCTCTAAGGCTTCTAATACACAAAGACCCTTTACAGCCCCTATTACTAGTTATTGTTTTGCTACGTAAATCACTATATCTTATTATTCTAACTATAGCATCCTAAAGATTATGTCCTAGGTAAGGCCTAGAATAATATATAGGTATACTAATAACTCCTACCTATTAATATTAATCCTAGTATATACTATGTAAGTGATTAAGGAGGTCTTCTCCTTTGTGCGTTTCCCCTGCTTTTCTATTTCCACTGCGGTACAAACTCATCTCCGTATTAGTAGTTATATAAGCTTAAGGCCTAACTGTCTTACTACTAGTTTACTAATAGCACTATAGCAATTACATTTATAATTAATCTAAACATTAAGGTAAGAGTATATATTAAAGAGTATAGGAACTAGGAATAGTGGTTAATCTATATAATATTTTATGTCCTCCTCTATACTTATACACTAATTATACTTATCCATAACTATAAGCGCTAGCTAGCCCTCCTGCCCCTATATAAGACTTTGCTTAGGGGCTACTTATTTTCTATGTTATTAGGGATAATTTCCTTGTCTACGCTTTCCTTATCCGCCCTGTGTGTGTTAATATTAACCTATAGTTACTAAGGTAGGAGGAGGGGGCATCCTAGAATGTAATAGCCCTTAACGCTATAACATAAGTAGCACCCCTCCTAGCAGTGTTTAGTTATTTCCGCTCCTAACACCTATTTAGCCCTTTATAGTTTAATATCCTTCTAGGCTTTTTCCTTTTTATCTAATTTCTTTTGTTTCCTTACTTATATTATTATAGCCTATACCCCTATTATTAGCGTGTTACTATTATAGTTAATTTATTAGGGTGTGTGTTAGACTAGCTACAGTCCGCGTTAGTTCTAATACTTGTCCTCTGTGGCAAGAGACTTAATATTAACTATAATGCTACGGTAAATAGTAACTACTAGGTAGTAGTCTATCCTGCTAACTCCTCTGCTAACTATAATCTCTCTTATACGCTTATTAAGTGCGTGTTATAGTTTAGCTAACTTAACTTCGCTTGCCTATTAGGCCTCTCTTACTAGGGAGAGCTTCTATTTAAAGTAAATAAAGAACGTAGTAAATGATTCTCCTAATCCTTGCTCTATTTAGTTAAGTTCTATTAGGGCTATTTCCTGCCTATATAGGTCTATATATAAGGTCTCTAAGTAATTAAGAAAGGCTTTTAGCCTATAAGCGTTTAGCTTACCTGCCTTAAAGTATATTATAATATAGGCCTAGACCTTAGGTAAAAGTTATTAGTAAATAAACACCTATTAGTCCTTATTATCTCTAATAAAGTCCACATCTACCTTAAGTTTATGTTCTATAAGGAACTTCTAGGCAGCGAATGTGATTTTGTTGCTATTATATAGGTTGCCTATTTAGATTAGTTTTCGTAGAACCTGCGGTGCTATTAGCGTTAGTTTAGGAGCTATAAGTTATATAGGAGGGTCTGCATTAGGAGCTATTAGTTATATAGCCGCGTCTAATAAAATAGTAACTTACGGTGTAGGCATTAGATTTACTTGCACGTTTTGTTATAAGGACTTAATTGCCCTAGCCTGCTATTCTAGTATTAGCTAAAGTGTTTTAAATTAGGCATTGTAAGCCCCTGGTGGTAAAGTAGCATTTAATAGGGGAGTTATAGTCCCCTAGCTAGTTCGTTCGTCTAGTTAAAGGTTATCTCCAAGGTCTATTACGTAATCCATTATTATTTATTTTAGTAGTCTTTATAGACTAAAGGAAGTTTCTTAAATGTTATAGACTAGCCCTAAGGCAACTGCTATTAGGCGTTAATATAATATTAAGAAACTTAAGGAGGGAAGAAAGAAAGGTAGGAAACCTATCCTTCCTATGCCCCTTATACTCCTTAACTATCCTAAGCTATCCTATCTATCCTCTTCCTATCCCCTTGTTATCTTCACACCGCTTCTTCCTATCCCCTTGCTATCTTGTCTCCATCTCTTCCAATCCCCTTGTCATTCCCTGCTATCTTATATTCAGCCTTATCTTCATCCCTTACTATCCTATATTTAGCCTTAATCCTTACCCTTGCTGTCTTAGCTCAGGCCCTTACTTATCTCTGTGTCATCCGCCATCAGCCCTCTTGTTATGCATACTACAACTAATGCTTAGGCAAAGCCTAAGCCCTTACATAGACTAAGCGTTTACTAATAGTAGTATAGTAGTTATATCCTATATTAACTTATGTATTTAAAAAGGTTATCTTATTTATTAATATAGGGACTAAGAAAGGTAATATATTTATATTACTCTGGATTTGTTTAAAGTTATTCTTAATAATAACTATATACTATAAAGCCTCTCTAAGCTCCTAATTCTCTTCCTTATTTAAATAACTTAATAAAGGGGCTTCTCTTTTCTAACTTATTACTTAAGTCCTTAGGGTTAATATCTTTCACGTTATACACATTAACTAATAGTATCTCCTTTAGGTAGAGGGTATAGTATAAGGGGCATTTATAACCTAATACTTATTAGAACTATATTATAAGCACTTACCCTCCTTATAGCAGGTGTCTAGCACTTCCTAAGAGACTTACTTTACTTACTTTACGCCCCCTTTATTACTTATACTTAGTTATACACATTAGGCTAAGGCCTTACTAAAACCTTTTTAAGTCCCTATTATACTTACTAATTAGATATCTATTATTAGAGTGTCCTTATCCTATAGATAGGACCTTTCTATAAGGGCTACAGGTTAAGACTACTTATATAATTAATGCTTTTCTCTAGCTAGTAAGACTTAATATCTAATATAATACTTTAAAAGCAAGCCACTACTACTAGGTAGTTAGCCTAGGGAATGTCTTAGCTAACACTATAATCTCTTATTTACTTATTAAGTGTAGTGCGTAGTTTAGATAACTTAACTATATCTGCCTAATCTAACCTACTTATAAGCGCTAACTTCTACTTAAACTAAATATAAAAGTTACTAAAACACTTATACTATTATTACCTTAGCTAATTAAGCTTAGTAATAGCTATTTCCTATTAATAAGGGTTATTAAATATTTCCCCTAAGTATTTAAGGAAGTGCCTTAAGTTAAAATAAACTAAGTGCCCTTTTTTAAAGTAAGGAGTAACTTAGGCCTATACCTTAGGTAAGAGATTCTAGTAAATAAAGCACTATTAATCTTATATAGTACTAATAAACTCCTAATCTATTAGTAACTTATAACCTATAAGGCCTTTCTAGGCTAAGAATAATACTTTATTACTATTAAATAGTAAGCCTATTAGTAATAGCTTTCGCTTAATAGGGTTTTATATAAGGGCTGTATTTTGCCTATTAGTAAGGTTAGTGATTTAGGCTACCTACCTCTTAATAACCTCCTGTAACGCCGCTATCTTATTAGTATTTATAGTAAAGAATAATAAATATTATAAACTAGCCTTAGGGTAGCTATAAATAAGCATTTAAAGTGTGATTATTATTCTTAGAGAGAAAGGAAAGAACTAGATAAGAGATTGCATAGCGCTTAGCTATATACCCCTTTGTGCGTGGTCTGTGCGCATAGCGCGCGTAGTAGCCCTAAGTCCTAAGCATATCCGCATATAACACGTGTCCTTCCCGCACACTCTCTACACCCTTCCCGCGCACCCTCCGCGTCCCTTCCGTACCCAAGAAGGACCCGAGCCTCAAGCTCGAGTCCATAACAATAGGTCATATAAACTAGGAGACTTAACTACTATAGGCTAGCACAGGACCTGGCATTTGCCTTAAGCGGAATAGGACTAAGACTGACCTGCCCCTAGAGAATATATAATAATATGCGGACACCTAGATTGGACGCTAAAGAAAGAGAACTCTAGGAAATAGGCAGCTTAGAGGCGCGTGAGGGTTAGGGCTAACATTATAATAAGAAAAACAAGACTACTAGAGAAAGAAACAAACTCTTTATTAAAACTACTAACGCTAGGTATTATTAGCCCCCTATGCCCTAACGCCACTCTTAGACTAGCTCTAGCCTATTGCATTACTCCTCCTCTAGAATAAGGATAGCATCCTCCATTACCTTAGCATACCCCTTTGCTAAAAGGGAGGTAGCTAGGAGCTAGTTTATCTCCGCTATTTAAGCGTCTAAGCGTTGTATCTAGAAAACTATCTTATTATGCTAGCCCCTATTAGAACTAGACCTAGACTAATCTAGGCCTGCTACTAAAGCGCTCCGCTTCTTACTCTAATTCTTAGCGTAAAGCTTTCTTATATAATCGTGGTAATCGTTAGGAACCTAAGATAAACACACATTAGATGCGACATAGACCTGGAATCACCCTATAGACAGATACGTACCTTAGCACTACTAATAATAGTAGCTTAGATCTCCGTTAGCCATAAATGTTCGGCTTGGCGCCTTACAGTATTTAGCTAAGAGGTAAATTAGTAATAAAATAGACTTGGATATAGCGTAAAATATTACCTTATTGTAACTATTGTTACAAACCTAATAATTAAAGCAGGCGTTAGTTACAGTACCTAACTATAGGTTAGCAGATTTGCCACTAATACTTATCTGGCTTAGGGCCGCCTATACTAATAACGTTATGGCACTAATAGCTAGGGGTCCTTATTAATTAAGAGTAATAGGAAATATATTAAAACTGCCATGGCTTACCTAACTACATGGAATTAGAAACGAAAAGCCTTAAAATAGGAGTAGAAAAATAACTTATATAAAGCTCCCTATTTAGAGCCTGCCTTAATTAAGCTAAAGTTAACTGTTTTTAGGGATATTACTTAGAGAGGCTTAGTTCCTAGGCAAGTTAAAAGTAATAGAGTACCCCTAAGGGGTAGGACTTATAGGGAAATAGATAATGATATAGTAAATAACAGCAATAACGAGGATTATAGAGAAAACTATAATAATAGTTAGTAACCGCACTAAATCCGACCCGGAATTACACTAGTAGACAAAAAGGTATAAATAAACCTAAGAGAAGATAGATAATAAGGAAAGAAAAGAGGGCAGAATCCTACGGGGAATTGCTTCCTTTTATATATATAAGGGGGCAGAGTGATTTACTATAGTAGCTTTAAAAGTGAAGTATAAGGAAAAGTAAAAAAGACATTATAAGGCAGGCATATACGCGGAACTGATCCTTAACCAGACTAGACCTAGCCTCACCCCCTTATATATAACTAAGAGCAGGTGCTTAGGGTTTATAATATATTTAGGTTAGAAGCGGACTAGACTTAGCTGAAAAGTGGGGCCACAGAAGAGTTAGTAAAAAGTGAAAAACTATGAGGATTCTACTATAATAGAATTCACCTTTTACTAGGAAAAAAGTAAGGAGGCCTAAGATAGAACCACCCCAGGCCCGCAAGCGCACTAGAAGGAGCAAATCCTTCCTCCTAAACTCGGATTTTTGGATTTTAGGGATAAGGCTAGTGAGAGCTAGCTATAACTTTTCACGATAGGTAACTTTTTAAGCGGCACAGCCCCGCTACAGGGCTAGTGCTAACCTAAATACAGACGCAAGAGGGTTTTTCTCCCCATTTATAGGTTTTCCTGTTAACTAACTAGCCGGAGTACTAGTACTAGCAATTATATAGCTAGCTAGCGTACCCAATATATATATATATATATATAAAGCTCCCTATCTAGAGCTTACCTTAACTAAGCTAAAGTTAGCTACTTTTAAGGATAACGCTTAGAGAGGCTTAGTTCCTAGGCAAGTTAGAAGCGGAAGAGTACCCCTAAGGGATAGGACTTATAGGGAAATAGATAATAATATAATAAAGGATAGTAATAATAAGGACTATAACGCAAACTATAATAATAGTTAGCAACCGCACTAAATCTAACCTAGAATTACACTAGCAGACAAAAAGGCATAAATAAACCTAAGAGAAGATAGATAATAAGGAAAGAAAAGAGGGCAGAATCCCGCAGGGAATTGCTTCCTTTTATATATATAAGGGGGTAAAGTAATTTACTATAGTAGCGTTAAAAGTAAAGTATAAGGAAAAGTAAAAAAAGATATTGTAAAATAGGCGTATAAGCGAAACCAATCCTTAACCAGATTAGACCTAGCCTTACCTCCCTATATATAACTAGGAGTAAGTGCTTAGGGTTTATAACATATCTAGGTTAGAAGCGGACTAGACTTAGCTAAAAAGTAAGGCTATAGAAGAGTTAGTAAAAAGTGAAAAATTATAAGGATTCTACCACACTAGAATTCACCTCCTATTAGAAAACATAAGGAGGCCTAAGACAGAGCTACCCTAGGCTTATAAGCGCACTAGAAGGAGCAAATCCTTTCTCCTAAACTCGGATTTTACGGATTTTAGGGATAAGGCTAGTAAGAGCTAGCTATAACTTTTTATAATAGGAAACTTTTTAAGTAGCATAGCCCTGCTATAGGGACAGTGCTAACCTAAATACAGAAGTAAGAGGGTTTTTCTCCCTATTTATAGGGTTTTCCTGTCAACTAACTAGCCGGAGTACTAGTACTAGCAAATATATAGCTAGCTAGCGTATACAATATATATATATATATATATAAAGGATTATAAGGCTTAGTAGTTAACTTCTTATATAATAGAATATACTAAGGAGAAGAATAATAGGATAGACTTAGCTACTAAAGTTAAACTTTTCTTTAAGGTTTAGGCTTTTATTTATTATTAGTTACTTTTATTAAAGAATAAAAGGGACTAAGATAAACTTCTTCCTTAGTATAATTATAAATCTTATAATAATTAAGTTACTCTTACTAAAAAATAAAAGAGGCCTAACTATACTACTTCTAAGAAAGCCTCTTCTATATAAACCTTACTAATTTACAGTATTTATATGCGTTTAAAAGTGGTTACCTATAAAGTTAACTACTAATTAGTGTTAGTTACGTAGGGTTAAAATATATAAGCTTTAAGAATAGTATTATTATTAATTATCTATTCTAAGCTAGCGAAGAAAGAGGGAAAAAGAGAGGTTAAAGTAAGGGCACTCTCGTGAGGTGAAAAACGGGCAGCTGTGCGTGTGGGTTACGTGGTGCAAGCCCTGCCCTACTATAAGGCCTAACTGTGAATTAGAAAGTGGGGTCGCGCGGGCTGACCTTCTTCTAGCCACAATTGCGGCTGCCAAGCGCGATTGATATCATGCTTGTTCTAACACTTTGCCTTAGTTAGTTTGTTGGAATCGCATCGCTGCGAATTCGTTGCGGACGAATTCGTCACCACGGTCAAATTGTGCGATTGGATGCACAGGGTCTTATCGCCCCACTGTGCACTGAATTGCGATTAGATGCACGGGGTCTTATCACCCCACTGTGCACTAGAACGCAACTAGCGCACAGGGTCTTATTGCCCCACCTAGACTAGTAACGCAATTAGCTGCATAGGACTATCACCCTACTTCGCCCTAGACAGCGTGTTTAACCTATAATACTATGTATATAAAGGTATCCCTAGGATTAAGGTATATCTATAGCCTTAATCCCCCTTATAGCTAGATCTAGAAGATAAGTAGAATTAAACCTTTTATATTAAGTAACTAGTACACTAGTAACCTATAGTTATAGGACCTAAATCCCCTTAGTTAACTTAATACTAATTAGTGGTTGCTTAACTAAGAAGGATTTAGCATAACTAACTACAGAGTAGTAAGAGAATACTAAGAAGAGATATATAATTGCCTCTATAAGAAGACATGCTATAGGGAGAAGATAATGCCTCTGTAGTATTAGGCTTTTAAAGGATTAAATTACTAGCCTTTATCTAATTAGGGGCTAGCGCTATAAGGATTTAACCCCGCTAACTATCTTGGAATCTTAGCTAATAAGCTAGCTAAATCCCCTCCTCCTTCTCTTTTCCTCTCCTCTCTTTTATTATAACTTCTTAGATAAAAGACCCTTAAAACCCTCACTCTTATCTAATAAGAGAAGAGCTTCTAGAGCGGATATAATAATACTAGAAGAACCTATTAATAGACTAGGACTTAATAAGTAATAACATTAACCTAAAGACTACAACCACTACTAATCTTAATAATAAGATTGCTTATATAATCCTTTACTACAAAGAGCAAGTATATAAAGATTAGGAATAATAGGAGAATTACTAATTTAACTTTAGTAATTAGAATAAGGACCTCTTTAATAAAGCCTACAAAGGCCTAACTAAAGCGCTATAAGACCTTCTCTATAAACACAGTATATACGCAGGAGATCTAGTAAAAGGATTACTAAAGCACTTAAAAGAGTACTCTAAGAAAAAGTATAATCTAAATAGCCTCTAGAAGAGATTAATAAGCAAGTCGCTATAGGCAGATTTTATTTAAACCTCCACCTAAATATAAAGCTAATACTAATAATAAAGAACCCACGCTTCTTGCCGCAAGCACCTAACATTACGCTAGAACTATTACTAATAGTATTAAGCCCACTAATTATAAATGCCTAGCTCTCTTAACCTGCTATTCTTATTATCCCTTAAGCCTAACTAGGAACATACCTCTTACCACCCCTTATAATACCTTAAGCCTAGGAACACTATAATAATATAAGGAAGGTACTTAATCTTACAAAGATCTATAAAGAGGCTAATAAATATAGCGGGAAGAT
Organism: Epichloe glyceriae; assembly: GCA_023658535.1. NCBI lineage: Eukaryota > Fungi > Ascomycota > Sordariomycetes > Hypocreales > Clavicipitaceae > Epichloe > Epichloe glyceriae. Next base: position 1,457,440 of record CP098294.1, on the reverse strand, counting down.
ATTTAACTTTATTAAACTAAAGGTAGTAATATTATAAGACTAATACTATTAGCTTAACTTTACAGAAACCGCGCTTATAAAAGCATTCCCTATAATACTAATAGGTAACGCAAAGAAATTCTATCTCACAAACATTACTATAAAGCCATTAGTAGGCTTTACATTTAATTAAATAGTTAAGCTTATTAGATAGCACTTTAAAACAGCTATAAATAAGCAATTCTACCGCTAAGAGTGGAATAGCATTACACTACGTAGTACTATCGCTAAATATCCTAATAAAATAAAGATAGAGTGCCTTAACACTATGGTTTAAAGCCTTTAAGATATCTATAATAGACTCTTTAACCCTCTTGCTAATAATACAGAACTTATTAAACAGACCCTCTAAGCTATTAGAGGTGTACTAGAATATAGCCTTACAGAATTTGTAGTTAATAATACATTTAAAGACCTTGTAGGCAATCTTTATAAGTTAATTAGTATTACTAAAGCCTAAAAAGAAGTTAGCTAATAACAATTCTATACTAATAACCGGACTAACAAGGACTTCTTCACGGATTGTTAATATAGGCGCTCCAGAGGCCCTAGTCGCAATCAAGGCCGCGACTAAAACCACTGACAACGGCTACAATGCTTCATATATAGAAAAGACGGCTGCTAGTCCTCTAATCATAGCGATAAGGATTATCAAGAAGCAAGGTAATAATAGTGGAAGAACAAAAGGCATAGGAACCCTCCTTTTAATAGCAAATACAGAGCTTTCCTCTAAGCCTATAAAGGTAATAATAGCGCTGTAAAAGAGGATGACAAAAGTGTTAGAACAAGCATGATATCAATCGCGCTTGGCAGCCGCAATTGTGGCCGGAAGAAGGTCGGCCCGCGCGCGACCCCACTTTCCGATCCACAGTCAGGCCTTGTGATAGGGCAGGGCTTGCACCACGTGACCCACACGCATAGCTGCCCGTTTTTACCTCACAAGAGTGCCCTCACTTTTTAACCTCTCTTTTCCCTCTTTCTTTAATAGCTTAGAATAAATAATTAATAACAATACTATTCTTAGAGCTCACACATTATGACCCTACGTAACTAACACTAATTAGTGGTTAACTTCACAGGTAACTACTTTTAAACACACGCGAATACCGCAGATTAGCAAGGTCTATATAGAAGAGGCTTTCTTAGAAGTAGTGTAGTTAGGCCCCTTTTGTTTTTTAGTAAGAGTAACCTAATTATTACAAGATTTGTGATTATACTAAGGAAGAAGTTTATCTTAGTCCCTTTTATTCTTTAGTAAGAGTAGCTAATAATAAATAAAAGCCTAAACCTTAAAGAAGAGTTTAACTCTAGTAGCTAGGTCTATCCTATTATTCTTCTCCTTAGTGCATTCTATTATATAAGAAGTTAACCACTAAGCCTTATAATCCTTTATAAAACCTCCCTTATAATAGCAGAAGTTATTACTATCCTCCCTTACCTAAAAACACATACTTTTCCCTACTTCTTTCCCCTCTAAAGCCTATATATTATAATAGTTAACATAAAAGAATAAATATAAGCCCCTATAAGCTAAGAAAGCTCTTAAGAAGGAGAAGACTTTATAGAAGCTACTAAAAGGCATTAGGGAGATAGAGTAAATATCCTCCCCCTTTAATATATTCCCTAAACCTTATATAAATATATTATAGAAGAGTTATTCTATAAGGTTAAAGAATTTAATATTAAGAAAAGTAATATACTTAAGGAACTTATAGCCTATCTCCTTACTAGAGTTATAGATTATAAAGTAAGAAAGGTAATAAAAAGAACACTATTTATAGAGTTTACTTAGGACTTTAATTAATAAAGAGAAGAGATATTCCTTAAAACACTAATCCTAGTAGCAAAGCACCTACGGGATTATCTTATAAATAACAGGGTATATATAATAATTAGCTAATTAATAAAGGTGCTAATTAACCTTTAAGAAGTCCTTAACTAAAATAAATTCCGTTTTTAGTCCTAAGAGGAAGTTAAAGATATAAGAAAGAGGTATATAGAATTCTAAAGGAAACTTTAGAATAATAATAACTTCTTAAATAATCTTCTTAATAAAGGAGATATTTAAGAGCGTTATAAATTAAAGACCCCTTATTCTCTTTATTAAAGCCTACTAAGCGTTACCTTATTAAGGTAATTATATAATAATAGGTGTGACTTCCCTGTAGGAGGTACCCGTTAACATATACCTCCCCTATAGCCTTAAACCTATACAGTAGCTTAATAACCATAGACTACACTCCCTCTTACCTAATAGAGAGTGGCTTCTATTAACAATCTACTCGCACCCTTATAGCCTATGGCGAAACAGATTGTTAATCTTATAAAGATGTACACATTAGAATAGTAATACAGTGCTAATAACTATAATGTCTTTAAGTTAAAGCTATAAACCTTTAAGAGGAAGTGTAAGATATTAGATATTAAACAAGAGTAATTAGGCTATGCATTTAAGGTTATGCTTAAAGGGAAAGCCCTCTGATTTTACTTAGATTATCTCTTAAAACCAGAGAACCCTTAAGACTTACTAACTCTAGTTATATAGATAAAAAGAGGTTTAAGACTAAGGATATAAGATAGAGATATCTTCTTAAGTGGCACTAAACCACACTCCGGAAGATTATTAGCAAGAACTAAGATAAATTAAAGATAGAATACTTTAATAAACTTATAGAAAAGCTCTCTATCTTATAACAGGCTATACCTAATGTGGGTTAATCTAAACAAGCCCTCTAGAACTAGATTATAAACGCCTGCAACGGAATCCTAGAGTGTAAGAGCTGTATTACTAACCCTCCTATTGAAAACGGAAGGGGAATCTAGCTAGAGGGATAGGAAGACCTCTCTAATAGATTCTGACGCGGCGGCTTCTAGATTCACTCTAATACGACGATTCTTCAAGATATAGAGCTTTGATAGTTGAATGTAGTTGATTTCTAGCAATACGGACGATCTGACGAGCAATGAGAGGATTCTACTGAGTCCCCTCATAGACCTACCGACCATATTGGCAGAACTAGGTCGCCAATAGGGTCTCGCGAGCTACTTTTTATTTTCCGCATAATTCATTTGTATGGGAAAAGTAAAAATCGACTCACGGCCATACAAACTAGACGCCCGTGTGGCCCAACTAAGCACTTTAATAAACAACCCTATTAATAAAATATACCATAAAATCCAGAATAAATCAAGGATTCGAATAGTATACGTCAGCCTTTTATACGACTACTAGTTCCCTAGTTACAGTCGATTTTAGCTTCCCTATAGGGTAACCTAGTCGGCTTAGTCATACAAGCCTGTGGGTTGGTTGTGTGCAGGAACGCAGGTCACAGCCAAAGCTGCAAGCAACGCTGCAAGCAACGCCTTGTAACCAACGTTGCAACAACGCAACTAGGCAACTAGTGGGCCTATAAAATAGTGCTATAAATAGCATTATTTTAACACCTCCTAATAGCCTCTAATAGTTCTGTGAATAGGTATAGATAACTATTTATCTTATTACAGAAGAATCCAGTAGCTAATATTAATTCCCTACTAATACTAAAACCCTAGACTAATTCTAGACTAATAGGAGGTATAATAGCAAAGGAAAAGAGTTATAATACCCTCCCTAAAGGCACAAAGGAATATAGGGACCCCCTGTTTAAGGAAGTGCTATATATACGGAAAAGAGGGATATTAGTTAACAAAGCACTCTAAGGAGGAATAGAAGAGGGCATACTAGCGGTTTAAGAACTACTATATAGTTAACTCCTCTTTATCCTTATAAGCTTTATATAACTTATTCCTCGCATAGTATAAAGGAAGCCTTAGTCTAAACCCTGCTTCTTAACCCTCCGAAAATAACAAGGTCACTTAGTATATAGTAAGCCTTAGCTTTAACAATAAAACCAAAGGGAAAGATAGATTAGTGCCTACAAGCTTCTTTACCTATAGTATAACGCTTAATAGCTAAAGAACAGTTAAGATTCTCACTAACTAGGCAATAATGCATAGATTAAGCGAAAAGAGCCCTTTTAATGTAAGGATAGCTAATAAACCTCCTTATATATTCCTGCTTAAAGACCGCTACTTATCTAAGGTCTTCTAAGGCATTATGCCAGATACTAGGGCAGCCTAGTATTTAACGGCAGGCTATTTATAATTCATCGTATTATAATAAATAATACTAAGGATTTAACTTAATAAAGCAAGAGCTAGGGAAGCGGTTATTAGATTTAGAGGAGGCACGCTAATTATCTCGCTTAGAATAGCTAATATGCCTACTCCCTTTAGTAAGATTATATTCTATATAATACCTATAAACACCCCTTTCTTGCTATGCCTTAATGATATAGGCTGATTAAAGATTAATTTTATTACCACTAAAAACATCTTGTAGTAAGGAAGTATTAAAGTTTCCCTAGTATATAAATAGGGGCACGTGTAAATGCTGTTAATGTAGAATAAGGCGTTAATAGCATGGAATCACCTAACTAAAGTCAAATTGTGGTAATTGCATTGCTAATTTAGTTATCTATTAGTTCGCTAGCTTTACGATCTCCTATATAACTTAGGGCACAAGATTGAGATCAATACTATTAAAGCAGTAATAAGGGTTTGCCACTAATATTAAATAAACGCGGATAGCCCCTATTACTTTAAGTTTACCCTTAAGGACAAATATACCTTTAACTTTAAAGTAATAGTAAATATTATATACCTTAATAGTAACTACCTAACCCTTTATACTATTAATGTAGCTACGGCTTTTAATGTAGCAAGATTCCTTAAAGATATCTCGGCTAAATTAACATAGGAAGCTCTTAAGGTGTACTAGATTAATATATACTAAGGACCTCTAGATTGGATTATTACTAATGCTAGTACAAACTTCCGCGGTAAGGAGTTCTATTAATTTGCAGCGTTAATATTAATCTCCGTTAAAGAGGTTCTTATTAAGGCACACCATAGCATTAGAAAGGTTAAAAGATATTATAAGCTACTCCAAAGGGCCTATAATATTATCCGGCAGGAATGCCTAATAACCCCTAAGCTAGTTGCCCTGCAAATAGCTGTAAAAGCCCTTAATAACACTATAGGACTAAATAGCCTTATTCTAACTCTCCTTATCTTTAGTGTATACCTACGTATAACTAGCAAATCCCCTCTATCACTAGATATCTTACAACGCGTTATTGCTGTATAAAAGGTAATAAAGGAGATTAAATGCTTACATACTATCTAGAAAGTTAATAAAGCCCTTACTACAAGGAATAGCCTAGATATAGCAAAGACCCTTAACCTCCCGCTTAGATTACTAGTCTAAGTGTAGCGCGAAGGCAACGGTTAGCAAGGCCTATATAACCTCCTCTTTATTAATAGAGAGACCTGCACGCTTAATCTCCTATAAGGCCTAAAAACCTTCTAGTTAACCTCTATTAGGCCTTATTACGCAGATCCTAATAGAGAAGTCCTAATACCTTAAGAATAGCTGCCTAAGGAAGAAGGGCAAGAGGCTTAAGATAAACTAGTAGGTAAGGTCCTAGAGGTCCTACTAAAGAGAAGGCTAGGTAGACCCTGTAAGAACCCCTAGCAATCATTAATAAGACTAACGTGTTTATATTAGCAAAGGAGAAAGCTAACCTTAACCTTGCAATCCGATTGCGTAAGGAAGGCATTATCATAACCCTAGGAGAGCCCTTTAAGCTCTTTACTAAGGCTAAAATTAATACCTTAATTAACTAAGGCGTGTTCAAATTCACAACCTTTAACAAGAAAGAGCATAGTAGTGTAAGGATCTTTAACTCCCACATTGTTAACAAGGTAAAAGGGAAGATAAGCTAGCTATATAAGAAATCACAGCTTATTATCCAAGGCTTTAGCGATAAGGTAAAACAAGACATCCTAACACAAGCCCTAACAATCCAACAGGCTAGTTAACGCCTTATCCTTACAATAGCTCCCTCGCCAATAAAGAAAGACTTTGTCTTATGGATTTGCAATATTACACAAGCTTATATTTAATCACGAACCCTATTAAACAAAACAATCCTTGCCAGGCTCCTAATCCAAATCCGCGACTAATACCCTAATAGAATGATTATAAGGGTAATTAAGCCTCTCTACAGCATTGCAGAGGCTAGAATGCATTAGTGGGTCACATACCATAGGCATTATAGAGAGAAGCTCTAGATAAAGACCTCTATATATAATCTATGCCTACTAGTAATAAAGAAGGAAAGCATTAAGTTCGCATATATAAGTATACAAACTAATAACACATTAGGGCTATTAGATAAGGAGTTCTCTAAAAGGAAGAAAAGTAACTAACCACTATAGCCTTTACGGTAAAGCTAAAGCAATTCCTAATAGAGAACAACCCCTTACCTTTAACAGAGGTATTATTAAAATAGCGGCTAATGTGGCTATCTCCTCTAATAAAAGGGCAAAGCAGTAAGCTTAATGTAATTCCGCTAATAAACGCAAAGCAAAAGTATATTAAATAACAAGCTTAGGGCGCTTATATTGCCTTAATCTATTAACCGGAAGCTTGCTACAATCTATCTATTACCGCTTAACACTAGGAACTAATAATTAAGAATGTCAAAGCCCTTAACCGCTAGATCTAATAGCAGATAGATAACCTAGAGAGAGGCCTAATGTTTATTCTAATTAACCTTGCTAAAGCGAAGCTATACACCTTTATAGATAGGTCCTTTATAAATAATTAGGACCTTACTTTGTAACTTAGCTATATTTTAATTATAGCTAATAAAGACTACAAGGACAGCGAGTTCACGATCAAAGGCAACATCGTGCACTTCAGCTTAACTAAGAGCAAAAGAGTCATATAAAGTATACTTGCCTCCGAGGTCTACAGCATGGTAGCTAGCGTTAATATAGCCCACGCGATTACAACAACCCTTAGATTAATCACGGACTAATTAAACATACTCAAAACCCCGGTTATAGTATATATAGATTTATACTCCCTATATAAATGCCTTATTAAGCTTAGTACTACTAAGGAAAAGCGCCTAATAATTAATATCATAGCCCTGTGGCAGTTATATAAACGCCGCAAACTCTACGAGATCTAGTGGATTAATAAAGCTAATAACTTAGCTAACGCCTTCACAAAGGCATTGCTAAATAAGGCGCTAGAGTAGTTTATCTCTAGTAACTGGATAATAATCCGGATAGAAGGGTAGGTAACCCGCGTAGAAGAGGGTTACTATAGGTAATAGTATTAGGAATTAGCCCTAATACTATAAGGAGGAAAATCCCCTAAGGAAGAAGGAGGAGGAACTACAGCCCTTATTAGGCATCTTATGCCTAGAACTACAGCCCTTATTAGGTCAGGTTATAAGAGCTACTCTAATTATCACCCCTAACCCAGTAAGGGCTACTAGAGACCTATTAGGGCCCTGGTGGCTATGGCGGAGGAACTGTCACAGCCCCTGTGTTATGTACACTAAGCACAGGGAAGCGAAGACTGTAATAGTGGATAGGGCAGGGGGCGAGGATTAGCGCGCGGATGTTATTTATAATATAAGAATTAAAAGGCTGCGGTTAGAGGCCTGCTTAGCCTTTAGAAGAATTATTAGTAATAGAGTGTTGTTTTTTCTTATTTCCCTTTACCACACACTTATATAGGGTTTTTATTAAGTTAATCCCTTCCATATTTATCCGCTACCTACTTTACCTTATTCCCTTTCTTTTCTTTTCTCTTCTACTATTAATATTATGCATTAATAATTGTGTTAAAAGAGAGAGTTCCTAGTGTTAGAATAAGCATAATATTAATCGCGCTTAACAGCAGCAATTGTAGCCGGAAGAAGGTCGGCCTGCGCGCGCCTCGCGTGCGCGCGCGACCCCACTTTCCGATTCACAGTTAGGCCCTGTGATAGGGCAGGGCTTGCACCACGTGACCCACACGCACAGCTGCCAGTTTTTCACCTCACGAGAGTGCCCTTACTTTTTGACCTCTCTTTTCCCTCTTTCTTCGATAGCTTAGAATAGATAATTAATAACGATACTATTCTCGGAGCTCACACATTACGACCCTGCGTAACCAACAAAAAGCTCTAATAACAAAGATGCCTAGGATATGGCTAAAGCCTTTATTAAAGAATCTAGTAAGATCAAAAGCAAGCCAACAGTTATACAATTCTTTATAAGTGCTATAAAGCTAGTGAACGGAGGTAATATCTTCTAAAACCTTAGAAAGGAAGCCCTCTAGCATACTCTCCGTAAGGAGGATCCGTTTAGGCCCTAGTTAACCGCTTACATATTAAAGGAACGCTACTCTAACGAGGTATTCAGAGGTATCATTCCTAATACTAGGGCGGCAGGCTTCTTAACAGCTGGAATTAACTAGGCTAAGGCCCTAGTGAAAAGGATGCCCTCTTTAACAATAAAACCTATTAAGAGGCAACGAACCGTTAAATTTAGCGCTAGATCAGCAACATTAGTGGGAATCTTAAAGGTTCTTACGGTCTTTAGCCCTATTACGTTTCATGTTATTAATATAAGCACACTATTCTTATACAGCATTAATAACATAGATAACATAAGGGTTAAGATTAATAACCTTAAGAACGTGCTAATTTAAGGCAATTAAAGGGTGCTAATTATTAGGAAATAGGGATATCCGTGGTGGACTCTAGAAGCCACAGAAGTAATAGCCTACTTTCTCTTAGAAAAGCAAATTCATTAGCTTTATTAATGATTTAGACATCTATTGAAAATGGAAGGGAATCTAGCTAGAGGGATAGGAAGACCTCTCTAATAGATTCTGACGCGGCGGCTTCTAGATTCACTATAATACGACGATTCTTTAAGATATAGAGCTTTGATAGTTGAATGTAGTTGATTTCTAACAATATAGACGATCTAACAAGCAATGAGAGGATTCTACTGAGTCCCCTCATAGACCTACTAACCATATCGGCAGAACTAGGTCGCTAATAGGGTCTTGCGAGCTACTTTTTATTTTCCGCATAATTCATTTGTATAGGAAAAGTAAAAATCGACTCACGGCCATACAAACTAAACGCCTGTGTGGCCTAACTAAGCACTTTAATAAACAACCCTATTAATAAAATATACTATAAAATCCAGAATAAATCAAGGATTCAAATAGTATACGTCAGCCTTTTATACGACTACTAGTTCCCTAGTTACAGTCGATTTCAGCTTCCCTATAGGGTAACCTAGTCGGCTTAGTCATACAAGCCTGTGGGTTAGTTGTGTGCAGGAACGCAGGTCACAGCCAAAGCTGCAAGCAACGCTGCAAGCAACGCCTTGTAACTAACGTTGCAACAACGCAACCAGGCAACTAGTGGGCCTATAAAATAGTGCTATAAATAGCATTATTTTAACACTCCCTCTAGAAAAGTATGAGGTAACTAATTCAATACCTAAACTTAGCTCTTTAATAGATATCTAAGTTAACCATAAATTCAATAATAAATCCAATAACTTTTAGACTTAAATCAATAACTTTTTAACTTAAATCAATAACTTTTCAACGGAATTCCAGTGTTTTTGTTGATTTTGATTTTTCGACTTTTTGGTTGATTTTCCTTTTTAAAGCTAGGCCTTTGTATTCGTAAGGCCTAATAGTTAGATAAATTGTTGAAATTTATCATTAGGCAGGGGCTTAGTTAAGCCATCTGCAGGCATCTCCTTAGTATTAATGTAGATAACCTTAGCTATACCCTTCTGTACCTTTTCTCTAGTATAGTTGAATTTTAGCAGGGTATGCTTTGTTCTGCTATAAAGAGCAGGGTTATTAGCGGTAGTAATAGCGCCTTATTTATCACTAAAAATCGGAACTAGAGGTGCTATAGGCAGCTTTATCTTATTAAAGAGACTATAAAGCCACTCTAGCTCCCTAATAGCTTCACATAGAGCATCTGATTTAGCCTCTAATGTAGATAAAGCTATCGTGGTTACTTTCTTTGATTTCCAGCTAATAAGTCCTTCAGCTAGCTTATAGAGATAAGCATAGGTTGATTTTAAGGACTTATTACCCGCGAAGTCGCTATCACAAAAGCCAATAAGGGTTACAGAGGCTTTAGTAGCAGATTTAGACCTTCTATAAGTTATAGAATAACTCATAGAGCCTAGAAAATATCTAAGCAAATGTTTAGAGGCATTTAAATGCTCTATGTATGGCTTAGATAGTGCTGTGGAAAGCCACTGAACCGGAAAGGCAATATCAGGTCTTGTAAGGAGCATTAAGTATATAATAGTTCCTATAATACTCTGATATAGCTTGTGATCAGGGGGAAAGAGGCTTAGTTAAGTGATTAGCTGCCTATTTTATAATTCCGGGTTAGAGTGGAATTTTAACAGGCCTAGCATCTTTTATATTAAATCTTTCTAAGGCTTTAGAAATGTACTAGGACTAGTGGATAGTTAAGGTCCCTTTCTTTCGATTTCTAGTGATTTAAACGCCTAGGAAAAATTCAGCTAGCCCACGATCTTCTATAGGATAAGCTTTATATAATAACTTCTTTAGCCTATTGATATAAGCTAGATCCGGACCTATAAGAAGACAGTCATCCACATAAGTCGCTATATATGTAGATGTAGTTAGGTTAAAGAAGATAGCTGGGTCAGATATAAGGGGTGGAAGCCTAGTTTCCGAAGAAGGTCCTTTAAAGCCTACTGCCACTCTCTAGAGCTTTGTTTTAATCTATATAAAGCCTTTTATAGGAAAATAACTTGCTTTTAAGAGGGTTTATAACCGTATTTTTAAGTAGTTTAGTTATTTTAGGCGTAGTGGCTTCGGCAAAATCAGCAAATCTATCAGGGATTTGCATATAAATAGCTTCCTTTAGCGAGCTATTTAGAAAGGCCCCTATAAAATCAACCTGTTCAACTTCCCAGTTATTACAAGCCGCTAGGGCTAGTATATCCGCTAACTAGGGGAATGCTAGTTGTAGCATAGGTTTCGATATAATCTTGACCTTCTATCTGCATAAAGCCTTTAGCAACGAGTCGGGCCTTGTGTTTTAAAGGATTATTTTCTTTATCCTTTTAAGCTTATAAATAAGCCTATTCTTTAGAACCCTCTGGCCCTTAGGAATTTAGTCTATCCCTATAAATTTGAAGATTCTAGCAGCTAGAAGCTGCTTAAATTCGTTAAAAGTTGCATTTATCCATTTCTGACTATCCTTACCGTTCAAAGCTTGTTTCCATGTCTTAGGGGTGTCGGAATCGTTATTAGGAGATAACGATTTAGCCTTTTCTTGTGCCTTAAAGCATATCTTCTTAACGAAAGAAGATATATTGAAATCATTAATATCCATAGAATCAGGATCAGTTAAAGAATCCGAATCTGAAAACGGTTTTTCGATAGCACCCTTATTAGGGGCGCTAGAGCTTAGGCTTTCTAGGGGTAGCGCTGGAGGCGTTACTGGCGCTGCGGGCGCTAGAGGCTTTGGATAGCTATCCTAAACCTCTAGATTATCTCGTGAGATATCGGCTTCTCCCTCTGAAGGATAGCTCCCTAAAGGCTTAGGGGACCCTACAGAGCTTATATCCTCTATAATTTTAACAAAGCTAGTCTTGACAACTAACCTTTTAGAGGGTATATAAACAAGATAAACGCTGGAACCTAGAGTAGCAAGTAGCCGGCCAGGGATAGTCCTAGGGCTAGCTTCTAAAGCTTTGATCTCTGCTCTGGAGGTATTAGAACCTCACAATAAGACCCTATAGCCCTAATTTTCGAAAAATCAGGCTTATAGGAGGTCTCAGGCTCTAAGTCAGCTAGATATAGCTACTTAGGGGTTAGGGGCTTAGTTGTATTCGCGGTGATGTTAACTAAGTCCACTATGGCTAGAAGGATGTAAGACTATAGATATAAGGGCAGCTTAGACCACTGAAGTGTAGCTCTAAGCCGGTCTAGGATAACCCTAATAGCCCTCTTAACTAGCCCATTCTGTTTGTGAATATAAGGGCAAGAGGTGCTAAAACAAATTCCTTTAGAAGATAACTATAACTAAAGTTCGTTGTTAATCTCAGTGCCTCCGTAAAAGTGAAGGTGCCTAGGATACGCGTTATATCGGTTTTTCAGGGCCTTAAAGAAGCCCTTAATAGCTATATAAAGGGTCTGACCTTCTTTATTAGCTAATAGAAAACACTATTTATACCAGGATTTTCGATTAATAAGGATAAGGACTAGGGCCTTCTTATTATGCGGTATAGGTTCGATTTTAACCGTATCTCCCTCTAGAATATCTAAAACTCTAGGGGGTCCTGAATAGGTCTTTTAGTAGGTCTTCTAATAGCCTTTGATTGTATATAGGCTATGCAGTTAAAATCCTTTTCTTTAATTGCGGAAAAATCAGGGATCCCTTTAGCTAATTTTAAAGACTTCTTTAGTAAAGGGAGGCCAATGTGGCCTAATCAAATGTGCTAAAGAAGGGCTAAATCTAGTAACTTCTTGTAACTAGAATCTAGCTTTTCAGGGCTATTATCCCTTAGCTCCCTCTGTTGCCAGGCCTCTTAAGAATCACAGGCCTCTGGGGGTAATAGACGGCCACTATTGTCACCCAAGTCATTAGGGTATGGACCTTCTAAACCCCTATAGAAGGTGCCTGACTAGGAGGAGCTTTGGTGGGATATAGGGCTAAATCTTTGTCTTCTTTAGAGTCTAATTCTTCGATTCGTTAATATTCCTCGGGATTAAATGCTGGCTGCGGAATTTGAACCTCTATAGGGTAGGAAAACCCTAATTTAGTCTTATAGGCTCTTTGGTTATAAAATTAAGAGCCTATAAAGGAGAGGTGGGTTAAATGCTTGTAAATCTTAGGAGTGGCTTGCCCTTAATCTACAAAAAGAAGCCGTGTTTAGCAGGTTCTAATAACCTATAGGGGCTTTTATCGGCTAGGAAAAGCTAATCTTTAGCTAGATAACCTCCCTTTAGATAGTGGGATAACCCGCTAACTAGGTTAGTATCTATACCTGGGAAATATAAGGCATTTAGCAGAGCTAAAGGCCTATATTCTAGTGGATTTTTCTTGACCAGAACGTTAAAAACAGCGGTGCCTCTTCCTTTAGGATAGATAGGTCCTCCTGCTGTAATTATAGGGCTAGTTTGACCTTTCTTAAGAGGCTTAAAGTCCCTAAAGAAAGCCCTATTATTACAAATGTGACAAGAAGAACCTGTATTATATAAAAGGGAGTTTTTAACCACATCATTAGAGTAGCTAAAAGTAGGCTTAGTAGTAGTGTTACTAGTAGTAGTGGTACTAGAAGTATCCAAATCAGATTTAGAATCACTGCTATCCTCACTACTAGACTTGCTAGAATCTAGTTCTTTAACGTATCCTGTGGCTAGGCTATAGCCTAATATAAAAGCAGCTTCTTTTCCTTTATCCTTTTCCCTATTACTACTCTTCTTCTTCTGCTTTTTCTTCTTAGAGGCTTTAGAAGGGTTTGAATCCTTCTTATCCTGCTCTTTAGTGGCGTTTGTAAAGTCCTTCTTAGTGTTAGGATTAGAGGATTTCTTCTCCTAGTCCTTAGAATTTCCCTTATTATTAGAAGCCTTATAACTAAGAGCTTTAGCTATAGGGGAGGTTTTATCCCTCTGTTCTTCTAATAAATCTGCCATAAGGAACTATAAATTTAAGGTATTTATAGGCAGTCCCTATGCCCTAGAAGCTCTGATAGTAAATCTTTGTCTCTTAGCCTAACTAGGGAAGGTCTGCTTTAATGCATTAATATAATAATTTACTTAATCAATAGGTGCGATCTCTACACTACAGAGTTATAGTCTAGCTAGTAAATTATTAAAATCAGCATTAAAAGCCTCTAAAGATCCCTTATAATTTAAAAAATTTAGGGAGTGGTAACTAGCGTATAGCGTACCTCGCTGGATTTCAGCACTCTGCGAATAATGCCTAATAAGGACTTTATAGGCTTCTTTAGGGATTTTTGCTCATATATAGCTGCCTAAGGTCCAGATTAATAGCTATCTCTTAATATTATTAAAAGGATAGCTTAATCACAGTTAGCTAGATGGCCTACTAGGCTTGGATTATCTATGAATTCAGGTAATCCTAGGGCTCTAAATTAAATGCTTAGGGCTTGCTTCCACTGATTATAATTTTCAGGGCCTTTTAGCTTAGCTCCCTTTGGAATAGAGTAAACCTTCTTATTTAGCTCCTTAATAGCGCCTGTATTAAAGGCAGCTTATAAGTTACTAGAAGGTAAACTCGTAGAAATAGTAGCAGGTAGGTCTTCTACTAGGACCTTAGTATTTTCTTCCCTTAGTCTAGTAGAATCCTAAAGACCTTAAATAGCAGTCATGGTTTACGTTAATTTATCTAATAGATTATTGATGCTAGCCTTGGTTTTTAGCCGTTTTAACTTGCTATATTTAATAAAATCTGTTAAAGTCTTGCCTTATTATTCAATTTGGCTCCGAGAGGCTCGGTTCCTAGGCGAGTTAGAAGCGGAAGAGTACCCCTAAGGGACAGGACTTACGGGGGAAATAGACGACGACATAACGCAGGACGACAACGACGAGGATTATAACGTGAACTACAACAATAGTCAGCAACCGCACCAAATCCGACCCGGAATTGCACTGGCAGACAAAAAGGCATAAACAAACCTAAGAGAAGATAGATAACGAGGAAAGAAAAGAGGGTAGAATCCCGCAGGGGAATTGCTTCCTTTTATATATGTGAGGGGGTAAAGTGATTCACTATAGTAACGTTAAAAGTAAAGCACAAGGAAAAGTGAAAAAGATATCATAAAACAGGCGTATAAGCGAAACCGATCCTTAACCGGATCGGACCTAGCCTTACCTCCCTATATATAACTAAAAGCAAGTGCTTAGGGTTTATAACACATCTGGGTTAGAAGCGGACTAGACTTAGCTGAAAAGTGGGGCTACGGAAGAGTTAGCAAAAAAGTGAAAAATTGTGAGGATCCTACCACATTAGAATTCACCTCCTATTAGAAAAAGCAAGGAGGCCTAAGACAGAGCTGCCCTAGGCCTATAAGCGCACTAGAAGGAGCGAATCCTTCCTCTTAAACTTGGATTTTACGGATTTTAGGGATAAGGCTAGCGAGAGCTAGCTATAACTTTCTATAACAGGAAACTTGTTAAGCGGCACAGCCCCGCCACAGGGACAGTGCTAACCTAAACACAGAAGTAAGAGGGTTTTTCTCCCCATTTATGGGTTTTCCTGTCAACTAACTAGCCGGAGTACTAGTACTAGCAAATATATAGCTAGCTAGCGTATCCAATATATATATATATATTCAATTTGGCTTTGTAGTTATAAAGCGCTAGCCTAAACAGCTAGTTAACCTTCTATATCCATCCTATCAGGGTCCCTAGGGGGCTAGAAGGGCCTATAGCAGGGCCCTTACCCTTATAATTAGGCGGTGCCATCTTCAAAAAATTCCTGTGCAAAATCTCCAAATTTGTTCCTATTACAAATAACGCGCGCTAGAAATTAGTTATAATGCAATCTGCTTGCGCACGTAAAATACGTGGCAGGGCTGTTTAAAAGGGTGCCCCTTAAGGTCTAAAAGTAGGTTTACGGTATGCGCGGGCAGAAAAAGCCAGAGAAAATTCTTAGGGAGAAAATTTTCTTAACACCAAAAATAACGGATAGGAATTATAGGTATTACAGAAGCCACAACGCAACGTAACGTAATGTATAGTGCGTGTAACGTAGTGCAATAGGTCAAAAAGCCTAGTATAGATATACTAGATATCCAATAATTCAAAGGATGCAGCATATTTACTATTGTAAATAATATTAATGTAACGGTCGTGATAGTGAATAGAATTACTAAAAAGAGGTTGTGGTTGTAACTAGATAGTTACGGTTGTAATATGGTGGTTGCAGGTGCGGCTGTAAATGAATTTAACACTAAGGGTCTGGTGTTGCAATGCGGGGTGCTAGGGGATAAAAAGCTTTAAATTCTAGCGGTTTCCTTCGTAATCTAAGAGCCTATAGGTATAGTAAAGAGTAACTAGTACCTAAAATTAAGCAGTAATCGCAGTAGAATAGCGTAGTAATGTAGTAATTCTATAGGCCTTCCAGGCTTATAACCTATTGAAAATAGAAGGGGAATCTAGCTAGAGGGATAGGAAGACCTCTCTAATAGATTCTAACGCGGCGGCTTCTAGATTTACTATAATACAATAATTCTTTAAGATATAAAGCTTTGATAGTTAAATGTAGTTAATTTCTAGTAATACAGACAATCTAACAAGCAATAAGAGGATTCTACTAAGTCCCCTCATAGACTTACTAACTATATCGGCAGAACTAGGTCGCTAATAGGGTCTCGCGAGCTACTTTTTATTTTCTGCATAATTTATTTATATAGGAAAAGTAAAAATCGACTCACGGCCATATAAACTAGACGCCCGTGTGGCCTAACTAAGCACTTTAATAAACAACCCTATTTATAAAATATACTATAAAATCCAGAATAAATCAAGGATTCAAATAGTATATGTCAGCCTTTATACAACTACTAGTTCCCTAGTTACAGTCGATTTCAGCTTCCCTATAGGGTAACCTAGTCGGCTTAGTCATACAAGCCTGTGGGTTGGTTGTTTGCAAGAACGCAGGTCACAGCCAAAGCTGCAAGCAAACGCTGCAAGCAACGCCTTGTAACCAACGTTGCAACAACGCAACTAGGCAACTAGTGGGCCTATAAAATAGTGCTATAAATAGCATTATTTTAACAACTATATTTAACTATCTTAGCTCTTAAAGTGAATTATCTATTGTGGTTTAGTTATCTATAGGTCGCAGCGCCCTTTATTACGCTAGCTATCTAGGAATTACTAGGGAGGTCTTCCTATCCCTCTAGTATATTCCCCTTCCTATTTTTAATAGGTTATAAGCCTGGGAGGCCTATAGATTAACTTTATTACACTGCATTATTCACTGCGATTGCTAGATTTTTAGCTATTAGTTATGGTTTTACTATACTGTGAGCTCTTAAGATTATGAAGGAAAACCGCTAGGGTTTAAAGCTTTTCATTGCCTAGCACCCCGCATTATAATACTAGACCTTTAGTGTTAAAATTCACTTACCGCACCTGTAATATAATTTATTGCAACCATTACCTGTGATTTTATTTATAACCGCGACCGTTATTAATATTATCTACGCTATAGATACGCTACACTTCCCTTAAAATCACTTCGGA
Organism: Epichloe glyceriae; assembly: GCA_023658535.1. Taxonomy (NCBI): domain Eukaryota; kingdom Fungi; phylum Ascomycota; class Sordariomycetes; order Hypocreales; family Clavicipitaceae; genus Epichloe; species Epichloe glyceriae. The sequence goes on along the minus strand of CP098294.1, from coordinate 1,440,213 downwards.
CTTTTTAGTATATCTTATACTAAGCTTTTTGACCTATTATATTACGATATATTGCATTGCACTGCATTGCGCTACGCTATACGTTCTATATTACCTATTATTCCTATCTGTAGCTCTTGGTATTATAAAAATTTCTCCCTAAGAATTTTCACTGGCCTGTTTTTGCCTGCGTATACCTTTAACCCACTTTTCTAGCTAGAGGGGCTCCCTTTTAAATAGCCCCGCCACGCATTTTACGTGCGCAAGCAGATTACATTATAACTAATTTTCTAGCACACGTTATTTGCAACAGGAAGAAAGTCAGAGATTATATATAGGGGTTAAAGATAGCGCCACCTAATTTTAAGGGAAAGGGACCTGGGGCAGGACCTTCTAACCCTAACCCTAACCCTAACCCTAGTAACCCTGGGGACCTATGTTAGATAGATATAGAAGGTTAACTAATGGCTGCCTAAGCCAGCCCTTTATAACTAGAAATGCAGAGGCAAATTAAGCAATAAGGCAAGACCTTAACTGAATTTATTTAGCATAGTAAGGATAATTGTATTAAAAACAAGGCTAGTATTAATGATCCTTTAAGTAAATTAACGCAAACCATATCTGCTATACAAGGTCTTTAGACCTCTTCTATTAGACCTAAGGAAGAAAATACTTAGGTACCTATAGAAGGTCTGTTAGCCACTAAATCTTCACCTACGCCTGTACTATCTTCTGCTAGTAACCTTGAAGCTGCTTTTAATAGAAGCGCTATAAAGGAACTAAATAAGAAAGTACACTCTATTCCTAAGGGAGCTAAGCTAAAAGGCCCTGAAAACTATGATTAGTGGAAGCAAGCCCTAAATATATAATTTAGAGCCCTAGGATTACCTGAATTCTTAGATAATCTAAGCATATATATATATATATATTGTGTACGCTAGCTAGCTATATATTCGCTAGTACTAGTACTCCAGCTAGTTAGTTAACAGGGAAAACCTATAAATAGGGAGAAAAACCCTCTTACTTCTGTATTTAGGTTAGCACTGTCCCTATAGCAGGGCTGTGCTACTTAATAAGTTTCCTGTCATGGAAAGTTATAGCTAGCTCTTACTAGCCTTATCCCTAAAATCTGAGTTTAGGAGGAAGGATTTACTCCTTCTAGCGCTTATAAGCCTAGGGTAGCTCTGTCTTAGGCCTCCTTATGTTTTCTAGTAGGAGGTGAATTCTAGTGTAATAGGATTCTTATAATTTTTACTTTTTACTAACTCTTCTATAGCCTTACTTTTTAGCTAAGTCTAGTCCGCTTCTAACCTAGGTGTGTTATAAACCCTAAGCACTTACTCCTAGTTATATATAGGGAGGTAAGGCTAGGTCTAATCTAGTTAAGGATTAGTTTTACTTGTACGCCTGTTTTATAATGTCTTTTTTACTTTTTCTTATGCTTTACTTTTAACGCTACTATATATATATATATATATATTGGATACGCTAGCTAGCTATATATTTGCTAGTACTAGTACTCCGGCTAGTTAGTTAATAGGAAAACCCATAAATAGGAGAAAAACCCTCTTGCTTTTGTGTTTAGGTTAGCACCGTCCCTATAGTAAGGCTATGCTACTTAACAAGTTTCCTGTTATAGAAAGTTATAGCTAGCTCTTACTAGCCTTATCCCTAAAATCCGTAAAATCCGAGTTTAGAAGGAAGGATTCGCTCCTTCTAGTGCACTTATAAGCCTAGGGCAGCTCTATCTTAGGCCTCCTTACTTTTCTAATAGGAGGTGAATTCTAATGTAGTAGGATTCTCATAATTTTTTTACTTTTTACTAACTCTTCTATAGCCTTACTTTTTAGCTAAGTCTAGTCCGCTTCTAACCTAGATGTATTATAAACCCTAAGCACTTACTTTTAGTTATGTGTAGGGAGGTAAGGCTAGGTCTGATCTAGTTAAGGATTGGTTTTGCTTATACGCTTATTTTGTGATGTCTTTTTCACTTTTCCTTATACTTTACTTTTAACGCTACTATAGTAAATTACTCTACCCCCTTATATATATAAAAGGAAGCAATTCCCCTGTGGGATTCTGCCCTCTTTTCTTTCCTTATTATCTATCTTCTCTTAGGTTTATTTATGCCTTTTTGTCTACTAGTGTAATTCCAGGTTAGATTTAGTGCGGTTACTAACTATTATTATAGTTTATATTATAATCCTTATTATTATTATCCTTTATTATATTATTATCTATTTCCCCTGTAAGTCCTATCCCTTAGGGGTACTCTTCTACTTCTAACTTACCTAGGAACTAAGCCTCTCTAAGCGTTATCCTTAAAAGCAGCTGCCTTTAGCTTAGTTAAGGCGGGCTTTAGATAGGGAGCTTTATGTAAGTTATTTTTCCGCTCCTATTTTAAGGCTTTTTCGTTTCTAATTCTAGGTAGTTAGGTAAGCTATAGCAGTTTCAGTGTATTTCGTGTTACTCTCAATCAATGAGGACTCCTGGCCATCAGTGTCACGACGTTATTAGTATAGGCGGCTCCGAGCCGGATAAGTGTCGGTGGCGATTCTGCTAACATTTGGCTAGGTGCTGTGACCAACGCCTGCTTCGATTGTTAGGTTCGTAACAATGGTTGTTGGGCGCGGCTCGCTTTCAGGTCTGCAACGGCCTGGGTAGCGTTCCATACCTCGGATAGTTTGTCGCTAGGGATAAGGCTAGCGATCTTTTCGTAGTATTTTCGTTCTTCTAGGTATTCGAATTAAATCCAATCCGCCTTCGGGTCGTTATCGCATCTCTAGACATTAAACTGTCCTCTGCCTGCGTTCGGGTAGTGGCAGCTCTATGCCAGCCCCCTTTCTCCTTTATTAATTACTATTAGCGTCTCCTCCTCCCACCTGCCTCTAGCTCTGTTATAATATAACATTATAGGAAGGGGTAAAATAGGGTGAGGATTTTGATTATCTTGTTAGTTTGTATTTTAGAGGCGATTCCGGACCTGTAGGGCGGTGCGGAAAGATTCGCAAAGGTGTTTTTTTAACGCTACTATAGTAAATCACTTTACCCCCTTATATATATAAAAGGAAGTAATTCCCCTATGGGATTCTACCCTCTTTTCTTCCCTTATTATCTATTTTCTCTTAGGTTTGTTTATGCCTTTTTGTCTACTAGTGTAATTCTAGGTTGGATTTAGTGCGGTTACTAACTATTATTATAGTTTACATTATAATCCTTATCTTACTGTCCTTTGTTATATTATTATCTATTTCCCTATAAGTCCTGCCCCTTAGAGGTACTCTTCCGCTTCTAATACGCCTAGGAATTAAGCCTCTCTAAGTAATATCCTTAGAAATAGCTAACTTTAGCTTAGTTAAGGTAGGCTTTAGATAGGGAGCTTTATATAAGTTATTCTTCTACTCCTATTTTAAGGCTTTTCTATTTCTAATTCTAGGCAGTTAGGTAAGCTGCGGTAGTTTTAGTGTATCTCCTGTTACTCTTAATTAATAAGGACTCCTAGCTATTAGTGTTATAACGTTATTAGTATAGGCGGCCCTAAGCTGGATAAGTGCTAGTGGTGGTTTTACTAACGTTTGGTTAGGTGCTGTGACTAATGCTTGCTTTAATTATTAGGTTTATAATAATAGTTATATTGAAAATGGGAAGGGAATGTACTGGAGGGATAGGAAGACCTCCCTAGTAATTCCTAGATAGCCAGCGCAATAGAGGGCGCTGCGACCTATAGATAACTAAACCACGATAGATAATTCACTTTAAGAGCCAAGATAGTTGAATATAGTTGATTTCTAGCTAACGGACGGTCTGCGAGCAATGAGAGGATTCTACTGAGTCCCCTCATAGACCTACCGACCATATCGGCAGAACTAGGTCGCCAATAGGGTCTCGCGAGCTACTTTTTATTTTCCGCATAATTCATTTGTATGGGAAAAGTAAAAAAATCAACTCACGGCCATACAAACTAGACGCCCGTGTGGCCTAACTAAGCACTTTAATAAATAACCCTATTTATAAAATATACCATAAAATCCAGAATAAATCAAGGATTCGAATAGTATACGTTAGCCTTTTATACAACTACTAGTTCCCTAGTTACAGTCGATTTCAGCTTCCCTATAGGGTAACCTAGTTGGCTTAGTCATACAAGCCTGTGGGTTAGTTGTGTGCAAGAACGCAGGTCACAGCCAAAGCTGCAAGCAACGCTGCAAGCAACGCCTCGTAACCAACGTTGCAACAACGCAACCAGGCAACTAGTGGGCCTATAAAATAGTGCTAAAAATAGCATTATTTTAACACTCCCTCTAGAAAAGCGTGACATAACTAATTCAATGCCTAATGACTTAGCTCTTTAATAGATATCTAAGTCAACTATAAATTCCAACAAATCAATAACTTTTAACTATAAATCCAATAACTTTTCAACTAGAATTCCAATATTTTGTTGATTTATTATTTTTCGACTTTTTGTTGATTTTATAAAGCTAGCTAGGACTTCGTAAGACCTAGTAATTTAATAAATTGTTGAAATTTATCATAGGGCAGAGGCTTAGTCAAGCCATCTGCAGGCATCTCTTTAGTGTTAATGTAGATAACCTTAGCTATACCCTTCTGTACCTTTTCTCTGGTATAGTTGAATTTTAGCAGGGTATGCTTTGTTCTGCTATGAAGAGCAGGGTTATTAGCAGTCGTAATAGCACCTTAGTTGTCGCTAAAAATCGGGACTGGAGGGGCTAGAGGCAGCTTAATTTCCGTAAATAAGCCATTTAACCACTCTAGCTCCCTGATAGCCTCACATAAAGCGTCAGATTCAGCTTCTAATGTGGATAAAGCTATTGTAGTTACTTTCTTCGATTTCCAGCTAATAGGTCCTTCGGCTAGCTTAAATAAATAAGCATAGGTTGATTTTGAAGAGATCCTATCACTAGCGTAGTCACTATCGCAGAATCCAATAAGGGTCGTAGAGGCTTTAGAGTTTGTAACAGATCTAGACCTTCTATAGGTTATAGAATAACCCATAGTACTAGATAGGTACCTAAGCAGGTGTTTAGCAGCATTTAAGTGCTCTATAAACGGCTTAGATAGCGCTGTAGAAAGCCACTGGACCGGAAAAGCAATATCAGGTCTTGTTAGAAGCATTAAGTACATAATAGTCCCTATAATGCACTGATATAGCTTATGATTGGGGGTGAGAGAGATTTTGTTAGGTGGGTTGCTGCTTGTTTAATAATTCCAGGTTAAAGAGGAATTTGAACGGGCTTAGCATCTTTCAGGTCGAACCTTTCTAGGGCTTCAGAAATGTACTAGGACTAATGAATAGTTAGGGTCCCTTTCTTTCGATTTCTAGTGATTTGAACACCTAGGAAAAATTCGGCTAGTCCACGGTCTTCTATAGGGTAAGCTTTATGCAAAAGCTTCTTCAATCTATTAATATATTTGAGGTCGGGTCCTATTAGAAGGCAGTCATCCACATAAGTCGCTATATATGTGGATGTAGTTAGGTTATAAAAACGGCTAGGTCTGAAATTAAGGGGTGAAATCCGTGCTTACAAAGAAGGTCTTTTAGGGCCTGCTGCCACTCTCTAGAGCTTTATTTTAATCCATATAAAGCTTTTTGAAGGAAAATAACTTGCTTTTAAGCGGGTTTATAGCTATATTTCTTAAGTAATTTAGCTATTTCAGGCGTGGCTTCGGCAAATTCGGTAAATCCGTCTGGGATTTGCATATAAATAGCTTCCTTTAGTAGACTATTTAAGAATGCCCCTACAAAATCGACTTGTTCGACTTCCCAGTCATTAGAAGCTGCTAGAGCTAATAATATTCGCTAACTAGGAGGGATACTTGTGGCAGCATAGGTCTCGAGATAATCTTGACCTTCTATCTGCATAAAGCCTTTAGCAACGAGGCGGGCCTTGTATTTTAGGGGATTATTTTCTTTATCCCTTTTGACTTTATAGACAAGTCTGTTTTTAGGATCCTTCGGCCCTTAGGAACTTGGTCTATCCCTATAAATTTGAAGGTTCTAGTAGTTAAAAGCTGCTTAAATTCGTTAAAAGTCGCATCTATCCATTTTCGACTATCCTTGCTTTTTAATGCTTGTTTCCAGGTCTTAGGGGTGTCCGAATCACTGTTGTTAGTTAATTTAGCCTTTTCCTGAGCCTTAAAGCATAACTCCTTAACAAAAGAAGTTATATTGAAATCGTTAACATCCATAGCGTCTGGATCAGCCAATGGATTACCTATAGGTGCCTTTTAAGGGGCTTCTATAGGGCTGCGGCTCTCTAGGGGACTAGATTTTCAGGCTTTGGATTATCCTGAAATTCTAGATTATCTTGCGAGGGATAACTATCACGAAGAAAGTCATCGATTCCTCCCTCTAAAGGATAACTCCCTAAAGATTTAGGGATCCTTACAGAGCCTATATCCTCTATAATTTTCACAAAGCTAGTCTTGACAACTGACCTTCTAGAGGGTATATAAACAAGATAAACGTTAGAACCTAGAGTAGCTAGTAACCGGCTAGGGATGGTCCTAGGGGCTAGCTTTTGCAGCTTAGATCTCTGCTCCGGAGGTATTAGAACCTCACAATAAGACCCTATAGCCCTAATTTTCGAGAAGTCAGGCTTATAGGTGGTCTTAGGCTCTAAGTTAGCTAGATATAGCTGCTTAGGGGTTAGGGGCTTAGTCGTATTCGCGGTGATGTTAACTAAGTCCACTATAGCTGGAAGGATGTAAGACCAGAGATACAGGGGCAATTTGGACCACTGTAGGGTAGCTCTAAGTCAATCGAGGATAACCCTAATAGCTCGCTTAACTAGCCTATTCTGTTCGTGAATATAAGGGCAGGAGGTGCTAAAGCAAATTCCCTTAGAAGTCAGCCATTGTTGGAGGTTGTTGTTGATTTCAGTGCCTCCGTTAAAATAAAGATGCCTAGGATACGAATTATATTGATTTTTTAATTCCTTAAAAAGCCCTTAATAGCATTATAAAGGGTCTGACCTTCTTTATTAGCTAATGAGAGGCACCATTTATACCGTGATTTTCGATCAATAAGGAAAAGGACTAGGGCCTTCTTATTATGAGGTATAGGTTCAATTTTTACTGTATCTCCTCTAGAATATCTAGAACTCTAGGGGGTCCTGAATAGGTCTTTTGCTAGGTCTTCTAACAGCCTTAGTTTGCGTACAGGCTAAGCAGTTGAAATCCTTGTCTTTGATAGCGGAAAAATCAGGGATCCCTTTAGCTAATTTCGATGATTTCTTTAGTAAGGGGAGCCCTATGTGGCCGAGTCGAATGTGCCAAAGAAGGGCTAAATCTAGTAATTTCTTATAACTAGAATCTAGCTTTTTAGAGCTACTATCCCTTTGCTCCCTATCGTGCCAGGCTTCTTGAGGATTACAGGCCTTAGGGGATTCTAGACGGCCACTATCGTCATCTAACGCATTAGGATATGGACCTTCTAAATCCCCTACAACAGAAGATGCCTGACTAGGAGCTCCGGTGGGATGTAGGGCTGAATTGTCAATATTGTCGTCTTTAGAGTCGATTTCTTTAATTCGCTGATATTCCGTTGGATCCAGGGTAGGCTGCTGTGGAATTTGCACCTCTATAGGGTAGGAAAACCCTATATAAGTCGTATAGGTTGGATGTTAATAAATCCGGGAGCCTATAAAGGAGAGGTGGGTTTGATGCTTGCAAATTACAGGAGTTAGTTGTCCTTTAACTTGCAAAAAGAAGCCGTGTTTAGTAGGTTCTAATAACCCATAGGGACTTTTATTAGCTAGGAAAAGCTGATCTTTCAGAAGATAACCCCGGAGAGATAGTGGGTTAAACCACTAACTAGGTTCGTATCTATGCCTGGGAAATATAGGGCATCTAGCAAAGCTAAAGACCTATATTCTAGTGGATTTTTCTTTACCAGCACGTTAAATACAGCAGTACCCTTCCCTTTAGGATAGATAGGTCCTCCAGCTGTAATTATAGGGCCGCATTCGCCTTTCTTTAGGGGTTTGAAATCCCTGAAGAAAGCCCTATTATTACAAATATGACAAGAGGAACTAGTATCATACAGAAGGGAATTTTTAATTACATTATTAGAGTAATTAAAAGCGGGCTTGGTAGTAGTGTTACTAGTGGTACTAGAGGTATCTGAATCAGATTCAGAATCACTACTATTATCGCTACTAGATTCGTTAGAATCTAATTCTTCAACGTATCCTGTTGCTAGGCTGTAGCCTAAAGCAAACGCGGCTTCCTTTCCTTTCTCTTTAGCCCTAGTGCCACTCTTCTTCTTCTGCTTCTTCCTAGAGGCCTTAGAAGGGTTTAAATCCTTCTTATCCTGCTCTTTCTTAGCGTTAGGTCCTTCTTAGGGGTAGGATTAGATGTGTTCTTTTCCTAGTCCTTAGAATTTCCCTTATTATTATTAGAAGCCTTATAGCTAAGAGCCTTAGCTATAGGGGAAGATTTATCTCTTTGCTCTTCTAATAAGTCCGCTATGAGGAACTGTAAATTCAAGGTATTTACAGGCAGTCCTTGTGCCCTAGAAGCTCTGATAGTGAATCTTTGTCTCTCAGCCTAACTAGGAAAGGTCTGCTTTAATGCATTAATATAATGATTTACTTGATCAATTAGTGCGATCACTACACTGCAAAGCTGCAGTCTAGCTAGTAAATTATTAAAATTAGCATTAAAAGCCTCTAAAGATCCCTTATAATTTGAAAAATTTAGGGAATGGTAGCTAGAGTATAGCGTACCACGCTGGATTTCAGCACTCTGCGAATACTGCCTAATAAGGACTTTATAGGCTTCTTCGGGGACGTCTGCCAGCAGATAGCTGCTTATGGCCCTGACTGACAGCTATCTCTTAATATCATCAAAAGAATAGCCTGGTCAGGGTTAGCTAGCTAACTAGCTATGCTTAGATTATCTAAGAATTCAGGTAATCCTAGGGCTCTAAATTGTATGTTCAGGGCTTGCTTCCACTGATTATAGTTTTCAGGGCCTTTTAGCTTAGCTCCCTCAGGAATAGAGTGTACTTTCTTATTTAGTTCCTTTATAGCGCTTCCATTGAAAGCAGCTTGAAGGTTACTAGTAGAAGATAGTACAGGCGCAGGTGAAGATTTAGCAGCTAGATCTTCTCTAGGTACCTCAGTATTTTCTTCCTTAGGCCTAGAAAAGGTCTGAAGACCTTATATAGCAGACATGGTTTGCGTTAATTTACTTAAAAGATTATTAATACTAGCCTCGTTTTTAATACGATTATCCTCACTATGCTGAATAAATTTAGTTAAGGTCTTGCCTTGTTGCTCAATTTGCCTCTGCATTTCTAGTTGCAAAGGGCTGGCTTAGGCAGCCATAGGTTGACCTTCTATATCCATCCGACTTGGGTCCCCAGGGTTACTAGGGTTAGGGTTAGGGTTAGGATTGGAAGGTCCTGCCCCAGGTCCCTTTCCCTTGAAATTAGGTGGCGCCATCTTCAAAAACCCCTATGTATAATCTCTGACTTTCTTCCTGTTGCAAATAACGTGTGCTAGAAAATTGGTTGTAATGCAATCTGCTTGCGCACGTAAAATGCGTGGCGGGGCTGTTTGAAAGGGAGCCCCTCTGGCTAGAAAAGTGAGTCAAAGGTATGCGCGGGCAAAAACGGGCCGGTGAAAATTCTCAGGGAGAAAATTTTCATAACACTAAGAGCCACAGATAGGAATAATAGGTATTATAGAACGTAGCGTAGCGCAATGCAGTGCAGCGTAATATAATAGGTTAAAAAGCTTAGTATAGGATATACTAAAAGTCCAAAGTGATTTTAAGGGAAGTGCAGCGTATCTATAGCGTAGATAATATCAATGACGGTCGCGGTTGTGAATAAAATCACAGGTAATGGTTGTAATAAATTATATTGCAGGTGTGGTTTGTAGTGAATTTTAACACTAAAGGTCTAGTGTTGCGATGCGGGGTGCTAGGCGATGAAAAGCTTCAAATTCTAGCGGTTTTCCTTTGTAATCTTAAGAGCCCATAGTGTAGTAAAACCATAACTAATAGCCAAAAATCTAGCAATCGCAGTGAATAATGCAGTGTAATAAAGTTGATCTATAGGCCTTCCGGGCTTATAACCTATTAAAAATGGGAAGGGGAATGTACTGGAGGGATAGGAAGACCTCCCTAGTAATTCCTAGATAGCTAGCGCAATAGAGGGCGCTGCGACCTATAGATAACTAAACCACGATAGATAATTCACTTTAAGAGCCAAGATAGTTGAATATAGTTGATTTCTAGCTAACGGACGGTCTGCGAGCAATGAGAGGATTCTACTAAGTCCCCTCATAGACCTACTAACTATATCGGCAGAACCAGGTCGCCAATAGGGTCTCGCAAGCTACTTTTTATTTTCCGTATAATTCATTTGTATGGGAAAAGTAAAAAATCGACTCACGGCCATACAAACTAGACGCCCGTGTGGCCTAACTAAGCACTTTAATAAATAACCCTATTTATAAAATATACCATAAAATCCAGAATAAATCAAGGATTCGAATAGTATACGTCAGCCTTTTATACAACTACTAGTTCCCTAGTTACAGTCGATTTCAGCTTCCCTATAGGGTAACCTAGTCGGCTTAGTCATACAAGCCTGTGGGTTAGTTGTGTGCAAGAACGCAGGTCACAGCCAAAGCTGCAAGCAACGCTGCAAGCAACGCCTCGTAACCAACGTTGCAACAACGCAACCAGGCAACTAGTGGGCCTATAAAATAGTGCTAAAAATAGCATTATTTTAACAAGTTACAATAAGGTAATGTTTCGCGCTATATTTAGGTCTATTTTATTGCTAATCTGCCTCTTAGCTAAATACCATAGGGCATTAAGCTAAGCACTTATAGTTAACGGAGGTCTAGGCTACTATTGCTAGCGGTGCTAAGGTATATGTCTATCTCTAGGGCGATTCTAGGTCTATTTTGCATCTAATGTATGTCTATCTTAGGTTCCTGATAATTATTATAATTATATAAGGAAACTCTATACTAAGAACTAAAGTAAGAAGTAAAGCGCCTTAGTAGCAGGCCTAGATTAGTCTAGGTCTAGTTCTAGTAAGGGCTAGCATAATAAAATAGTGTTCTAGATGCGTTACTTAGACGCTTAAATAGCGGAGATAAACTATCTCCTAGCTGCCTCCCTTCTAGTAAAGGGGCATGCTAAGGTAATAGAGAATGCCATCCCTATTTTAGAGGAGAAGTAATATAATAGACTAGAGCTAGTTTAGGGGCAGCGTAGGGGCGTAGGGGGCCTAATAATACCTAGCATTAGTGGTTTTAATTAAGAATTTGTTCCTTTTTATAGTGATCTTATCTTATTATAACATTAGCCTTGCCCCTCTTATACCTCTAAGCCACCTATTCCCTAGAGTTCTCTTTCTAATCTAGGTATCTATATATTATTATATATCCTCTAGGGGCGGGTTAGTCTTAGTCCTGTTTTGCTTAAGGCAAATGCTAGGTCTTACGCTAGCCTATAGTAGTTAAGTCTCCTAGTTTATATGACCTATTTAGCGATAGTTCTCGCTCGCGTGGGGTTATCTAGGGCTAGCCTCGCCTCCCATTTGTCTCCGGGCTACCTTTAGGGTCTTATATGGTTATAGTTACTATAGCTTGTAATAACGTAATACTAATCTTCCTCTCTATAGCCGCAGCTACATATTAGCGATATTACCCTAGGTATACCTCTATTAAAGAGGAATTTGTTTAGCCTTATCTTCCCTATGCATAGTTATACTATTATTAAAGAGATATATTTATTTAGGTTTATGTGGAACTTTTAGATCTCTTTAGGGTTAGAGTATAGTGGGCGGTCCTTAGTAGGTTCTCTAGCGTGCTAGTGGTGGTTTAGGCATTCTCTATTATACTATGATTCCTATCTCTTATTTCACTTATTATATAAGTTTACGTCTAGCTCTTCTTCCCTTAGTTAGGTGTGTCTACCCCTTTTACAGCGTAGTATAGTCTTAACTAACTATAAGGCGGTTTAGATTATCTCCGCTATCCTATTATTAGTAATTCTCTCTTTAAACCTCTGTTTAACTATATTAAGGTATAGGTTAAGTGGTAGCACTGCTATTTCTGCTTCTAGCTATATAATAGAGGTAGCTTTAAATGCCCCTATAATAACCTAGAGACAGGCTAATTATTTTATTATAAAGTTTTTACTATCCCTCTAGGTTTCTCTCTAGCTTTAGTTAGGGTATAGTATATACTTGCTCTATAGGTAATAACAGGTTAAACTACTTATATATAGAGGAGTCTAGCGTCCCTAAAGTTATATCCCTATACTAAGGCTAATAATGTGGTAAGGGTAAGCCTTTACTAGGCTAATTTTCCCTTAAGGATATTCTTATAAGTGCTCTAGTTAAGTTTTCTATTTACCTATACTCCTAAGAATTAGTAAGACTTTATAGGCATTATCTTCTTATCTCTAAGTTAGACCCTAGTCTAGGGGGTTATTAGGATTTGCTAAAATATATAAGCTTGGTTTTTAAGGGGTTAAACTTTACTCCTACTTCCTTTACTTATTTTTCACATACCTTCTAAGTAGCTTTAAGTCTTTTCTGTGTTTATAATGTGTTTTTTCTAAATACTATAATATTAGTGTTATTTGCAAATCCTATTACTACTATGCTTAGGATAGAGCAGAGGCGTATATATAACTTAGCGAAGTATAGTAAGAAGAGGATAGGGGAAAGTAAGAAGCCTTATAGGGTGCTAGCCTTAATCTTAAATAGTTATAATAAGTCTTTATTAAAGCTAAGCTAGCTTATTTTACCTATAAGGAAGCTTTATATTATTATTACTAGATATAGTAGTACTCCTATCTTAACTAGAGAGTAATAAGGTAAGGGTAGCTAACTCTATTAAAGGCTATAAATATATTTATTTAAGCTAGTAAGGCAATGCTGCCTCTCCCTAGGCCTCTTACACGTATTTTATTAAGGCTCTTATTATAGTTTCTATTAACCTGTTTCTCCTATTGCCTATTTGTAGTTTTAGAAGAAGGTTATTTACCTTAGCGTAGCTTATAAGCTATCTCACTATTGCTACCTCTATAATCTTGCCTATTATGTTAAGTAGTAATATAGGTCTTTATATATGTTAAAATAATGCTATTTTTAGCACTATTTTATAGGCCCACTAGTTGCCTAGTTGCGTTGTTGCGCGGCGTTGCTGCGCGCTACGTTGCGTGGTTGTGCAACGCATCTTGCGTTGCCACCTAAGCAAAGCTACGGCATGTATGACTAAGCCAACTAGGTTACCCTATAGGGAAGCCAAAATTGACTGTAACTAGGGAACTAGTAGTTATATAAAAGGCTGACGTATACTATTCAAATCCTTGAATTTTTCTGGATTTAATGGTATATTGTATATAAAGGGTTGCTTATTAAAGTGCTTAGTTAGGCCACATGGGCGTCTAGTTTGTATGGCCGTGAGTCGATTTTTACTTTTCCTATACAAATGAATTATGCGGAAAATAAAAAGTAGCTCACGAGACCCTATTGGCGACCTAGTTCTGCCGATATGGTCGGTAGGTCTATGAGGGGACTCAGTAGAATCCTCTTATTGCTCGCAGACCGTCCGTTAGCTAGAAATTAACTATATTCAACTATCTTAGCTCTCAAAGTGAATTATCTATCGTGGTTTAGTTATCTATAGGTCGCAGCGCCCTCTATTGCGCTAGCTATCTAGGAATTACTAGGGAGGTCTTCCTATCCCTCCAGTACATTCCCCTTCCCATTTTCAATAATATATTAGCTTTTCTTATCTCCTTTATTATTTTCCTAGGTTTCCTAATTACTATAACTCTAGTGGTTTAGAAGTAAGCTAGAAAGTACCTTACTTCTAGGGTAGCGTTAAGTAGCCTTATGATTATATCCTTCGCTAGGTTATTACAGGCTTTAATAAGGCCTACTAGGAGTTTATTATCTCCTAGGGCCTTTTAGCTAGCTATACCTAAGAGAATGTCTACAATTTTAGCTCTTATAAATTACTCTTAGGCTAGAAAAGGGGCGTTTTTAAGTTTAGGGAAAGAAAGGTTAGGGATATAGAAGAGGTCTGCTATTAGTTTAGGGAAAAATCTTTGTATAAGGACTTTAGCTTTATTAGTGTGCGCTATAGCTAGGTTAGGGTTATTTTTAGTTCTCTCTAGGTCTAGTATTCTTAGGAGCTTAGGGAGGCCTAGCTCCTAAGTCTAGCCTATCTCTCTAGTCTCTAGATGCCTCTGTCCTTTTCCTATATATTAGTATTTTTAGGGCTTCCTCTATGCATTCCTCTTTTCTCTCTAATAGTGCGTTCTTAGTTTGTCTCTGCCTCTTTATATTTGTTCTAATTTATATTAGTCTTATATTATCTCTATACTCTCTTCGCTTACCTAGCTTTAGCTACCACTTCCTTTGCTTTTCTAGACTACTATGCCTCTAGCCTAGGGAGGCCTTAGGGCCTCCTTAGTGCTACTCTCTCTACTATTTATTAGAGGTTTATAATAAGCTATTCTATATATTAGTCTATCCCTTCTTAGTTATAGGGGTTTAGAGTAAGTTTAGGTTAGAGTTATACTAACGCTTTTGCTTTTATAAACGGTCTGTCTATTACTCACTAGTTATATCTTATTATTAGTGAGGTACAGTCCTAACTACTAGAGTTAATACTAATTAGCACCCCGTGGCGTGGTGGTTACACGCTGTGGAGACCTGTTCCGGGTCGCAGGTCGTGGGTTCGAATCCCACACGGGGCACAATTCTAAAGGTCTTGGTCACACCTTTAGAATTGAACCAATCGCAGGGTAAGGAAAAGTGGAGTTGTGCCCCACTTTTCCTTGCTTTGCAAGCGAATTAAACAAGCTATCTCGCTATATAAATTAGCTAGGATACCCAGAGCTCTAGGGTTATAATTTGAGCTAGGGTTTGCAACTATATTGCATATTTAGGTAGTGGGAACCAGATTGTAGAAAACGGGGGATAAGTATAGTGGAAAAAAATCGTTGTAAACAGTAGCTTAGGTATCCAACTTTGTACGTACAGGATAAACACACATTGCATAACAAATCGTAATAGGTTTTTCACCCAACTAGGTAACTAACTAATTATCCAATTGATAATTGGATAATTAGTAACCTAGTACGGTTTTCCTATTACAAAGCATATATCACCGCAGGAGTACTAGTAAATAGCATAAATTGCTATCTAGCGTAATCAATATATATATATATATAATACTAATTAGCTATAGAATATAGTCAGAGCCTAATATATCTGCCGCGCTATTATAGTAAACTTATATATTATGCGAAGCCTAGGCTAGATTAATTATACTATCTCTATCTCTGTTATGCTATCTAGTAGGTTCCCCTTAGGGCATTACTAATCTAAGTCACCACTAGCTAGTGAACTCTAGTAGCTCTTTTACTCTATTACTAGTCCTATTATATTTATCCTATAGTAGGTGTTTTTAGTTAAAATTACCTATAAAGACGCTTCTTCCCTAGGGCTCTTTCTTATTAATTATATAAATAGGGGTATTCTATTTATTACTATGTTTTTCTAAGTAAAGGGAGTAGATATTTATTCCTTAGAGTTTTATAAGTAACTAGTTAGTGCCTCCGCGGGCTAACCACAAGCCTACTCCGTGTTTCTTATTTATATATACTATATTCTACCCCTTATAATATGTAAGTTAGAATCTAGCGAGGCCTAGAGCTAGGGGCTATGCTTATCTTATGTATTCCTATTCTTAGATTACTATCACGTCTATATTAGTCTAGTAATAGAGCGTAATGTATATAAGGTTATTTTTCTTATTTATATTCTAGAAAAGGACGCGTATTATTATTATATAGGTCTAGGGAGGGGGTTTGCTGCTATCTTATACTAGCTCTGTTCTAGCTCTAATTAGCTCTGCGTATCTTCTAATACTACCTGCTCTAGGCTATCTAGCGTTTTATTCCATAAGTGTTAGGTAGCCTCTTTTCTTCCTAGTAAGGCTAACTAGTTCTAGTCTTTTCTAAGGTAAGGCTAGGCTACTAGCTAGTGATTAGGTAGCGAAATAGGAAGGGTGTTCCTAGTATCCTACTTTTACTATATTTTATTTTTCCTTAAGGGTTAGGCAAGTCCTAGACCACACTAGGTGCGCCCTAGAGTAAAGTATATACTTCTCTTATAGTTATCCCGTGGATATAGGGCAAGATTTCTTACGCTCTTTATAATAGCTAGCTTCACACCTACTATACCTTAGGGCCGCTTTATAGAATTTTGCTATATAGCCTATTTAGAAGTAGTTATAGCACTGCCTTAGCTATAGTGATTTATTATAGGGTTTAGTCTAGAATAGCTTCGCTTTATAGACTATCCTATCTTTATATATCTTATTAGCGTTATTTACCTTAGCTAGGCTAAGGATAAGGGTGGTTCTTAGTGCGTTTTCGCCTTTAGGTTATCTTACTATTGCCCTAATTATATTTATCTTATTTGCTTTTCCTATATTTACTATAAGGTTTTTTGCTAAGGTGTATTTTATAAGGAAGCCTTTAACTATAATACTTAGGATTTAGCAGTAAAGGGTTATATCTAGTCTAAAGGCAGTAGTAATCTATTTTTAGTTAGTCTTATACTAGGAGGCGTTTCCTTTAAATATAATAATGTTAAAATAATGCTATTTATAGCACTATTTTATAGGCCCACTAGTTGCCTAGTTGCGTTGTTGCAACGTTGGTTACAAGGCGTTGCTTGCAGCGTTTGCTTACAGCTTTGGCTGTGACCTGCGTTCCTGCACACAACCAACCCACAGGCTTGTATGACTAAGCCGACTAGGTTACCCTATAGGGAAGCTGAAATCGACTGTAACTAGGGAACTAGTAGTCGTATAAAAGGCTGACGTATACTATTCGAATCCTTGATTTATTCTGGATTTTATGGTATATTTTATTAATAGGGTTGTTTATTAAAGTGCTTAGTTGGGCCACACGGGCGTCTAGTTTGTATGGCTGTGAGTCGATTTTTACTTTTCCTATACAAATGAATTATGCGGAAAATAAAAAGTAGCTCGCGAGACCCTATTGGCGACCCAGTTCTGCCGATATGGTCGGTAGGTCTATGAGGGGACTCAGTAGAATCCTCTCATTGCTCGTCAGATCGTCCGTATTACTAGAAATCAACTACATTCAACTATCAAAGCTCTATATCTTGAAGAATCGTCGTATTATAGTGAATCTAGAAGCCGCCGCGTCAGAATCTATTAGAGAGGTCTTCCTATCCCTCTAGCTAGATTCCCTTCCATTTTCAATAGGTTATGAGCCCGGAAGGCCTATAGAATTACTACATTACTGCGCTATTCTACTGCGATTACTGCTTGATTTTGGGTACTAGTTACTCTCTACTATACCTGTGGGCTCTTAGATTACGAAGGAAACCGCTAGAATTTGAAGCTTTTCATCCCCTAGCACCCCGCATCGCAACACCAGACCTTTGGTGTTGAAATTCATTTACAGCCGCACCTGCAACCACCACATTGCAACCGTAACTATCTAGTTACAACCACAACCTCTTTCTTAGTGATTCTATTCACTATCGCGACCGTTATATTTGATATTATCTACAACAGTAGATACGCTGCATCCTTTAAATCATCGGACATCTAGTATATCTATACTAGGCTTTTTGACCTATTGCACTACGTTGCACGCACTATACATTACGTTACGTTGCGTTGTGGCTTCTGTAATACCTATTATCCGCGATCCTATCTTTGGTGTTGAGAAAATTTTCGCAGAGGATCTTCTCTGGCTTTTTTCTGCCCGCGCATACCGCAGACCCACTTTTAGACCTCGAGGGGCACCCTTTTAAACAGCCCTGCCACGTATTTTACGTGCGCAAGCAGATTGCATCACAACCAATTTCTAGCGCGCGTTATTTGCAACAGGAACAAATTTGGAGATTTTGCACAGGAATTTTTTGAAGATGGCACCACCTAATTATAAGGGTAAGGGCCCTGCTATAGGCCCTTCTAGCCCCCAAGGGACCCTGATAGGATGGATATAGAAGGTCAACCGGCTGTTCAGGCCAGCGCTTTACAATTGCAAAGCCAAATTGAACAACAAGGCAAGACTTTGACAGATTTTATCAAACATAGCGAGTCAAAACGGCTAAAAACCGAGGCTAGCATCAATGATCTATTAGATAAATTGACGCAAACCATGACTGCTATTCAAGGTCTTCAGGATTCTACTAGACTAAGGGAAGAAAATACCAAGGTCCCAGTAGAAGACCTGCCTGCTACTATTTCTGCGAGTTTACCTTCTAGTAACTTACAAGCTGCCTTTAACACAGGTGCTATTAAGGAGCTAAATAAGAAGGTTCACTCTATTCCAGAGGGAGCTAAGCTAAAAGGCCCTGAAAATTATGACCAGTGGAAGCAAGCCCTGAGCATTCAATTTAGAGCCCTAGGATTACCTGAATTCATAGATAATCCAAGCCTAGCAGGCCATCTAGCTGACTGTGATCAAGCTATTCTTTTGATGATATTAAGAGATAGCTGTCAATCTGGACCTCAGGCAGCTATATGTTGGCAAAATCCCCGAAGAAGCCTATAAAGTCCTTATTAGGCATTATTCGCAGAGTGCTGAAATCCAGCGAGGTACGCTATACGCTAGCTACCACTCCCTAAATTTTTCAAATTATAAGGGATCTTTAGAGGCTTTTAATGCTGATTTTAATAATTTACTAGCTAGACTACAACTCTGTAGTGTAGAGATCGCACCTATTGATCAAGTAAATCATTATATCAATGCATTAAAGCAGACCTTCCCTAGTTGGGCTGAGAGACAAAGATTTACTATCAGAGCTTCTAGGGCACAGGGACTGCCTGTAAATACCTTGAATTTACAGTTCCTTATGGCAGATTTATTAGAAGAACAGAGGGATAAAACCTCCCTATAGCTAAAGCTCTTAGTTATAAGGCTTCTAATAATAAGGGAAATTCTAAGGACCAGGAGAAGAAATCCTCTAATCCTAACACTAAGAAGGACTCTACAAATGCCACTAAAGAGCAGGATAAGAAGGATTCAAACCCTTCTAAAGCCTCTAAGAAGAAAAAGCAGAAGAAGAAGAGTAGCAACGGGGAAAAGGATAAAGGAAAAGAAGCTGCTTTTGCGTTAGGCTATAGCCTAGCCACAGGATACGTTGAAGAACTAGATTCTAGCGAGTCTAGTAGCGAGGATAGCAGTGATTCTGAATCTGATTCGGATACTTCTAGTACCACTACTACTAGTAACACTACTACTAAGCCTACTTTTAGCTACTCTAATGATGTGGTTAAAAACTCCCTTTTATATGATACAGGTTCTTCTTGTCACATTTGTAATAATAGGGCTTTCTTTAGGGACTTTAAGCCTCTTAAGAAAGGTCAAACTGGCCCTATAATTACAGCAGGAGGACCTATCTATCCTAAAGGAAGAGGCACCGCTGTTTTTAACGTTCTGGTCAAGAAAAATCCACCAGAATATAGGCCTTTAGCTCTGCTAGATGCCTTATATTTCCCAGGTATAGATACTAACCTAGTTAGCGGGTTATCCCACTATCTAAAGGGAGGTTATCTAGCTAAAGACCAGCTTTTCCTAGCCGATAAAAGCCCCTGTGGGTTATTAGAACCTGCTAAACACGGCTTCTTTTTGCAGATTAAGGGGCAAGCCACTCCTAAGATTTGCAAGCATTCAACCCACCTCTCCTTTATGGGCTCTCAATTTTGCAACCAAAGAGCCTATAAGACCGAATTAGGTTTTCCTACCCTATAGAGGTTCAAATTCCGCAGCCAGCATTTAATCCCGAGGAATATCAACGAATCGAAGAATTAGACTCTGAAGAAGACGAAGATTCAGCCCTATATCCCACCGAAGCTCCTCCTAGTCAGGCACCTTCTATAGGGGGTTTAGAAGGTCCATACCCTAATGACTTGGGTGACGATAGTGGCCGTCTATTGCCCCCAGAGGCCTGTGATTCTCAAGAGGCCTGGCAACAGAGGGAGCTAAGGGATAATAGCCCTGAAAAGCTAGATTCTAGTTACAAGAAGTTACTAGATTTAGCCCTTCTTTGGCACATTCGATTAGGCCACATCGGCCTCCCTTTACTAAAGAAGTCTTCGAAATTAGCTAAAGGGATCCCTGATTTTTCCGCAATTAAAGAAAAGGATTTCAACTGCATAGCCTGTATGCAATCGAAGGCTGTTAGAAGACCTACTAAAAGACCTATTCAGGACCCCCTAGAGTTTTAGACATTCTAGAGGGAGATACGGTTAAAATCGAACCTATACCGCATAATAAGAAGGCCCTAGTCCTTATCCTTATTGATCGAAAATCCCGGTATAAATGGTGTTTTCCATTAGCTAATAAAGAAGGCCAGACCCTTTATATAGCTATTAAGGGCTTCTTTAAGGCCCTGAAAAACCGATATAACGCGTATCCTAGGCACCTTCACTTTGACGGAGGCACTGAGATCAACAACGAACTTCAGTTATGGTTATCTTCTAAAGGAATTTGTTTTAGCACCTCTTGCCCTTATATTCACGAACAGAATGGGCTAGTTGAGAGGGCTATTAGGGTTATCCTAGACCGGCTTAGGGCTACACTTCAGTGGTCTAAGCTGCCCTTATATCTATGGTCTTACATCCTTCCAGCCATAGTGGACTTAGTTAACATCACCGCGAATACAACTAAGCCCCTAACCCCTAAGCAGCTATATCTAGCTGACTTAGAGCCTGAGACCTCTTATAAGCCTGATTTTTCGAAAATTAGGGCTATAGGGTCTTATTGTGAGGTTCTAATACCTCCGGAGCAGAGATCAAAGCTTCAGAAGCTAGCCCCTAGGACTATCCCTGGCCGGCTACTTGCTACTCTAGGTTCCAGCGTTTATCTTGTTTATATACCCTCTAAAAGGTCAGTTGTCAAGACTAGCTTTGTTAAAATTATAGAGGATATAAGCTCTGTAGGGTCCCCTAAGCCTTTAGGGAGCTATCCTTCAGAGGGAGAAACCGATATCTCACGAGATAATCTAGAGGTTCAGGATAGCTATCCAAA
Organism: Epichloe glyceriae; assembly: GCA_023658535.1. Lineage (NCBI taxonomy): Eukaryota > Fungi > Ascomycota > Sordariomycetes > Hypocreales > Clavicipitaceae > Epichloe > Epichloe glyceriae. The sequence continues at coordinate 1,419,141 of CP098294.1, read as the reverse complement.
GCCTCTAGCGCCCGCAGCGCCGGTAACGCCTCCAGCGCTACCCCTAGAAAGCCCAAGCTCTAGCGCCCCTAATAAGGGTGCTATCGAAAACCGTTTTCAGATTCGGATTCTTTAACTAATCCTGATTCTATGGATATCGATGATTTCAATATATCTTCTTTCGTTAAGGAGATATGCTTCAAGGCACAAGAAAAGGCTAAATCGTCGTCTTCTAATAACGATTCCGACACCCCTAAGACATGGAAACAAGCTTTGAACAGCAAGGATAGTCAGAAATGGATAAATGCAACTTTTAACGAATTTAAGCAGCTTCTAGCTGCTGGAACCTTCAAATTTATAGGGATAGACCAAATTCCTAAGGGCCGGAGGGTTCTAAAGAATAGGCTTGTTTATAAGCTTAAAAGGATAAAGAAAATAATCCTTTAAAACACAAGGCCCGACTCGTTGCTAAAGGCTTTATGCAGATAGAAGGTCAAGATTACATCGAAACCTATGCTGCAACTAGCATTCCCCTAGTTGGCGGATATTACTAGCCCTAGCGGCTTGTAATGACTGGGAAGTTGAACAGGTCGATTTTATAGGGGCCTTTCTAAATAGCTCGCTAAAAGAAGCTATTTATATGCAAATCCCTGATGGATTCGCCGATTTTGCCGAAGCCGCTACGCCTGAAATAACTAAACTACTCAAAAATATGGTTATAAACCCTCTCAAAAGCAAGTTATTTTCCTACAAAAGGCTTTATATGGATTAAAACAAAGCTCTAGAGAGTGGCAGCAGGCTTTAAAGGACCTTCTTTGGAAATTAGGCTTCCACCCCTAATATCTGACCCAGCCGTCTTCTTCAACCCAACTACATCTACATATATAGCGACATATGTGGATGACTGTCTTCTTATAGGTCCGGATCTAGCTTATATCAATAGGCTAAAGAAGCTATTACATAAAGCTTATCCTATAGAAGATCGTGGGCCAGCTGAATTTTTCCTAGGCGTTCAAATCACTAGAAATCGAAAGAAAGGGACCTTAACTATCCACCAGTCCCAGTACATTTCTGAAGCCTTAGAAAGATTCAATATGAAAGATGCTAGGCCTGTTAAAATTCCACTCCAACCCGGAATTATAAAACAGGCAGCCAATCACTTAACTAAGCCTCTTTCCCCCTGATCACAAGCTATATCAGAGTATTATAGGAACTATTATGTACTTAATGCTCCTTACAAGACCTGATATTGCCTTTCCGGTTCAGTGGCTTTCCACAGCACTATCTAAGCTATATATAAAGCATTTAAATGCCTCTAAACATTTGCTTAGATATCTTCTAGGCTCTATGAGTTATTCTATAACTTATAGAAGGTCTAAATCTGCTACTAAAGCCTCTGCAACCCTTATTGGCTTTTGTGATAGCGACTTCGCGGGTGATAAGTCCTCAAAATCAACCTATGCTTATCTCTATAAGCTAGCCGAAGGACCTATTAGCTGGAAATCGAAGAAAGCAACTACGATAGCTTTATCTACATTAGAGGCTGAATCAGATGCTCTATGTGAAGCTATTAGGGAGCTAGAGTGGCTTTACGGTCTCTTTAATGAGATAAAGCTACCTATAGCACCTCCAGTTCCGATTTTTAGTGATAACCAAGGCGCTATTACTACCGCTAATAACCCTGCTCTTCATAGCAGAACAAAGCATACCCTGCTAAAATTCAACTATACCAGAGAAAAGGTACAGAAGGGTATAGCTAAGGTTATCTACATTAACACTAAGGAGATGCCTGCAGATGGCTTAACTAAGCCCCTGCCTAATGATAAATTTCAACAATTTATCCAACTATTAGGCCTTACGAATACAAAGGCCTAGCTTTAAAAAGAAAAATCAACTAAAAAGTCGAAAAATCAAAATTAACAAAAACACTGGAATTCCGTTGAAAAGTTATTGATTTAAGTTGAAAAGTTATTAATTTAAGTTTAAAAGTTATTGGATTTATTATTGAATTTATGGTTAACTTAGATATCTATTAAAGAGCTAAGTTTAGGTATTGAATTAGTTACCTCATACTTTTCTAGAGGGAGTGTTAAAATAATGCTATTTATAGCACTATTTTATAGGCCCACTAGTTGCCTAGTTGCGTTGTTGCAACGTTGGTTACAAGGCGTTGCTTGCAGCGTTTGCTTACAGCTTTGGCTGTGACCTGCGTTCCTGCACACAACCAACCCACAGGCTTGTATGACTAAGCCGACTAGGTTACCCTATAGGGAAGCTGAAATCGACTGTAACTAGGGAACTAGTAGTCGTATAAAAGGCTGACGTATACTATTCGAATCCTTGATTTATTCTGGATTTTATGGTATATTTTATTAATAGGGTTGTTTATTAAAGTGCTTAGTTGGGCCACACGGGCGTCTAGTTTGTATAGCCGTGAGTCGATTTTTACTTTTCCCATACAAATGAATTATGCGGAAAATAAAAAGTAGCTCGCGAGACCCTATTGGCGACCCAGTTCTGCCGATATGGTCGGTAGGTCTATGAGGGGACTCAGTAGAATCCTCTCATTGCTCGTCAGATCGTCCGTATTACTAGAAATCAACTACATTCAACTATCAAAGCTCTATATCTTGAAGAATCGTCGTATTATAGTGAATCTAGAAGCCGCCGCGTCAGAATCTATTAGAGAGGTCTTCCTATCCCTCTAGCTAGATTCCCTTCCATTTTCAATAAATAATTATATCTCCGCTAGGGAGTTTTCTAGCTATAACTACTATAGTTTAGCTAGTAGCTTTATTTACCACTATAACTATATCTTCTACGCTTCTAGTCTAGAGCGGTTCCTAGATAGAGTTACCCTTAATAAGGACCTCTCTATCCTAGTGGCCTAGTATTTAGAGGGGGGTTTAGGTTTAATTATCTTTATATTAGCCCTATAGTAATGCTTACCTAAGTAAGGGAGTGGTGTTTTTATTTACCTCCTTAATAGCTTCTTTTATAACTTCTTTAAGGGCTTTCTTTATAGTGTAAATATTACTATTATTATTTATCTCTGCTTTCTTAGCTTAGGCTTAGCTTACTTTTAGGTTTATAATAGCCTAGGTAGCGTTCTAAACCTTAGATAGTTTGTTACTAGGGATAAGGCTAGTAATCTTTTTATAGTATTTTTGTTCTTCTAGGTATTTAAATTAAATCCGATTTGCCTTTAGGTTATTATTATATCTCTAGACATTAAACTATCCTCTGCCTGTATTTAGGTGGTAGTAGCTTTATACCAGCCCCTTTCTCCTTTATTAATTACTATTAGCGTCTCCTCCTCCTACTTACCTCTAGCTCTGTTATAATGTGATATTATAGGAAGGGGTAAAATAGGGTGAGGATTTTGATTATCTTGTTAGTTTGTATTTTAGAGGCGATTCCGGACCTGTAAGGCGGTGCAGAAAGATTCGCAAAAGTCTATGATAATCTAAGCATAGCTAGTTAGCTAGCTGACCCTAACCAGGCTATTCTTTTAATAATATTAAGAGATAGTGTTAGAATCGCTGCGAATTCGTTGCGGACGAATTCGTCACCACTTTGCATCGAATTGCGATTGGATGCACAGGGTCTTATCGCCCCACTGTGCACTGAATTGCAATTAGATGCACGGGGTCTTATTGCCCCACTGTGCACTGGAACGTAACTGGCGCACAGGGTCTTATTGCCTCACCTAGACTAGCAACGCGATTAGTCGCATAGGACTATTGCCCTACTTCGCCCTAGACAGCGTGTTTAACCTATAACACCACATATATAGAGGTATCCCTAGGATTAAGGTATATCTATAGCCTTAATCCTCCCTATAGCTAGATCTAGAAGATAAGTAAAATTAAACCCTTTACATTAAGTAACTAGTGCACTAGTGACCTGTGGTTATAGGACCTGAATCCCCTTGGTTAACTTAACACTAATTAGTGGTTACTTAACTAAGAAGGATTTAGTATAACTAACCACAGAGTAGTAAGAGAACACTAAGAAGAGACATACAATTGCCTCTATAAGAAGACATGCTATAGGGAGAAGATAACGCCTCTGTGGTATTAGGCTTCTAAAGGATTAAATTACTAGCCTTTATCCGATTAGGGGCTAGCGCTATAAGGATTTAACCCCGCTGACTATCTTAGAATCTTAGCTAATAAGCTAGCTAAATCCCCTCCTCCTCCTCTTTTCTCCTCCTCCTCCCTTTTATTATAACTTCTTAGATAGAAGACCCTTAAAACCCTTACTCTTATCTAATAAGAGAAGAGCTTCTAGAGCGGATATAATAATACTAGAAAAACCTATTAACAGACTAGGACTTAATAAGTAATAATATTAACCTAGAGACCACAACCACCACTAATCTCAATAATAAGATTGCTTGTATAATCCTTTACTACAAAGAGTAAGCATATAAAGATTAGGAATAATAGGAGAATTACTAATTTAACTTTAGCAATTAGAATAAAGACCTCTTTAACAGAGCTTACAAAGGCCTAACTAAAGCGCTACAAGACCTCCTCCGCAAACACAGTATATACACAGGAGATCTAGTAGAAGGATTACTAAAGCACTTAAAAGAGTACTCTAAGAAGAAGTATAATCTAAATAGCCTCTAGAAGAGATTAACAAGCAAATCGTTACAGGCAGGTTCTATTTAAACCTCCACCTAAATACAAAGCCAATCCTGATAATAAAGAACTCACGCTCCTTACTGCAAGCACCTAATATTGCGCCGGAACCATCGTTAATAACATCAAGCCCGCTAATTATAGATGCCTAGCCCTCTTAACCTACTATTCCTATTATCCCTTAAGCCTAACTAGGAACATACCTCTTACCACCCCTTATAACACCTTAAGCCTAGGAATACTATAATAACATAAGGAAGGTACTTAATCTTACAAAGATTTACAAAGAGGCTAATAAATATAGCGGGAAGATATTTAACTTTATTAAACTAAAGGTAGTAATATTACAAGACTAATACCATTAGCTTAACTTTACGGAAACTGCGCTTATAAAAGCATTCCCTGTAATACTAATAGGTAATGCAAAGAAATTCTATCTTATAAATATTACTATAAAGCTATTAGTAGGCTTCACATTTAATTAAATAGTTAAGCTTATTAGATAGCACTTTAAATCAGCTACAAATAAGCAATTCTACTACCAAGAGTGAAATAGCATCACGCTACGTGGCACTATCGCTAAACATCCTAATAAAACAAAGATAGAGTGCTTTAATACTATGGTTTAAAGCCTTTAAGATATCTATAACAGACTCTTTAACCCTCTTACTAACAATATAAAACTTATTAAATAGACCCTTTAAGCTATTAGAGGTATACTAGAATATAGCCTTGTAGAATTTGCAGTTAATAACACATTTAAGGACCTTATAAGTAACCTTCGCAAGTCAATTAGCATTGCCAAGGCCTAAAAAGAAGTCAGCCAATAACAGTTCCATACTAATAACCGCACTAACAAGGACTTCTTCACAGATCGTCAATATGGGCGCTCTAGAGGCCCTAATCGCGATCAAGGTCGCGATTAAGGTCGCGATTAAGGCCGCTAACGACGACTACGATGCTACATATGTGGAAAAGACGGCTGCTAGTCCTCTAATTATAGCGATAAGGATCGTTAAGAAGCAAGGCAATAATAGTAGAAGAACAAAAGGCATAGGAACCCTCCTTTTAATAGCAAATACAGAGCTTTCCTCTAAGCCTACGAAGGTGACAATAGCGCTGCAAAAGAGGATAATGAAAGCTCTGATAATAAAGATACCTAGGATGTGGCTAAAGCCTTTGTTAAAGAATCCGGCAAGACTAAAAGCAAGCTAACAGTTACATAATTCTTCATAAGTGCTGTGAAGCCAGCGAACGGAGGTAATATCTTCTAAAACCTTAGAAAGAAAGCCCTCTAGCATACTCTCTGTAAGGAGGATCCGTTCAGGCCCTAGTTAACCGCCTATATATTAGAGGAATGCTACTCTGACGAGGTATTTAAAGGTATTATTCCTAATACTAGGGCGGCAGGCTTCTTAACAGCTAGAATTAACTAGGCTAAGGCCCTAGTGAAGAGGATGCCCTTATTAACAATAGAACCTATTAAGAGGTAACAGACTATTAAATTTAGCGCTGGATTAGTAACATTAGTAGGAATCTTAAAGGTTCTTATAGTCTTTAGCCCTATCACGTTTTATATTATTAATATAAGCATACTGTTCTTGTATAGCATTGATAACATGGATAATATAAGGGTTAAGATTAATAACCTTAAGAACATGCTAATTTAAGGCGATTAAAGGGTGCTAATTATTAGGAAATAGGGATATCTATGGTGGACTCTAGAAGCCACGGAAGTAATAGCCTACTTTCTCTTAGAAAAGCAAATTCATTAGCTTTATTAACGATTTAGACATCCTTCTATATAACAGCTATTAAAGGTCTTACATCGCGTAAGCGAGGATATAAATAATAAGGTTATTAAGAAAATCACAAAGGTCTGCTACCACTGTTAACTTAACGGGAAGTCACTAGGGCAATTCTGATTCACGTTAAAAGATAATTGTGACTTTAACTACAAGATAATTATTAATATGATATACCTTAATAGAAAGCCTATGCTTTATATTGTTAACGTGGTAACCTTATTCTAAGCAGCTTACTTCCTTAAACCTTAGAAGTAAAAGGCATATAATATCTAGAACGCGCTAAAAGAGTGCTAGATTAATACCTATCTAGGTCCTCTACACTAGATAGTTTATAATACTAGAAAGAATTTTGCCTTAAACAAATTCTGTAACTATACGCGCGTTATAGTAATTAGCGTTAATGAAGTGCCTGTAGAAGCGCACTAGAGTATTGGAAAGGTTAAATAATACTATAGACCGCTAAGAAGAGCATATAATATTATTAGCGAAGAGCTAGGCAATAATATAAGCATAATAATAGATTAAAAGCTTTAAATAGCTATTAAGGCTGTTAATAATTTAGCAGGGCTAGATAGCCTTGTGCCTACGCTCCTTGTGTTTGGTTTATACCTATGACTAGCTAATAATTTATTACTAAGCCTCTCTATTATATAATGAGCTGCGATCTTACGGAAAGCGACTGACAAAGCCTGATAATACCTAGCGAGAAGGCAGGTTAGAGATGCCCTCGCTGCCTGTAATAGTCTAAACATAACGCTTACACATTTACTGCCTCTGCAGTTAGATGTGCGTGTGTGGCGTGAGAAAGAAGGCTAGCAGGGCCTGTATAAGCTAATCACTACTAACAGTAAAAGCTACACTCTTTAAATACTATATAAACCTGCTAGATTTCGATTAACTGTTATTAAACCATATCTACGTAATAATGACAATCCCTAATGAGAAGAACCGGAATCTGAAGCCGCTTCTAATACATCCGATAAAGACTTTAACCTAGAAGAAGAGCATATTATAAAATAAAGAGGAAGACCTCCGAAGCCAAACACTATAACTAACACAAATCTAATACCTAAGAGAGGTTGTGGAAGACTTAGAAAGAACCCTCTCTAGCCACCTAAAGAGCTAATTTAAAGTGAAACCTTCCTTATAGCAAAGGAAAAGGCCGATTTTAACCTAGCTATGTAACTTTGTAAAGAAGGGAAGATAACCACTCTAGGTAACCTGTTTAAACGCTCTAATTAAGATAAAATCAGCGCTTTATAAGCTTGCGAGGTCTTTAGATTTGTTAGATTTAACCCAAACCTACACGGTGGCTAGCGAATCTTTAAATCCCGTATGGTTTAAGAAGTTAAAGGAAAGGGAACGGAAACACTATACAAGAAATCACGGCTAGTTATCTAAGGCCATAGTAATCACGATAAATTTGATATCCTAACCTAATCTCTGACTATTTAATAGGCTAGTTAACGATTGATTATAGCCCTAGCCCCTTCCTCTGTAAGAAAGGCATTAGCCTTTGGATCCGTGATATTACATAAGCCTACGTACAATTAATAACGAAGCTTAACAGGTGTATTATCGCGTAACTTCCTAATCAGATCAAACACTTATATCTATAAGGAATAGTAATAGAAGTCATCAAGCCCCTTTACGGAATTGCGGAAGCTAGAACATACTAGTGGTCAACGTACTTCCATTATTATTGTAATAACCTTAATATAGTTACTTTAATATATAACCCGTGCCTATTAATTTCAGATGACAAGGACTGCTTTGGAATCATTAGAATACAGACTAATAATACCTTAGGCCTTAGTGACAATGCCTTCTTTAAGCGTAAAGAATCTAAGCTAAAGAAAGCTAACTTTACTGCTAAGCTAAAGCAAAGGCTTACTACAGGAACACCGCTAATCTTTAATAGCTATATGCTAACTGAATCTGATAATAACTCGCTAAACCTCTATTAGAAAGGCTAAAGTAAGAAGATTTAGCCTGTTAATATTAGCTACAGATTCAAAGCATTAACAGTACATTAAACAACGCGCCCATAGAGCGTATATTGCCACAATCTGTTAGCCTAAAGCATTATATAACCTCTCTATTGCTACTTAATAACATAATATCATAATTAATAATATTAAATAACTGAACAAAAGGCTTTTGTTGGAACAAGCATGATATCAATCGCGCTTGGCAGCCGCAATCGTGGCCGGAAGAAGGTCGGCCGCGCGCGACCCCACTTTCCAATTCACAGTCAGGCCCTGTGATAGGGCAGGGCTTGCACCACGTAACCCACACGCACAGCTGCCCGTTTTCACCTCACGAGAGTGCCCTCACTTTTTGACCTCTCTTTTCCTCTTTCTTTAATAGCTTAGAATAGATAATTAATAACAATACTATTCTCAGAGCTCACACATTACGACCCTACGTAACTAACACTAATTAGTGATTAACTTCATAGGTAACCACTTTTAAACGCACGCGAATACCGCAGATTAGCAAGGTTTATATAGAAGAGGCTTTCTTAGAAGTAGTGTGGTTAGGCCCTTTTGTTTTTTAGTAAGAGCAACCTAATTAACACGAGATCTATAATCGTGCTAAGGAAGAAGTTTATCTTAGTCCCTTTTATTCTTTAGTAAGAGCAGCTAACAATAAACGAAAGCCTAAACCTTAAAGAAGAGTTTAACTCTAGTAGCTAGGTCTGTCCTATTATTCTTCTCCTTAGTGCATTCTATTACATAAGAAGTTAACCGCTAAGCCTTATAATCCTTTATAAAACCTCCCTTATAATAGTAAAAGTTATTACTATCCTCCCCTACCTAAAAACACATACTTTTCCCTGTTTCTTTCCCCTCTAAAGCTTATATATTACAATAGTTAACGCGAAAGAACAAACACAAGCCCCTATAAGCTAAGAAGGCTCTTAAGTAAGAGAGGACTTTATAGAAGCTATTAAAAGGTATTAGGGAGATAGAGTAAATATCCTCCTCCTTTTATATATCCCCTAAACCTTATATAAATATATTATAGAAGAGTTATTCTATAAGGTTAAAGAGTTTAATATTAAGAAAAGTAATACACCTAAGGAACTTATAGCCTATCTTCTTACTAGAGTTATAGATTATAAAGCAAGAAAGGTAATAGGAAAACACTATTTATAGAGTTCACTTAGGACTTTAATTAATAGAGAGAAGAGATATTTCTTAAAACACTAATCCTAGTGGCAAAGCACCTATAGGATTATCTTATGAATAACAGGGTATATATAATAATTAGCTAATTAACGAAGGTGCTAATTAACCTTTAAGAAGTCCTTAACTAAAATAAATTCTGTTTTTAGTCCTAAGAGAAAGTTAAAGATATAAGAAAGAGGTATATAGAATTCTAAAGGAAACTTTAGAATAATAATAACTTCTTAAACGATCTTCTTAATAAAGGAGATATTCAAGAGCGTTGTAGATTAAAGACCTCTTATTCTCTTTATTAAAGCCTACTAAGCGTTACCCTGTTAAGGTAATTATATAACAATAGGTGTGACTTCCCTATAGGAGATACCCGTTAATATATACCTCCCCACAGCCTTAAACCTATATAGTAGCTTAATAACCATAGACTACACTCCCTCCTGCCTAATAGAGAGTGGCTTTTATTAATAATTTACTCGCACCCTTACGGCCTATAGCGAAGCAGATTGTTAATCTTACGAAGATGTACACATTAGAATAGCAATATAGTGCTAATAACTATGACGTCTTTGAGTTAAAGCTATAAACCTTTAAGAGAAAGTGCGAGATATTAGACATTAAATAAGAGCAATTAGGCTATGTATTTAAGGTTATACTTAAAGGGAAAGCCCTTTAATTTTACTTAGATTACCTCTTAAAACTAGAGAACCCTTAAGATCTACTAACTCTAGTTATATAAATAAAAAGAGGTTTAAGACTAAGGATATAAGACAGAGATATCTTCTTAAGTGGTACTAAACCACACTCTAGAAGATTATTAGCAAGAACTAAGATAAATTAAAGATAAAATGCTTTAATAAACTTATGGAAAAGCTCTCTATCTTCTAACGGGCTGTACCTGATGTGGGTTAATCTAAATAAGCGCTCTAGAACTAGATCATAAACGCTTACAACGGAATCCTAGAGTGTAGGAGTTATATTACTAACCCTCCTAATAGCCTCTAATAGTTCTGTAAACGGGTACGGATAACTATTTGTCTTATTATAGAAGAATCTAGTAGCTAATATTAATTCCCTGCTAATACTAAAACCCTAGACTAATTCTAGACTAATAGGAGGTATAATAGTAAAGGCAAAGAGTTATAATACCCTCCCTAAAGGCATAAAGGAACACAGGGACCCCCTGTTTAAGGAAATGCTATGTGTGTAGAAAAGAAGGATATTAGTTAACAAAGCACTCTAAGGAGAAATAGAAGAAGGCATACTAGCGGTTTAAGAATTACTATATAGTTAACTCCTCTTTATCCTTATAAACTTTATATAACTTATTCCTTGTATAGTATAAAGGAAGCCCTAGTCTAGACCCTGCTTCTTAACCCTCTAAAGATAACGAGGTCGCTTAGTATATAGTAAGCCTTAGCTTTAATAATAAAACCGAAGGGAAAGATAAATTAGTGCCTATAAGCTTCTTTACCTATAGCGTAACGCTTAATGGCTAAAGAACGGTTAAGATTCTCACTAACTAGGCGATAATGCATGGATTAAGCGGAAAGAGCCCTTTTAATATAAGGATAGCTAATGAACCTCCTTATATGTTCCTACTTAAAGACCACTACTTATCTAAGGTCTTCTAAGGCATTATGCCGGATACTGGGGCAGCCTAGTATTTAACGGCAGGCCGTTTGCAATTTATTATATTGCAATAAATAATGCTAAGGATCTAACTTAATAAAGCGAGAGCTAGGGAAGCGGTTATTAGATTTAGAGGAGGCACGCTAATTATCTTACTTAGAATAGCTAATGTGCCCACTCCTTTAGCAAGATCACATTCCATATAATACCTATAAACACCCCTTTCTTACTATACCTTAATAATATAGGCTGATTAAAGATTAATTTCATTACCACTAAAAATATCTTATAGTAAGGAAGCATTAAAGTTCCCTAGTATGTAAATAGGGGCATGCGTGGATGCTATTAATGCAGAATAAGGCGTTAATAGCATAGAATCACCTAACCGAAGTCGAATTATAGCGCTTATATTGCTGATTTAGTTATCTATTGGTTTGCTGGCTTTATAATCTCCTGTGTAACTTAGGGTATAAGATTAAGATTAATGCTATTAAAGTAGTGACAAGGGTTTGCTACTAATATTAAATAAACGCGGATAGCCCCTATTGCTTTAAGTTTACCCTTAAGGACAAATATGCCTTTAACTTTAAAGTAATAGTGGATATTATATACCTTAACGGCAACCGCCTAACCCTTTATGCTATTAACGTAGCTATGGCTTTTAATGCGGCGAGATTCCTAAAAGATATCTTAGCTAAATTAACATAGGAAGCTCTTAGGGTGTGCTAGATTAATGCATACTAAGGACCTCTAGATTAGATTATCACTAATGCTAGCACGAACTTCTGCGGTAAGGAGTTCTGTTAATTTACGGCATTAATGTTAATCTCTGTTAAAGAGGTTCCTATTAAAGCACACCATAGCATTAGAAAGGTTAAATAATATTATAAGCCGCTCTAAAGGGCCTATAATATTATCTGGCGGGAATGCCTAATAACCCCTAAGATAGTTGCCCTATAGATAGCTATAAAAGCCCTTAATAACATTATAGGACTAAATAGCCTTATTCTAACTCTCCTTATCTTTAGTGTATACCTACGTATAACTAGCAAATCCCCTTTATTGCCAGACATCTCATAACGCGTTATTACTATATAAAAGGCAATAAAGGAGATTAAACGCCTACACGCTATCCGGAAAGTTAATAAAGCCCTTGCTATAAGGAATAGCCTAGATATAGCAAAGACCCTTAACCTCCTACTTAGATTACTAGTCTAAGTGTGGCGCGAAGGCAATGGTTAGTAAGGCCTATATAACCTCCTCTCTATTAATAAAGAGACCTACACGCTTAATCTCCCGCAAGGCCTAAAAACCTTCTAGTTAACCTCTATTAGGCCCTATTATATAAATCCTAATAGAGAAGTCCTAATACCTTAGGAATAGCTACCTAAGAAAGGAGGGTAAGAGGCTTAAGATAAACTAATAGGTAAGGTCCTAGAGATCCCGCCAAAGAGAAGGCTAGGCAGACCCTGTAAGAACCCCTAGTAATTGTTAATAAGACTAACGTATTTATATTAGCGAAGGAGGAAGCCGACCTTAACCTCGCAATCTAATTACATAAGGAAGGCATTATCACAACCCTAGGAGAGCCCTTTAAGCTCTTTACTAAGGCTAAAATTAATGCCTTAATTAACTAAGGCGTGTTCAAATTCATAACCTTTAATAAGAAAGAGCATGGCGGTGTGAGGATCTTTAACTCCTGCATTATTAATGAGGTGAAAGGGAAGATAAGCTAGCCGTATAAGAAATCACGGCTTGTTATCTAAGGCTTTAGTGATAAGGCAAAACAAGACATCCTAACACAAGCCCTAACGATCTAACAGGCTAGTTAACGCCTTATCCTTATAATAGCTCCCTTACTAATAAAGAAAGACTTTGTCTTGTGGATTTGTAATATCATATAAGCTTATGTTTAATTACAAACCCTATTAAACAAAACAATCCTTGCTAGGCTCCTAATCCAAATCTGCGACTAATACCTTAATAGAATAATCATAAGGGTAATTAAGCCTCTCTATAGCATTGCGGAGGCTGGAATGCATTGGTGGGTCACATACCACAAGCATTATAGAGAGAAGCTCTAGATAGAGACCTCTATATACAATCCATACCTGCTAGTGACGAAGAAGGAAAGCATTAGGTTTGCATACGTAGGCATGTAAACTAATAATATATTAGGGCTATTAGATAAGGAGTTCTCTAAAAGGAAGAAAAGCAACTAACTGCTGTGGCCTTTGCGGCAAAGCTAAAGCAATTCCTAATAGAGAATAACCCCTTACCTTTAACAGAGGTATTATTATAATAGCGGCTAATATAGCTATCTCCTCTAATAAAAGGGCAAAGTAGCAAGCTTAATATAATCCCGCTAATGAACACAAAGTAGAAGTACGTTAAATAACGAGCTTGGGGCGCTTACATTGCCTTGATCTGCTAACTAGAAGCTTGCTACAATCTATCTATTACTGCATAACACTAGGAACTAATGATTAAGAACGTTAAAGCCCTTAACCACTAGATCTAATAGTAGATAGATAACCTGGAGAGGGGCCTGATGTTTATTTTAATTAACCTTGCTAAAGTAAAGCTATATGCCTTTATAAATAGGTTCTTTGTGAATAATTAGGACCTTACTTTATAACTCAGCTATATTCTAATTATAGCTAATAAAGACTATAAGGACAGCGAGTTTATAATTAAAGGCAATATTGTGCACTTTAGCTTAACTAAGAGCAAAAGAGTTACATAAAGTGTGCTTACCTCTGAGGTTTACGGCATGGTAGCTGGCGTTAACATGGCCCACGCGATTACAATGACCCTTGGATTAATCACGGACTGATTAAACATACCTATAACCCCGGTTATAGTATATATAGATTTATACTCCCTGTATAAATGCCTTATTAAGCTTAGTACTACTAAGGAAAAGCGCCTAATAATTAATATCATAGCCCTGCGGTAGTCGTACAAACGCCGCGAACTTTATAAGATCCGGTGGATTAACGGAGCTAATAACCTGGCTAATGCCTTCATAAAGGTATTGCTAAATAAGGCACTAGAGCAGTTTATCTCTAGTAACTAGATAATAATCCGGATAGAAGGGTGGGTGACCCGCGTAGAAGAGGGTCACTACAGGTAATAGTATTAGGAACCAGCCCTAATACTATAAAGGGAGGTGAAAATCCCCTAGGGAAGAAGGAGGAGGAACTGCAGCCCTTATTAGGTATCTTATGCCTAGAACTGCGGCCCTTATTAGGTTAGGTTATAAGAGCTACTCTAATTATCACCCCTGACCTAGTGAGGGCTGCTAGAGACCTATTAGGGCCCCTAGTGGCTATTGTAAAGGAACTGTTATAGCCCCTATGTTATGTATACTAAGCATAGGGAAGCGAAGACTATGACAGTAGATAGGGCAGGGGGTAAGGATTAGCGCGCGGATGTTATTTACGATATAAGATTTGAAAGGCTGCGATTAGAGGCCTGCTTAGCCTTTAGAAGGATTGTTAATGACGGAGTGTTGTTTTTCCTTGTTTCCTTTACCACACACCTATATAGGGTTTTTATTAAGTTATTCCCTTTCACATTTATCCGCTACCTACTTTACCTTATCCCCTTTCTTTTCTTTTCTCTTCTACTATTAATATTATATATTAACAATTATATTAAAAGAGAGAGTTCTTAGTGTTAGAATAAGCATAATATTAATCGCGCTTAGCAGCCGCAATTGTGGCCGGAAGAAGGTTGGCCCGCGCGCCTCGCGTGCGCGCGCGACCCCACTTTCCGATCCACAGTCAGGCCTTGTGATAGGGCAGGGCTTGCACCACGTGACCTACACGCACAGCTGCCCGTTTTCACCTCACGAGAGTGCCCTCACTTTTTGACCTCTCTTTTCCCTCTTTCTTCGATAGCTTAGAATAGATAATTAACAACGATACTATTCTCGGAGCTCACACATTACGACCCTGCGTAACCAACAGCTTTACTAGCAAATAGAACATTAAGACCGCGGCCTCCGCTATATACTAATTAATCTCTTGTCCGCTAAGCTATATATCTTTATTAACGGTTCTTTCGTAAATAATAAGGACTTAAGCTTATAACTAGGATACGTAATTATTCTAGGTAATAAAAGCAATAATAAGAGCGCTAAATTTACAATAAGAGGTAATATTATTACATACAGCTCTATGAAAAGTAAAAGGGTTATAAGAAGCGCCCTAGTATTAGAGCTGTATAGCATAGTATAAGGCGTTGACGTGACCTACGCCGTGAACACCACGCTTAATATCGTGATAAAGTAGCTAAAGTTACCACAGGTGCTAATTGTAGTTTACACAGACTCTTTTTCGCTTTATAAATGCCTTATTAAGCTTAGAATAACAAAGGAGAAGTAACTTATAATTAATATTATAGCATTACGACAATCATACAAATGGCGCGAGATCCACAAGATCCGCTAGATTAACGGAAGAGATAATATCACTAATGCAATAACAAAAGCCTTATTAAACAAAAGCCTCGAGACCTTCATTAACAACAATTAGGCTAATATACGTGTGGAAGGTTAGGTGAAGAGACTAGTAAAGTGACAATGCCCTTATTTTCCCCCTATTAACGGTCGGGAACAGATTAAACCCGGACTAACCATAGCCGTGGATTTCCACTGAAGGATCCACTTATTAACACTTCCCTTTAATTCGATTTTTATTGCGTTTTTAAGCTTTTTAGCTAAAAGAGAAAAAGAGAGATTGCTAGAGCTTCCTACGGCTTATATTCGGCCCCTACAGCTAATGTTCGGATCAGACCAAAAGTGAGTCTACCGAATTGATGCACGCGATACGATTGGCCGCATTAACGACCAGCCCTACTTGGCTACGTAAGCAATCTTACAACCTCTCTTTTTCCTACTTCTGTTATTACCTCTGTTTTCCTGTCTTTAATAACAGACCTGCACATCTAACTAATTAAAGCAGCGAAACCTGCTTAGTCACTCCTTTATTATGACATTTCCTTTAATTAATTTTACTGCGCTTTTAAGCCTCTTACGCCTATAACAAAAAGAGAAAAATTGCTAGTGTTAGAATCGCTGCGAATTCGTTGCAGACGAATTTGTCACCACTTTGCATTAAATTGCGATTAGATGCACAGGGGTCTTATCGCCCCACTGTGCACTGAATTGCGATTAGATGTATAGGGTCTTATTGCCCCACTGTGCACTAGAACGTAACTGGCGCACGGGGTCTTATTGCCTCACCTAGACTAGTAACGCGATTGGTCGCATAGGACTATTGCCCCACTTCGCCCCAGACAGCGTGTTTAACCTATAACACCACGTATGCGGAGGCATCCCTAGGATTAAGGTATATCTATAGCCTCAATCCCCTATAGCTAGATCTAGAAGACAAGCAGAATTGAACCCTTTACATTAAGTAACTAGTGCACTAGTGACCTGTGGTCATAGGACCCGAATCCCCTTGGTCAACTCAACAGATAGCTATTAGTTAGGGCTACAAGCAGCTATCTGCTAGCAGACGTCCCCTAAAGAAGCCTATAAAGTCCTTATTAGGCAGTATTTGCAAAGTGCTGAAATCCAGCGTAGTACGCTATACTCTAGCTACTATTCCCTAAATTTTTTAAATTATAAGGGATTTTTAGAGGCTTTTAATGCTAATTTTAATAATTTACTAGCTAGACTGCAGCTTTGCAGTGTAGTAATCGCACTAATTAATTAAGTAAATTATTATATTAATGCATTAAAGCAGACCTTTCCTAGTTAGGCTAAGAGACAAAGATTCACTATCAGAGCTTCTAGGGCACAAGGACTGCCTGTAAATACCTTAAATTTACAGTTCCTTATAGCGGACTTATTAGAAGAGCAAAGAGATAAATCTTCCCCTATAGCTAAGGCTCTTAGCTATAAGGCTTCTAATAATAAGGGAAATTCTAAGGACTAGGAAAAGAACACATCTAATCCTACCCCTAAGAAGGACCCTAACGCTAAGAAAGAGTAGGATAAGAAGGATTTAAACCCTTCTAAGGCCTCTAGGAAGAAGTAGAAGAAGAAGAGTAGCACTAGGGCTAAAGAGAAAGGAAAGGAAGCCGCGTTTGCTTTAGGCTACAGCCTAGTAACAGGATACGTTAAAGAATTAGATTCTAACGAATCTAGCAGCGATAATAGTAGTGATTCTGAATCTGATTCGGATACCTCTAGTGTCACTACCACCAGTAACACTACTACTAAGCCCGCTTTTAATTCCTCTAATAATATAATTAAAAATTCCCTTCTGTATAATACTAGTTTCTCTTATCATATATGTAATAATAGGGCTTTCTTTAGGGATTTTAAACCCCTAAAGAAAGGCGAATGCGGCCCTATAATTATAGCTAGAGGACCTATCTATCCTAAAGGGAAGGGTACTACTATATTTAACGTGCTGGTAAAGAAAATCCACCAGAATATAGGTCTTTAGCTTTGCTAAATACCCTATATTTCCTAGGCATAGATACAAGCCTAGTTAGTGGTTTAACCCACTATCTCTCCGGGGTTATCTTCTAAAAGATTAGCTTTTCCTAGCTAATAAAAGTCCCTGTAGGTTATTAGAACCTACTAAACACGGCTTCTTTTTGCAAGTTAAAGGACAACTAACCCCTGTAATTTACAAGCATCAAACCCACCTCTCCTTTATAGGCTCCCAGATTCATTAACATCTAACCTATACGACTTATATAGGGTTTTCCTACCCTATAGAGGTACAAATTCCACAGCAGCCTACCCTGGATCTAACGGAATATCAGCGAATTAAAGTAATTAACTCTAAAGACGATAATATTGACAATTCAGCCCTACATCCCACCGGAGCTCCTAGTCAGGCATCTTCTGTAGGGGATTTAGAAGGTCTATATCCTAATGCGTTGGATAACGATAGTGGCCGTCTAGAATCCCCTAAGGCCTATGATCCTTAAGAAGCCTAGCACAATAGGGAGTAAAGGGATGGTAGCTCTGAAAAGCTAGATTCTAGTTACAAGAAATTACTAGATTTAGCCCTTCTTTAGCACATTCGACTCGGCTATATAGGGCTCCCTTACTAAAGAAATCCTCGAAATTAGCTAAAGGGATCCCTGATTTTTCTGCTATCAAAGACAAGGATTTCAACTACTTAGCCTATACGTAAACTAAGGCTGTTAGAAGACCTAGCAAAAGACCTATTTAGGACCCGCCTAGAGTTCTAGATATTCTAGAGGGAGATACGGTAAAAATTAAACCTATACCTTATAATAAGAAGGCCCTAGTCCTTTTCCTTATTGATCGAAAATCACGGTATAAATGGTGCCTCTTATTAGCTAATAAAGAAGGTCAGACCCTTTATAATGCTATTAAGGGCTTTTTAAGGAATTAAAAATCAATATAATTCGTATCCTAGGCATCTTTATTTTAACGGAGGCACTGAAATCAACAACGACCTCTAATAATAGCTGACTTCTAAGGGAATTTGCTTTAGCACCTCTTGCCCTTATATTCACGAACAGAATGGGCTAGTTAAGCAAGCTATTAGGGTTATCCTTAATCGACTTAGAGCTACCCTATAGTAGTCCAAATTGCCCCTGTATCACTAGTCTTACATCCTTCTAGCCATAGTGGACTTAGTTAATATCACCGCGAATACGACTAAGCCCCTAACCCCTAAGCAGCTATATCTAGCTGACTTAGAGCCTAAGACCACCTATAAGCCTGACTTCTCGAAAATTAGGGCTATAGGGTCTTATTATGAGGTTCTAATACCTCTGGAGCAGAGATCTAAGCTATAAAAGCTAGCCCTTAGGACTATCCCTAGCCGGTTACTAGCTACTCTAGGTTCTAACGTCTATCTTGTTTATATACCCTCTAAAAGGTTAGTTGTTAAGACTAGCTTTGTAAAAATAATAGAGGATATAGGCTCTATAATAATCCCTAAATCTTTAGGGAGTTATCCTTTAGAGGGAGGAATTAATGACTTTCTTCGTGATAGTTATCCCTCGCAAGATAATCTAGAAATTTAGGATAATCTAAAGCCTGAAAATCTAGTCCCCTAGAGAGCCGCAGCCCTATAGAAGCCCCTCAAAAGGCACCTATAGGTAATCCATTAGCTGATCTAGATGCTATAGATGTTGATGATTTTAATATAACTTCTTTTGTTAAGGAGTTATACTTTAAGGCTTAGGAAAAGGCTAAATCAACTAATAACAGTGATTTGGATACCCCTAAGACCTAGAAATAAGCATTAAAAAGTAAGGATAGTCGAAAATAGATAGATGCGACTTTTAACGAATTTAAGCAGCTTTTAACTGCTAGAACCTTTAAATTTATAGGGATAGACTAAGTTCCTAAGGGCTAAAGGATCCTAAAAATAGACTTGTCTACAAAGTCAAAAGGGATAAAGAAAATAATCCCCTAAAATACAAGGCCTGCCTTATTACTAAAGGCTTTATGCAGATAGAAGGTCAAGATTATCTCGAGACCTATGCTACCACAAGCATCCCTCCTAGTTAGCGAATATTATTAGCTCTAGCAGCTTCTAATAACTAGGAAGTTAAATAAGTCGATTTTATAGGGGTATTCTTAAATAGTTTACTAAAGGAAGCTATTTATATACAAATCCTAGACAGATTTACCGAATTTGCCAAAGCCACGCCTAAAATAGCTAGATTACTTAAGAAATATAGCTATAAACCCGCTTAAAAGCAAGTTATTTTCCTTTAAAAAGCTTTATATAGATTAAAACAGAGCTCTAGAGAGTGGCAGCAGGCCCTAAAGGACCTTCTTCGCAAGCACGGATTTCACCCCTTAATTTCAGACCTAGCCGTTTTTTATAACCTAACTACATCCACATATTATTGAAAATGGGAAGGGGAATGTACTGGAGGGATAGGAAGACCTCCCTAGTAATTCCTAGATAGCTAGCGCAATAGAGGGCGCTGCGACCTATAGATAACTAAACCACGATAGATAATTCACTTTGAGAGCCAAGATAGTTGAATATAGTTGATTTCTAGCTAACGGACGGTCTGCGAGCAATGAGAGGATTCTACTGAGTCCCCTCATAGACCTACCGACTATATCGGCAGAACTAGGTCGCCAATAGGGTCTCGTGAGCTACTTTTTATTTTCCGCATAATTCATTTGTATGGGAAAAGTAAAAATCGACTCACGGCCATACAAACTAGACGCCCATGTGGCCCAACTAAGCACTTTAATAAGCAACCCTTTATATACAATATACCATTAAATCCAGAAAAATTCAAGGATTTGAATAGTATACGTCAGCCTTTTATATAACTACTAGTTCCCTAGTTACAGTCAATTTTGGCTTCCCTATAGGGTAACCTAGTTGGCTTAGTCATACATGCCGTAGCTTTGCTTAGGTGGCAACGCAAGATGCGTTGCACAACCACGTAACGTAGCGCGCAGCAACGCCGCGCAACAACGCAACTAGGCAACTAGTGGGCCTATAAAATAGTGCTAAAAATAGCATTATTTTAACACTACTAAGTCCCCTTATAGACCTACTGACCATATCGGTAGAACTAGGTCGCCAATAGGGTCTCGCGAGCTACTTTTTATTTTCCGCATAATTCATTTGTATAGGAAAAGTAAAAATCGACTCACGGCCATACAAACTAGACGCCCGTGTGGCCTAACTAAGCACTTTAATAAACAACCCTATTAATAAAATATACTATAAAATCCAGAATAAATCAAGGATTCGAATAGTATACGTCAGCCTTTTATACGACTACTAGTTCCCTAGTTACAGTCGATTTCAGCTTCCCTATAGGGTAACCTAGTCGGCTTAGTCATACAAGCCTGTGGGTTAGTTGTGTGCAGGAACGCAGGTTACAGCCAAAGCTGCAAGCAACGCTGCAAGCAACGCCTTGTAACTAACGTTACAACAACGCAACTAGGCAACTAGTGGGCCTATAAAATAGTGCTATAAATAGCATTATTTTAACAATAGCTATACGCTATAAGTTTATAGGAGATTATATCTATACTATAGATTAATGCTATGCTAAAACCTATAGAGTAGGAACTCTTAGTAGCCTTACTAGAGGAGTTATAGGACTTTAAGGATCTTTTTTAGGAGAGTAAGGCAAACACTCTTCTACTATACTAGGGTAAGTCTAACCACTATATTTGCCTTAAATAGGATATAAAGGGCAATAAACTAGACTTACCTTAGGCACTATTATATAATATACTACATTAATACCTCTTAGAGATATATAAGTAGGTAATAGACTTAATAAATAAGGGCTAGATTAGGGTAAGCTTATCTTTAGTAATAGCACTAGTTTTACTAGTAAAGAAACCTAGGGGTGGCTAGAGGTTCTATATAAACTATTACACACTAAATAAGATTATAGAATAGGACTACTACCCCTTACCTTTAGTAAAGGAGACACTACGCTTCTTAGCTAAAGCGAAATAGTTTATAAAGCTAGATATATAAGCAGCGTTTTATTATATTTATATTGCTAAGGGCTAGGAACACTAGACTGCTTTCTAGACGTGGTTTAGATTATTTAAGTGGTTAGTATACCCCTTTAGTTTAGTAAGCACGCCTATAACCTTCTAGAGGTATATTAATAAGGCACTTAGTAATATCCTTAGGGACTATATTATAGCTTACCTTAATAATATCTTAATTTATTTAGGGGTTTATAAAAAGATTATATATAGAAAGTCCGTAAGGTGCTAGCTAGGCTATAATAGGCTAGGCTAAATCTAGATATTAAGAAATACATCTTTACTATAAAAGAGGTAAAGTACCTTAGGTTTATTATTTACATAGGAAAATAGATTTACCTAGATAATAAAAAGATTGCGGTAATTAGGGATTAGGAGGCTTTAACATAGGTCTAAGGAGTGCGTGGGTTTCTAGGATTTGCTAACTTTTATTGTAATTTTATACTATAATTTTTAGACATTACAGGCCCCTTAATTAACCTAATAAATAAGGGCGTGGTATTCCGCTAAACAGAGGTATATAATAAGGCTTTTAAGACATTAAAGTTAGCTTTTATATTATACCTAATCCTTATATAATAGGACCCTAATAAGAATATAGTAGTAGAGGCAGATTACTTAGGAATAGTATTAGGAGGTTGCCTTTCCTAGACAAATAATAAAGGGGTCTTATATCTAGTAGTGTATTACTTAGCTTACTTATAACTAGCTTAAAGGAATTATATAATATATAATAAGGAGCTTCTAGTAATTATCTTATGTCTTAAAGCGTGGTTAGTAGAGCTATAAAGTGTTAGTAGTCCGTTTATAATACTTATAGACTATAAGAACTTAGAGTACTTTATAGCCCTAAGGGAGATATTAGAATAATAAGTATAATAGGTAAAGACTCTAGCACTTTTTAATTTTCACTTACACTATAGGCTAGGGACTTAGGCAGGCTAGCTAGATATATTATTAAGGCACTATTAGGAAGAGGCATAGTTAGCTAAACTAAAGGCGCTTATTATATAATTAGTAACAATGCTTACTTAGTTTAGCTTTAGTTAGGTTAGCTACGCGTTAATATTAAGCCTGTGTTAGTTTTAGAGAGCACTACTTTAAAGAATAACTTGGCTTTAGGGGGTAATATACTAGAGAGTAGTTTAGCTTAAGTAATAAGTATCCTAGCTAGGGACTCCTTATTTATAAATAAGTATCTCTAATCCCTATAGGATTAATCTATGGCCTATAATAAGACCTATAGACTATAGCTTAAGGTAGTAAGGGCTAGAGCTTAGAAGTTTCCTAATGCTACTAGCACATAAGAATAGATTATAAACTATTAGATTAGCGTAAAAGGGGCGCTTTAATTCTAGGGCTAGACTTAGGTACTAAAGTAAGAGCCTCTAACTATAACTTTAATCTAGTAGACTTATAACTTACCCTTACTAGGTTATCTAGGGTAAAACACTACCTTTAAGGCGCTTTAGAGGGACTTCTATTAGAATAGTATATTATAGGATATAGCATAGTTTATATATAATTACTACTACTATAGGGGATAAAAGAGTTAATAGTTATAATAGGGCTTACTAAAGCTAATTCCCCTACTAAATAGATATTAGTTATTGTTAAAATAATGCTATTTATAGCACTATTGTTAAAATAATGCTATTTATAGCACTATTTTATAGGCCCACTAGTTGCCTAGTTGCGTTGTTGCAACGTTAGTTGCAAGGCGTTGCTTGCAGCGTTGCTTGCAGCTTTGGCTGTGACCTGCGTTCTTGCACACAACCAACCCACAGGCTTGTATAACTAAGCCGACTAGGTTACCCTATAGGGAAGCTAAAATCGACTGTAACTAGGGAACTAGTAGTCGTATAAAAGGCTGACGTATACTATTCGAATCCTTGATTTATTCTGGATTTTATGGTATATTTTATTAATAGGGTTGTTTATTAAAGTGCTTAGTTAGGCCACACGGGCGTTTAGTTTGTATGGCCGTGAGTCGATTTTTACTTTTCCTATACAAATGAATTATGCGGAAAATAAAAAGTAGCTCACGAGACCTTATTGGCAACCTAGTTCTGCCAATATGGTTAGTAGGTCTATGAGGGGACTTGATTTAGGCCGCTATTATTAGCAGTGCTAAGGTATATGTCTATCTATAGGGCAATTCTAGGTCTATTTCGCATCTAATGTGTGTCTATCTTAGGTTCCTAATAATTACTATAATTATATAAGAAAACTCTACGCTAAAAATGAAAGTAAGAAGTGGAGCGCTTTAGTAGTAGGCCTAGATTAGTCTAGTTCTAGTTCTAGTAAGGGCTAGTATAATAAAATAGTGTTCTAGATACATTACTTAGACGCTTAAATTATACCCTAACCTAAAAGAGATCTAAAAGTTTCATATAAACCTAGATAAACATATCTCTTTAATAATAATATAACTATATATAGGGAAGATAGGGCTAAATAAATTCCTCTATAATAAAGGCATGCCTAGGGTAATATTACTAATATGTAGCTATAGCTATAGAGAGGAAGACTAGTACCACGTTATTACAAGCTATAGTAACTATAACTATATAAGACCCTAAAGATAGCCTAGAGACAAATAGGAGGCAAGGCTAGCCCTAGACAATCCTACGTAAGCGAGAACTATTACCAGATAGGTTATATAAACTAGGAGACTTAACTACTATAGGCTAGCGCAGGACCTAGCATTTACCTTAAGCGGACTAGGGCTAAGACTAACCTACCCTTAGAGGACATATAATAATATATAGACGCTTAGATTAGACACTAAAGAAAGAGAACTCTAAGGAATAGGTAGCTTAGAGGTGTAAGAGGGTTAGGACTAATATTATAATAAGATAAGATTACTATAAAAAGGAATAAACTCTTAATTAAAACTACTAATACTAGGTATTATTAGCCCCCTACGCCCTAATGCCGCCCTTAAACTAGCTTTAGTCTATTATATTACTTCTCCTTTAAAATAGGGATAGCATCCTCTATTACCTTAGCACGCCCCTTTACTAAAAGGGAGGTAGCTAGAAGCTAGTTTATTTCCGCTATTTAAGCGTCTAAGTAATGTATCTAGAACACTATTTTATTATACTAGCCCTTACTAGAACTAGAACTAGACTAATCTAGGCCTACTACTAAAGCGCTTTACTTCTTACTTTAATTTTTAGCGTAGAGTTTTCTTATATAATTATAGTAATTATTAGGAACCTAAGATAAACACACATTAGATGCGAAATAGACCTAGAATTGCCCTATAGATAGACATATACCTTAGCACTGCTAGTAATAGCGGCCTAAATCTCCGTTAACCACAAGTGCTTAGCTTAACGCCTTATAGTATTTAGCTAAGAGGTAAATTAGTAATAAAATAGACCTAGATATAGCTAAAACATTACCTTACTATAACTATTATTATAAACCTAATAATTAAAGTAAGCGTTAGTTATAGTACCTAACTAAATATTAGTAGAATTACTACTAATACTTATCTAGCTTAGGGCTGCCTATACTAATAACGTTATAACACTAATAACTAGGAGTCCTTATTAATTAAGAGTAATATAAAATATACTAAAACTACTATAGCTTACCTAACTACTTAGAATTAGAAATAAAAAGCCTTAAAATAGGAGTGGAAGAATAACTTATATAAAGCTCCTTATTTAGAGCCTGCCTTAACTAAGCTAAAGTTAGCTACTTTTAAGGATAGCGCTTAGAGAGGCTTAGTTCCTAGGCAAGTTAGAAGCGGAAGAGTACCCCTAAGGGACAGGACTTATAGGGGAAATAGATAATAATATAATAGAGAACAGTAATAATAAGGATTATATTATAAATTATAATAATAGTTAGTAACCGCACTAAATCTAACCTAGAATTACACTAGTAAACAAAAAGGCATAAATAAACCTAAGAGAAAATAAATAATAAGAAAAGAAAAGAGAGCAGAATCCTATAAGGGAATTATGTTGGTTACGCAGGGTCGTAATGTGTGAGCTCCGAGAATAGTATCGTTGTTGATTATCTATTCTAAGCTATCGAAGAAAGAGGGAAAAGAGAGGTCAGAAAGTGAGGGCACTCTCGTGAGGTGAAAAACGGGCAGCTGTGCGTGTGGGTCACGTGGTGCAAGCCCTGCCCTATCACAGGGCCTGACTGTGGATCGGAAAGTGGGGTCGCGCGCGGGCTGACCTTCTTCCGGCCACAATTGCGGCTGCTAAGCGCGATTAATATTATGCTTGTTCTAACACTAGGAACTCTCTCTTTTAACATAATTGTTAATGCATGATATTAATAGTAAAAGAGAAAAGAAAAGAAAGGGGATAAGGTAAAGCGGGCAGCGGATGAATGTGGAAGGGATTAACTTAATGAAAAACCTTATGCAAGTATGTGGTAAAGGGAAGCAAGGAAAACAACACTCTATTATTAATAATCCTTCCAAAGGCTAAGCGGGCCTCTAACCGCAGCCTTTTAAATCTCATATCGTAAATAACATCCACGCGCCAATCCTCGCCCCCCCGCCCCGTCCACTATCACAGTCTTTGCTTCCTTATGCTTAGTGTACATAACACAGGGGCCGTAACGGTTCCTTCATAATAGCCACCGGGGCCCCAATAGGTCTCTAGCGGCCCTCACTAGGTCAGGGGTGATAATTAGAGTAGCTTTTATGACCTAACCTAATAAGGGCCGCAGTTCTAGGCATAAGATGCCTAATAAGGGCTGCAGTTCCTCCTCCTTCTTCCTTAGGGGATTTTCACATCTCCCATAGTATTAGGGCTAATTCCCTAATACTATCACCCGTGGTAACCCTCTTCTGCGCGGGTCACCCACCCTTCCATCCAGATTATCATCCGGTTACTAGAGATAAACTACTCTAGCGCCTTATTTAGCAATGCCTTTATAAAGGCGTTAGCTAGGTTATTAGCTCCGTTAATCCACTAGATCTCACAGAGTTCGCAGCGTTTGTATAACTACCGCAGGGCTATAATGTTAATTATTAGGCGCTTTTCCTTAGTGGTACTAAGCTTAATAAGGCATTTATACAGGGAGTATAAATCTGTGTATACTATAACCAGGGTTGTGGGTATGTTTAATTAGTCCGTGATCAATCCAAGGGTTATTGTAATCACGTGGGCTATGTTAACGCTAGCCACTATGCTATAGACCTCAGAGGCAAGCACACTTTGTGTGACTCTTTTGCTCTTGGTTAAGCTAAAGTGCACAATGTTGCCTTTAATCGTGAACTCGCTGTCCTTATGGTCTTTATTAGCTATAATTAGAACATAGCTAAGTTGCGAAGTAAGGTCCTAATTATTCGCAAAGGACTTATTTACAAAGGCATATAGCTTCGCTTTGGCAAGGTTAATCGGAACAAACGTTAGGCCCCTCTCCAGGTTATCTATCTGCTATTAGATCCGGCGGTTAAGGGCTTTAACGTTCTTAATCGTCAGTTCCTAGTGTTATATGGCAATAGATAGATTATAGCAAGCTTCCGGTTAGCAGATTAAGGCAATGTAAGCGCCCTAAGCTTATTATTTAACGTACTTCTGCTTTGCGTTCGTTAGCGGGATTACGTTAAGCTTACTGCTTTGCCCTTTTATTAGAGGGAGATAGCCGCATTAGCCGCTATTGTAATAATACCTCCGTTAAAGGTAAGGGGTTGTTCTCTGTTAGGAATTGCTTTAGCTTTACCGCAAAGGCCATAGCGGTTAGTTACTTTTCTTCCTTTTTAGAGAACTCCTTATCTAATAGCCCTAATGTGTTATTAGTCTACATGCTTACATATACGAACTCGATGCTTTCCTTCTTCGTCACTAGCAGGCATAGATTGTATATAGAGGTCTCCATCTAGAGCTTCTCTCTGTAATGCCTGTGGTATGTGACCCACTAATGCGTTCTAGCCTCCGCAATGCTGTAGAGAGGCTTAATTACCCTTATAATTATTCTATTAGGGTGTTAGTTGTGGATCTGGATTAGGAGCCTGGCGAGGATTGTCCTGTTTAATAGGGTTTGTGATTAAACATAAGCTTATGTAATATTGCGAATCCACAAGATAAGGTCTTTCTTTATTAGCAAGGGAGCTATTGCGAGGATAAGGCGTTGACTAGCCTGTTGGATTGTCGGGGCTTGTGTTAGGATGTCTTGTTTTGCCTTATTGCCGAAGCCTTAGATAATAAGCCGTGATTTCTCGTACGGCTAGCCTGTCTTCCCTTTTACCTTGTTAATGATACGGGAGTTAAAGATCCTTACACTACCGTGCTCTTTCTCATTAAAGGTTATGAATTCGAACACGCCTTAGTTAATTAAGGCATTAATTTCAGCCTTAGTAAAGAGCTTAAAGGGCTCTCCTAGGGTTGTAATAATGCCTTCCTTGCGTAATCGGATTGCGAGGTTAAGGTTAGCTTCCTCCTTCGCTAATATAAACACATCAGTCTTGTTAATAATTGCTAGGGGTTCTTACAGGGTCTGCCCAGCCTTCTCTTTAGCGGGATCTCTAGGACCTTGCCTGCTGGTTTATCTCAAGCCTCTTGCCCTTCTTCCTTAGGCAGCTATTCTTAAGGCATTAGGACTTCTCTGTTAGGATCTGCGTAATAGGGCCTAATAGAGGTTAACTAGAAGGTTTTCGGGCCTTGCAGGAGATTAAGCGTGCAGGTCTCTCTATTAATAAAGAGGAGGTTGTACAGGCCTTGCTAACCGTTGCCTTCGCGCCACACTTAGACCGGTAATCTAAGTGGGAGGTTAAGGGTCTTTGCCGTATCCAGGCTATTCCTTGTGGCAAGGGCTTCGTTGACTTTCTAGATAGCGTGCAAGCGTTTAATCTCCTTTATTACCTTCTGCATAGCAATAACACGTTATGAGATATCTAGCGATAGAGGGATTCGCTAGTTATACGTGGGTATACACTAAAGACAAGGAGAGTAGGAATAAGGCTATTTAGTCCTATAGTGTTATTAAGGGCTTTTACAGCTATTTGCAAGGCAACTGTCTTGGGGGTTATTAGGCATTCCCGCCAGATAATATTATAGGCCCTTTAGAGCGGCTTGTGATATTGTTTAACCTTTCTAATGCTGTGGTGTGCCTTAATAGGAACCTCCTTAACGGAGATTAACATTAACGCCGTAAATTAACAGAACTCCTTACCGCAGAAGTTTGTGCTAGCATTAGTGATAATCTAATCTGGAGGCCCTTAGTATGCATTAATCTAGCACACCCTAAGAGCTTCCTATGTTAATTTAGCCGAGATATCTTTAAGGAATCTTGCTACATTAAAAGCCGTAGCTATGTTAATAGCATAAAGGGTTAGGCGGTTGCTATTAAGGTATATAATATCCACTATTACTTTAAAGTTAAAGGCATATTTATCCTTAAGGGTAAACTTAAAGCGATAGGGGCTATCCGCGTTTATTTGGCATTAGTGGCAAACCCTTATCACTACTTTAATAGCATTGATCTTAATCTCGTGCCCTAAGTTACATAGGAGATTGTGAAGCCAGCGAACTAATGGATAACCGAATCGGCGATGCAATTGCCACAATTCAACTTCGGTTAGGTAATTCTATGCTATTAATGCCTTATTTTACATTAATAGCATCCACGCGTGCCCCTATTTACGTACTAGGGGACTTTAATGCTTCCTTGCTATAAGATATTCTTAGTGGTAATAAAATTAATCTTTAGTCAGCCTATATTATTAAGGCATAGTAAGAAAGGGGTGTTTGTAGGTATTACATGGAACGTGATCTTACTAAAGGGAGTGGGCACGTTAGCTGTTCTAAGCGAGATAATCAGCGTGCCTCCTCTAAATCTAATAACCACTTCCCCGGCTCTTACTTCATCAAGTTAGATCCTTAGCATTATTCGTTACAATACAATGAATTGCAAACGGCCTGCCGTTAAATACTAGGCTGCCCCAGTATCTAGCATAATACCTTAGAAGACTTTAGATAAGTAGCGGTCTTTAAGTAGGAATATATAAGGAGGTTTATTGGCTATCCTTATATTAAAAGGGCTCTTTCCGCTCAATCTATACATCATCGCCTAGTTAGTAAGAATCTTAACCGTTCTTTAGCCATTAAGTGTTGCGCTATGGGTGAAGAAGCTTGTGGGCACTAATCTATCCTTCCCTTCGGTTTTATTGTCAAATCCAAGGCTTGCTATGTATTAAGTGACCTTATTATCTTTAGAGGGTTAAGAAGGAGGGTCTAGACTAGGGCTTCCTTTATACTATACGAGGAATAAGTTATATAAAGCTTATAAGGATAAAGAGGAGTTAACCATGTAGTGGTTCTTAAACCACTAGTATGCCTTCTTCTGTTCCTCCTTAGAGTGCTTTATTAACTAATATCCTTCTTTACCACATATATAGCACTTCCTTAAACAGGGGGTCCCTGTGTTCCTTTATGCCTTTAGGGAGGGTATTATAACTCTTTGCCTTTACCATTATACCTCCTGTTAGTCTAGAATTAGTCTAGGTTTTAGTATTAGCAGGGAATTAATATTAGCCACCGGATTCTTCTATAATAAGACGAATAGTTATCCGTACCCGTTTATAGAATTATTAGAGGCTATTAGGAGGGTTAGTAATATAGCTCCTGCACTCTAGGATTCCGTTGCAGGCGTTTATGATCTAGTTCTAGAGGGCTCGTTTAGATTAACCCACATTAGGTATAGCCTGTTACAAGATAGAGAGCTTTTCCACAAGTTTATTAAAGCATTCTATCTTTGATTTATCTTAGTTCTTGCTAATAATCTTCTAGAGTGTGGTTTAGTGCCACTTAAGAAGATATCTCTGTCTTATATCCTTGGTCTTAAACCTCTTTTTATCTATATAACTAGAGTTAGTAGGTCTTAAGGGTTCTCTGGTTTTAAGAGGTAATCTAAGTAAAATCAGAGGGCTTTCCCTTTAAGCATAACCTTAAATACGTAGCCTAATTGCTCTTGTTTAATATCTAATATCTTGCACTTCCTCTTAAAGGTTTGTAGCTTTAACTTAAAGACGTTATAGTTGTTAGCACTATATTGCTATTCTAATGTATATATCTTCGTGAGATTAACAATCTACTTCGCTGTGGGCCGTGAGGGTGCGAGTAGATTGTTAATAGAAGCCACTCTCTGTTAGGTAGGAGGGAGTGTAGTCTATAGTTGTTAAGCTACTACATAGGTTTAAGGCTATAGGGGAGGTATGTGTTAAC
This sequence comes from Epichloe glyceriae, assembly GCA_023658535.1. Classification (NCBI taxonomy): domain Eukaryota; kingdom Fungi; phylum Ascomycota; class Sordariomycetes; order Hypocreales; family Clavicipitaceae; genus Epichloe; species Epichloe glyceriae. The sequence continues at coordinate 1,388,187 of CP098294.1, read as the reverse complement.
AGGTACCTCCCACGGGGAAGTTATACCTGTTATTATGTAATTGCCTTAATAGGGTAACGCTTAGTGGGCTTTAATAAAAGGAATAAGAGGTCTTTAATCCGCGATGCTCTTGAATATCTCCTTTATTAAGAAGATTATTTAAGAAGTTATTATTATTCTAAAGTTTCCTTTAGAATTCTATATACCTCTTTCTTATATCTTTAACTTCCTCTTAGAACTAAAAACGGAATTTATTTTAGTTAAGGACTTCTTAAAGGTTAATTAGCACCTTTATTAATCGGCTAATTATTATATATACCCTATTATTTATGAGATAATCCCGTAGGTGCTTTACTACTAGGATTAGTGTTTTAAGGAATATCTCTTCTCTCTATTAGTTAAAGTCCTAAGTAAACTCTATAAATAGTGTTCTTCCTATCACCTTTCTTACTTTGTAATCTACAACTCTAGTGAGGAGATAGGCTATAAGTTCCTTAGGTATATTACTTTTCTTAATATTAAACTCTTTAACCTTATAGAATAACTCTTCTATAATGTATTTATGTAAGGTTTAGGGATGTATAGAAGGGGAGGATATTTGCTCTGTCTCCCTAATGCCTTTTAGTAGCTTCTATGAAGTCTTCTCCTACTTAAGAGCCTTCTTAGCTTGTAGGGGCTTGTGTTTATTCTTTTATGTTAACTATTATAATATATAGGCTTTAGAGGGGAAAGAAACAGGGAAAAGTGTGTGTTTTTAGGTAGGGGAGGATAGCAATAACTTCTACTATTATAGGGGAGGTTTTTGTGAAGGATTGTAAGGCTTAGCGGTTAACTTCTTATGTAATAGAACGCACTAAGGAGAAGAATAATAGGATAGACTTAGCTACTAGAGTTAAACTCTTCTTTAAGGTTTAGGCTTCTATTTATTATTAGCTACTCTTACTAAAGAATAAAAGGGACTAAGATAAACTTCTTCCTTAGCATAATCACAGATCTTGTAATGATTAGGTTACTCTTACTAAAAACAAAAGGGGCCTAACCACACTACTTCCAAGAAAGCCTCTTCTATGTAGACCTTGCTGATCTGCGGTATTCGCGTGCGTTTAAAAGTGGTTACCTGTGAAGTTAACTACTAATCAGTGTTAGTTACGCAGGGTTGTAATGTGTGAGCTCTGAGAATAGTATTGTTATTAATTATCTATTCTAAGCTATTGAAGAAAGAGGGAAAAGAGAGGTTAGAAAGTGAGGGCACTCTCGTGAGGTGAAAAACGGGCAGCTGTGCGTGTGGGTCACGTGGTGCAAGCCCTGCCCTATCACAGGGCCTGACTGTGGATCGGAAAGTGGGGTCGCGCGCGCGCGCGCGAGCGCGCGGGCCGACCTTCTTCCGGCCACAATTGCGGCTGCCAAGCGCGATTGATATCATGCTTGTTCCAACAAATTACTTCCTTTTATATATATAAGGGGGCAGAGTAATTCACTATAGTAGCGTTAAAAGTAAAGCATAAGGAAAAGTAAAAAGACATTGTAAAACAGGCATATAAGCGGAACTAATCCTTAACTAGATTAGACCTAGCCTTACTGTAAGGATAGGGGATAGCCAGGCAAGAACGTATGGGGGCACTTAGTATATTAACTAAAGCTTGCTAGGTCTAAGTGTGTTGTGGGTGCGAGTCGCTGCTTTATAGCCAGTGACTCACTAGTGTCACGTGGACCTAGCCCTATGGCATGGTGTGCTCGCGGGGTACGCCTATGTGTTATAGGCAGGCCTTATAATTACCCCCTTTCTAGCTAGGCTCCTAAACAGCTTAGGTATTGCCAGTTAATATGTAGCTGTTCGCCAAGTGCTCGTAACCGCATTGCCAAATACAAGCATTATAATAACATAATAATCCATTCCCTAGTAATAGGCAGCGCTTATATATAAATTCGCCCGCGCTTCGCTATCTTATTATAAGCGTTTCTCTTTCTTATTACTAGTCTAATTTCCTATTTTTAATTTAACTTTAAATATATTACCTCTTCGCTACTAGTTTATAACCTTTTCGCTATTTTAATAGAGGTTATTCACTTTTATCTATGTTTATGTATACACTGTCTTTAGACTAGTTACGCTAACTTTATAAAATATCCGCTAATTAAGATTATTTTGCTAGTAATTATATATAGTTTTCCCTAGGCTTTGGTTACCGCAGGTATTAAGGGTAAACAGTCTAAACATTATATCTAATGTAATAAACGCAGTAATACATATAAGACAGTAAGTCTCCTATTATTCTCCTATTCTATAGTTCCTAATCGCTAACTTTTATATACTAGGTAATGCTTACTTTAGCTAGCGATTTTCTTAATCTTATAATCATTTATAAATAAGTCTAATCTCTAATAGACGCTACCCTCTCCGCAGAGGATAAGGAGGATATTGCTGTGTTTTCGGTGGTAATGTGCTATTGCTTTACTACATGCGTTATAAATTTAATTAACGGGTTTAATTATGCTAACACGGCTTACTATGTTGCCTTTAGGCTAACTAGTGTAGCTAAGGCGCACTAGGTTAGTTAATTTCGGCCCTTTTACTAGTTCTTTGCTTACCTTTCTGTATAGGCTGCCTCTATCTTATACTAGAATTATCTAGTGTCTTAATAGTAGCTATAGGTTTTTATAGTTACTGCTACACTATCTTTTCCTTCTCTAGTATATGCATAGCTTTTAACTATCTTTTTACTAGATTTTTACTAACTCTTTTATAGGAAGATCCTAAGGAAGCTATAGCTACTTAGGAAGCGAAAATAGTTCTCCGGCTTTGTCCCTTAGACCTAGGCTATATAGCCTAGGCTATAGCACTGCATTGTTTTTAGTATGCTATGGACAAGGTGATCTAGGCAGACGAAAATAACGCGGAGTTTAGGTATAATAGGGATGTGTTTTTGACCTGCCCTAGTATTACTATAGAGAATTTTCCTATTACTTTACCCACGCTTTAGGCGTGTTTTCCTTTATTTATTAGTTATATAACCTAGACTTTTAGGTTAAGTTTTCTTAATAGTAGCTAATAGTGCTATGCCTTTTCTACAATAATTCTATGTCCTTTCGCTTATAACTCGCTTATATCTTACCACCCTTCTTACCTACCTTTCTTTAGTAAAATGCTTAAATAGCGCATTAGGCGCTCTCTATATCCTTAGTAGGGATCTATTAGTTATATTTGCTAGGCTATCCCTTCTATTTTACTAGGTATTTATTACCTTTATAGGTCTTCCTATAACCTTTTACTTCTTTAACTTTATACTTATTCTCTTTATCTTTAAGGTCTAGTATTAGTATTTCCTTATCTTTAGCGTTTTCCTAGTAGTTTTATAGCTCTAATAGGCTAATATAGAATACATTATATAGTCAGCTATACTTGTTAGGTAGCGCTAGTTAGTACGCTTATTTCCCTATAGTATTAAGCACTTAAAATAGTTTAATAAATCTAGGGGTTAGCTTCTATTTTATATCTTTAAGCCTAATATTCTTTACTAATAATAGCACTAAGTCTTCTCTTTTTAGGGTTAGAGGTTAGTGGTATTAATTATAGTACTTTACCTAGGCTTTAGTAGCTTTTACCTAGTTTTACTTTAACCATTCTCTAACTTTATATAACTTTATAATACGCGTGTAGGCTTTAGGCACCTCTCCTCCATAGTCTTACCCCTAAGAGCTAGGTAAAACTCTAGCAAGTAACCTATAAGTATATAGTTTAGGGAGTAACTTATAGTCCTATTTACTATGTTATTATAGGCAAATTAAGCTATAGGTAGTAGCTTTGCCTATATCTATTAGATCTCCTTAATAAAGTATTAGAGGTAGTGTTTAAGGACTTAGTTTATTTGCTTTATTTGCCCGTTAGTTTAGGGGTAAAACGCTGTTAAAAGCCTACGTTTTACACACACTAGGTAGCATAGCTCTGACTAGAATTAACTTGTAAAGACTAGTCCTCTGTCAGACATAATGTCCTCTAGTGCTCTAAATTATAGCTTAATTTCCTTATAGAATAGTTTTGCTAATTTAGCTACGTTAATAGTGGTTAATACTAGGAGGAAAACGGAGTACTTAGTAAATTAGTCTACAATCACTAGGATTACATTAGTCTCTTGCTCATTAACCCGTGTTGTAAGCAGTCCTATAACGAAATCTATAGAGATTTCTACCTAGGGTTACCTTAGTATTAGTAGCGATTTAAGTGTTCTATATAAGTAATGCCTTCTGGCTACCACCTGCTAGTATACACCATAGCTTATAACGTAGTTAGATACTATAACTCCTATTTACAGCCACTAAAAATAACGCTTTAACAGGTTAAGCATGCGTTTAACACCGAAGTGACCTGCTAGCGAATTGTCATAGTATAGCCGCAGAAGCTTCTGTTATAAGATAGGCTCTTAAGGAATAACTACCTAGTCTTAGTATATTAGGAGACCCCTTACGCTATGTGACTATAAGCTAGCTTTTCCTTTGCTTCTTGCTAAGGAATCTACCTTACTGTTCTGCCTCTGCAGATCTAGGTCTTAGTCCTATACCTTTTGTAGCAATTAAGCTAGTGGCTTATTTAATTTAGTTAGATACGGATTTAGTGATACTGTGGCCGCCCGAATCTCTAGTGTGCTAATGCCTTATATATACGCTATTGCCTCTTTAAAATCACCCTTATCTAGCCAATCTTTTACTGGTTCTTCGGTAGCTCTAACACCTTTAGCTAGGGTATTTTCCTCCCTTAAAGGCATCTTACTAAGCTAGTCTCTTTTAACTAGGACATTTTCCTTCCCTAAAGGCGTCTTGCCACGTTAATCTCTTTTAGCTAGGGCATTTTCCTCCCTTAAAGGCGTCTCACTAAGCTAGTCTCTTTTAACTAGGATATTTTCCTTCCCTAAAGGCATCTCACCACGTTAATCTCTTTTAGCTAAGGCATTTTCCTCCCTTAAAGGCGTCTTACTAAGCTAATCTCTAATAACTAGGACATTTTCCTTCCCTAAAGGCATCTTACTATATTATTCTTCTAAGATAGGGATATTTTCCTTCCCTAAAGGCGTCTTACTACGTCTTCCTTAATACATTAGTATCTCTATTACTACCCTTTTCTTAGTAAGTACTAGCTTTCTCTAAAGTTCTAGTAATAGTGCCTAATTTATTATAGGTTTACCCTTATAATTAGACCTTCTTAATGGTGTATTTGTGGGGTTACTTTTCCTAGTCTATATCTTATTATAAAGTGAAATAGGTATAGGAATATACACTATTTAGCTTACCTTCTATTAAGCTTTAGTTAGTTTATAAAGGTCTATAGGTTATAATAATCTAATAGAACCTCCACTAGGGTTATCACCCCTTTAATATAGTGTTACTAGTGTTTAAATAACTTCACAATAGCAAATAGCTCTTAGTTAGCTATGCTGTAATTTTACTCTGTGTCTATGAACTTCCTTAACTAAAAGGCCACTAGGTGCTAATAACCCTTATTATCTTACTAGGATAAGATTCCTGCTATTGCAAAGACTAAGGCATCTGTCTTAATGCGCACTAGTTAACTTAGGTTATAATAACAGAGTAAAGGGGCTTATTAGAAGGCGTCTTTTAGCTAGTTAAACACTACCCTTTCCTTTACTCTAAATATAAACTTCCTAGTCTAGATGCTATTTTAACTACCCTTTATTAGCGCGTGTAGTAGTGCTATAATCCTAGAGTATTTATAGATAAAACGTTAGTAAAAGTTATAGAATTTAAGGAAGGATTAAATATCCTTAAAGCTTATTAGTTCTTTCTAATCTTAAATAGTTTATACCTAGCTTATATTTATTAAGATTCTATTAACTAAGAGAATAAATCCTAGGAATTTAACTAAGTCCTAGTAAAATAAGTATTTTAAGGGTTTCACGTATAGTTCTGCGGTTCTTATACGCTCTAATACCTCCTTAATATATATAGTATACTTTTCTTATGTCTTAGAGAAGATAAGGATATTATCTAAATACACTATACAAATAGTGTTTATTAGCCTATAAAGCGCCTTATAAATATAACTTTAGAAAGTAGCAGGCGCGTTAGTTAATCTAAAAGGTATAATAAGGTATTTGTAGTAGCTATAATATATGTAGAAGGTAGTCTTTTACTTATCGCCCCCTTTAATGTGAATTTAATAGTATATGTCCTTAATATTAATCTTTAAGAAGTATTTAGCCCCTTAGTATTAGTCTAGGATCTCTAAAATTAGGGGAGAGCGTAGTAATTCTTTTATATTACTTTATTAAGTCCTTAATAGTCTACATATATATATATATATATTGGATACGCTAGCTAGCTATATAATTGCTAGTACTAGTACTCTGGCTAGTTAGTTAAAAGGAAAACCCATAAATAGGAGAAAACCCTCTCGCGTCTGTATTTGGGTTAGCACTGGCCCTGTAGCAGGGCTATGCCGCTTAAAAAGTTACTTATTGTGAAAGGTTATAGCTAGCTCTCGCTAGCCTTATCCCTAAAATCCAAAAATCCGAGTTTAGGAGGAAGGATTTACTCCTTCTAGTGCGCTTATAGGCCTAGGGCAGCTCTATCTTAGGCCTCCTTGCTTTTTTCTAGTAGGAGGTGAATTCTATTATAGTAGGATCCTCATAGTTTTTTTACTTTTTACTAACTCTTCTATAGCCCTACTTTTTAGCTAAGTCTAGTCCGCTTCTAACCCAGATATATTATAAACCCTAAGCACTTACTCTTAGTTATATGTAAGGGGGTGAGGCTAGGTCCGGTCTAGTTAAGGATTGGTTCCGCGTATATGCCTGCCTTATAATGTCTTTTTACTTTTCCTTATGCTTTACTTTTAAAGCTACTATAGTAAATCACTCTACCCCCTTATATATATAAAAGGAAGTAATTCCCCTATAAGTTTCTACTCTCTTTTCTTTCCTTATTATCTATTTTCTCTTAGGTTTATTTATGCCTTTTTTGTCTACTAGTGCAATTCTAGGTCGGATTTAGTGCGGTTACTAACTATTATTATAGTTTACGTTACAATCCCTATCTTGCTGTCCTTTATTATATTATTATCTATTTCCCCTATAAGTCCTGCCCCATAGGGGTACTCTTCTGCTTCTAACACGCCTAGGAACCAAGCCTCTCCAAGCGATATCCTTAGAAACAGCTAACTTTAGCTTAGTTAAGGCAGGCTCTAAATAGGGAGCTTTATATAAGTTATTCTTCCACTCCTATTTTAAGGCTTTTCTATTTCTAATTCTAGGTAATTAGGTAAGCTATAGTAGTTTTAGTGTATCTCCTGTTACTCTTAGTTAATAAGGACTCCTAGCTATTAGTGTTATAACGTTGTTAGTATAGGCGGCCCTGAGCTAGGTTAGTGCCAGTGGCGGTTCTGCTGACATTTGGTTAGGTGCTGTGACTGACGCTTGCTTTGATTGTTAGGTTCGTAACAATGGTTGCGACAAGGTAATGTTTCGCGCCGTGTCCGGGTCTATTTCGTTGCTAATCTGCCTCTTAGCCGAATACCGCAGGGCGTCGAGCCGAGCACTCGTGGTAATAGTCTACATATAGTTAGAGCGTTTTATCCTTCTTTAGTACGAATAGGATAAGCGCGCCTGTGGGACTCTTAGAAGGTCTTATATAGCCTTTTGCTAGGTTATTATTAATGTATTCTTAGAGCTCTTTTAATTCGCTTTAAGAGAGAGGGTAGATAGGCCTATAAGGGGTATAGCCCCTAGTACTAGATTGATTGCGTGGTTAGTTAATTTCTTTAATAGTAGGGTTCCTGCCTTATTAGATATAAAGATATCTCTAAATTCCTGTAAATCCTTATAGATATCTTTAATAGTTCTATACGCTTTCGCCTCCTTATTGTCTTCTAATATAATAAATTTGTCCTCTATAACTCCTGTAATAGCATATATAATAGTCTTGTTTTACGTTACCTTAGTAAATGTACAAGGAGTTAGTAGTAAAAAGGCCTTCTTCTTTTTCTTAAACCACTACTTTTATAAGTGTAAGTAAAGGTACACTTATTCCTTTGCAAGTGTATGTATCCTAATTAATATAGGGCTTCCCTTTACTCTTAGGTCCTTATTAATAGTAATATATAGGAGCCTAAGGTCTTTCTATTCTCCCCTTAAGTCTATAATTATAAGGGGTACCTAATATACGCTATATTAAGGAACTGTAAGAGCCCTTATTACCTTAAGGGTAGGTAGTGTAATCTTTACTTATTATAACCTATAGGTCTTTGCAAATTCCGCGCTAATAATATTAACCTTAGCGTAACTATTTAGATCAGCTACTATTACTATATCTTTATACCTGTAAATAGTAACTAGTATATAAAAATAATACCCTATTAGTACTTTAGCTTATAGGGCAGAAGTAAGGGCATTTACTTCTACCTTAAGGTATTTTCCTAACCCTTTTAGTGTTCTTTCTTTAGCTTATAGCATTAAGCTACTACATAACCTATAATCCCGTAGTTATAACACGTTAGGCCCTATCTAACTTCCTTATTATTTAGGGGTATAGTAAGAGTCTTTTCTTTCTCTTTCTTATCTTAGTTAGTATACAGTTAGTTACCACGTAGTGAATCACGCCTTTAGTATTAGGGAGCCTTATATAAATACCTCTCTTATAAGTGGTTAGGCTTTTGCTTATTCTTTAGCATTAATTCCTAAAATTATTAAGTAAGTTATATAACCTCTTTACAGGTTTTGCTAATAATAAAGGTATATAGGTTAAGGTAGTCCTATAAGTTAGGGAGTAGTTTTATAAAGAATATAAGGGTATAGGACTTCTCTAAGGCTCTTTCTAGATATTTCTCTAGTAAATCTATGTAAATACTAAACTTAATAGGGCTTTAGCCTTTACGTTACTTTACGTTCTTAAGCATTATAGTAATTTATATATTATAGTTAGCTAAGTCCTTTAGTAGTGTTAGTGTCTAAGATTAGAACACCTCTTAATTATCTTTAAGTTCTTCTTAGTTACTAGCTAACTATTCGTTAAGGTATTAGTCCTATCTCACCTTATAGTCCTTATATATATAGTTAAGTGTAAGGAGGATTTTTAGTAATTACATTAAAACTTACGTTTCGCTCCTATAAATGCATAGTTTAGGTTATTTAACTATATTTTATGTTTTTAAGGGTTAGTAAGGTGTATTAGTTTTATAATATTACGTACTTTAACCTTACTGCAGCTACTGCTTAAAGAGGTACTAGATCTTTACTGCCTTTTTATAAGCTCTTTTATTATATTTAGTTAGAGTAGCTAAATAAGTTCTTTCTCTTTATCCTATAGTTTCTTTAGTTCTTTAAGTTAAGTAATTTATTTAGTTATTATAGCTTATTAGGAATTAATTAAAGGTTCTCCTAATTTAGCTTAGATACTAACTATTTTAAAAGCTAGGGTGCTATCTTTATTTATGGTTTTATGCGTTATCTCTAGTACTATACTAGGGGTTTATTAGGTTCTCCCCTTATTATATTCTTAGGTGGCTAGGGTTAAAGCTTTAGAATTATAAGGATAGGGGATAGCTAGGCAAGAATATATAGGGGCACTTAGTATATTAACTAAAGCTTGCTAGGTCTAAGTGTGTTATAGGTGCGAGTCGCTGCTTTATAGCCAGTGACTTGCTAGTGTCACGTGGACCTAGCCCTGTGGCATGGTGTGCCCGCGGGGTGCGCCTATGTGTTATGGGCGGGCCTCACACTTACCTCCCTACATATAACTAGGAGTAAGTGCTTAGGGTTTATAATATATTTAGGTTAGAAGCAGACTAGACTTAGCTAAAAAGTAAGGCTATAGAAGAGTTAGTAAAAAGTGAAAAATTATAAGGATCTTACTATATTAGAATTCACCTCCTATTAGAAAACATAAGGAGGCCTAAGATAAAGCTACCCTAGGCCTATAAGCGCACTAGAAGAAGCAAATCCTTCCTCCTAAACTCAGATTTTACAGATTTTAGGGATAAGGCTAGCGAGAGCTAGCTATAACTTTACAATAGGAAACTTTTTAAGCAGCATAGCCCCGCTATAGGGACAGTGCTAACCTAAATACAGAAGTAAGAGGGTTTTTCTCCCTATTTGTGGGTTTTCCTGTTAACTAACCAGCCGGAGTACTAGTACTAGCAAATATTTAGCTAGCTAGCGTACACAATATATATATATTAATAATGTTAGAATCGCTGCGAATTCGTTGCGGACGAATTCGTCACCACGGTCGAATTGCGCGATTGCATAGGGGTCTCATCGCCCCACTGTGCACTGAATTGCGATTGGATGCACAGGGTCTTATCGCCTTACTGTGCACTGGAACGTAACTGGCGCACGGGGTCTTATTGCCCCACCTAGACTAGTAACGCGATTGGTCGCACGGGACTATCGCCCCACTTCGCCCCAGACAGCGTGTTTGACCCATAACACCACGCATGCGGAGGCATCCCTAGGATTGAGGTATATCTATAGCCTCAATCCCCCTATAGCTAGATCTAGAAGACAAGCAGAATTAAACCCTTTACATTGAGTAACTAGTGCACTAGTGACCTGTGGTCATAGGACCCGAATCCCCTTGGTCAACTTAACAAATAACTTATCCTATAAGCCCTAAATAAATTATTAAATAAAGTTATAAAGAGTATAACTCTTAATTAAGGTAAGAGAGTTATTAAGAGTAAGTAGCTTATCTCTACCTCTAGCCTAATAAAGTCTATTTAAAACTTAAGAGTAATATATAGTAAAGGCTTTACCCTTATTCTAATGTATTTCCTAGTTAGTGCTAATATTTACCTCTTTATTAATAATATTTAGAGAATATTACTCCTTTAATAAATATTAGAGAACTATTAGGTTATTATTAGTTACTATACCTTATTTAGCTTTTAAGATTATTAGCCTTAGGTACTCTAAACTATTAAGGAAAGTTATAGCACTACTATTTAAGGCTATATTAATTACCTAGATAAAGGTACTTAGATTAATATCCTAACTATTATTAATAGTATTAAACGCCTAATATAGTTAATTTAGCTAGCGCCTAATAGATATAGACTTATTAAAGGTTTTAATCTTCCTTAAAGAAGGAAGCTTATAAGTAGTTATAGTTAATAAGCTAGGAAGAGGAATTCTAGGCTAGGGTAAAGTATTTAGCTTCTTAAAATAATTAGTAAGTTAGATAACTACTTTAGCTTCTATCCTACTAAGAGGGAATTAGTCTTCTCTTAATAAAATACCTTCTAATAATAATAACCATAATATAGCTAACTTAGGGGATAAACCTTAGTAGTCTGTGAATCCCACTAAGGTTCTCTTCTAGTAAGTAGCTCTAGGATGACGGAGGAAGATAGGGATTCTAAGTGATAGTGTAATAAAGCAGGGATTAGAGAAGGGAATCACAATCCTATATAACTAGGAATGCTTTAGAAAGCTTCTGTTTATTGAGACTCCTGGCGTGGTTGCCACAAAAGGTGTATAGTATGTAAGAAAGAAGGAGACCGAATTTTTACTAACGGAAGTCTTCAATGAATGAATTAAAAGCTAGAAAAAACCGAAGAACCTTTTCGAAGAAAATTCTTCTCGGTGGCGAAGAAAGTTACGGAAGTGGGGTAGGTGCGTGGCTGCACCTTCCCTCTCCTTCACTGTAAACAGCGCTGGCTTGTTGGCCGACGGATTGATTGGATAAGGGGAGCGCCTTGCGGGCTGCCAAGCACCACGGTTTAAACCTACATGACCTGTATCCTACACAAACGAACTTGGTCTAAATCAGCTACATGGAAGGCGCTTTAACGCAGCGCCTCATCGCGTTTACCAACCTAGGGTGGTCCCTATTGCGTCGAAAGCTTTTTTAAATGCAGTTTGCTGCCCCTTACGGTTGCATCCAAGCCATACTGTGCATATTCTCGGGGATGCCATCTTTTCCGGCAAATCACAGCCAAGGACGCCCTCACGCGGCTTGTCTAGAACGGTTGGTGCCAGCGTTCATCGTAATATGGCTACAGGCAATCCAGTCAACCTTACGAGGCTCTGCCTTCTCTCTCTGGGTGTCAACAGCGTGGGTGGCTTTGCGACGCTTCACTCTGATGGTCATTCCTCCTACCTGACCATGAAGGGAGTAGGCAGCAGCCATCTTTCTTGTTTTCCTCCAGTGTTTTCTTCCGGTTCGCGACATGGTTCGCGACATGGTTCGCGACGGGCCTGCCGTAGGTCGCAGCTGGAGGCGGCGCAGCTAGGCCTTGCCTGCGTGGCGCTTCCGCAATTCATGCACAACGAAGTCTGGCTCGCCTCGCTCTATCGACCTTAATCAGTAACGTCAACATTCATTGACCCGTGTAAGGATCTCTCGCGCAGGACGCACTCGAAGGCCCTGCATCTTCATAGCGCCTTCAGAAACAGAAGGCCCTTGCATAGCCGCTGACGAAAGTACCGTGGCGGGTCGGCGCTTGTGTCCAACACGCATGGAAGGACCTGGAGTTGCTGCGAACGTTATCGCGGTTGTGGAGCTATCAGCCAAAGGTGCTTCAGCATAGGTGTCCGTCGCAATGTCCCAGAGCTTGACGGTCTCGCCTGACTCCGCTGACGCAAGCAGCCTCGAATTATGTGAGAATACCACCGAACGGACTGATTTGCTATGCCCTTTGAGCGTCCTCGTACAAATGCATGTTTTGAGGTTCCAGAGCTGGACGATATTACTACCGAGCCAATTTGAGGGCAAATTATCTTACAATCGTATGGAAATGTGATCTCGACTGGCAAAAAGGGTTCGATTTCCTGCGCATTTCTATTGTCTTTATGCTGGCGACGTTCGGGACGTCCCAGAAATTCATGACACCATCGCCTGATGCTGATGCGAATGTCGCAGAATCGTTCTCGAATGCGATTGAACAGACTCTGAAGCTATGCACCTTAGGTATCGCCTTGTAAGAGCCATTTACAACGTCCCAGAGGTAGATTGCATTGTCAAATGATGCTGACGCAAGCATTTTGGAATAAGTGAGGATACGACCAGGCGGACAGTATCGTTATGTCCCTCGAGCGTCACCCAGATGGACTGGTACCACATCACGAGATCGTAACTGCATACCAGGCCATCGTACAGGTGAAGAAGGCGGTGGAACCATGAAGTCGACAGGCATCTGCGCAATGACTAGATTTCACATGCAAGAAACGGCACAGCAGTCGGTCTCAGTAGAGTGGCCGCCTCAACTAGCTGCGTCCTATCTCACGGTGGATGAGCAGAGCTGGCACATGGATCAGGGACTGAAGAACTCTTGATTTACTACTTAAGGATCAAATCTAACCGACTATATATATATAGTATGAGACTTGTTGACAAAGTCTGTAAACAGACTGACGTTGCTGCTCAACCTCCGTCTGCCGCGATGAACTCTATCTTGAAGGAAGCGTTGAGAGTGAGACTCGCTTCCTGTGTGACTCATCCTTTTGCACCCGGTTTGTCACATCTTGCGAACCATCAGAGCCATCTTCGCCGGGCTTAAACGCGTCGGCACTCGTCCCCGGACGTTAGTCAAGCGGAGCAGGACGAAGACGCGACTATGACACTAATACAATGTTTGTTTCTTGGCCTGCTCCATGACCAAATCCCGCATTTTAATGAATCTATACTGCTTTTGCATTTCTAATTAATCCGCGCGAATGCTGTTGCAGCTGGCCCTTTACGGCACGTTTAGGCGCAGGTTTGCGCAAGTCGGAGGCTGGCCGCGCGACGAGACTACCTATGGGGAAGGAAGGACTGAAGTCAGTACTGCGGTAGAATGCATATTTGCGTAGTTTCAAACAGAAACACTAGTGAGCTTACCCACAGCTAACTAGATTTTGGAAACCCAGGTGCTCCTTCGACTTCGACAGGACGAGCTAGTACAATGAGAGGCGATGTCGCATAGTTCGCACCCGCAAATGCAAATGCTGACATTTAAAAAAGGGTAACGCGGCCATGAGAATTCGGATTATCCCTTTGAGTGCGCGAAGACCTCCCCAGGTCAAGTAAGAGAGGGATATTGGCCAATAGGGACACCGTGCTATCAGGATACATTTATTTACTAGTAAAGTTTACGGTAACAGAGGTCTTCACAGTCCCCCATATAGATATCGCTACATCGCACTTGTAAGAGAGATAATGATATTTCATGCCCCTGAATGCGTATCTGCGAGGTAGCTACGTGCTATGGATCTCGTGACCTGGGGAGGTCTTCGCGCACTCAAAGAGATGACTTAGTCCCAGACCACCATCATAACTGCTACCTACCGTGCTCCTGCCTCAGGGCGACGCCATGAACCTGCGAAACATGATCACGAAAATGATCCAGGCTCCTTAACTTGAGGTCCGCTTCCTTGCACCCCGGATGATTGCAGACAATAAAACCATCGCGTTCCATCCCATTCATCGTGGCCCTATGTTCGCGATCAAAATGATCATTCATCACGGCTGGGCGGCAATACGCGAAAGTCCTTTCTCGGAGAGACATGGCCTCGTCGCCAATACAACGCGGACACTGTGTCTTGTGCATGATAAGTGGAAAATCTTGGATCTTGGATGGTGTATCGTTCACCGGAACAGAACTTTGTGGTGTGCGGGAATTGAGCTTCCGTTTAACCGTCTCTCGCTTGCTAGCGAGCCCCACCATAAGCTCCGCGATCTCGATACGCAGCTGGGAGAAGTCGTCGAAGCTGAGATGCTCTGGTTGGTTGCAGAGGAGTTCCGCAAGTCGAGCACGTTCCGGTATATGCAGCTTGATGTCTGGCGCTGCGTACGTGTCCTGGCCGTCATCCTGGCTTCCGGCCAGCTGCCGCTCAATATCCCAGGTGGGGCGATGATAGAAATAATACTCGCGATACTGTTGTCGGAGAGTCTTCTTGCGCCGCGCCCGCTTAGTCCGGATCCTCCTCGTGAGCTGCCGGATCTTCCCTTTATGCTCAGAGCCTTGAATCCGATATTTGCCTTACTTTAACTGCTCCCTTTAGCGCTCCAAGTCCATAATTTCAGGATCTTCGGGCAGATTCCGCCACACGTCATCAGGCACCATATTTTGTCTCGCTTAGGGATCGCGTATGAGGCTTATGTGTGTGAATAGATGGAGAAGGTAATCATTAGTCGGCTCGTCCGCAACTACTCTCTCAAGGTGGAAACCGACTTTCTCGTTAATATAAGCGCTATTGAACGTTGCCCATTTCGGGTCATGGCGCATCATCTGGTCGCGTACGGCATCGGATGCATTCCCTGTAGACAGCGTCTTCTCGTCAGCACGTCTTCTGCGTCGTCCAGCTCCATGATAAGTCTGGAAAGTAACATACCATTGGCGGCATTGGCAGCACCTCTGCGGAATGCCTTGGGCCCGAAAGCTTTCTCGAACCCGGCCTCAAGGGTCTGGCGTTCCATGTCATCGTTCAATTTATGATAAGGAGAGGTCTCCGCTGGGAAATCGTCGAGCCGTCGAACCCGCGGAATACAGGTCGTTTTAGCCACTCCTCTTTCCAGCGAAGTGGCGTACACTGGCCTGGCCCACGGTTCTGAATCTGAAATACATTTAATGCAGTCTTCAAGCTTGGTGCATCAAAGGCTTGGTCGCTGATTGCAAGGCTCACAATAACCGTGATGATACAGAATATGAGCTTTCTCGTACCGGCGAAGAAGAAAATGGTCCTGTTAATACGTCAGTCAACCGCTCGTGCGGTCAAGGAAGGTAAATGCAGACGGCTTAGGCTTTCTGTCCACTCCTTTGTGGTGGATAAACTTGATGGCCATGGTCGGAACATCGTGACCGGTTTCGGGATGGCGCACAATCGATAAAAGGATGTCTTCATAGCAAAGCGCTTTCGGTCGTCCGCGATAAACGGTCTCTTGGCAGAGCATGGCTTCAAGCAAGCGGGCATCTTCATCGACAGACTGGCGGGAGTCCTCAGCCCTAACAACCTTCGTGCCGTAGAGCTCCTCCCATGTCCCATCCTTTGGTCGCCTCTTTTCATTATCCACGATCTCTGCGGGTCGCGCCCCAGTGAAGGCGAGAAGGAGGTAGCAGCCTGATAGCTGAATCCGATGTCGCTCGGAGGGAAAGATGCCGTCATCGTAGACTATGTTAAAGGTCTGCAGAACCAGCAGGTCGTCAGTGCCGAGGACTGCCTTCCCATCGATATTGGGGGCGGAGTCCCCATTTCGGAACCAGAACGGTATCGTGCCACTGCAGGGTTGCTCATGTCAGTAGATGCAACGACGAGACGGGCCCTTGATCCAGAGCGCACCTTTTGAACTTCCCTATTGTGGTTCCTGTCGAAATGCTGGCCTGTCACACTGCTGTATAGCTGTTTGAACTGCCGCCAATACTCCCATGACGTGCCCTCAGATTTGATCTTCCACCTCTCACAGAGATGGTCGAGAAAGTCCATCGCCATCGGCCGATCAAGTCGTCGGATCACTTCCACCCAGTGGCCGGACTCAATAGCATCGCAGTATCTGAATGCTTGTCAGCACATGAAAGCCTTTTACGATTTGTTGTGCTCCGTACAACTTCCATTTCCTCAGTATACGCGCAATGTTGATCTTCGTCCCGTCGGCGTGATCTGGTCTGAGGAAGTGTACGTCCTGCAGCTGCCCACGGAGGACTGCACGCTGCCTGGCATTGAGGGCCTTGGCTTGTCGATCGTACGCCTTTCGTTTTCCCGTTCGCTGAACCTTCGAAGGAAATCCGCATGATGAGCGGAGTACCTGTCTTTCTGACGTTGAAGAGGAACGAGCGATGCCATAACAAAACTCTGAAAGGAGAAACAAGTGTAGGTGCTGGCGACTAGCGACGCTGAGGCAGATAGAGAGGAGTGTTGGGAATTGCAGCAAAGAAGTGACAGCTCGAGGCGGAGCGACCGACTTTTAAGGTCGTCCTCCAGGCTTCTCGAGCCCCGTGTGTGTGCATCTCGAAGTTGTCGAGGCCGACGACCCGTGTTAAGATTCCGAGATGGAAGAGAACAAATCCAGGCTCGGCATCCGCCCGAACAAGAAAAAGGCACAGTACTTGGTCATGCACGCATTCGACCCATGGGGGCCAGGTTGCGTGGGGCCGCACCTCTTGAGAGGTACACTCTACTTCAGAGGGGTCACTGCCTCGCACTGTGGAACCCGCCAAAAGGGGCCCCATCCGCCCGAATCGGTGGGTCCAACAGCGCTTTCTGTCATTAATCTGTATTTTGATGTGAACGAATCAGATGACAAGAACCAATTCTTGGCGGGGCGGGGCGGCGCCGCGGCTTGATACCGGCATAGAGGTGATTGCGTCATTCAGCATCGTCAAAACGGATGCCTATGCTATGCTGCTTTTTTTCCCCATCATAGAAACCCAACGAGCAAGCGTGAGGAGCATTTGCATTTACGGACATTTCTTCACCCGTCTTGAACTTTCCAGTTAACTCCCTTTCTAGGTATGGAATTTCTCCACCACCTCCATTGCAGTAAGCGCATAGCCCGCCTCGTTCCGAACATCTGCCTCTAATTTGTCCGTGTCCCTTATACGAGCGAATCTCTGCTTCCATAGATTCCAGCGCTCCGGACAGTAACCATCTGTCCCTCTCGTCTTCTTGTTCAACCTGACTGCTTCCTTCTTGTCGAGTCTCCAGAGTGGACCAGCTGTGGCACCAAAAACCTCCTCGTCTCGTCCATACAGACGATTGCCTGCGAAGATGATCCATGCTGCGGCGCTCCTCACCTTGTAGGAGATGTCTTCTACAGCAGCCGGATCCTCGTTGATCTCATCTGGAGCACCTCTGATTGGCGTCATGGAGCCCTCGAGCGCTTCGACCAGGGTCCATAGCGCCCATGAGGACCATGTGTCCACCTTGATGAGTCCTAGACCTGCCACTCTCGCAGCCTGAGTCTGCAGGTTCACGAATCGCTGCTCCCTTTCTTCTTCATTCGGTGCCCTGGGGTCTGCGCGCAAGGAGCATGGTCAGCAACGGGGTACGTGTGCGTGTTCAATCGAGTTGGAAGAAGGAAAGCGTCACCATTGTCGATGGCCTCGCGATAGGTGGCGCCAAACAGGGGCAAGTCTTGCCACAGCTCCACGGTGCTTCCGGCACCCCAAGAGTCGCCGAGTCTCACAGATTTGGTCGGAAGATGGTGCAGCGCTTGAAGCGTGCTTGCCAGTCTCTCAGCCTCGGGGCTATTGTACGGGACTTGGCGCGACAAATCATGGACCAAGTCCCAGAACCACCACAGAAATCCACCTGCGTCATCAGCTTCTACGTAGTGCTCACCGAACAGGGCATCAAGTGCCGCGGCGGCTTCGCCAGGTGTCTTTGCACCGTTGACGGGCAGGGTCGAATTGAGTATCTCGATGACCCGCGGCGCGAAGTCGGGCGCACCTGCGTCTTCCAAGCGAAGCTGAACGACGGGCGGCATGGTGGTGTTGGCAGAGGGTAGATGGAAATGATGATGATTGTGCAGGGAGAGGAGAGGGATTGTTGGCTCGGCAGAGAAAGAAGGAATGCGGCGTCATCCAGCCAACAGCCAACAGCCAACACGACGCAACTCACTGGGGGAGTCAATACGTGTTGTCATCACGTGTTGTCAGCAGCGGCGGCGGCGGCACAGCCCAGGCTACATACGCGGACGCTCATCGTTGCCAATCACGGACGGCAACACCATCAAATCTTACGCAGGGCCGCCAAGTAAGCCAAGGGACGGAATTTCTCCGAGCGAGGCACCAATCGCGATCAAAAAGGCCCATCCGGTGCCCATCCGCCTTACATGTGTGTCGTGCTGCACCACCCACCCACGGCCCATCACTCAATACAGGGACGATGCTTTTGTTCAAGACCTGAGATGCTCGTCTTACTCAGAATCGTCACAATCTGGGCTTCAATCGGTCTTACATGTGGATTCGGCTGACTGTCCAGCATGCCTCGATCAACTAGTTTCGTCTGACGGGAGCAATCACAGCTCCAGGTATATTTCCGATTCTTGCGGCAGCTCTATTCTATAGATTAGGAAGACGGAAATTTCAAGTCGGAAGAACGAGTACGCCTTTTTGGTGGGAGAATCGTAGAGAACCAAGAGGTTCTCGTGCGGAATGAAAACGGTAGACTCTCGAGACGGATATCCTGCTTTGGATTTGGATGATGACTTGAGAGATGGATCAATTTGGACCTTGACTGATTTTGATGAGACGCAACATGGCATTCCATGGTACACCCTGGCCGGTCTTCCCAAAAGGTACATTGGCGGGGCAGCGGTACCAGAGTCAATGCGTGGTGAAGTGCTGGAATATCAACCGGTCTTGACTCCCTGTACCTGAATTGCTAGATAGGATCACTTACATTCGACACGAACGCGCTGCCACGGAATCGGAAAATCTGTGTATGAAGATACTACTAATTTGGTGTACTACAGTCGTACCCCCAACTTCCACCCGGCAAAAACAAGGACCACATCCTGCGAATTGGTTGCTACTCGAGATACGATACCAGTGGACCCCGCCTCAGAGAAATCCTCATTCGTATTCCACCAGTTGCCGTACTCGAGCACACAGACTACGACGAGTCCAGGCCAAACACATCTTTGAAGCCGTCCACAATCTCAGATGCCGTGTTTTGAAATTGATCCACAATGGTACTCTTGTTCTCAGAGCCCTCGTCCTCGCGATCAAGAACCCCAATTTATCCTAGAAAGGGGTCAGTTGGAGTCATACAAACTTTGCCTTGCCAGAAACATAGTCAGCACATACAGGAGAAGATGGAGCAGCCATGGCAATGGCACCGCACAGCAAGAGTAAGCCACTGAATTTCATTGCGGGAGGATGGAGAGATTGAAGATTGGGTGTTTTGGGACTTTGAAAAAAAAAAGAGTGAGAGAGATTGGGGTTGATATCGGAAGGTGCCGAATTGACTGATGGAAGCAATCAAGGCAGAACATGGCGGCAGGAGATTTCTCTGGGTTTAAATACATGTCGGTGACGGCGTTGAGAAATACATTGATGTCAGTTATCAGGATGCTTTCATGTTTCCGCGATCCAGTCCGTGGATGGAGCACCAGTTCAGATATGGAGACAACATGAGAACTGCGTACTGCATTCCGGCAGGATCCTGCGGCTGTCCAATCGCGGCTGTCGCTACCTGGGGGACAATGGATAATAGCATCAGATGTGGTTGGCACACGAATACGCTTGTTGGCCTTCGGAATGTAATGTCGCGTAAGGCTCCGCTCCGGACTGAATCGATGGCTCGGGACTACCCATCCGTGTCTGACCCGGCCGTGTCTGACAGATCCCGGGTGCGGGCGGATGGTTGCACGGAAATAGTTCAAGGTGGAGCACAGCCAACACCATGGAGTTAGTTGTCTGTGTCGCACGGAACACGTGACGTAACAAAAAGGAATCTCACTGGATTAATAGTGAGATAACCCCTAAGATAGAATTGAAAGAAGGATGAATTCTCTCTCTACTAGCATATAAAAGAGAGGATAAAAGCGTCCCTTTTATAGAGGGATAGCTAGACTATCTATTAGGGTGCTTTAACCTACGTAATGTAAATTATTCCTCCCTACATTTTAACGCGCGCTTGTATAAGACATTATAAGTTATAACATAGCACGCTACCCTAGGTAACAGACCCCTAATTAAAGTTAAGGGTATTAAGACTTTAATTATACTATAAGATAAGCGTTTTTATAGTGTTATATACTATAAGATTATAGTAAGATAAAAGTAAGCGCCCCTATATATAGAAGCTTTTATAATCTTATAGTTATAAGCTTTTTCTCTTTTTTATAATATACTATTTATTAATTATCCTTATATTTTATTAATATACCTTTACTTACTCTAGCTAAGGAGAAGACTTACTTCTAGGAGAGGTTAATAACTTCTAAGTAAGAGCTTTATATTATAAGTAATCTTATATTAAATTCCCTTTAGGGCCTTAGTATAGCCTATAAAGATCCTTTATAAACCCTAGCTAGCTTAGAGTAGCTTACTAGTAAGTTATTATCTCCTATATCTAAGGGGGAGAGTGTAAGGGCTTAGGCTTTGCCTAAGCATTAGTTGTAGCATGCACAACAAGAGGGCTGATAGCGGATGACACGGAGATGAGTAGGGGCCTGAGCTAAGATAGCAAGGGTAGGGATTAAGGCTAAATATAGGATAGCAGGGGATAAAGATAAGGCTGAATATAAGATAGCAAGGAATGGAGATAAGATAATAAGGGGATTAGAAGAGATAGAGATAAGATAATAAGGGGATAGGAAGAAGTAGTATAAAGATAATAAGGGGATAGGAAGAGGACAGATAGGATAGCTTAGGATAGTTAAGGAGTATAAGGGGTATAGGAAGGGATAGGTTTCCTACCTTCCTTTCTTCCCTTCTTAAGTTTCTTAATATTATATTAACGCCTAATAGTAGTTACCTTAGGGCTAGTCTATAATATTTAAGAAACTTCCTTTAGTTTATAAAGACTACTAAAATAAATAATAATAGATTATATAATAGACCTAGGAGATAACCTTTAACTAGACGAATAAACTAGCTAGGGGACTATAACTCCCTATTAGATACCACTTTACTACTAGGGGCTTATAATGCCTAATTTGAAACACTTTAGCTAATGCTAGAATAGTAGGCTAGGGTAATTAAGTCCTTACAACAAAACATGCAAGCAAATCTAACGCTTACACTGCAAGTTACTATCTTATTAG
Source organism: Epichloe glyceriae (assembly GCA_023658535.1). Lineage (NCBI taxonomy): Eukaryota > Fungi > Ascomycota > Sordariomycetes > Hypocreales > Clavicipitaceae > Epichloe > Epichloe glyceriae. The sequence goes on along the minus strand of CP098294.1, from coordinate 1,366,515 downwards.
ATGCGGCTATATAACTAATAGCTTCTAATACAGACCCTCCTATATAAACCTATATAGGCAGGAAATAGCCCTAATAGAACTTAACTAAATAAAGTAAGGATTAGGAGAATTATTTACTATATTCTTTATTTACTTTAAATAAAAGCTCTCCCTAGTAGGAGAGGCCTAATAGGTAAGCAAAGTTAAGTTAGCTAAACTATAACACGTACTTAATAAGTATATAAAAGAAATCACAGTTAGTAAAGGAGTTAGTAAAACAGACTACTACCTAGTAGTTACTATTTACTATAGTATTATAGTTAATATTAAGTCTCTTACTATAGAGGATAAGTATTAGAACTAACGCAGACTATAGCTAGTCTAACACATACCCTAATAAATTAACTATAACAGTAATACGCTAATAATAGGGGTATAGGCTGTAGTAATATAGGTAAGGAAATAAAAGAAATTGGATAAAAGGAAAAAGCCTAGAAGGATATTAAACTATAAAGGGCTAAATAGGTATTAGGAGCGGAAATAACTAAACGCTACTAGGAGGGTGCTGCCTATATTATAGTATTAAAGGCTATTATATTCTAGGATACCCCCTTCTCCTACCTTAGTAACTATAGGTTAATATTAATATATATAGGGTAGATAAGGAAAGCATAGATAAGGAAATTATTCCTAATAACATAGAAAATAAGTAGCCCCTAAGTAAAGTCTTACATAGGGGTAGGAGGGCTAGCTAGCGCTTATAGTTATAGATAAGTATAATTAGTATATAAGTATAGAGGAGGATATAGAATATTATATAGATTAACCACTATTCCTAGTTCCTATACTCTTTAATATATACTCTTACCTTAATGTTTAGATTAACTGTAAATGTAATTACTATAGTACTATTAGTAAACTAGTAGTAAGATAGTTAGGCCTTAAGCTTATATAATTACTAATATAGAGATAAGTCTATACTATAGTAAAAACAGAGAAGTAAGGGAAATATATAAAGGAAGAGACCTCCTTAATTACCTATATAGTGCACACTAGGATTAATATTAATAGGTAGGAGTTATTAGTATACCTATATATTATTCTAGGCCTTACTTAGGATATAATCTTTAGGATGCTATAGTTAGAATAATAAGATATAGTGATTTATATAGTAAAATAATAACTAGTAATAGGGGCTATAGAGGGTCTTTATATATTAGAAGCCTTAGAGTGTGGTATAGATAAGCCTATTTAAGGAATTATTAAAGCCTTATATACCACGGAAGCACGCAAAGCCTAATAACAGAAAGACACTATAACTCGCTTTATTACTACAAGTTTAAGAGAGATAATAATAGTGCTATAGCTTATAGCACTAAAACAATAACCAAATAAACCTAATATATTAACACTACTAGAGAAGTTAGCGGACTTTGTAGACCTTTTAATAAAACCAAAGCAAATAGGTTACCCCTTATAGGGGATCCCTTAACTACTATATCTAGCTATATAAGAACCTAGATGGTTCTAAACCTACACTACTATAAGGACTATTATATAATATGCTAAGGGACTTGTTGGTTACGCAGGGTCGTAATGTGTGAGCTCCGAGAATAGTATCGTTATTAATTATCTATTCTAAGCTATCCAAGAAAGAGGGAAAAGAGAGGTTAAAAAGTGAGGGCACTCTCGTGAGGTGAAAAACGGGCAGCTGTGCGTGTGGGTCACGTGGTGCAAGCCCTGCCCTATCACAGGGCCTGACTGTGAATCGGAAAGTGGGGTTGCGCGCGCGCATGCGAGGCGCGCGCGGGCTGGCCTTCTTCTGGCCACAATTGCGGCTGCTAAGCGCGATTAATATTATGCCTATTCTAACACTAGGAACTCTCTCTTTTAACACAATTATTAATACATAATATTAATAGTAGGAGAGAAAAGAAAAGAAAGGGGATAAGGTAAAGCGGGTAGCGGATAAATATAGAAGGGATTAACTTAATGAAAAACCCTATACAGGTATGTGGTAAAGGGAAATAAGGAAAAACAACACTCTATCACTAACAATCCTTCTAAAGGCTAAGCAGGCCTCTAACCGCAGCCTTTTAATTCTCATATTATAAATAACATCCGCGCACTAATCCTTCCCCCCCGCCCCGTCCACTATTATAGTCTTCGCTTCCCTATGCTTAGTGTATATAACACAGGGACTGTAATAGTTCCTTTATAATAGCTACTAGGGGCCCTAATAGGTCTCTAGCAGCCCTCACTAGGTTAGGGGTAATAATCAGAGTAGCTCTTATAACCTAACCTAATAAGGGCCGTAGTTCTAGGTATAAGATACCTAATAAGGGCTGTAGTTCCTCCTCCTTCTTCCTTAGGGGATTTTTGCCTCCCCTATAGTATTAGGGCCAATTCCTAATACTATTACCCATAGTGACTCTCTTCTGCGTGGGTTACCCACCCTTCTATCTAGATTATTATCCAGTTACTAGAGATAAACTACTCTAGCGCCTTATTTAGTAATGCCTTTGTAAAGGCATTAGCTAGGTTATTAGCTCTGTTAATCCACTAGATCTCACAGAGTTCGCGGCGTTTATATAACTGCCGTAGGGCTATAATGTTAATTATTAGGCGCTTTTCCTTAGTAGTACTAAGCTTAATAAGGTATTTATACAGGAGTATGAATTTGTGCATACTATAACCAGGGTTATGGGTATGTTTAATCGGTCCGTGATTAATCCAAGGGTTATTATAATTACATGGGCTATATTAACGCTAGCTACTATGCTGTAGACCTCGGAGGCAAGCACACTTTATATAACTCTTTTGCTCTTGGTTAAGCTAAAGTACATGATGTTGCCTTTGATCGTGAACTCGCTGTCCTTATAGTCTTTATTAGCTATAATTAAAACATAGCTAAGTTATAAAGTAAGGTCCTAATTATTTATAAAGGACCTATCTATAAAGGCATATAGCTTTGCTTTAGCAAGGTTAATTAGAACAAACGTTAGGCCCCTCTCCAGGTTATCTATCTGCTATTAGATCTAGTGGTTAAGGGCTTTAACGTTCTTAATTGTCAGTTCCTAGTGTTATATAGTAATAGATAGATTATAGCAAGCTTCCGGTTAGTAGATTAAGGCGATATAAGCGCCTAAGCTTATTATTTAATGTACTTCTACTTTGCGTTTATTAGTAGGATTACATTAAGCTTACTGCTTTACCCTTTTTGTTAGAGGGAGATAGCTATATTAGCCGCTATTATAATAATACCTCCGTTAAAGGTAAGGGGTTATTCTCTATTAGGAATTGCTTTAGCTTTGCTATAAAGGCCGTAGTAGTTAGTTGCTTTTCTTCCTTTTAGAGAACTCCTTATCTAATAGCCCTAATATGTTATTAGTTTATATGCCTACGTATACAAACTTAATGCTTTCCTTCTTCATTACCAGTAGGCATGGATTATATGTAAAGGTCTTTATCTAAAGCTTCTCTCTGTAATGCCTGTGGTATATAACCCACTAATGCGTTCCAGCCTCTATAATGCTGTAAAGAGGCTTGATTACCCTTATAATCGTTCTATTAGGGTATTAGTCGCGGATCTGGATTAGGAGCCTAGCGAGGATTATCCTGTTTAATGGGGTTTGTGATTGAATATAAGCTTGCGTAATATTGCAAATCCATAAGATAAAGTCTTTCTTTATTAGCGAGGGAGCTATTATAAGGATAAGGCGTTAACTAGCTTATTAGATTATTAGGGCTTGTGTTAGGATGTCTTGTTTTGCCTTATTGCTAAAGCCTTAGATAATAAGCTGTGATTTCTTGTACGGCTAGCCTATCTTCCCTTTTACCTCGTTAACGATGCGGGAGTTAAAGATCCTTACACTACCGTAATCTCTCTTGTTAAAGGTTATGAATTTAAACACGCCTTGGTTAATTAAGGTATTAATTTCAGCCTTAGTAAAGAGCTTAAAGGGCTCTCCTAGGGTTATGATAATGCCTTCCTTACACAATCGGATTGCGAGGTTAAGGTTAGCTTCCTCCTTCGCTAATATAAACACGTTAGTCTTATTAACGATTGCTAGGGGTTCTTGCGGGGTCTGCCTAGCCTTCTCTTTAGCAGGATCTCTAGGACCTTATCCGCTAGTTTATCTTAAGCCTCTTGCCCTTCTTCCTTAGGTAGCTGTTCTTAAGGTATTAGGACTTCTCTGTTAGGATTTGCGTAATAGGGCCTAATAGAGGTTAACTAGAAGGTTTTTAGGCCTTATAGGAGATTAAGCGTATAGGTCTCTCTATTAATAGAAAGGAGGTTATACAGGCCTTACTAACTATTATCTTCACACCACACTTAGACTAGTAATCTAAGCGGGAGGTTAAGGGTCTTTGCTATATCTAGGCTATTCCTTATAGTAAGGGCTTTATTAACTTTCCGGATAGCATATAGGCGTTTAATCTCCTTTATTACCTTTTGTATAGCAATAACACGTTATAAGACATCTAGCAATAAAGGGGATTCGCTAGTTATACGTAGGTATACACTAAAGATAAGGAGAGTTAGAATAAGGCTATTTAGTCCTATAGTATTATTAAGGGCTTTCATAGCTATCTATAGGGCAACTAGCTTAGGGGTTATTAGGCATTCCTGCTGGATAATATTATAGGCCCTTTAGAGTAGCTTGTGATATCTTTTAACCTTTCTAATACTATAGTGTACCTTAATAGGAACCTCTTTAACGGAGATTAACATTAACGCTGTAAATTAACGGAACTCCTTACCGCAGAAGTTTGTGCTAGTATTAGTAATAATCTAATCTAAAGGTCCTTAGTATACATTAATCTAGTATACCCTAAGAGCTTCCTATGTTAATTTAGCTAAGATATCTTTTAGGAATCTCACTATATTAAAAGCTATAGCTACGTTAATAGTATAAAGGGTTAGGCGGTTGCTATTAAGGTATATAATATTTACTATTACTTTAAAGTTAAAGGTATATTTGTCCTTAAGGGTAAACTTAAAGTAATAGGGGCTATCCGCGTTTATTTAATATTAGTGGCAAACCCTTGTCACTGCTTTAATAGCATTAATCTTAATCTCATGCCCTAAGTTACATAGGAGATTATAAAGCTAGCAAACTAATAGATAACTGAATTAGCAATGTAAGCGCCGTAATTTAACTTTAGTTAGGTAATTCTATGCTATTAACGCCTTGTTCTATATTAATAGCATTCACACATACCCCTATTTATATACTAGGGAACTTTAATGCTTCCTTACTATAAGATGTTTTTAGTAGTAATAAAATTAATCTTTAATTAGCCTATATTATTAAGGTATAGTAAGAAAGGGGTGTTTATAGGTATTACGTGGAATATGATCTTGCTAAAGGGAGTGGGCATATTAGCTATTCTAAGCGAGATAATTAGTGTGCCTCCTCTAAATCTAATAACCGCTTCCCTAGCTCTTGCTTTATTAAGTCAGATCCTTAGTATTATTCGTTGTAATGTGATAAATTGTAAATGGCCTGCCATTAAATACTAGGCTGCCCTAGTATTTAGCATAATGCCTTAGAAGACCTCGGATAAGTAGCGGTCTTTAAGTAGGAACATATAAGGAGGTTTATTGGCTATCCTTATATCAAAAGGGCTCTTTCCGCTTAATCCATATATTGTCGCCTAGTTGGTGAGAATCTTAACCGTTCTTTAGCTATTAAGTATTACACTATAGGTAAAGAAGCTTATAAGCACTAATCTATCTTTCCCTTTAGTTTTGTTATTAAAGCTAAGGCTTACTATATACTAAGCAACTTCGTTATCTTTAGAGGGTTAAGAAGTAGGGTTTAGACTAGGGCTTTCTTTATACTATACGAGGAATAAGTTATATAAAGTTTATAAGGATAAAGAGAAGTTAACTATATAGTGATTCTTAAACCACTAGTATACCTTCTTCTATTCCTCCTTAAAGTGCTTTATTAACTAATATCTTTCTTTTCCGCACATATAGCATTTCCTTAAATAGGGGTTCTTATATTCCTTTATGCCTTTAGGGAGGGTATTATAACTCTTTGCCTTTACTATTATACCTCCTGTTAGTCTAGAATTAGTCTGGGGTTTTAGTATTAGTAAGGAATTAATATTAGCCACCGGATTCTTCTATAATAAGACAAATAGTTATCCGTACCCGTTTACAGAACTATTAGAGGCTATTAGGAGGGTTAGTAATATAGCTCCTGCACTCTAGGATTCCGTTGTAGGCGTTTATAATCTGGTTCTAGAGGGCTTGTTTAGATTAACCTATATTAGGTATAGCCTGTTATAAGATAGAGAGCTTTTCCACAAGTTTATTAAAGCATTTTATCTTTAATTTATCTTAGTTCTTGCTAATAATCTTCTAGAGAGTGGTTTAGTGCTACTTAAGAAAATATCTCTGTCTTATATCCTTAGTCTTAAACCTCTTTTTATCTATATAACTAGAGTTAGTAGGTCTTAAGGGTTCTCTAGTTTTAAGAGGTAATCTAAGTAAAATTAAAGGGCTTTCCCTTTAAGTATAACCTTAAATGCGTAGCCTAATTGCTCTTATTTAATATCTAATATCTTATACTTCCTCTTAAAGGTTTATAGCTTTAACTTAAAGATATTATAGTTATTAGCACTATATTGCTATTCTAATATGTATATCTTTGTAAGATTAATAATCTGCTTTGCTATAGGCTGTAAGGGTGCGAGTAGATTGTTAATAGAAGCCACTCTCTATTAGGCAGGAGGGAGTGTAGTCTATAGTTATTAAGCTACTGCATAGGTTTAAGGCTATAGGGGAGGTATATATTAATAAGTACCTCCCATAGGAAGTCACACCTGTTATTGTGTAATTGCCTTAATGGGGTGACGCTTAGTGGGCTTTAATAAAGAGAATAAGAGGTCTTTAATCTATAATACTCTTAAATATCTTCTTTATTAAGAAGATTATTTAAGAAGTTATTATTATTCTAAAGTTTCCTTTAGAATTCTATGTATCTCTTTCTTATATCTTTAACTTCCTCTTAGGACTAAAAACGGAATTTATTTTAGTTAAGGACTTCTTAAAGGTTAATTAGTACCTTTGTTAATTAGCTAATTATTATATATACCCTGTTATTTATAAGATAATCCTATAAGTGCCTTACCACTAGGATTAGTATTTTAAGGAATGTCTTTTCTCTTTATTAATTAAAGTCCTAAGTAAACTCTATAAATAGTATTTTTCCTATTACCTTTCTTGCTTTATAATCTATAACTCTAGTAAGAAAATAGGCTATAAGTTCCTTAGGTGTGTTACTTTTCTTAATATTAAACTCTTTAACCTTATAGAATAACTCTTTTATAATATATTTATATAAGGTTTAGGGAATATATAAAAGGGGAGGATATTTACTCTATCTCCCTAATACCTTTTAATAGCTTCTATAAAGTCCTCTCTTACTTAGAAGCCTTCTTAGCTTATAAGGGCTTGTGTTTGTTCTTTTGCATTAACTATTATAATATATAGGCTTTAGAGGGGAAAGAAATAGGGAAAAGTGTGTGTTTTTAGGTAGGGGAGGATAGCAATAACTTCTACTATTATAAGGGAGGTTTTATAAAGGATTATAAGGCTTAGTGGTTAACTTCTTATATAATAGAATACACTAAGGAGAAGAATAATAGGATAGACCTAGTTACTAGAGTTAAACTCTTCTTTAAGGTTTAGGCTTTTATTTATTATTAGCTACTCTTACTAAAGAACAAAAGGGACTAAGATAAACTTCTTCCTTAGCTCCTTAGCATAATTATAAATCTTATAATAATTAGGTTACTCTTACTAAAAATAAAAGGGGCCTAACCACACTGCTTCTAAGAAAGCCTCTTCTATATAGACCTTGCTAATCTGCGGTATTTGCGTGCGTTTAAAAGTGGTTACCTGTGAAGTTAACTACTGATTAGTGTTAGTTACGTAGGGTTATAATGTGTAAGCTCTAAGAATAGTATTATTATTAATTATCTATTCTAAGCTATCTAAGAAAGAGGGAAAAGAGAGGTTAAAAAGTGAGGGCACTCTTGTGAGGTGAAAAACAGGCAGCTGTGCGTGTGGGTCACGTGGTGCAAGCCCTGCCCTATCACAGGGCCTGACTGTGGATCGGAAAGTGGGGTCGCGCGCGCATGCGAGGGCGCGCGCGGGCCGGCCTTCTTCTGGCCACAATTGCGGCTGCCAAGCGCGATTGATATCATGCCTGTTCTAACAGGACTAGCTTTTAGAGATTAGACATTAAATTACAGACTTTATAGATAAAGGATAGATCTATGCTAGCTCCTTATTAGCCGTAGCCCTAGTTCTCCTTATTAAGAAGTTAAATAGCAGTTAGTGTTTTTATATAGACTACTACGCGCTTAATAAGATAATAGTATAAGACTTATTGAAAATGGAAGGGAATCTAGCTAGAGGGATAGGAAGACCTCTCTAATAGATTCTGACGCGGCGGCTTCTAGATTCACTATAATACGACGATTCTTCAAGATATAGAGCTTTGATAGTTAAATGTAGTTGATTTCTAACAATACGGACAATCTGACGAGCAATGAGAGGATTCTACTAAGTCCCCTCATAGACCTACTAACCATATTGGCAGAACTAGGTCGCTAATAGGGTCTCGCGAGCTACTTTTTATTTTCCACATAATTCATTTGTATAGGAAAAGTAAAAAATCGACTCACGGCCATATAAACTAGACGCCCGTGTGGCCTAACTAAGCACTTTAATAAATAACCCTATTAATAAAATATACTATAAAATCCAGAATAAATCAAGGATTCGAATAGTATACGTCAGCCTTTTATACGACTACTAGTTCCCTAGTTACAGTCGATTTTAGCTTCCCTATAGGGTAACCTAGTCGGCTTAGTCATACAAGCCTGTGGGTTGGTTGTGTGCAAGAACGCAGGTCACAGCCAAAGCTGTAGGTAACGCTGCAAGCAACGCCTTGCAACTAACGTTGCAACAACGCAACTAGGCAACTAGTGGGTCTATAAAATAGTGCTATAAATAGCATTATTTTAACAAGACTAATACCCCCTTCCTTTAATTAAGGAAACCTTATAATCCCTCTCTAAGGCATGATAGTTTACAAAGGTAAATGTTTACGTAGTGTTCTATAAACTACGGATAGTAAAGGGCAAGGAGCACTTAATAGCATTCTAGACTAGATTTAGACTATTTAAATAGTTAGTCTACCTATTTAGACTAGTAAGCGCACTAGTAACCTTCTAACACTATATTAACAAATCCTTAGGGGATGTGTTAGGGGATTTTATTATAGTATATCTAGATAATATCTTAGTCTATTTAGGGGGTTAAGGAAGGACTACATAGCTAAGGTCTAACTAATACTTAGCCGCTTAAGGGTAGCGGGATTATACCTAGACCTTAGTAAGTCTATATTTGCTATAAAGGAAGTCTAGTACTTAGGCTATATTATTATAGTAGGATATTTAGTCTGTCCTAACCTAGTAAAGGTTATAGTAATTAAGGAATAGCTAGCGCTTATAAAGCTATATAAGGTCTAAAGCTTCCTAGGGTTTGCGAATTTTTACTAAGACTTTATTAAGGACTTCTCTAAGATAGTAGCACCACTTATATAACTTATAAAGAGAAATATCCCTTTTTAATAGGGGCCTAAAAGAATAAGGCCTTTAAGAAATTAAAAGGGGCTTTTATTAAGTACTTAGTTCTAGTATAATAGGACCTAGATTAACTTATAGTAGTTAAGGCGGATTATTTAGGCCTAGCCCTTAGAGGTTATATATTACAGGAAGGACCTGACTACGTTATATACCTAGTTACATACTACTTCACAAGCTTGTTAGCCTTATAAAGGAACTACACTATTTATAATAAGGAGCTCCTAGCTATTATCTCTTACCTTAAGGCGTAGTTAGCAGAGCTATAAGGCATTTTATAACCATTCATAATTTACACAGATTATAAAAACCTAGAATACTTCACCACTCCTTATCTAATAATAAAATAGTAAGCTTAGTGGGTAGATACGCTTGCCCTATTCAATTTTCACTTATATTATAGACCTAGCACATAGGCTTAACAACTAGACGCACTTTTATAAAGGGAGTAGGATAAGAAGGGTATAGGAGTAAGGATAGGACAGATACTATAACTAGTCACTATTGCATAACTCTCTTAATCACCTATAGATTTGTAAGAGGACCCTGATTAGGATCCTCTTATTTTGAACGCGACTTTACCACTAGTTAGAGAGGTCCTCTTTGCCACAGAATACCTTTAGTTATTATAGGACTAAGTGTTATGGACTCGAGCTTAAGGCTCGGGTCCTTCTTAGGTACGGAAAGGACGCGGAGGGTGTGCGAGAAGGGTGTAGAGAGTGTGCGGGAAGGACACGTGTTATGTGCGGATATGCTTAGGACTTAGGGCTACTATACGCGCTATACGCACAGACTACGTATAGAGAGGTATATAGCTAGGCGCTATATAATCTCTTATCTAGTTCTTTCCTTCCTCTCTAAGAATAATAATTACACTTTAAACGCTTATTTATAGCTACCCTAAGGCTAGTTTATAATATTTATTATTCTTTACTATAAATACTAATAAGATAGTAGCGTTATAGGAAGTTATTAAGAGGTAAGCAGCCTAAATTACTAACCTTACTAATAGGCAAAATACAGCCCTTATACAAAACCCTATTAAATAAAAGCTATTACTAATAGGCTTACTATTTAATAGTAATAGAGTATTATTCTTAGCTTAAAAGGCCTTATAGATTATAAATTACTAATAGATTAGGAGTTTATTAGTAATATATAGGATTAATAGTGCTTTATCTACTAGAATCTCTTACCTAAAGTATAGGCCTAAGTTACTCTATACTTTAAAAGGGGCACCTAGTTTATTTTAACTTAGGGTACTTCCTTAAGTACTTAGGGAAATATTTAATAACCCTTATTAATAGGAGATAGCTGTTAGAATCGCTGCGAATTCGTTGCGGACGAATTCGTCACCACTTTGCATCGAATTGCGATTGGATGCACAGGGGTCTCATCGCCCCACTGTGCACTGAATTGCGATTGGATGCACGGGGTCTTATCACCCCACTGTGCACTAGAACGTAACTGGCGCACGGGGTCTTATCGCCCCACCTAGACTAGTAACGCGATTAGTCGCACAGGACTATTGCCCCACTTCGCCCTAGACAGCGTGTTTAACCTATAACACCACGTATGCGGAGGCATCCCTAGGATTAAGGTATATCTATAGCCTTAATCCCCCTATAACTAGATCTAGAAGATAAGCAGAATTAAACCTTTTACATTAAGTAACTAGTGCACTAGTAACCTGTGGTCATAGGACCTGAATCCCCTTAGTTAACTTAACACTAATTAGTGGTTACTTAACTAAGAAGGATTTAGCACAACTAACCATAGAGCAGCAAGAGAACACTAAGAAGAGACGTACAATTACCTTTACAAGAAGACGTGCTATAGGGAGAAGATAACGCCTTTGTAATATTAGGCTTCTAAAGGATTGAATTACTAGCCTTTATCCGATTAGGGGCTAGCGCTATAAGGATTTAACCCCGCTAACTATCTCGGAATCTTAGCTAATAAGCTAGCTAAATCCCCTCCTCCTCCTCTCTTTTATTATAACTTCTTAGATAGAAGACCCTTAAAACCCTTAATCTTATCTAATAAGAGAAGAGCTTCTAGAGCAAATATAATAATACTAGAAGAACCTGTTAATAGACTAGGACTTAATAAGCAATAACATTAACCTAGAGACTATAACCACTACTAATCTTAATAATAAGATTGCTTATATAATCCTTTACTACAAAGAGTAAGTATATAAAGATTAGGAATAATAGGAGAATTACTGATTTAACTTTAGTAATTAGAATAAAGACCTCTTTAATAGAGCCCACAAAGGCCTAACTAAAGCGTTACAAGACCTCCTCCGCGAACACAGTGTATATATAAGGAGATCTAGTGGAAGGATTACTAAAGCACTTAAAAGAGTACTCTAAGAATAAGTACAATCCAAATAGCCTCTAGAAGAGATTAATAAGTAAGTTACCACAGGCAGATTCCATTTAAACCTTCACCTAAATACAAAGCCAATACTAATAATAAAGAATCCACGCTCCTTACCGCAAGCACCTAATATTGCGCTAGAACTATTGTTAATAATATTAAGCCTGCTAATTACAGATGCCTAGCCCTCTTAACCTGCTATTCCTGTTATCCCTTAAGCCTAACTAGGAACATACCTCTTACCACCCCTTATAATACCTTAAGCCTAGGAATACTATAATAACATAAGGAAGGTACTTAATCTTACAAAGATCTATAAAGAGGCTAATAAATATAGCAGGAAGATATTTAACTTCATTAAATCAAAGGTGGTAATATTACAAGACTAATACTATTAGCTTAACTTCACAGAAACCGCGCTTATAAAAGCATTCCCTATAATACTAATAGGTAACGCAAAGAAATTCTATTTTACAAACATTGCTATAAAGCTATTAGTAGGCTTCACATTTAATTAAATAGTTAAGCTTATTAGACAGCACTTTAAAACAGCTATAAATAAGCAATTCTACCGCTAAGAGTGGAATAGTATTACGCTATGTGGCACTATTGCTAAATATCCTAATAAGACAAAGATAGAGTGCCTTAATACTATGGTTCAAAGCCTTTAAGATATCTATAACGGACTCTTTAACCCTCTTACTAATAATATAGAACTCGTTAAACAGACTCTCTAAGCTATTAGAGGTGTACTAGAATATAGCCTTGTAGAATTTGCAGTTAATAACATATTTAAGGACCTTATAAGCAATCTTCGTAAGTTAATTAGCATCGCCAAAGCCTAAAAAGAAGTTAGCTAATAACAGTTCTATACTAACAACCGCACTAACAAGGACTTCTTTACGGATTGTCAATATAGGCGCTCTAGAGGCCCTAATCGCGATCAAGGCTGTGACTAAGGCCGCTGACAACGGCTACGATGCTTTATATATAGAAAAGACAGCTGCTAGTCCTCTAATTATAGCAATAAGGATCGTTAAGAAGTAAGGCAATAATAGTGGAAGAATAAAAGGCATAGGAACTCTCCTTCTAATAGCAAATATAGAGCTTTCCTCTAAGCCTACAAAGGCGACAATAGCGCTGTAAAAGAGGATATATATATATATATATTGATTACGCTAGATAGCAATTTATGCTATTTACTAGTACTCCTGCGGTGATATATGCTTTGTAATAGGAAAACCGTACTAGGTTACTAATTATCCAATTATCAATTGGATAATTAGTTAGTTGCCTAGTTGGGTGAAAAACCTATTACGATTTGTTATGCAATGTGTGTTTATCCTGTACGTACAAAGTTGGATACCTAAGCTACTGTTTACAACGATTTTTTTTTTTCCACTTATACTTATCCCCCGTTTTCTACAATCTGGTTCCCACTACCTAAATATGCAATATAGTTGCAAACCCTAGCTCAAATTATAACCCTAGAGCTCTGGGTATCCTAGCTAATTTATATAGCGAGATAGCTTGTTTAATTCGCTTGCAAAGCAAGGAAAAGTGGGGCACAACCCCACTTTTCCTTACCCTGCGATTGGTTCAATTCTAAAGGTGTGACCAAGACCTTTAGAATTGTGCCCCGTGTGGGATTCGAACCCACGACCTGCGACCCGGAACAGGTCTCCACAGCGTGTAACCACCACGCCACGGGGGTGTAAAAGAGGATAACAAAAGCTCTAATAATAAAGATACCTAGGATGTAGCTAAAGCCTTTATTAAAGAATCCGGTAAGATTAAAAGTAAGCTAATAGTTACGTAATTCTTCACAAGTGCTGTGAAGCTAGTAAACGGAGGTGATATCTTCTAAAACCTTAGAAAAGAAGCCCTCTAGCATGCTCTCTACAAGGAGGATCTGTTCAGACCCTAGTTAACCGCCTATATATTAGAGGAACGCTACTCTAATAAGGTATTTAGAGGTATTATTCCTAATACTAGGGCGGCAGGCTTCTTAACAGCTAGTATTAACTAGGCTAAGGCCCTAGTAAAGAGGATGCCCTCTTTAATAATAGAACCTATTAAGAGGCAACGAACTGTTAAATTTAGCGCTAGATTAGTAACATTAGTAGGAATCTTAAAGGTTCCTATAGTCTTTAGCCCTATCACGTTTTATGTTATTAATATAAGCACACTGTTCTTGTACAGTATTAATGACATGGATAACATAAGGGTTAAGATTAATAACCTTAAGAACGTGCTAATTTAAGGCGATTAAAGGGTGCTAATTATTAGGAAATAGGGATATCTATAGTGGACTCTAGAAGCCATAGAAGTAACAGCCTACTTTCTCTTAGAAAAGCAAATTTATTAGCTTTATTAACGATTTAGATATCCTTCTGTATAATAGCTATTAAAGGTCTTACATCGCGTAAGCGAAGATATAAACAACAAGGTTATTAAGAAGATCACGAAGGCCTGCCACCACTATTAACTTAACGGGAAGTTGCTAGGGTAATTCCAATTCACGTTAAAAGATAATTGTGACTTTAACTACAAGATAATTATTAATGTGATATACCTTGATAGAAAGCCTATGCTTTATATTATTAACGCGGTAACCTTGTTCTAAGTGGCTTACTTCCTTAAACCTTAGAAGTAAAAGGCATATAATATTTAGAATACGCTAAAAGAGTGCTGGATTAATACCTATCTAGGTCCTCTAGACTAGATAGTTTATAATACCGGAAAGAATTTTGCCTTAAATAAATTCCGTAACTATGCGCGTATTATAGTAATTAGCGTTAACAAAGTGCTTATAGAAGCGCACTAGAGCATTAGAAAGGTTAAATAATACCACAGACCGCTAAGAAGAGCGTAAAACATTATTAGCGAAGAGCTAGGTAATAATATAAGCGTGATAATAGATTAAAAGCTTTAAATAGCTGTTAAGGCCGTTAATGATTTAGTAGGGCTAGATAGCCTTATGCTTACGCTCCTTGTGTTTAGTTTATACCCGCGACTAGCTAATGATTTACCACTAAGCCTCTCTATTACACAATAAGCTGCAATCCTACGGAAAGCGACTAACGAAGCCTAATAATACTTAGCGAGAAGGCAGGTTAGAGATACCCTCGCTGCCTATAATAGTCTAAACACAACGCCTACATATTCACTGCCTCTGCAGTTAGATGTGCGTGTGTGGCGTGAGAAAGAAAGCTAGCAAGGCCTGTACAAGCTAATTGCCACTAACGGTGAAAGCTACACTCTTTAAATGCTGTACGGACCTGCTAGATTTTAATTAACTATTATTAAGCTATATTTACGTAATAATAACGATCCTTAACGAGAAGAACTAGAATCTAAAGCCGCTTCTAATATATCCGATAAAGACTTTAACCTAGAAGAAGAGCATATTATAAGATAAAGAGGAAGACCTCCAAAGCCAAACACTATAACTAACACAAATCTAATACCTAAGAGAGGTTATGAAAGGCCTAGAAAAACCCTCTCCAGCCACTTAAAGAGCTAATTTAAAGTGAAACCTTCCTTATAGTAAAGGAAAAGGCTGATTTTAACCTAGCTATATAACTTCGTAAAGAAGGAAAATAACCACTCTAGGTGACCCGTTTAAACGCTCTGATTAAGATGAAATCAGCGCTTTATAAGCTTGCAAAGTCTTTAAATTTATTAGATTTAACCTAAACCTACACGGTGGCTAGCGGATTTTCAAATCCCGCATGGTTTAAGAGGTTAAAGAAAAGGGAATAGAAACACTATACAAGAAATCACGGCTAGTTATCTAAGGCCACAGTGATCACGATAAATTTAATATCCTGACCTAATCTCTGACTATCTAACGGGCTAGTTAACGATTAATTATAGCCCTAGCCCCTTCCCTCTGTAAGAAAGGCATTAGCCTTTAGATCCGTAATATTACACAAGCCTATGTATAGTTAATAACAAAGCTTAATAGGTGTATTATTACGCAACTTCCTAATCAGATTAAACACTTGTATCTACAAGGAATAGTAATAGAAGTTATTAAGCCCCTTTACGAAATTGCGGAAGCAGGAACACACTAGTGGTTAACGTACTTCTGTTATCATTATAATAACCTTAGTATAGTCACTTTAACATACAACCCGTGCCTATTAATTTTAGATAATAAGAACTGCTTTAGAATCGTTAGAATACAGACTGACAATACCTTAGGGCTTAGTAACAATACCTTCTTTAAGCGTGAAGAATCTAAGCTAAAGAAAGCTAACTTTACTGCTAAGCTAAAGCAAAGGCTTACTATAGGAACACCGCTAATCTTCAATAGCTATGTGCTAACCAAATCTGACGATAACTCGCTAAACCTCTGTTAGAAAGGCTAAAGTAAGAAGATTTAGCCTGTTAATATAGCTACGGATTTAAAGCATTAATAGTACGTTAAATAACACGCCCGTGGAGTGTATATCGCCATAATCTGTTAGCCTAAAGCATTATATAACCTCTTTGTCGCTACTTAATAACATAATATTACGATTAATAATATTAAATAACTAAATAAAAGGCTTTACTAGTAAATAGAACATTAAGACCGCGGCCTCCGCTATATACTAATTGATCTCTTGTCCGCCAAGCTGTATGTCTTTATTAACGGTTCTTTTATAAATAATAAGGACTTAAGCTTATAACTAGGATACGTGATTGTCCTAGGTAACAAAAGCTATAATAAGAGCGCTAAATTCACAATACAAGGTAACATTATTATATATAGCTTTACGAAAAGCAAAAGGGTTACAAGAAGCACCCTAATATTAGAGCTATATAGTATAGTACAAGGCGTTAACGTGACCTACGCCGTGAACACCACGCTTAACATCGTAATAAAGCAGCTGAAGTTGCTATAGGTGCTAATTGTGGTCTGTACAGACTCTTTTTCACTTTATAAATGCCTTATTAAGCTTAGAATAATAAAGGAGAAGCGACTTATAATTGATATTATAGTATTACGACAATTATACGAACGGCGCGAGATCCACGAGATCCGCTGGATTAATAGAAGAGATAATATTACTAATGTAATGACAAAAGCCTTATTAAACAAGAGCCTTAAGACCTTTATTGACAACAACCAGGTCAATATACGTATGGAAGGTTAGGTAAAGAGACTAGTAAATTAACAATACCCTTATTTCCCCCTAATATTAACGGTCTGGAACAGATTGAACCTAGACTAATCATAGCTGTGGATTTCCACTAAAGGATCCACTTATTAACACTTCCCTTTAATTCGATTTTTATTGCGTTTTTAAGTTTTTTAGCTAAAAGAGAAAAGAGAGATTGCTAGAGCTTCCTATGGCTTATGTTTGGCCCCTACGGCTAATGTTTAGATTAGACCAAAAGTGGGTCCACCGAATTGATGCACGCGACACGATTAGCCGCATTAATGACTAGCCCTACTTGGCTATGTAAGTAACCTTATAACCTCTCTTTTTCCTACTTCTGTCATTACCTCTGTTTTCCTGTCTTTAATAATAGACCTGCACATCTAACTAACTAATTAAAGCAGCGAAACCTGCTTAGTCACCCCTTTATTATAACATTTCCTTTAATTAATTTTACTGCGCTTTTAAGCCTCTTATACCTATAACAAAAAGAGAAAAATTGCTAGTATTAGAATCGCTGCGAATTCGTTGCGGACGAATTCGTTACCACTTTGCATCGAATTGCGATTAGATGCACAGGGTCTTATCGCCCCACTGTGCACTGAATTGCGATTAAATACACGGGGTCTTATTACCCCACTATGCACTAGAACGCAACTAGCGCACGGGGTCTTATTGCCCTACCTAGACTAGTAACGCAATTGGTCGCACAGGACCATTACCCCACTTCGCCCCAGACAGCGTGTTTAACCTATAACACTACGTATGCGGAGGCATCCCTAGGATTAAGGTATATCTATAGCCTTAATCCCCCTATAACTAGATCTAGAAGACAAGTAAAATTAAACCTTTTACATTAAGTAACTAGTGCACTAGTGACCTGTGGTCATAGGACCTGAATCCCCTTGGTTAACTTAACAATAGCTATTACTAAGCTTAATTAGCTTAGGTAATAATAGTATAAGTGTTTTAGTAACTTCTATATTTAGTTTAAGTAAAAGTTAGCGCTTATAGGTAGGTTAGATTAGGTAGATATAGTAAAGTTATCTAAACTACACACTACACTTAATAAGTAAATAAGAGATTATAGTATTAGCTAAGACATTCCCTAGGCTAACTACCTAGTAGTAGTAGCTTACTTTTAAAGCATTATATTAGATATTAAGTCTTACTAACTAGAGGAGAAGTATTAGTTATATAAGTAGTCTTAACTTATAGCCCTTATAGAGGGGTCTTATTTATAGGATAAGGACACTCCTATAATAGATATCTAATTAGTAGGTATAATAAGGACCTAAAAGGTTTTAGTAAGGCCCTAGCCTAATACGTATAACTAAGCGTAAGTGATAAAGGGGGCTTAAAGTAAGTGAAGTAAGTCTCTTAGGAAGTGCTAGACACCTGCTATAAGGAGGGTAGGTGCCTGTAATATAGTTCTAATAAGTATTAGGTTATAAAATGCCCCTTATACTATACCCTCTACATAAAGGAGATGCTATTAGTTAATATATATAATATAGAAGACGTTAACCCTAAGGACTTAAGTAATAAGTTAGGAAAGAGAAGCCCCTTTATTAAGTTATTTAAATAGGGAAGAGAATTAGGAGCTTAGAGAGGCTTTATAGCATATAGTTATTATTAAGGATAACTTTAAATAAATCTAGAGTAATATAAATATATTACCTTTCTTAGTCCCTATATTAATAAATAAGATAACCTTTTTAGATATATAAGTTAATATAGGATATAACTACTATACTACTATTAGTAAACACTTAGTCTAGAAGCTATAACTAGAACGTATTCCCTTACTAACTAAGAGAATGGTTTATACTATAGTTAGTGTAAAAAGAGGGGAAGGGAGGATTATAAGAAGAGCTTATTAATAATATATATCGTCCGTTTTTAAATAGATATAAATAGATAGGAGACGCTAATTATAGCGTATATAATTCCGGGATTAATAAGATAACTTATCCTAGGGACACTATAAATAGCTTACTATAATATTAATTTACCCCGTGGCGTGGTGGTTACACGCTGTGGAGACCTGTTCCGGGTCGCAGGTCGTGGGTTCAAATCCCACACGGGGCACAATTCTAAAGGTCTTGGTCACACCTTTAGAATTGAACCAATCACAGGGCAAGGAAAAGTGGAGTTGTGACCCACTTTTCCTTGCTTTGCAAGCGAATTAAACAAGCTATCTCGCTATATAAATTAGCTAGGATACCCAGAGCTCTAGGGTTATAATTTGAGCTAGGGTTTGCAACTATATTGCATATTTAGTTAGGAATTGGGAACCAGATTGTAGAAAACGGGGGATAATTATAGGAAAAAATCGTTGTAAACATTAGCTTAGGTATCTAACTTTGTACGTACAGGATAAACACACATTGCATAACAAATCGTAATAGGTTTTTCACCCAACTAGGCAACTAACTAATTATCTAATTATTAATTGGATAATTAGTAACCTAGTACAGTTTTCCTATTACAAAGCATATATCACCGCAGGAGTACTAGTAAATAGCATAAATTGCTATCTAGCGTAATCAATATATATATATATATATAATATTAATTTAAACGTAAAGTGTTACTAGCTTACTATAGGGGTAGCTAATAACCTGTAGATTTAGACTATAGCTAGTAAAGGGGTAGAGAAGCTTACAGTGTGTATTATAGGATTATTATTTATAGGAATAGTATAAAGGGTAAGGAAGCAGAAGAAGCACATATAGCTATGCGCTATAAGCTTATAGGAGATTATGTCTATGCTATAGATTAATACCACGCTAAAACCTATAGAGTAAGAACTCTTAGTGGCCTTACTAGAGAAGTTATAGGACTTTAAGGATCTTTTCTAGGAGAGTAAGGCAAACGCTCTTTACCACACTAGGTGTGAGGCCCGCCCACAACACATGGGCGCACCCCGCGGGCACACCATGCCACAGGGCTAGGTCCACGTGACACTGGCGAGTCACTGGCTATAAAGCAGCGACTCGCACCTATAACACACTTAGACCTAGCAAGCTTTAGTTAATATATTAAGTGCCCCTATACGTTCTTGCCTAGCTATCCCCTATCCTTATAATTCTAAAGCTTTAACCCTAGTTACCTAAGAATATAATAAGGGGAGAACCTAATAAACCCCTAGTATAGTACTAGAGGTAACGCATAAAACTATAAATAAAGATAGTACCCTAGCTTCTAAAATAGTTAGTACCTAAGCTAAATTAGGAGAATCTTTAATTAATTCCTAATAAGCTATAATAACTAAATAAATTACTTAACTTAAAGAACTAAAGAAACTATAGGATAAAGAGAAAGAACTTATCTAGCTACTCTAACTAAAGGTAATAGAAGAGCCTGCAAAAAGGCAGCAAAGATCTAGCACCTCTTTAAGCAGCAGCTGTGGCAAGGTTAAAGTGCGTAATATTATAGAACTAATACACCTTACTAACCCTTAAAAACACAAAATATAGTTAAATAACCTAAACTATGTATTTATAGGAGCAAAATATAAGTTCTAATGTAACTACTAAAAATCCTCCTTATACTTAACTATATATATAAGGACTATAAGGTAAGATAGGACTAATACCTTAATGAATAGTTAGCTAGTAACTAAGAAGAACTTAAAGAAAATTAGGAGGCGTTTTAATCTTAAATACTAATACTACTAAAGGACTTAGCTAACTATAACACGTAAATTGCTATAATGCTTAAGAACGTGAAGTAACGTAAAGGCTAGAGCCCTATTAAGTTTAGTATTTACATGGATTTACTAGAGAAATATCTAGAAAGAGCCTTAGAGAAGTCCTATGCCCTTATATTCTTCGTAAAACTACTCCCTAACTTATAGGACTACCTTAACTTACATGCCTTTATTATTAGTAAAACCTGCGAAGAGGTTATATAACTTGCTTAATAATTTTAGAAATTAATACTAAAGAATAAGCAAAAGCCTAAATACTTATAAGAGAGGTATTTATATAAGGCTCCCTAATACTAAAGGCGTGATTTACTATATAGTAACTAACTATATGCTAACTAAGATAAGAAAGAGGAAGAAAAGACTCCTACTATACCCCTAAATAATAAGGAAGTTAGATAGGGCCTAATGTGTTATAACTACGGGATTATAGGTTATGTAGCGGCTTAATGCCGTAAGCTAAAGAAAGAGTACTAAAAGGGTTAGAAAAATGCCCTAAGGTAAAAGTAAATGCCCTTACTTCTGCCCTATAAGCTAAAGTACTAATAGGGTGTTATTTTTATATACTAGTTACTATTCATAGGTATAAAGACATAGTAATAGCGGCTGATCTAGATAGTTACGCTAAGGTTAACATTATTAGCGCGGAATTTGCAAAGACCTATAGGTTATAATAAGTAAAGATCACACCTCCTACCCTTAAGGTAATAGGGGCTCTTATAGTTCCTTAATATAGCGTGTACTAGGTACCCCTTATAATTATAGACTTAAGGGGAGAATAGAAAGACCTTAGGCTCCTATATATTACTGTTAATAGGGACCTAAGAGTAAAGGGAAGCCCTATATTAATTAGGATATATACACTTATAGAGGAATAAGTGTACCTTTACTTACACTTATAAGAGTAGTGGTTTAAGAAAAAGAAAAAGGCCTTTTTACTACTAACTCCCTATAAATTTACTAAGGTAATGCGGAATAAGACTGTTATGTATACTATTATAGGAGTTATAAAGAACGAATTCATTGTATTAGAAGATAATAAGGAGGCGAAAGCGTATAGAACTATTAAAGATATCCCTAAGGATTTATAGGAATTTAGAGATATCTTTGTATTTAATAAGGCAGGAACCCTACTATTAAAGAAATTAACTAACTACGCGATTAATCTAGTACTAGGGGCTACACCCCTTATAGGCTTATCTACCCTCTCTCTTAAAGCAAATTAAAAGAGCTCTAAGAATATATTAATAATAACCTAGTAAAAGGCTATATAAGACCTTCTAAGAGTCCCGCGGGCGTGCCTATCCTATTTATACTAAAGAAGGATAAAATGCTCTAACTATATATAGACTATTAGTGACTTAACAAAGTAATATAGAAGAATTACTACGCTCTCCCCTAATTTTAAAGATCCTAGACTAATACTAAGGGCTAAATACTTCTTAAAGATTAATATTAAGGATATATACTATTAAATTTATATTAAAGGGGGCGATAAGTGAAAGACTGCCTTCTATATATATTATAGCTACTATAAATACCTTATTATACCTTTTAGATTAACTAACGCGCCCACTACCTTCTAAAGTTATATTTATAAGGCGCTTTATAGGCTAATAAACACTATTTATATAGTGTATTTAGATAATATCCTTATCTTCTCTAAGATATAAGAAGAGTATACTATATATATTAAGGAGGTATTAGAGCGTATAAGAACTATAAAACTATACGTAAAACCCTTAAAATACTTATTTTACTAGGACTTAGTTAAATTCCTAGGATTTATCCTCTTAGTTAATAGAATCTTAATAGATATAAGCTAGGTATAAACTATTTAAGATTAAAAAGAACTAATAAGCTTTAAGGATATTTAATCCTTCCTTAGATTCTATAACTTTTACTAATGTTTTATTTATAAATACTTTAGGATTATAGTACTGCTATATGCGCTAATAAAGGGTAGTTAAAATAGTATTTAGACTAGGAAGTTTATATTTAAAGTAAAGGAAAGGGTAGCGTTTAACTAGCTAAAAGACGCCTTTTAATAAGCCCCTCTGCTCTATTATTATAACCTAAGTTAACTAGTGCGCATTAAGATAGATACCTTAGTCTTTGTAATAGTAGAAATCTTATCCTAGTAAGATAATAAGGGTTATTAGCACCTAGTGGCCTTTTAGTTAAGGAAGTTTATAGATATAGAGCGAAATTACAGTATAGCTAACTAAGAGCTATTCGCTATTATAGAGTTATTTAAACACTAGCGACACTATATTAAAGGGGTAATAACCCTAGTGGAGGTCCTATTAGATTATTATAACCTATAGACCTTTATAAACTAACTAAAGCTTAATAGAAGGTAAGCTAGATAGTATATATTCCTATGCCTATTCCACTTTATAATAAGATATAGACTAGGGAAGAGTAACCCCGCAAATACACTATTAAGAAGATTTAATTATAAGGGTAAACCTATAATAAATTAGGCACTATTGCTAGAACTTTAGAGGAAGCTAGTACTTACTAAGAAAAGGGTAGTAATAGAGATACTAATATATTAAGGAAGACGTAGTAAGATGCCTTTAGGGAAGGAAAATGTCCTTATCTTAGAAGAATAATATAGTAAAACGCCTTTAGGGAAGGAAAATATCCTAGTTATTAGAGATTAGCTTAGCAAGACGCCTTTAAGGGAGGAAAATGCCTAGCTAAAAGAGATTAATATAGTAAGATACCTTTAGGGAAGGAAAATATCCTAGTTAAAAGAGACTAGCTTAGTAAGATGCCTTTAAGGGAGGAAAATGCCCTAGCTAAAGGTGTTAGAGCCGCTAAAGAACTAGTGAAAGATTAGCTAGATAAGGGTGATTTTAAAGAGGCAATAGCGTGTGTATAAGGCATTAGTATACTAGAGATCTAGGCGGCTATAGCGTTACTAAATCTATATCTAACTATATTAAATAAGCCACTAGCTTAATTACTATAAAAGGCATAGGACTAAGACCTAGATTTACAGAGGTAAAACAGTAAGGTAAATTCCTTAGCAAGAAGTAAGGGAAAAGCTAGCCTATAGTTACATAGTGTGAGGGTCTCCTAATATACTAAGACTAGGTAGTTATTCCTTAAGAGCCTATCTTATAATAGAAGCTTCTATAGCTATACTATAATAATCCGCTAGCAGGTTACTTTAGTGTTAAATACACGCTTAACCTATTAAAGCGTTATTTTTAGTGGCTATAAATAGGAGTTATAGTATCTAACTACGTTATAAGCTGTGGTATATGCTAGTGGGTAGTAGCTAGAAGGCATTGCCTATACGGAATACTTAAATTACTACTAATACTAAGGTAACCTTAGGTAGAAATCTCTATGGATTTTGTTATAGGACTGCCCCTAACATAGGTTAACAAGCAAGAGACTAACGTAATCCTAGTGATTGTAAACTAATTTACTAAGTACTTTGTTTTTTCCTCCTAGTGTTAACTACTATTAATGTAGCTAAATTAGTAAAACTATTCTATAAGGAAATTAAGCTATGATTTAGAGCGCTAGAGGGCATTGTGTCTAATAGAGGACTAGTCTTTATAAGTTAATTCTAGTTAGAGCTATACTACCTAGCGTGTGTAAAACGTAGGCTTTTAACAGTGTTTTACCCCTAAACTAATAGGCAAATAGAGCAAACAAACTAAGTCCTTAAACACTACCTCTAATGCTTTATTAAGGAGAACTAATAGATATAGGTAAAGCTACTACCTATAGCTTAATTTACCTATAATAATGCGGTAAATAGGACTATAGGTTACTCCTTAAACTACACACTTATAGGTTACTTACTAGAGTTTTACCTAGCTCTTAGGGGTAAGACTATAGAGGAGAGGTGCCTAAAGCTTACACGCATATTGCGAAGTTATATAAAGTTAGAGAATAGTTAAAGTAAAACTAGGTAAAAGCTACTAAAGCCTAGGCAAAGTACTATAATTAATACTACTAATCTCTGACCCTAAAAAGAGAAGACTTAGTGCTATTATTAGCAAAGAATATTAGGCTTAAAGATACAAAATAGAAGCTAATCCCTAGATTTATTAGACTATTTTAAGTGCTTAATACTATAGGGAAATAAGCGTATTAACTAGCGCTACCTAATAAGTATAGCTAACTATATAACATATTCTATGTTAGCCTATTAAAGCTATAGAACCGCTAGGAAAACGCTAAAGATAAGGAAATGCTAATGCTAGACCTTAAAGATAAAGAGAATAAGTATAAAGTTAAAGAAGTAAAAGGTTATAGGAAGACCTATAAAGGTAATAAATACCTAGTAAAATAAAAGGGTTAGCCTAGTAAATATAACTAATAGATCCCCGCTAAGAATATAGAGGGCGCCTAATATGCTATTTAAGTATTTTACTAAAGCAAGGTAGGTAAGAAAGGTAGTAAGATATAAGTAAGTTATAAGCAAAGAGATATAAAATTACTATAAAAAGGCCTAGCTCTATTAGCCGCTATTAAAGAACTTAACCTAAAGTCTGGGTTACTTTACTAAAAATAAAGGAAAACACGCCTATAGCGTGGGTAAAAAGATAGGAAAATTCTCTATAGTAATACTAGGATGGGTTAATAATATATCCCTATTATAGCTAAACTTAGTATTATTCTTATTTACCTAGATAACCTTGTCTATAGTATAGTAGAAATAATATAACGCTATAGCCTAGGCTACATAGCCTAGGTTTAATAGGCGAAGCTAAAGAACTATCTTTGCCTCCTAGGTAGCTATAGCTTCCTTAGGATCTGCTTATAAAAGAGTTAGTAAAAACCTAATAAAAACGCAATTAAAAGCTATGTATATACTAGAGGAGGAAAAGCGGGGGCAGTGGCTACTATAGAAACTTATAACTACTGCTAAGATACTAGATAGTTCTAGTAAGAAATAGAGGTAGCTTACACAGAAAGGTAAGCGAAGAATAAGCGAAGAGGGCTAGAATTAATAAACCTATTATGCCTTTATAGCACTAGTTAGCCTAAAGGTAATATAGTACGCTATATTAGCATAATTAAAACTATTAATTAAATTAACTATATATATAGCAAAACAACAGCGCATTACTATAGAAAATATAGTAATATTGTCCTTATCCTCCTTAGAGAGGGTAGTGTTTATAAGGGACTAAACCTATTTATAAATAGTTATAAGATTAAGGAAGTTACTAGCTATAGTTAGTATAGCCTAGTATATATAAGTTAGTAATTAAGGACTATAAAATAGGAGAATAATAGGAGACTTACTATCTTATATATATTACTATGTTTATTATATTAAATATAATACTTAGACTGTTTCCCTTTAATACTTATGGCAAATAAAGCTTAGGGGAAACTACATATAATTATAGGTAAAACAATCTTAATTAGCAAATACTTTATAAAGTTAGTGTACTTAGTTTAGAGGTAGTGTATATATAAGTGTTATGGACTCGAGCTCGAGGCTTGGGTCCTTCTCGGGTGCGGAAGGGACGCGGAGGGTGCGCGGGAAGGGTGCAGAGAGTGTGCGGGAAGGACACGTGTTATGTGCGGACATGCTTAGGACTTAGGGCTGCTGCGCGCGCTATGCGCACAGACTACGCACAGAGGGATATATAGCTAGGCGCTGTGCGATCTCTTATCTAGTTCTTTCCTTCCTCTCTAAGAATAATAATCGCACTTTGAACGCTTATTTGCAGCTGCCCTAAGGCCAGTTTATAATATTTGTTATTCTTTACTATAGATGCTAATGAGATAGTGGCGTTGCGGGAGGTTATCGAGAGGCAGGCGGCCTAAATCACTAACCTCACTAATAGGTAAAATGCGACCCTCACGCAGAACCCTATTAAGCGGAAGCTATTACTAATAGGCCTACTATTTAATGGCGACAGAGTATTGTTCTTAGCCTAGAAAGGCCTTATAGGTTATAAGTTACTAACGGATTAGGAGTTTATTAGTACTACATAAGATTAATAGTGCTTTATCTACTAGAATCTCTCGCCTAAGGTATAGGCCTAAGTCACTCCCTACTTTAAAAAGAGGTACCTAGTTTATTTTAACTTAAGACACTTCCTTAAGTACTTAGGGGAAATATTTAATAACCCTTATTAATAGGAGATAGCCATTACTAAGCTTAACTAGCTAAGGCAACGATAGCATAAGCGTTTTAGTAACTTCTATATTTAGTTTAAGTAGAAGTTAGCGCTTACAGGTAGGTTAGATTAGGCAGACGCGGTAAAGTTATCTAAATTACGCACCACACTTAATAAGTAAATAAGAGATTGTAGTGTTAGCTAAGACATTCCCTAGGCTAACTACCTAGCAGCAGTGGCTCGCTTTTAGAGCATTATATTAGACATTAAGTCCTACTAGCTAGAGGAGAAGCATCAATTGCGTAGGCAGTCTTAACCCGCGGCTCTCGCGGAGAGGTCCTATCCACAGGATAAGGACACTCTAATAACGGACGTTTAATCAGTGGGTATAATAGGGACCTAAAAGGTTCTAGTAAGGCCCTGGCCTAATATATATAACTAAGTATAAGTGATAAAGGGGCGTAAAGTAGGCGAAGTGGGTCTCTTAGGAAGTGCTAGACACCCGCTATAAGGAGGGTAAGTGCCTGCGATGCGGTTCTAATAAGCATTAGGTTATAAAATGCCCCTTATACTATGCCCTCCGCCTAAAGGAGACGCTATTAGTTAACGCGTGCGATATAGAAGATATTAACCCTAAGGACTTAAGTAATAAGTTAGGAAAAGAGAAGCCCCTTTATTAAGTTATTTAAATAGGGAAGAGAATCAGGAGCTTAGAGAGGCTTTATAGTATACTATTATTATTAAGGATGACTTTGAACAAATCCAGAGTAATATAGATACATTACCTTTCTTAGTCCCTATATTAATAAATAAGACAACCTTTTAGATGTATAAGTTAACACAGGATATGACTGCTATACTACTATTAGTAAACGCTTAGTCCAGAAGCTATAACTAGAACGCATCCCCTACTAACTAAGAAGATAGTTTGCACTACGGTTAGTGTAAAAAGAGGGGAA
Organism: Epichloe glyceriae; assembly: GCA_023658535.1. NCBI lineage: Eukaryota > Fungi > Ascomycota > Sordariomycetes > Hypocreales > Clavicipitaceae > Epichloe > Epichloe glyceriae. Next base: position 1,338,548 of record CP098294.1, on the reverse strand, counting down.
GGGAGGATTATAAGAAGAGCTTATTAATAATATATATTGTCCGTTTTTAGATAGATATAGATAGATAGGAGACGCTAATTATAGCGTACGTGATTCTAGGATTAATAAGATAACTTATCCTAGGGACACTATAGATAGCCCGCTATAACATTAATTTAAATGTAAAGTGTCGCTAGCTTACTATAAGGGTAGCTAATAACCTATAGATTTAGACTATAGCTAGTAGAGGGGTAGAGAAGCCTATGGTGTGTATTATAGGATTATTATTTGCGGGAATAGTATAAAGGGCAAGGAAGCAGAAGGAGCACATATAGCTATGCGCTATAAGCTTGCAGGAGATTATGTCTGTGCTATAGATTAACGCTATGCCAAAACCCACAGAGCAGGAACTCTTAGCAGCCTTGCTAGAGAAGTTACAGGACTTTAAGGATCTTTTTAGGAGAGTAAGGCAAACGCCCTCCTACTACACAGGGGCAAGTCTAACCACTATATTCGCCTTAAACAGGATACGGAGGGTAACAAACTAGACTTACCTTAGGCACTATTATATAACATACCACGTTAACACCTCCTAGAGATACGTAAGTAAGTAACGGACTTAATAGATAAGGGCTAGATTAGGGCAAGCTTATCTTTAGCAGTAGCACTAGTTCTACTAGTAAAGAAACCCAGGGGCGGCTAGAGGTTCTATATAGACTATCGCACGCTAAACAAGATCATAGAATAGGACCGCTACCCCTTACCTTTAGTAAAGGAGACACTATGCTCCTTAGCTAAAGCGAAATAGTTTATAAAACTAAATATATAAGCAGTGTTCTATTATATTTATATTACTAAAGGCTAGGAACACTAGACTGCTTTCTAGACGCGGTTTAGATTATTTAAGTAGTTAGTATACCCCTTTAGTTTAGCGGGCGTGCCTATAACCTTCTAGAGGTATATTAATAGAGCGCTTAGTGGTATTCTTAGGGACTATATTATAGCTTACCTTAATAATATCTTAATTTATTTAGGGGTTTACAAAAAGATTATATATAGAAAGTCCGCGGGGTACTAGCTAGGCTATAATAGGCTAGGCTAAATCTAGACATTAAGAAATGCGTCTTTGCTATAAAAGAGGTAAAGTACCTTAGGTTTATTATTTACATAGGAAAACAGATTCGCCTAGATAACAAAAAGATTATAGCGATTAGAGATTAGGAGGCTCCAATATAGGTCTAAGGAGTGCGCGGGTTTCTAGGATTCGCTAACTTTTATTACAATTTTATACCGTAATTTTCAGACGTTACAGGCCCCTAATTAACCTAATAAAGAAGGGCGTGGTATTCTACTAGATAGAGGCATATAATAAGGCTTTTAAGATATTAAAGTTAGCTTTTATATTATACCTAATCCTTATACAATAGGACCCTAATAAGGACATAGTGGTGGAGGCGGATTGCTTAGGAATAGCATTAGGAGGTTGCCTTTCCTAGACAAACAACAAAGGGGTCTTGTATCTAGTGGCGTATCACTTAGCTTATTTGTAACTAGCTTAAAGGAATTATATAATACACAACAAGGAGCTTCTAGTAATTATCTTGTGTCTTAAGGCATGGTTAGTAAAGCTACAGAGTATTAGCAGTCTATTTACAATACTCACGGACTATAAGAACTTAGAGTACTTTATAGCCCTAAGGGAGATATTAGAATGACAGGCGTAATAGGCAGAGACTCTAGCACTTTTTAATTTTCACTTACGCTATAGGCCAGGGACTTAGGCAAGTCAGCCAGATACATTATTAAAGCGCTATTAGGAAGAAGCACAGTTAGCTAAACCAAAGGCGCCTATTGTACAATCAGCGACAACGCCTACTTGGTTTAGCTTTGGTTAGGGTTAGCCACGCGTTAGTATTAGGCCTGTGTTAGTTTCGGAGGGCACCACTACAGAGGATGACTCAGCTTCGGAGGGCGACATAACAGAGGGTAATTCAGCCCAAGCAACAGGCATCCTAGCTAGGGACTCCTTATTTGTAGACAAGCACCTCTAATCCCTATAGGATTAATCCGTAGCCTATAATAAGACCTATAGACTACGGCTTAAGGTAGTAAGGGCCAGAGCTTGGAAGTTTCCCGACGCCGCTAGCACATAAGAACAGATTGCGGACTATTAGATTAGCGTAAAAGGGGCGCTTTAATTCTAGGGCCAGACTTAGGTGCTAAAGTGGGAGCCTCTAACCACAACTTTAATCCAGTAGACTTATAACTCACCCTTGCTAGGTTATCTAGGGCAGAACACCACCTTTAAGGCGCTTTAGAGAGACTTCTATTAGGATAGCATATTGCAGGACGTAGTACAGTTTATATGTAATTACCACTGCTACAAGGGACAAAAGAGTTAATAGTTACATTAGGGCTTGCTAAAGCTAATTCCCTTACTAGATAGATATTAGTCACAGATCTCTATTAACTTCATAACGGAGCTCCCTGCTAGAGACTAGGCGGACCCACGGTTCCTAATAGTTATTACGGATAGGCTCTCCAAATTCGTGTAACTCAAGGCTATAACATTAATAAAGGCTGAGGCATATGCGGAACGGTTTAAGCACTATTAGTGGCGGTTCTACAGGTTCCCTACCTAGATTATCACGGATTACAGGTTAGATTAGTTAAGTAACTTTTAGATAGCGCTCTACAAGAAGGTTAGCACTAAGTAATTACTATTAACCTCTTACTACCCGCAGATAGATAGAGGTATAGAGAGAGCTAACTAGGAGGTTTAGGTAGTGTTACAGGTAATGTTATCCTTTTCGTAATTTAAGTGGGCAGATCACTTACTAGCCTGTTAACTGGCATTAAATAATAGGGATTCCTTAGTGATAGGAGTAAGTGTAAATATAGCTCTCCATGGCTTTAATATACCTATAATCCAGGCACTACTATTTACAGAAGCTTTAAGGACTTTAGCAAAAGGGTAAGCACAAGCATTCCTACAGCATTTAAAAGAGGGCACAGACCTAATGTAAGTAGCTATAGCTTTTGTCTAGTAATAGTAACAGGAAAACACAAACAGCAGTTAAAGACCTGCGAAACGGTTCTAGGTTAGGGATTACATATAGCTAAGTCTTAAGAACATTAAAATAAATTACCTATATAAGAAGCTAGACTAGGTTATAGCTAAGTATAAGGTGCTAGAGGTACTAACACCGTTAACTATAAAGCTAGATATTCCTAGGGGCTGCACCTAGTCTTTTATATGGATTTAGTCTAGAGGGTAGTAGAGGACCTATTACTAAGTTAAAAGCTAGCTAATAAAAGACCGCCGCCGGAGCTGACAATAACGGATACGGATAACAATCTCACGGAGTACTAGGTAGAGGAAATTCTCGTAGCTAAGAATGCGCTAGGCTAGGGATTAAATCGTAACGTTCTGGTTAAATAGAAAGGTTATATATAGCTAACGTAGGAACCCCTAGAAAATGTGCAGAACACTAAGGCACTGGACAGGTTTAAGGCAAAATAGGGGATATGCGGATAAGTAATAGTCCAAAACGGGTGCGGAAACAGGTGCGGTTCGATTTACCCTTAGAGGAGTGAGACAGCTAGAACACACATAGGAAAGCGGAGGGGAGGATAAGAAGTAGGGGGCATAAAAATTTTTCCTAAGGAGTGGGGAGAGGGGGTAAGAAGGGGGTATATTATAGACTTAAGCTTAAGGCTTAGGTCCTTCTTAGGTGCGGAAGGGACGCGGAGGGTGCGCGGGAAGGGTGCAGAGAGTGTGCAAGAAGGACACGTGTTATGTGCAGACATGCTTAGGACTTAGGGCTACTACGCGCGCTATGCGCACAGACCACGCACAGAGGGATATATAGCTAGGCGCTGTGCGATCTCTTGTCTAGTTCTTTCCTTCCTCTCTAAGAATAACAATCGCACTTTGAACGCTTGTTTGCAGCTGCCCTAAGGCCAGTTCATAACAATAAGTATAGGTAAAAGTAAATAACCTCTATTTAAATAGCAAAAGGGTTATAAACTAGCAACAAAGTAGTAATATATTTAAAGTTAAATTAGAGATAGGAAATTAGACTAGTAATAAGAAAGAGAAAAGCTTATAATAAGATAGCAAAGCGCAGGCAAATTTATATATAAGTGCTGCCTATTACTAGGGAATAGATTATTATTTTGTTATAATACTATATTTGGTAATATAGTTGCGAGCACCTGGCAAACAGCTGCACATTAACTAGTAATACCTAAGCCGTTTAGGAGCCTGGCTAGAAAGGGGGGCAATTATAAGGCCTGCCCATAACATATAGGCGTACCCTGCGGGCACACTATGCCACAGGGCTAGGTCCACGTGACACTAGCAAGTCACTGGCTATAAAGTAGCGACTCGCACCTATAACACACTTAGACCTAGCAAGCTTCAGTCAATATATCAAGTGCCCCCATACGTTCTTGCCTAGCTATCCCCTATCCTTACACTAGGGCAAGTCTAACTACCACATTTGCCTTAAATAGGATGCAGAGAGTAATGAACTAGACTTACCTTAGGCACTATTATATAATATACTACATTAATACCTCCTAGAGATACGCAAGTAAGTAATAGACTTAATAGATAAGGGCTAGATTAGGGTAAGCTTATCTTTAGCAGTAACACTAGTTTTACTAGTAAAGAAACCTAGGGGTAGCTAGAGGTTCTATGTAGACTATTACACACTAAATAAGATTATAGAATAGGACCACTACCCTTACCTTTAGTAAAGGAGACACTATACTTCTTAGCTAAAGCAAAATAGTTTATAAAACTAGATATATAAGCAGCGTTTTATTATATTTATATTACTAAGGGCTAGGAACACTAGACTGCTTTCTAGACGTGGTTTAGATTATTTAAGTAGTTAGTATACCCCTTTAGATTAGCAGGCGTGCCTATAACCTTCTAGAGGTATATTAATAAAGCGCTTAGTAGTATTCTTAGGGACTACATTATAGCTTACCTTAATAATATCTTAATTTATTTAGGGGTTTATAAAAAGATTATATATAAAAAGTCCACAGGGTGCTAGCTAGGCTATAATAGGCTAGGCTAAATCTAGATATTAAGAAATACGTCTTTACTATAAAAGAGGTAAAGTACCTTAGGTTTATTATTTATATAGGAAAACAGATTTGCCTAGATAATAAAAAGATTATAGTAATTAGGGATTAGGAGGCTCTAATATAGGTCTAAGGAGTGCGCGGGTTTCTAGGATTTACTAACTTTTATCGCGATTTTATACCGCAATTTTCAGATATTATAGGCCCCTTAATTAACCTAATAAAGAAGGGCATAGTATTCCGCTAAATAGAGGCATATAATAAGGCTTTTAAGACATTAAAGTTAGCTTTTATATTATACCTAATCCTTATATAATAGAACCCTAATAAGGATATAGTAGTAGAGGTAAATTGCTTAGGAATAGTATTAGGAGGTTGCCTTTCCTAGATAAATAATAAAGGGGTCTTATATCTAGTAGCGTATTACTTAGCTTATTTATAACTAGCTTAAAGGAATTATATAATATATAATAAGGAGCTTCTAGTAATTATCTTATGTCTTAAGGCGTGGTTAGTAAAGCTATAAAGTGTTAGTAGTCTGTTTATAATACTTATAGACTATAAGAACTTAGAGTACTTTATAGCCCTAAGGGAGATGTTAGAATAATAGGCATAATAGGCAGAGACTCTAGCACTTTTTAATTTTTACTTATACTATAGGCTAGGGACTTAGGCAGGCTAGCTAGATATGTTATTAAGGCGCTATTAGGAAGAGGCATAGTTAGCTAAACTAAAGGCGCTTATTATATAATTAGTAATAACGCCTACTTAGTTTAGTTTTAGTTAGGGTTAGCTATATATTAATATTAGGCCTATATTAGTTTTAGAGGGTATTACTTTAGAGAATAACTTAGCTTTAGAGGGCAATATAATAGAGGGTAATTTAGCCTAAGTAATAAGCATCCTAGCTAGGGACTCCTTATTTATAAATAAGCACCTTTAATCCCTATAGGATTAATCTGTGGCCTATAATAAAACCTATAGACTATAGCTTAAGGTAGTAAGGGCTAGAGCTTAGAAGTTTCCTAACGCTACTAGCATATAAGAATAGATTACAAACTATTAGATTAGCGTAAAGGGGCGCTTTAATTCTAGGGCTAGACTTAGGTACTAAAGTAAGAGCCTCTAACCACAACCTTAATCTAGCGGACTTATAACTTACCCTTACTAGGTTATCTAGGGTAGAACACTACCTTTAAGGCACTTTAGAGGGACTTCTATTAGGATAGTATATTATAGGACGTGGTATGGTTTATATATAATTACTACTACTATAGGGGATAAAGGAGTTAATAGTTATATTAGGGCTTACTAAAGCTAATTCCCCTACTAGATAGATATTAGTTATAGATCTCTATTAACTTTATAATAGAGCTCCTTACTAGAAACTAGGCTAACCTATGGTTCCTAATAGTTATTATAGATAGGCTCTTTAAATTTATGTAACTTAAGGCTATAATATTAATAAAGGCTAAGGCGTGTGTGAAATGGCTTAAGCACTATTAGTAGCGGTTCTATAGGTTCCTTACCTAGATTATTATAGATTACAGGTTAGATTAGTTAAGTAACTTTTAGATAGCGCTTTACAAGAAGGTTAGCACTAAGTAATTACTATTAACCTTACACTACCTATAGATAAATAGAGGCATAGAGAGAGCTAACTAGGAGGTTTAGGCAGTGCTATAGGTAATGTTATGCTTTTTATAATTTAAGTAAGTAAATTACTTACTAGCCTATTAACTAGTATTAAATAACAGGGATTCCTTAGTAATAGGAGTAAGTATAAATATAGCTCTTTATAGCTTTAATATACCTATAATCTAGGCACTACTATCTATAGAAGCTTTAAGGACTTTAGTAAAAGGGCGAGTATAAGCATTCCTATAGTATTTAAAAGAGAGCATAGACTTAACGTAAGTAGCTATAGCTTTTGTCTAGTAATAGTAATAGGAAAACACAAATAGTAGTTAGAGACCTGTGAAACATTTCTAGGTTAAGGACTACGTATAGCTAAGTCTTAAGAATATTAAAATAAATTACCTATATAAGAAGCTAGACTAGGTTATAGCTAAGTATAAGGTGCTAGAAGTACTAATACTATTAACTATAAAGCTAGATATTTCTAGGGGCTATACCTAGTCTTTTATGTGGATTTAGTCTAGAGGGCAGTAGAGGACTTATTACTAAGTTAAAAGCTAGCTAATAAAAGACTACTACTAGAGCTAATAATAATAGATATAGATAATAATCTCATAGAGTACTAGGTAAAGGAGATTCTTATAGCTAAGAATACACTAGGCTAGGGATTAAATTATAATATTCTAGTTAAATGGAAAGGTTATATATAGCTAATATAGGAACCCCTAGAAAATATGCAGAATACTAAGGCACTAGATAGATTTAAGGCGAAATAGGGGGATGTGTGAATAAGTAATAGTCTGAAATAAGTGCGGAAACGGGTATGGTTTAATTTACGCTTAGAGGAGTAAGATAGCTAAAACATATGCGGGAAAGCGGAGGGGAGGATAAGAAGTGGGGGGGTATAAAAATTTTTTTTTTTTCTTCTAAGGAGTGGGGAGAGAGGGGGTAAGAAAGGGGGTATATTATAGACTTAAGCTTAAGGCTTAGGTCCTTCTTAGGTATAGAAGGGACGCGGAGGGTGCGCGGGAAGGGTGTAGAGAGTGTGCGAGAAGGATATATATTATGTGCGGACATGCTTAGGACTTAGGGCTGCTACGCGCTATGCGCACAGACTATGCATAGAGGGGTATATAGCTAGGCGCTATGCGATCTCTTGTCTAGTTCTTTCCTTCCTCTCTAAGAATAACAATCACACTTTGAACGCTTGTTTGCAGCTGCCCTAAGGCCAGTTCATAACACCAAGCCATTATAGCAGACCTTATATACTGTATTTAACTAAAAGCTATTTAGGAAGGGGCATAAAAATTTCCCTAGAAGTAATAATAAGAGAATAGGTAGTGGATTGCTCACTTAGTGCTCACAGGGCGCTTTAATTTAGGGGTTATACCTAGGTACTAGCATAGGAACCTCTTATAACAACTCTTATTTAGCAATGTTATGATTTGCTAGTTGCAGGACACCCTAGCTAGAACACTATATTTCAGATTCTATAGTAATAGTTTTACTAGGATAGGATGTCATAGGATGTTGCTAGATTTGTTTGGAATTGCCATTGCTTTAGAGGTCACAAGAGTTATTAATAACATTACAGCTTGCTAAAACCACTACTAATCCCTAATAGGTTTTAGTCACAGATCTTAATGGATTTTATAATAGAATTACTAGCATTATCCTTAGAGAGACCTCGTTACCTAATAGTTATTATAGACAGGCTTTTAAAATTCATCTAGCTAAAGGCAATAACTTCTATTAGTGCTAAGGAATATGCAAAACAATTCAAGATAGTTTAGTGAAGGTTTAGAGGGTTCCCTAGTCTATTATCACAGACCGCGGCTTAGACTAGTTAAGGAAGTTTTAGATAACGCTATGCTTACTAGTTAGAATAGATTAACTACTCTCCACGTCACATTACTCATAGACTAATAGCGGCACGGAATAAGCGAACTAGGAGGTGTAAGCAATACTACAGGTGGTAATCTCCTTCTCTTAATTTAACTAGCCTAAACACTTAGCTACTTACTAGCTTATAATAAATAATAGGACCTCTTTTATTATAGGGGTAAGCCTAAATAAGTTATTATATAGATATAACCTAGAACCTATTTAATCCTAGCTAAACCTTTTAGTATTTACTATAATACCTAAGGGAAAGGCTATTTGGTTTTGGAACACTTATAGGAGGGGACTTTTCTAGCCTAGGCTATAATAGCCTATATATAGTAATAATAATAGGACGTAATAGCAGCTTTATAATGCCTAGCGGAATACTTTTAAGTAAGTAATAAAGTGTAGCTTTCTCTTAAAAATATTAAGATAAACCACCCCTTAAGGAAACTTAACTAGGTTTTAGTAAAGTATATAGTAGTAAAGGTACTTACACTACTAATAGTCTAACTAGATATACTAAGGGGTATTTATCTAGTATTTTACGTAGACCTTATTAAATAAGTAGTAATAGACCCTCTCCTAAGTCAGAAACTACAGGACTCCTAACTAGCTCTAGAGTAAGTACTATTAGAAGATAATAACAAGCTTGTTAAGGAGTATTGCGTGGAACAGATTCTAGCGGCTTATAATGCACTAGGCAGAGGCAATAGACGTAACGTCCTAGTTAAATAGGCGGGATACTTATAGCTAATATAAGAACTACTAGAGAATATAGTAAAGATATAGGTACTTAATAAGTTTAAAAAGGAATAGGGAGATATATAATATAATAACAGACTAAATTAATTATAGCAAACTTAACTACTATAGGTAGGCTTAAGCTAGACCTAGGACGCGGATAAATCACCGCTTATATAAATTCAAAAGTTCTTAATAAATTCCTAGGGGATATTATTATTTATACCCTTAGTCTCACTCTTATTATTATAGGTCCTTACGCCCTTATGCCCCTAATATAGGTTAGGGTAGGATGGTTTTAATTAGTGCCTAGGGGGCATAAGATATTACCTACTAGGAGCAATATTATTATTCTCTGCTACCACTTAGGCTTTAAATAGCCTAAGTGGATTAACAGTTAGAGGGCGTAAAGTGGGTGTAAGGGGAGGAGGACTACCCCCTAGGTACTACTAGTTATAAGAGAAGCGTAAATAGGCCTAATAGTGTAAGAGAGACAGTAATTAATAGGACTAGCACTAGAGGCATTATAGGAATATCGCTAACAGTAGCGGGAGGGCAAATCATTACTAGCTTTAATAAGCTAGGAACAGCTTTAAGTAACCCTATAATAGTGAGGAGATAACGCTTTAATAATTACGGCTAAGTGCTTATAAAACTCTTCTTATATAGCAGAGATACCGTTTATAAGCTACTAGTTTTGCTAGAATAAGGTTCTAGTGACCTATTAGAGGGCGCCTCTTATCTAATAGCTGGCTAAGGGACTCCTGCCTATAAAGGGTATAATGTCAAAACCTATTAGATTTAACTTAGGGGCGTTAGAGAAGGGGAGGGGCTGAGGGCTAAGCGCACAGGGGCTGGATTAAACTACGCCTGATTTAGGAGCGTAGTCTATCTGCCTATAAGGGCACAAAAGTCCTAAGATAGGACGGGCATCTTACGCTTAGATGTCAGGGTCTTTGTAACACTAGGTGTTACAATGTAATCACCCGCTGCAATAGTGGCTTTAAGGTCTTTAAGGGCATATTAAAGCCTTAGGTTAGTAAATAAAAACCTAGTTAACTAAACACAGGTTATATAGTTATGCTAGTAAGGAGGATAAGAGCCTTTACTTTTAGGGGATAATAGTTTAGTATACCTATGGTTAGAGACCGCTTAATGCAAGGGCTGTAGGGATAAAAACTAACGCGGGAGTGGCATAGTTGTTGTTATTAGAATCACCCTCCACGAGGTATTTACTAATAGCACGAGCCAGAGGTATTGTGAGGACACGCGAGGGGACGTTAGAGGTATAACGCAAATAAGATATATTAATAAGTAAACGAATAAGGATAGTAGATAGGAATATAAAGAGCTAGATAGGGAAACGAAAAAGTTCGCAATATTATTGTTAAAATAATGCTATTTATAGCACTATTTTATAGGCCTACTAGTTGCCTAGTTGCGTTGTTGCAACGTTGGTTACAAGGCGTTGCTTGCAGCGTTGCTTGCAGCTTTGGCTGTGACCTGCGTTCCTGCACACAACCAACCCACAGGCTTGTATGACTAAGCCAACTAGGTTACCCTATAGGAAGCTGAAATCAACTGTAACTAGGGAACTAGTAGTCGTATAAAAGGCTGACGTATACTATTCAAATCCTTGATTTATTCTGGATTTTATAGTATATTTTATTAATAGGGTTGTTTATTAAAGTGCTTAGTTAGGCCACACGGGCGTCTAGTTTGTATGGCTATAAGTCGATTTTTACTTTTCCTATACAAATGAATTATGCGGAAAATAAAAAGTAGCTCGCAAGACCCTATTAGCGACCTAGTTCTGCTAATATAGTCAGTAGGTCTATAAGGGGACTTAGTAGAATCCTCTCATTGCTCGTTAGATTGTCCGTATTATTAGAAATCAACTACATTTAACTATCAAAGCTCTATATCTTGAAGAATTGTTGTATTATAGTGAATCTAGAAGCCGCCGCGTTAGAATCTATTAGAGAGGTCTTCCTATCCCTCTAGCTAGATTCCCCTTCTATTTTTAATAGGTTATGAGCCTGGAAGGCCTATAGAATTACTACATTACTGCGTTATTCTACTGCGATTACTGCTTGATTTTGGGTACTAGTTACTCTCTACTATACCTATGGGCTCTTAGATTACGAAGGAAACCGCTAGTTAAAGCTTTTCATCCCCTAGCACCCCGCATCGCAACACCAGACCCTTGGTGTTAAATTCATTTATAGCCGCACTTGCAACCACCACATTGCAACCGTAACTATCTAGTTACAACCACAACCTCTTTTAGTGATTCTATTCACTATCGCGACCGTTACATTGATATTATCTACAATAGTAGATACGCTATATCCTTTAAATTATCGGACATCTAGTATATCTATACTAGGCTTTTTAACCTATTACACTACGTTGCATGCACTATACATTACATTACGTTACGTTGTGGCTTCTGTAATACCTATAATTCCTATCCGTTATTTTTGGTGTTAAGAAAATTTTCTCCCTGAGAATTTTCTCCGGCTTTTTTCTGCCCACGCATACCGCAGACTCACTTTTAGACCTCAAGGGGCACCCTTTTAAACAGCCCTGCCACGCATTTTACGTGCGCAAGCAGATTGCATTACAACCAATTTCTAGCGCGCGTTATTTACAACAGGAACAAATTTGGAGATTTTACATAGGAATTTTTAAAGATAGCACCACCTAATTATAAGGGTAAGGGACCTGCTATAGGCCCTTCTAGCCCCCTAAGGACCCTGATAGGATGGATATAAAAGGTTAACTGGCTATTTAGGCTAGCGCTTTATAACTACAAAGCCAAATTGAATAATAAGGCAAGACTTTAACAGATTTTATTAAATATAGCGAGTTAAAACAGCTAAAAACCGAGGCTAGTATTAATGATCTATTAGATAAATTAACGCAAACCATGACTGCTATTTAAGGTCTTTAGGATTCTACTAGACTAAGGGAAGAAAATACCAAGGTCCTAGTAGAAGACCTGCCTGCTACTACTTCTACAAGTTTACCTTCTAGTAACTTACAAGCTGCCTTTAACACAGGTGCTATTAAGGAGCTAAATAAGAAGGTTTACTTTATTCTAGAGGGAGCTAAGCTAAAAGGCCCTAAAAATTATAATTAGTGAAAGCAAGCCCTAAGCATTTAATTTAGAGCCCTAGGATTACCTAAATTCATAGATAATCCAAGCCTAGCAGGCTATCTAGCTAACTGTAATCAAGCTATTCTTTTAATAATATTAAGAGATAGCTGTTAATCTAGACCTTAGGCAGCTATATGTTAGCAAAAATCCCCAAAGAAGCCTATAAAGTCCTTATTAGGCATTATTTGCAGAGTGCTAAAATCCAGCGAGGTACGCTATACACTAGCTACCACTCCCTAAATTTTTCAAATTATAAGGGATCTTTAGAGGCTTTTAATGCTGATTTTAATAATTTACTAGCTAGACTACAACTCTGTAGTGTAGAGATCGCACCTATTAATCAAGTAAATCATTATATTAATGCATTAAAGCAGACCTTCCCTAGTTAGGCTAAGAGACAAAGATTTACTATCAGAGCTTCTAGGGCATAGGGACTGCCTGTAAATACCTTGAATTTACAGTTCCTTATAGCAGATTTATTAGAAGAACAGAGGGATAAAACCTCCCCTATAGCTAAAGCTCTTAGTTATAAGGCTTCTAATAATAAGGGAAATTCTAAGGACTAGGAGAAGAAATCCTCTAATCCTAATACTAAGAAGGACTTTACAAATACCACTAAAGAGCAGGATAAGAAGGATTTAAACCCTTCTAAAGCCTCTAAGAAGAAAAAGCAGAAGAAGAAGAGTAGCAACAGGGAAAAGGATAAAGGAAAAGAAGCTGCTTTTGCATTAGGCTATAGCCTAGCCACAGGATACGTTAAAGAACTAGATTCTAGCAAGTCTAGTAGCGAGAATAGCAGTGATTCTGAATCTAATTCGGATACTTCTAGTACCACTACTACTAGTAACACTACTACTAAGCCTACTTTTAGCTACTCTAATGATATGGTTAAAAACTCCCTTTTATATAATATAGGTTCTTCTTGTCACATTTGTAATAATAGGGCTTTCTTTAAGGACTTTAAGCCTCTTAAGAAAGGTCAAACCAGCCCTATAATTACAGCAGGAGGACCTATCTATCCTAAAGGAAGAGGCACCGCTATTTTTAACGTTCTGGTCAAGAAAAATCCACTAGAATATAGGCCTTTAGCTCTGCTAGATGCCTTATATTTCCTAGGTATAGATACTAACCTAGTTAGCGGGTTATCCCACTATCTAAAGGGAGGTTATCTAGCTAAAGATCAGCTTTTCCTAGCCGATAAAAGCCCCTATAGGTTATTAGAACCTGCTAAACACAACTTCTTTTTGTAAATTAAGGGGCAAGCCACTCCTAAGATTTGCAAGCATTCAACCCACCTCTCCTTTATAGGCTCTTAATTTTACAACCAAAGAGCCTATAAGACTAAATTAGGGTTTTCCTACCCTATAGAGGTTCAAATTCCGCAGCTAGCATTTAATCCCGAGGAATATTAACGAATTAAAGAATTAGACTCTGAAGAAGACAAAGATTCAGCCCTATATCCCACCAAAGCTCCTCCTAGTCAGGCACCTTCTATAGGGGTTTAGAAGGTCCATACCCTAATGACTTAGGTGACGATAGTGGCCGTCTATTGCCCCCAGAGGCCTGTGATTCTTAAGAGGCCTGGTAACAGAGGGAGCTAAGGGATAATAGCCCTAAAAAGCTAGATTCTAGTTACAAGAAGTTACTAGATTTAGCCCTTCTTTGGCACATTTGATTAGGCCACATCGGCCTCCCTTTACTAAAGAAGTCTTTGAAATTAGCTAAAGGGATCCCTGATTTTCCGTAATTAAAGAAAAGGATTTTAACTGCATAGCCTGTATGCAATCGAAGGCTGTTAGAAGACTTACTAAAAGACCTATTCAGGACCCCCTAGAGTTTTAGACATTCTAGAGGGAGATACGGTTAAAATCAAACCTATACTGCATAATAAGAAGGCCCTAGTCCTTATCCTTATTAATCGAAAATCCTGGTATAAATGGTGTTTTCTATTAGCTAATAAAGAAGGTCAGACCCTTTATATAGCTATTAAGGGCTTCTTTAAGGCCCTAAAAACCGATATAACGCGTATCCTAGGTACCTTCACTTTGACAGAGGCACTGAGATTAACAACGAACTTAAGTTATAGTTATCTTCTAAAGGAATTTGTTTTAGCACCTCTTGCCCTTATATTCACGAACAGAATGGGCTAGTTAAGAGGGCTATTAGGGTTATCCTAGACCGGCTTAGAGCTACACTTCAGTGGTCTAAGCTACCCTTATATCTATAGTCTTACATCCTTCTAGCCATAGTGGACTTAGTTAACATCACCGCAAATACAACTAAGCCCCTAACCCCTAAGCAGCTATATCTAGCTGACTTAGAGCCTGAGACCTCTTATAAGCCTGATTTTTCGAAAATTAGGGCTATAGGGTCTTATTATGAGGTTCTAATACCTCCAGAGCAGAGATTAAAGCTTCAGAAGCTAGCCCTAGGACTATCCCTGGCCGGCTACTTGCTACTCTAGGTTCTAGCGTTTATCTTGTTTATATACCCTCTAAAAGGTCAGTTGTTAAGACTAGCTTTATTAAAATTATAGAGGATATAAGCTCTATAAGGTCCCATAAGCCTTTAGGGAGCTATCCTTTAGAGGAGAAGCCAATATCTCACGAGATAATCTAGAGGTTTAGAATAGCTATCCAAAGCCTCTAGCGCCCGCAGCGCCGGTAACGCCTCTAGCGCTACCCCTAGAAAGCCCAAGCTCTAGCGCCCCTAATAAGGGTGCTATCGAAAAACCGTTTTCAGATTCGGATTCTTTAACTAATCCTGATTCTATGGATATTAATAATTTCAATATATCTTCTTTCGTTAAGGAGATATGCTTTAAGGCACAAGAAAAGGCTAAATCATTGTCTCCTAATAACGATTCTGACACCCCTAAGACATGGAAACAAGCTTTAAACAGCAAGGATAGTTAGAAATGGATAAATGCAAGTTTTAACGAATTTAAGCAGCTTCTAGCTGCTAGAACCTTTAAATTTATAGGGATAGACTAAATTCCTAAGGGCCGGAGGGTTCTAAAGAATAGGCTTGTTTATAAGCTTAAAAGGATAAAGAAAATAATCCTTTAAAACACAAGGCCTGACTCATTGCTAAAGGCTTTATGCAGATAGAAGGTTAAGATTATATTAAAACCTATGCTACAACTAGCATTCCCCTAGTTAGCGGATATTACTAGCCCTAGCGGCTTGTAATAACTGGGAAGTTAAATAGGTTGATTTTATAGGGGCCTTTCTAAATAGCTTGCTAAAGGAAGCTATTTATATGCAAATCCCTAATAGATTCGCTGATTTTGCCAAAGCTGCTACGCCTAAAATAACTAAACTACTCAAAAAATACGGTTATAAACCCTCTTAAAAGCAAGTTATTTTCTTATAAAAGGCTTTATATAGATTAAAACAAAGCTCTAGAGAGTGGTAGTAGGCTTTAAAGGACCTTCTTTAGAAATTAGGCTTCCACCCTAATATCTAACCCAGCTGTCTTCTTTAACCTAACTACATCTACATATATAGCGACTTATGTGAATGACTGTCTTCTTATAGGTCCGGATCTAGCTTATATTAATAGGCTAAAGAAGCTATTATATAAAGCTTATCCTATAGAAGATCGTGGGCTAGCTGAATTTTTCCTAGGCGTTTAAATCACTAGAAATTGAAAGAAAGGGACCTTAACTATCCACTAGTCCTAGTACATTTCTGAAGCCTTAGAAAGATTTAATATAAAAGATGCTAGGCCTGTTAAAATTCCACTCTAACCCGGAATTATAAAATAGGTAGCTAATTACTTAACTAAGCCTCTTTCCCCCTGATCACAAGCTATATTAGAGTATTATAGGAACTATTATGTACTAAATGCTCCTTATAAGACCTGATATTACCTTTCCGGTTTAGTGGCTTTCCACAGCACTATCTAAGCCATATATAGAGCATTTAAATGCCTCTAAACATTTGCTTAGATATCTTCTAGGCTCTATAAGTTATTCTATAACTTATAGAAGGTCTAAATCTACTACTAAAGCCTCTGTAACCCTTATTGGCTTTTGTGATAGCGACTTCGCGGGTGATAAGTCCTTAAAATTAACCTATACTTATCTCTATAAGCTAGCTAAAGGACCTATTAGCTGGAAATCGAAGAAAGCAACTACGATAGCTTTATCTACATTAGAGGCTGAATCAGATGCTCTATATAAAGCTATTAGGGAGCTAGAGTGGCTTTATAGTCTCTTTAATAAGATAAAGCTACTTATAGCACCTCCAGTTCTGATTTTTAGTGATAACTAAGGCGCTATTACTACCGCTAATAACCCTGCTCTTCATAGCAGAACAAAGCATACCCTGCTAAAATTCAACTATACTAGAGAAAAGGTACAGAAGGGTATAGCTAAGGTTATTTACATTAACACTAAGGAGATGCCTGCAAATAGTTTAACTAAGCCCCTGCCTAATGATAAATTTCAACAATTTATCTAACTATTAGGCCTTACGAATACAAAGGCCTAGCTTTAAAAAGGAAAATCAACTAAAAAGTCGAAAAATCAAAATTAACAAAAACACTGGAATTCCGTTGAAAAGTTATTGATTTAAGTTTAAAAGTTATTGGATTTATTATTGAATTTATGGTTAACTTAGATATCTATTAAAGAGCTAAGTTTAGGTATTGAATTAGTTACCTTATACTTTTCTAGAGGGAGTGTTAAAATAATGCTATTTATAGCACTATTTTATAGGCCTACTAGTTGCCTAGTTGCGTTATTGTAACGTTAGTTACAAGGCGTTGCTTGCAGCGTTGCTTACAGCTTTGGCTGTGACCTGCGTTCCTGCACACAACCAACCCACAGGCTTGTATAACTAAGCCAACTAGGTTACCCTATAGGGAAGCTGAAATCGACTATAACTAGGGAACTAGTAGTCGTATAAAAGGCTGATGTATACTATTCAAATCCTTGATTTATTCTGGATTTTATGGTATATTTTATTAATAGGGTTGTTTATTAAAGTGCTTAGTTAGGCCACACGGGCGTCTAGTTTGTATAGCCATAAGTCGATTTTTACTTTTCCTATATAAATAAATTATGCGGAAAATAAAAAGTAGCTCGCGAGACCCTATTAGCGACCTAGTTCTGCCAATATGGTTAGTAGGTCTATGAGGGGACTTAGTAGAATCCTCTTATTACTTATCAGATCGTCCGTATTATTAGAAATCAACTACATTTAACTATTAAAGCTCTATATCTTGAAGAATCGTTGTATTATAGTGAATCTAGAAGCCGCCGCGTCAGAATCTATTAGAGAGGTCTTCCTATCCCTCTAGCTAGATTCCCTTCCATTTTCAATAATTATTAAGGGGAGGTAGTATATAGGAAGAAGGGGCTATATAAGGGGTAAGAAAGTGGGATATTTATATAGGAAGCGTAACTGTTAGAGGGTTACGGATAAGTGGGGTGGGGTTAAGGTTACTATAACAACAAAGGAGGGGCTAGGAACATATATTATGTATTTAGCCTAATAACAAAAAGCAAATGCAATAAGTGGAGACAGTCTCTATAACTTAGTAAGGAGGGGTACACATTACACACCACCTAATAATAATAACAAATAACAAAGACGCTAACCACAAAAAGGGCATAATAGGATAGGGAATAAATAGTTAAAGTTAGTAAATATAGACACAGGGTTTATTTCTACTATATAGGTTTATAACAGGTAAGCAGGGACGTATATAAGGGCTTAGGCTTTGCCTAAGCATTAGTTATAGCATATATAATAAGAGGGCTAATAGCGGATAACACAGAGATAAGTAGGGGCCTAAGCTAAGATAGTAAGGGTGGGGATTGAGGCTGAATGTAGGATAGTAGGGGATGAAGATAAGGCTAAATATAAGATAGTAAGGAACGGAGATAAGATAATAAGGGGATTAGAAGAGACGGAGATAAGATGATAAGGGGATAGGAAGAAGCGGTGTGAAGATAATAAGGGGATAGGAAGAGGATAGATAGAATAGCTTAGGATAGTTAAGGAGTATAAGGGGCATAGGAAGGGATAGGTTTCCTACCTTCCTTTCTTCCCTCCTTAAGTTTCTCAATATCATATCGACGCCTAACAGCAGTTGCCTTAGGGCTAGTCTGTAAGGATAGGGGATAGCTAGGCAAGAACGTATGGGGGCACTTGATATATTGACTAAAGCTTGCTAGGTCTAAGTGTGTTGTGGGTGCGAGTCGCTGCTTTATAGCTAGTGACTCGCTAGTGTTACGTGGACCTAGCCCTATGGCATAGTGTGCTTGTGAGGTACGCCTATGTGTTATAAGCGGGCCTTATAATTACCCCCTTTCTAGCTAGGCTCCTAAATGGCTTAGGTATTGCCAGTTAATGTGTAGCTGTTCGCCAGGTGCTTGCAACCATATTGCCAGATGTAGTATTATAATAAAATAATAATCCATTCCCTAGCAATAGGTAGCGCTTATATATAAATTTGCCTACGCTTTACTATCTTATTATAAGCTTTTCTCTTTCTTATTACTAGTCTAATTTCCTATCTTTAATTTAACTTTAAATATATTACCACTTTATCGCTAGTTTATAACCCTTTTGCTATCTAAATAGAGGTTATTTGCTTTTACCTATACTTATATATATACTACCTCTAAACTAGGTGCGCTAACTTTATAAAGTATTTGCTAATTAAGATTGTTTTGCCTATAATTATATATAGTTTCCCCTAAGCTTTATTTACTATAAGTATTAAAGGGAAATAGTCTAAGCATTACATTTAATATAATAAATATAGTAATATATGTAAGATAGTGAGTCTCCTATTATTCTCCTGTTTCGCGGTCCCTAATTACTAACTTATATATACTAGGCTATACTAACTATAGCTAGTAACTTCCTTAATCTTATAACTATTTATAAATAGGTTTAGTCCCTTATAGACACCACCCTCTTTAAGGAGGATAAGGATAATATTGCTGTGTTTTCTATGGTAATATGCTATTATTTTACTATATGTATAGTTGTTAAAATAATGCTATTTATAGCACTATTTTATAGGCCCACTAGTTGCCTAGTTGCGTTGTTGCAACGTTGGTTACAAGGCGTTGCTTGCAGCGTTGCTTGCAGCTTTGGCTGTGACCTGCGTTCCTGCACACAACCAACCCACAGGCTTGTATGACTAAGCCGACTAGGTTACCCTATAGGGAAGCTGAAATCGACTGTAACTAGGGAACTAGTAGTCGTATAAAAGGCTGACGTATACTATTCGAATCCTTGATTTATTCTGGATTTTATGGTATATTTTATTAATAGGGTTGTTTATTAAAGTGCTTAGTTGGGCCACACGGGCGTCTAGTTTGTATGGCCGTGAGTCGATTTTTACTTTTCCCATACAAATGAATTATGCGGAAAATAAAAAGTAGCTCGCGAGACCCTATTGGCGACCCAGTTCTGCCGATATAGTCGGTAGGTCTATGAGGGGACTCAGTAGAATCCTCTCATTGCTCGTCAGATCGTCCGTATTGCTAGAAATCAACTACATTCAACTATCAAAGCTCTATATCTTAAAGAATCGTCGTATTATAGTGAATCTAGAAGCCGCCGCGTCAGAATCTATTAGAGAGGTCTTCCTATCCCTCTAGCTAGATTCCCCTTCCATTTTCAATAATAGTTAATTTAATTAATAGTTTTAATTATACTAACACGGCGCACTATATTACCTTTAGGCTAACTAGTGCTATAAAGGCATAATAGGTTTGTTAATTCTAGCTCTCTTTGCTTATTCTTTGCTTACCTTTCTGTATAGGCTACCTCTATTTCTTACTAG
The DNA here is from genome assembly GCA_023658535.1 of Epichloe glyceriae. Classification (NCBI taxonomy): domain Eukaryota; kingdom Fungi; phylum Ascomycota; class Sordariomycetes; order Hypocreales; family Clavicipitaceae; genus Epichloe; species Epichloe glyceriae. The sequence continues at coordinate 1,318,228 of CP098294.1, read as the reverse complement.
AACTATCTAGTATCTTAGTAGTAGTTATAAGTTTCTATAGTAGCTACTACCCCTGCTTTTCCTCCTCTAGTACACGCATAGCTTTTAATTGTGTTTTTATTAGGTTTTTACTAACTCTTTTATAGGTAAATCCTAAGGAAGCTATAGCTACCTAGGAGGCAAAGATAGTTCTTTAGCTTTACCTATTAGACCTAGGCTATGTAGCCTAGGCTATAGCGTTATATTATTTTTACTATGCTATGGATAAGGTTGTCTAGGCGGATAAGAATAATGCCAAGTTTAGCTATAATAGGGATGTGTTATTAACCTATCCTAGTATTACTATAGAGAATTTTCCTATCTTTTTACCTACGCTATAGGCGTGTTTTTCTTTGTTTTTTAGTAGAGTAACCTAGACTTTAGGTTAAGTTCTTTAATAGTAGCTAATAGAGCTAGGCCTTTTCTATAGTAATTTTGTGTCTTTTTACTTATAACTTGCTTATATCTTACTACCTTTCTTACCTACCTTACTTTAGTAAAATACTTAAATAGTGCGTTAAGCGCTCTCTATATCCTTAGTAGGGATCTATTAGATATATTTACTAGGCTAACCCTTCTATTTTACCAGGTATTTATTACCTTTATAGGTCTTCCTATAACCTTTTACTTCTTTAACTTTATACTTATTCTCTTTATCTTTAAGGTCTAGTATTAGCATTTCCTTATCTTTAGCGTTTTCCTAGTAGTTTTATAGCTCTAATAGGCTAACATAGAACATGTTATATAGTTAGCTATACTTATTAGGTAGCGCTAGTTAGTACGCTTATTTCCCTATAGTATTAAGCACTTAAAATAGTCTAATAAATCTAGGGATTAGCTTCCGTTTTATATCTTTAAGCCTAATATTCTTTACTAATAATAGTACCAAGTCTTCTTTTTTAGGATTAGAGGTTAGTGGTATTAATTATAGTACTTTACCTAGGCTTTAGTAGCTTTTACCTAGTTTTACTTTAACTATTCTCTAACTTTATATAACTTTATAATACGCACATAGGCTTTAGGCACCTCTCCTCTATAGTCTTGCCCCTAAGAGCTAGGCAAAACTCTAGTAAGTAACCTATAAGTGTGTAGTTTAGGGAGTAACCTATAGTCTTATTTACCGCATTATTATAGGTAAATTAAGCTATAGGTAGTAGCTTTGCCTATATCTATTAGTTCTCCTTAATAAAGTATTAGAGGTAGTGTTTAAGGACCTAGTTTATTTGCTTTATTTACCTATTAGTTTAGGGGTAAAACGCTATTAAAAGCCTATATTTTACACACACTAGGTAGTATAGCTCTAACTAGAATTAACTTATAAAGACTAGTCCTCTATTAGATATAATACCCTCTAGCGCTCTAAATTATAGCTTAATTTCCTTATAGAATAGTTCTACTAATTTAGCTACATTAATAGTGGTTAATACTAGGAGGAAAACGGAGTACTTAGTAAATTAGTTTATAATTACTAGGATTACGTTAGTCTCTCGCTTATTAACCTGTGTTAGGGTAGTCCTGTAACGAAATCCATGGAGATTTCTACCTAGGGTTGCCTTAGTATTAGTAGCGATTTAAGTGTTTTGTATAGGCAATGCCTTCTGGCTACCACCTACTAGCATACACCACAGCTTATAATATAGTTAGATACTATAACTCCTATTTATAGCCACTAAAAATAACGCTTTAATAGGTTAAGTATGCATTTAATACTGAAGTAACCCGCTAGCGGATTGTTATAGTATAGCTATAGAAGCTCCTATTATAAGATAGGCTCTTAAGGAATAACTACCTAGTCTTAGTATATTAGGAGACCCCTTACACTACGTAACTATAGGCTAGCTTTTCCCTTACTTCTTACTAAGGAATTTACCTTACTATTCTACCTCTGCAGATCTAGGTCTTAGTCCTGTGCCTTTTATAGTAATTAAGCTAGTGGCTTATTTAATTTGGTTAGATACGGATTTAGTAACGCTGTAGCCACCTGGATCTCTAGTATGCTAATGCCTTATATACACGCTATTGCCTCTTTAAAATCACCCTTATTTAGCTAATCTTTCACTAGTTCTTTGGCGGCTCTGACACCTTTAGCTAGGGCATTTTCCTCCCTTAAAGGTATTTTACTAAGCTAGTCTCTTTTAACTAGGACATTTTCCTTCCCTAAAGGCGTCTTACTACATTAATCTCTTTTAGCTAGGTATTTTCCTCCCTTAAAGGCGTCTCGCTAAGCTAATCTCTAATAACTAGGACATTTTCCTTCCCTAAAGGTGTCTTACTACGTTATTCTTCTAAGATAGGGATATTTTCCTTCCCTAAAGGCGTCTTACTATATCTTCCTTAATGCATTAGTATCTCTATTACTACCCTTTTCTTAGTAGGTACTAGCTTCCTTTAAAGTTCTAGTAATAGCGCCTAATTTATTATAGGTTTGCCCTTATAATTAGATCTTCTTAATAGTGTATCTATAGGGTTGCTCTTCCTAGTCTATATCTTATTATAAAGTAAAATAGGCATAGGAATATACACTATCTAGCTTACCTTCTATTAAGCTTTAGTTAGTTTATAAAGGTCTATAGGTTGTGATAATTTAATAGGACCTCCACTAGGGTTATTACCCCTTTGATATAGTGTTGCTAGTGTTTAAATAACTCCATAATAGTGAATAGCTCTTAGTTAGCTGTGCTGTAATTTCGCTCCGTGTCTATGAACTTCCTTAACCAAAAGGCCACTAGGTGCTAACAACCCTTGTTATCTTGCTAGGATAAGATTCCTGCTATTACAAAGACTAAGGCATCTATCTTAATGCGCACTAGTTAACTTAGGTTATAATAATAGAGTAAAGGGGCTTATTAGAAGGTATCTTTTAGCTAGTTAAATGCTACCCTTTCCTTTACTCTAAATATAAACTTCCTAGTCTAGATGCTATTTTAACTACCCTTTATTAGCGCGTGTAGTAGTACTATAATCCTAGAGTATTTATAGATAAAACATTAGTAAAAGTTATAGAATTTAAGGAAGGATTAAATATCTGTTGGAACAGGCATGATATCAATCGCGCTTGGCAGCCGCAATTGTGGCCGGAAGAAGGCTGGCCCGCGCGCCCTTGCATGCGCGCGCGACCTCACTTTCCAATCCACAGTCAGGCCCTGTGATAGGGCAGGGCTTGCACCACGTAACCCACACGCATAGCTGCCTGTTTTTCACCTTATAAGAGTGCCCTTACTTTTTAACCTCTCTTTTCCCTCTTTCTTTAATAGCTTAGAATAGATAATTAATAACAATACTATTCTTAGAGCTTACACATTACAACCCTGCGTAACTAACACTAATCAGTGGTTAACTTCATAGGTAACCACTTTTAAACGCATATAAATACTGTAAATTAGCAAGGTCTACATAGAAGAGGCTTTCTTAGAAGCAGTGTGGTTAGGCCCCTTTATTTTTAGCAAGAGTAACCTAATTATTATAAGATCTATAATTATACTAAGGAAGAAGTTTATCTTAGTCCCTTTTATTCTTTAGTAAGAGTAGCTAATAATAAATAAAAGCCTAAACCTTAAAGAAGAGTTTAACTCTAGTAGCTAGGTCTATCCTATTATTCTTCTCCTTAGTGCGTTCTATTACATAAGAAGTTAACCACTAAGCCTTATAATCCTTTATAAAACCTCCCTATAATAGTAAAAGTTATTACTATCCTCCCTACCTAAAAATATATACTTTTCCCTATTTCTTTCCCCTCTAAAGCCTATATATTATAATAATTAACGCAAAAGAATAAATATAAGCCCTTATAAGCTAAGAAGGCTTCTAAGTAGGAGAGGACTTTATAGAAGCTATTAAAAGGCATTAGGAGATAGAGCAAATATCCTCCCCTTTTATATATTCCTAAACCTTATATAAATATATTATAGAAGAGTTATTCTATAAGGTTAAAGAGTTTAATATTAAGAAAAGTAATATACCTAAGGAACTTATAGCCTATCTCCTTACTAGAGTTATAGATTATAAAGTAAGAAAGGTAATAGGAAGAACACTATTTATAAAGTTCACTTAGGACTTTAATTAATAAAGAGAAGAGATATTCCTTAAAATACTAATCCTAGTGGTAAGGCACTTACAGGATTATCTTATAAATAACAGGGTATATATAACAATTAGCTAATTAATAAAGGTACTAATTAACCTTTAAGAAGTCCTTAACTAAAATAAATTCTGTTTTTAGTCCTAAGAGGAAGTTAAAGATATAAGAAAGAGGTATATAGAATTCTAAAGGAAACTTTAGAATAATAATAACTTCTTAAATAATCTTCTTAATAAAGGAGATATTTAAGAGTGTTATAGATTAAAGACCTCTTATTCTCTTTATTAAAGCCCACTAAGCATTACCCCGTTAAGGCAATTATATAACAACAGGTATAACTTCCTTATAAGAGGTACCCGTTAATATATACCTCCCTATAGCCTTAAACCTATATAGTAGCTTAATAACTATAGACTACACTCCCTCCTGCCTAACAGAGAGTGGCTTCTATTAATAATCTACTCCTACCCTTATAGCTAATAGCAAAACAGATTATTAACCTCACAAAGATATACACATTAGAATAGCAATACAGTGCTAATAACTATAATATCTTTAAGTTAAAGCTATAAACCTTTAAGAGGAAGTGTAAGATATTAGATATTAAATAAGAGTAATTAGGCTACGCATTTAAGGTTATACTTAAAGGAAAGCCCTCTAATTTTACTTAGATTACCTCTTAAAACTAGAGAACCCTTAAGACCTACTAACTCTAGTTAAATAGATAAAAAGAGGTTTAAGACTAAGAATACAAGACAGAGATATCTTCTTAAGTGGCACTAAACCACACTCTAGAAGATCATTAGCGAGAACTAAGACAAATTAAAGATAGAATGCTTTAATAAACTCGTGGAAAAGCTCTCTATCTTATAACAGGCTGTACCTAATATGAGTTAATCTAAACAAGCCCTCTAGAACTAGATTATAAACGCCTGTAACAGAATCCTAGAGTGTAGGAGCTATATCACCAACTCTCCTAATAGCCTCCAATAGTTCTATGAACGGGTACGGATGACTATTCGTCTTATCACAGAAGAATCCAGTGGCCAATATTAATTCCTTGCTAATGCCAAAACCCCAGACTAATTCTAGTATTGAAAATGGAAGGGGAATGTACTGGAGGGATAGGAAGACCTCCCTAGTAATTCCTAGATAGCTAGCGCAATAGAGGGCGCTGCGACCTATAGATAACTAAACCACGATAGATAATTCACTTTGAGAGCCAAGATAGTTGAATATAGTTGATTTCTAGCTAACGGACGGTCTGCGAGCAATGAGAGGATTCTACTAAGTCCCCTCATAGACCTACTGACTATATCGGCAGAACTAGGTTGCCAATAGGGTCTCGCGAGCTACTTTTTATTTTCCGCATAATTCATTTGTATAGGAAAAGTAAAAATCAACTCACGGCCATACAAACTAGACGCCCGTGTGGCCTAACTAAGCACTTTAATAAATAACCCTATTTATAAAATATACCATAAAATCCAGAATAAATCAAGGATTCGAATAGTATACGTTAGCCTTTTATACGACTACTAGTTCCCTAGTTACAGTCGATTTCAGCTTCCCTATAGGGTAACCTAGTCGGCTTAGTCATACAAGCCTGTGGGTTAGTTGTGTGCAAGAACGCAGGTCACAGCCAAAGCTGCAAGCAACGCTGCAAGCAACGCCTCGTAACCAACGTTGCAACAACGCAACTAGGCAACTAGTGGGCCTATAAAATAGTGCTAAAAATAGCATTATTTTAACATCTAGACTAACAGAAGGTATAACAGCAAAGGCAAAGAGTCATAATACCCTCCCTAAAGGCACAAAGGAACACAGGGACCCCCTTATTTAAGGAAGTGCTATGTGTGCGGCAAAGAGGGATGTTAGTTAACGAAGCACTCTAAGGAGGAATGGAAGAAGGCATACTAGCGGTTTAAGAACCACTACATAGTTAACTTATCTTCATCCTCACAAGCTTTATATAACTTATTCCTCATATAGTATAAAGGAAGCCCTAGTCTAGACCCTGCTTCTTAACCCTCTAAAGATAATAAGGTTGCTTAGTATATAGCAAGCCTTAGCTTTAACAATAAAACCGAAGGGAAAGATAGATTAGTGCCCACAAGCTTCTTCACCTATAGTGTAACGCTTAATGGCTAAAGAACGGTTAAGATTCTCACTAACTAGGTAATGATACATGGATTAAGCGGAAAGAGCCCTTTTAATATAAGGATAGCTAACGAACCTCCTTATATATTCCTGCTTAAAGACTGCTACTTATCCGAAGTCTTCTAAGGCATTATGCCAGATACTAGGGCAGCCTAGTATTCAATGGCAGGCCGTTTACAATTTATTGCATTACAACGAATAATGCCAAGGATTTAACTTAATAAAGCAAGAGCTAGGGAAGCGGTTATTAGATTTAGAGGAGGCACGCTAATTATCTCGCTTAGAACAGCTAACGTGCCCACTCCCTTTAGCAAGATCACATTCCACGTAATACCCACAAACACCCCTTTCTTGCTATACCTTAATAATATAGGCTGATTAAAGATTAATTTTATTACCACTAAAAACATCTTATAGCAAGGAAGCATTAAAGTTCCCCTAGTATATAAATAGGGGCACGTATAGATGCTATTAATGTAGAATAAGGCGTTAATAGCATGGAATTACCTAACCGAAGTTAAATTATAGCGCTTGTATTGCTAATTTAGTTATCTATTGGTTCGCTAGCTTTACGATCTCCTATGTAACTTAGGGCACGAGATCAAGATCAATACTATTAAAGCAGTGACAAGGGTTTGCTACTAATATTAAATAAATGCAAATAGCCCCTATTACTTTAAGTTTACCCTTAAGGATAAATATGCCTTTAACTTTAAAGTAATAGTGGATATTATATACCTTAATGGTAATCGCCTAACCCTTTATGCTATTAACATAGCTATGGCTTTTAATGTAGTAAGATTCCTAAAAGATATCTCGGCTAAATTAACATAGGAAGCTCTTAGGGTGTGCTAGATTGATGTATACTAAGGACCTTTAGATTAGATTATTACCAATACTAGCACAAACTTCCGCGGTAAGGAGTTCTGTTAATTTACGGTGTTAATATTAATCTTTGTTAAAGAGGTTCCTATTAAGGCACACCACAGCATTAGAAAGGTTAAAAGATATTACAAGCCACTCTAAAGGGCCTATAATATTATCTAGCAGGAATGCCTAATAACCCCTAAGCTAGTCGCCCTATAGATAGCTATAAAAGCCCTTAATAACACTATAGGACTAAATAGCCTTATTCTAACTCTCCTTATCTTTAGTGTATACCCACGTATAACTAGCGAATCCCCTTTATTACTAGACGTCTTATAATGCGTTATTGCTATATAAAAGGCAATAAAGGAGATTAAACGCCTGCACGCTATCCGGAAAGTTAACAAAGCCCTTACCATAAGGAATAGCCTAGATATAGCAAAGACCCTTAACCTCTCACTTAGATTACTAGTCTAAGTGTGGCGCGAAGGTAATGGTTAGCAAGGCCTATATAACCTCCTCTCTATTAATAAAGAGACCTACACGCTTAATCTCCTATAAGGCCTAAAAACCTTCTAGTTAACCTCTATTAGGCCCTATTACGCAAATCCTAACAGAGAAGTCCTAATACCTTAAGAACAGCTGCCTAAGGAAGAAGGGTAAGAGGCTTAAGATAAACTAGCGGATAAGGTCCTAGAGATCCCGCTAAAGAGAAGGCCAGGTAAACCCTATAAGAACCCCTAGCAATTATTAATAAGACTAACGTGTTTATATTAGCAAAGGAGAAAGCTAACCTTAACCTTACAATCCAATTACATAAGGAAGGTATTATTATAACCCTAGGAGAGCCCTTTAAGCTCTCCACTAAGGCTAAAATTAATGCCTTAATTGACTAAGGCGTGTTTAAATTTATAACCTTTAATAAGAGAGATCACAGCGGTGTAAGGATCTTTAACTCCTGCATTATTAACAAGGTAAAAGGGAAGACAGGCTAGCTATACGAGAAATTATGGCTTATTATCTAAGGCTTTAGTGATAAGGCAAAACAAGACATCCTGACATAAGCCCTAACAATCTAATAAGCTAGTCAACGCCTTATCCTTATAATAGCTCCCTTGCTAATAAAGAAAGACTTTATCTTATGAATTCGCGATATTATATAAGCTTATGTTTAATTACAAACCCCATTAAACAGGACAATCCTCGCCAGGCTCCTAATCCAGATCCGTGACTAATACCCTAATAGAATAATTATAAGGGTAATCAAGCCTCTTTACAGTATTACGGAGGCTAGAACGTATTAGTGGGTTATATACCATAGGCATTACAGAGAGAAGCTCTAGATAAAGACCTTTATATACAATCTATGCCTGCTAGTAATAAAGAAGGAAAGCATTAAGTTTATATGCATAAGCATGTAAACTAATAACACATTAGGGCTATTAGATAAGAAGTTCTCTAAAAAGGAAGAAAAGTAACTAACTACTACAGCCTTTATAGCAAAGCTAAAGCAATTCCTAATAGAGAATAACCCCTTACCTTTAACAGAGGTATTATTACAATAGCGGCTAACGTAGCTATCTCCCTCTAATAAAAGGGCAAAGCAGCAAGCTTAATGTAATCCTGCTAATAAATGTAAAGCAGAAGTACATTAAATAATAAGCTTAGGGCGCTTATATTGCCTTAATCTGCTAACTAGAAGCTTGCTATAATCTATCTATTACCGCATAACACTAGGAACTAATAATTAAGAACGTTAAAGCCCTTAACCACTAGATCTAATAGTAGATAGATAACCTAGAGAGAGGCCTAATGTTTATTCTAATTAACCTTGCTAAAGTAAAGCTATATACCTTTATAAATAAGTCCTTTGTAAATAATTAGGACCTTACTTTGTAACTTAGCTATATTTTAATTATAGCTAATAAAGACTATAAGGATAGCGAGTTTATAATTAAAGGTAACATTATACACTTTAGCTTAACTAAGAGTAAAAGAGTTACACAAAGTGTGCTTGCCTCTAAGGTTTACGGCATAGTAGCTGGCGTTAATATAGCCTACGCGATTATAATAACCCTTAGATTAATCACGGACCGATTAAACATACCTATAACCCTAGTTATAGTATACATAGATTTATACTCCCTGTATAAATGCCTTATTAAGCTTAGTACTACTAAGGAAAAGCGCCTAATAATTAACATTATAGCCCTATAGTAGTTATACAAATACTATAAACTCTGTGAGATCCGGTGAATTAATAGAGCTAATAACCTGGCTAATGCCTTTATAAAGGCATTACTAAATAAGGCGCTAGAGTAGTTTATCTCTAGTAACTAGATAATAATCTAGATAGAAGGGTGAGTAACCTACGTGGAAGAGGGTTACTATAGGTAATAGTATTAGGAATTAGCCCTAATACTATAGGGGAGGCAAAAATCCCCTAAGGAAAAAGGAGGAGGAACTACAGCCCTTATTAGGCATCTTATGCCTAGAACTACAGCCCTCATTAGGTTAGGTTATAAAAGCTACTCTAATTATTACCCCTAACCTAGTAAGGGCTACTAGAGACCTATTAGGGCCCCTAGTGGCTATTATAAAGGAACTATTATAATCCCTGTGTTATATACACTAAGCATAGGGAAGCAAAGACTGTGATAGTGAATGGGGCGGGGGAGGATTAGCGCGCGGATATTATTTATAATATAAGAATTAAAAGGCTGTGGTTAGAGGCCCGCTTAGCCTTTAGAAGGATTATTAGTAATAGAGTGTTATTTTTCCTTATTTCCCTTTACTACACACCTATATAGGGTTTTTATTAAGTTAATCCCTTCTATATTTATTTACTACTTGCTTTACCTTATCCCCTTTCTTTTCTTTTCTCTCCTACTATTAATATTATGTATTAATAATTGTGTTAAAAGAGAGAGTTCCTAGTGTTAGAATAGGCATAATATTAATCGCGCTTAGCAGCTGCAATTATGGCTGGAAGAAGGCCGGCCCGCGCGCGCCTCACATGCGCGCGCGCGACCTCACTTTCCGATCCACAGTCAGGCCCTGTAATAGGGCAGGGCTTGCACCACGTAACTCACACGCACAGCTGCCCGTTTTTCACCTCACGAGAGTGCCCTCACTTTTTAACCTCTCTTTTCCTCTTTCTTCGATAGCTTAGAATAGATAATTAATAACAATACTATTCTCAGAGCTCACACATTACGACCCTGCGTAACCAACAATATCCTTAAAGCTTATTAGTTCTTTCTAATCTTAAATAGTTTATACCTAGCTTATATCTATTAAGATTCCGTTAACTAAGAGAATAAATCCTAGGAATTTAACTAAGTCCTAGTAAAATGAGTATTTTAAGGGTTTTGCGTATAGTTTTATGGTTCTTATACGCTCTAATACCTCCTTAATATATATAGTATGCTCTTCTTATATCTTAGAGAAGATAAGGATATTATCTAAATACACTATATAAATAGTGTCTATTAGCCTATAAAGCGCCTTATAAATATAACTTTAGAAGGTAGTGGGCGCATTAGTTAATCTAAAAGGCATAATAAGGTATTTGTAGTGGCTATAACGTGTGCGGAAGGTAGTCTTTTACTTATTGCCCCCTTTAATATAAATTTAATAGTATACGTCCTTAATATTAATCTTTAAGAAGTATTTAGCCCCTTAGTATTAGTCTAGGATCTCTAAAATTAGGGGAGAGCGTAGTGATTCTTCTATGTTACTTTATTAAGTCCCTAATAGTTTATATATAGTTAGAGCGTTTTATCCTTCTTTAGTATAAATAGGATAGGCGCGCCTATAGGACTCTTAGAAGGTCTTATACAGCCTTTTACTAGGTTATTATTAATGTATTCTTAGAGCTCTTTTAATTTACTTTAAGAGAGAGGGTAGATAGGCCTATAAGGGGGTATAGCCCCTAGTACTAGATTAATCGCGTAGTTAGTTAATTTCTTTAATAGTAGGGTTCTTGCCTTGTTAGATATAAAGATATCTCTGAATTCCTATAAATCCTTAGGGATATCTTTAATAGTTCTATACGCTTTCGCCTCCTTATTATCTTCTAATATAATAAATTCATCCTCTATAACTCCTATAATAGCGTATATAATAGTCTTATTCCGTATTACCTTAGCAAATTTATAGGGAGTTAGTAGTAAAAGGCCTTCTTCTTTTCTTAAACTACTACTCTTATAAGTATAAGCAAAGGTGTACTTATTCCTCTGTAAGTGTATATATCCTAATTAATACAAGGCTTCCCTTTACTCTTAGGTCCTTATTAACGGCGATGTATAGGAGCCTAAGGTCTTTCTATTCTCCCCTTAAGTCTATAATTATAAGGGGTACTTAGTACACGCTATATTAAGGAACTATAAGAGCCCCTATTGCCTTAAGGGTAGGAGGTGTAATCTCTGCTTATTATAACCTATAGGTCTTTATAAATTCCGCGCTAATAATATTAACCTTAGCGCAACTATCTAGATTAGCCGCTATTGCTATATCTTTATGCCTATAAATAGTAACTAGTATATAAAAACAATACCCTATTAGTACTTTAGCTTATAAGGCAGAAGTAAGGGCATTTACTTCTGCCTTAGGGCGTTTTCCTAACCCTTTTAGTGCTCTTTCTTTAGCTTATAGCATTAAGCCGCTACATAACCTACAATCCCGTAGTTATAATATATTAGGCCTTATCTAACTTCCTTATTATTTAGGGGTATAGTAGGAGTCTTTTCTTCCTCTTTCTTATCTTAGTTAGCATATAGTTAGTTACCACGTAGTAAATCACGCCTTTAGTATTAGGGAGCCTTATATAAATACCTCTCTTATAGGTGGTTAGGCTTTCGCTTATTCTTTAGCATTAATTCCTAAAATTATTAAGTAAGTTATATAACCTCTTTATAGGTTTTGCTAATAATAGAGGTATATAAGTTAAGGTAGTCCTATAAGTTAGGGAGTAGTTTTATAAAGAATATAAGGGTATAGGACTTCTTTAAGGCTCTTTCTAGATATTTCTCTAGTAAATCTATGTAAATACTAAACCCCGTGGCGTGGTGGTTACACGCTGTGGAGACCTGTTCCGGGTCGCAGGTCGTGGGTTCGAATCCCACACGGGGCACAATTCTAAAGGTCTTGGTCACACCTTTAGAATTGAACCAATCGCAGGGTAAGGAAAAGTGGAGTTGTGCCCCACTTTTCCTTGCTTTGCAAGCGAATTAAACAAGCTATCTCGCTATATAAATTAGCTAGGATACCCAGAGCTCTAGGGTTATAATTTGAGCTAGGGTTTGCAACTATATTGCATATTTAGGTAGTGGGAACCAGATTGTAGAAAACGGGGGATAAGTATAGTGGAAAAAAATCGTTGTAAACAGTAGCTTAGGTATCCAACTTTGTACGTACAGGATAAACACACATTGCATAACAAATCGTAATAGGTTTTTCACCTAACTAGGCAACTAACTAATTATCCAATTGATAATTGGATAATTAGTAACCTAGTACGGTTTTCCTATTACAAAGCATATATCACCGCAGGAGTACTAGTAAATAGCATAAATTGCTATCTAGCGTAATCAATATATATATATATGTAAATACTAAACTTAATAGGGCTTTAGCCTTTGCGTTACTTTATGTTCTTAAGTATTATAGCGATTTACGCATTATAGTTAGCTAAGTCCTTTAGTAGTATTAGTGTCTAAGATTAGAATACCTCCTAATTATCTTTAAGTTCTTCTTAGTTACTAGCTAACTATTTATTAAGGTATTAGTCCTATCTTGCCTTACAGTCCCTATATATATAGTTAAGTATAAGAAGGATTTTTAGTAGTTATATTAGAACTTGCGTTTTACTCCTATAAATGCATAGTTTAGGTTATTTAACTATATTTTGTGTTTTTAAGGGTTAGTAAGGTGTGTTAGTTCTATAATATTATATACTTTAACCTTGCTGTAGCTGCTGCTTAAAGAGGTGCTAGATCTTTACTGCCTTTTTATAGGCTTTTCTATTATATTTAGTTAGAGTAGCTAGATAAGTTCTTTCTCTTTATCCTATAGTTTCTTTAGTTCTTTAAGTTAAGTAATTTATTTAGTTATTATAGCTTATTATGAATTAATTAAAGATTCTCCTAATTTAGCTTAGGTGCTAACTATTTTAGAAGCTAGGATACTATCTTTATTTATGGTTTTGTGCGTTACCTCTAGTGCTATACTAGGGGTTTGTTAGGTTCTCCCCTATTATATTCTTAGGTAGCTAGGGTTAAAGCTTTAGAATTATAAGAATAAGGGATAGCTAGGTAAGAATATATAGGGGCACTTAATATATTAACTAAAGCTTGCTAGGTCTAAGTGTGTTATAGGTGCGAGTTGCTGCTTTATAGCCAGTGACTCGCTAGTGTCACGTGGACCTAGCCCTGTGGCATGGTGTGCCCGCGGGGTGCGCCCATGTGTTGTGGGCGGGCCTCACACAGTCCATAACAGAGAGAGAGAAGAGCGTACTATATATGTGCCTTTATAATCCTTATGCCTTATATAGGCATAGGTAAGAGGCAGGTAAGTAAGGTATAATCCTCGGAGATCTACGCAGTAGCTAATGGTTTATTCTAAGCTTTATACCCTATATTACTAATTACGCTAATTTCTATAGCCTAGTGCACTTACTTCTTATAGTGCTTTATAAGATATTCCCTATAAAGGGTGTGTTTAAGTAAGTATTATAGGTAAGGGCAACTTAGGTTATTACTATAAGGTTAGGTCCGGACGATCTTAGAGATATCACTTATGCAAGGTCAGTAATCACCGTTATTAGCCTTTGTATAACACTTGTGTTCCCCTTGCCAAGCGGATGTTATTAGCGCTAGACAATGACTCTAAGGTAAGGCGCTTTTGCTACCCTTTTCTCTGCTCCCTACTAATTGTGTAGATAGTGGAGTGGTGCTGCAAGGCGCTGCGACTCTAATTAGAACTTATCGCGGAGCCGGATTCCGTATATGATGAGGTCAATTCCATCTTAGGGGTCATCTCACTATTAATCCAGTGAGATTCCTTTTGTTACGTCACGTGTTCTGTGCGAGTTCTGTGTTTTGTGTTTTTGGAACGGCGTTTGTATGCGTGTTTTCGCATAATGGCGTTTTGGAGTCTACGTTCTTACATTCCTGTTTGCCTTAACAGCGCTTTGCTTGTTAGGGAGGGGTCCTTATGTATTTCCAGGGCAATTAATTTTATGCCCCCTCTTTAACGTGCCCTTCCTCGTGATATGCGCTCCCTATAATGTCTTAAATACATAAATTAACTAAACTAAGCATAGATCTAAAGCGTTCAAAGCTCTAACAATCTAACGGTTTAGTGAAACCATCCGCAGGCATGTCTGCTATTAGCAAATATATAACTTTAAAGCTTCCTCTCTTAAATTCCTGTTTTAACCACATATTATATATATTAATATAGCGCAGACAAGTATTTAATCGCTTGCTCTTATTAAGCATAAGCCATATTATTTATTAGTTATTATAGTTAATAACCTAGTCTTTGTAGGCATTAAATTTAATGTCTTTAAACAGGCATTATAAACTTATAGTCTCTTTTGCTATTTGTTATAAAGCAAGTAATTCAGCCTCTATTATAAACATGGTTACTGTTAACTAGCGCGTAGCTTTCTAGATAATTAGTTCTTTAAAGAGAGTAATTAAGTAACCCTATAATAACCTGCGTGTTTTAGGGTTATTTACAAATAATACATTACTTACTATCTAAAGAGCCTAAAATTTGGTTATACTACTAAAGCGTATTATAAGCTTGCTTATAATAACTAAATAGCAGATAGCTTAGTCTACTACCTTTATATACTCTAGTCCTAGGTTTATTAGATATTATAATAGCTTTACTACTATAAAGGCTATATCTAGTCTAACCATAATTATAGTATATAGGATTAACCTAATCTTCTCTTAGTATACCTTTATTACTTACTTCTTAGCTTTACCTATAAACTTATAATACTCTATTACTAGGATTAGAATAGTAAGGAAAGTGTCTTTTCTTACTTACCTAAACTTTTTACTAATCTTATTAATATATACCTTATAGCTAAGGTATATAATTTATTATTTTTAGTCCCTAATAATTTAAATTCCTAGGAAGTAGTATGCCTCTCCTTTTTATCTAAATTATACACTTCCTTTAGTTCTTAAGAGATATAGTCTATAGCCTTAGTGTTTTTCTTATAGAAAGCTATAAGGATATTATTTATAAAGAATATAAGGAATATATCCTAAGCTTTAGTATAGAATAAGTAAGGCTCCTTATTACTTACTTTAAGCCTAAGTTCCTTAAGTTACTTACTTAATTCTTTAAACTAAAGTTAGGGTAAGTCCCTAAGTCTATAAAGAGCTTTAAGTAGTTTTATATATTCTCTAATAACCTTATAACCTTTAGGAAGCTTATAGGTAATAGGAATTAAATTCGTTTTATGCCTTATATAAAGGAATATATTTTTACATTATATTATTAGGTTTCTAAGTCAAAATATGCTACTAATGCTATAAAAACTTAAAAAGTATGTGCAGTAAGCGTTACTATATAGGTTTATTTAATTATAAAGCTTTCCTATAAGTCTTCGCGTACATAAATACACGCTTTAAAACGCTATATAATACCCTCTTTATTAAACTTATATAAATAAACCTATTTTAGCGGCAACAGCTAAGAACGTATTACAGAGCGTTTAATCTGCTTTTACATTCCCTATTCCTTTAACTTATCTATCTCTTTATCTATTACTTTAATCCACTCCTTTCTAAATATATAATTATTCGCTTCCTTCTAATTCTTTAAAGGTTTAGTAAGATTAGACTAATATAGTATACTAGCCTTTAATTTCTATTTAAGGAGTAATCTATTTTTATTACTATAATAAGCATTAAGCACTAAACATATTATTCTAATACTCTTATTATTAGAGCACCTTTTATTATCTTTATTTACTACCTAAAGTAGTCTAAGCTCTTTATAAAGCTTCTTTAGATTCTAAAGGCTACTAGTAAGAACATTATTAGGCCTCCTCCTTCTCCTTCTACCTAGTAAGCTATAGTCTAGAATAAGGCCTTACTCTCTCTTCTTTTATAATCTTAAGCTAGTTTAAATGCCTTCTTCTAATATTTCTATACTAAGGCTCTCTTATAAGTCTTTTAACCTATTATATTATACTTCTAGAGATTCCGCGCAAATAGCTAGTCTATTATAGGCTCTAGGAGCTCCTACTATTAGCTAGGTAATCTTTATATTATTACCTAAGCCTACCTCTTCTAGAAGTTAAGGCCTTATAATTAAATTCTTTTCGCTCTCTTAAGCGCTTACTATTAGAGTACTATACTCTAGTTTACTCTAATAAGCTCTTATATTAGAGTGCGTAAGCTCTCCTAATATTAGATCTAGTGTTTTATAAGGCGTTTAAAGTCCTATTAGTTTAGGCACTATTTCTTTTATTTAAATGCTTTTAGTGCTTATTAAAGCCTCCACCCCTAAGTTTACACGCTTAGGTAAATCCTCTAATATAATAATATTAGGTAAAAGGAATAGATTAATATTATTATCTAGCTCTATATTAATTTCTAAGAGATAGAACTACGTTTCTAGTTTATTAATTAACTGCTCTATAGCGCTTTCCTTATTAGTATTATAAAAGATTATCTTATTAAAGGTGATATTCCTTGTTGTTATTACCCTTCCTAGCTTTAGGATCTATATATAATAAATATTAGAGGCATAGTATCTAACTAGATATCTAATATATCCCCTAGGATTTATCTTATAGTATCTCCTACATTACCTTACTTTATAATCTCTTTCTATTAAATACATATAGTAGCTATATACGTATAAACCGCCCTAATTAGGCCTTAGGTCTATAGAAGGCTCCCTAATTAGTAGGTAAGTATTATTATAAAACTAGCTTTCTAAGGTCTTAATAGGCGTTTTCTAGCTTAATTATTAAATAGGGCTAATATTATAAAGGTATACTATAGTGTGCGTGCTCTCTAGCCACAGGTTTATTAAAAGCCTTATACCTATAAGCATAGTATTTAATTTTGTAGTAATTATCTGGTTTGCCCTTTTAACATACCTATTAGGCTTAT
Organism: Epichloe glyceriae; assembly: GCA_023658535.1. NCBI lineage: Eukaryota > Fungi > Ascomycota > Sordariomycetes > Hypocreales > Clavicipitaceae > Epichloe > Epichloe glyceriae. Next base: position 1,300,954 of record CP098294.1, on the reverse strand, counting down.
ATGTGTAGGGAGGCGCGAGCTCTAGCTCTATGCCCTATAAGCATGCCTATTATTAAAAGATTATATTATTACTCTAACTAATCACAGCACCCTTATTATCTTACTGTATTTTTATAACTAATAACCCGAATTATTATATAACCTATTATTGTTAGTTACGCAGGGTCGTAATGTGTGAGCTCCGAGAATAGTATCGTTGTTAATTATCTATTCTAAGCTATCGAAGAAAGAGGGAAAAGAGAGGTCAAAAAGTAAGGGCACTCTCGTGAGGTGAAAAACGGGCAGCTGCGCGTGTGGGTTACGTGGTGTAAGCCCTACCCTATCACAGGGCCTAACTGTGGATTAGAAAGTGGGGTCGCGCGCGCACGCAAGGGCGCGCGTGGGCTGACCTTCTTCCGGCCACAATTGCGGCTGCTAAGCGCGATTAATATTATACTTATTCTAACACTAGGAACTCTCTCTTTTAATATAATTATTAATGCATAATATTAATAGTAAAAGAGAAAAGAAAAGAAAGGGGATAAGGTAAAGTAAGTAGTGGATAAATATAGAAGGGATTAACTTAATAAAAACCCTATTATTGAAAATGGGAAGGGGAATGTACTGGAGGGATAGGAAGACCTCCCTAGTAATTCCTAGATAGCTAGCGCAATAGAGGGCGCTGCGACCTATAGATAACTAAACCACGATAGATAATTCACTTTGAGAGCCAAGATAGTTGAATATAGTTGATTTCTAGCTAACGGACGGTCTGCGAGCAATGAGAGGATTCTACTGAGTCCCCTCATAGACCTACCGACCATATCGGCAGAACTAGGTCGCCAATAGAGTCTCGTGAGCTACTTTTTATTTTCCGCATAATTCATTTGTATGGGAAAAGTAAAAATCGACTCACGGCCATACAAACTAGACGCCCATGTGGCCTAACTAAGCACTTTAATAAGCAACCCTTTATATACAATATACTATTAAATCCAGAAAAATTCAAGGATTTGAATAGTATACGTCAGCCTTTTATATAACTACTAGTTCCCTAGTTACAGTCAATTTTGGCTTCCCTATAGGGTAACCTAGTTGGCTTAGTCATACATGCCGTAGCTTTGCTTAGGTGGCAACGCAAGATGTGTTGCACAACCACGCAACGTAGCGCGCAGCAACGCCGCGCAACAACGCAACTAGGCAACTAGTGGGCCTATAAAATAGTGCTAAAAATAGCATTATTTTAACACTCCCTCTAGAAAAGTGTGACATAACTAATTCAACGCCTAATGACTTAGCTCTTTAATAGATATCTAAGTTAACTATAAATTCCAACAAATCAATAACTTTTAACTATAAATCCAATAACTTTTCAACTAGAATTCCAATATTTTGTTGATTTATTATTTTTCGACTTTTTGTTGATTTTATAAAGCTAGCTAGGACTTCGTAAGACCTAGTAATTTAATAAATTGTTGAAATTTATTATAGGGCAGAGGCTTAGTCAAGCCATCTGCAGGCATCTCTTTAGTGTTGATGTAGATGACCTTAGCTATACCCTTCTGTACCTTTTCTCTAGTATAGTTGAATTTTAGCAGGGTATGCTTTGTTCTGCTATGAAGAGCAGGGTTATTGGCAGTCGTAATAGCACCTTGGTTATCGCTAAAAATCGGGACTGGAGGGGCTAGAGGCAGCTTAATTTCCGTAAATAAGCCATTTAACCATTCTAGCTCCCTAATAGCCTCACATAAAGCGTCAGATTCAGCTTCTAATGTGGATAAAGCTATTGTAGTTGCTTTCTTCGATTTCCAGCTAATAGGTCCTTCGGCTAGCTTAAATAAATAAGCATAGGTTGATTTTGAAGAGATCCTATCACCAGCGTAGTCGCTATCGCAGAATCCAATAAGGGTCGTAGAGGCTTTGGAGTTTGTAACAGATCTAGACCTTCTATAGGTTATAGAATAACCCATAGTGCCAGATAGGTACCTAAGCAGGTGTTTAGCAGCATTTAAGTGCTCTATAAACGGCTTAGATAGCGCTGTAGAAAGCCACTGGACCGGAAAAGCAATATCAGGTCTTGTTAGAAGCATTAAGTACATAATAGTCCCTATAATACACTGATATAGCTTGTGATCGGGGGTGAGAGAGATTTTGTTAGGTGGGTTGCTGCTTGTTTAATAATTCCGGGTTAAAGAGGAATTTGAACAGGCTTAGCATCTTTCAGGTCGAACCTTTCTAGGGCTTCAGAAATGTACTGGGACTGATGAATAGTTAGGGTCCCTTTCTTTCGATTTCTAGTGATTTAAACGCCTAGGAAAAATTCGGCTGGTCCACGGTCTTCTATAGGGTAAGCTTTATGCAAAAGCTTCTTCAATCTATTAATATATTTAAGGTCGGGTCCTATTAGAAGGCAGTCATCCACATAAGTCGCTATATATGTGGATGTAGTTGGGTTATAAAAACGGCTGGGTCTGAAATTAAGGGTGAAATCCGTGCTTGCGAAGAAGGTCTTTTAGGGCCTGCTGCCACTCTCTAGAGCTTTGTTTTAATCCATATAAAGCTTTTTGAAGGAAAATAACTTGCTTTTGAGCGGGTTTATAGCCATATTTCTTAAGTAATTTAGCTATTTCAGGCGTGGCTTCGGCAAATTCGGTAAATCCGTCTGGGATTTGCATATAAATAGCTTCCTTTAGTAGACTATTTAAGAATGCCCCTACAAAATCGACTTGTTCGACTTCCCAGTCATTAGAAGCTGCTAGAGCTAATAATATTCGCCAACTAGGAGGGATGCTTGTGGCAGCATAGGTCTCGAGATAATCTTGACCTTCTATCTGCATAAAGCCTTTAGCAACGAGGCGGGCCTTGTATTTTAGGGGATTATTTTCTTTATCCCTTTTGACTTTATAGACAAGTCTGTTTTTAGGATCCTTCGGCCCTTAGGAACTTGGTCTATCCCTATAAATTTGAAGGTTCTAGCAGTTAAAAGCTGCTTGAATTCGTTAAAAGTCGCATCTATCCATTTTCGACTATCCTTGCTTTTTAATGCTTGTTTCCAGGTCTTGGGGGTGTCCGAATCACTGTTGTTAGTTGATTTAGCCTTTTCCTGAGCCTTAAAGCATAACTCCTTAACAAAAGAAGTTATATTAAAATCGTCAACATCCATAGCGTCTGGATTAGCTAATGGATTACCTATAGGTGCCTTTTGAGGGGCTTCTATAGGGCTGCGGCTCTCTAGGGGACTAGATTTTCAGGCTTTGGATTATCCTGAATTTCTAGATTATCTTGCGAGGGATAACTATTACGAAGAAAGTCATCGATTCCTCCCTCTAAAGGATAACTCCCTGAAGATTTAGGGATCCTTACAGAGCCTATATCCTCTATGATTTTTACAAAGCTAGTCTTGACGACTGACCTTTTAGAGGGTATATAAACAAGATAGACGTTAGAACCTAGAGTAGCTAGTAACCGGCCAGGGATGGTCCTAGGGGCTAGCTTTTGCAGCTTAGATCTCTGCTCCGGAGGTATTAGAACCTCACAATAAGACCCTATAGCCCTAATTTTCGAGAAGTCAGGCTTATAGGTGGTCTTAGGCTCTAAGTCAGCTAGATATAGCTGCTTAGGGGTTAGGGGCTTAGTCGTATTCGCGGTGATGTTAACTAAGTCCACTATGGCTGGAAGGATGTAAGACCAGAGATACAGGGGCAATTTAGACCACTGTAGGGTAGCTCTAAGTCGATCGAGGATAACCCTAATAGCTCGCTCAACTAGCCCATTCTGTTCGTGAATATAAGGGCAGGAGGTGCTAAAGCAAATTCCCTTAGAAGTCAGCCATTGCTGGAGGTCGTTGTTGATTTCAGTGCCTCCGTCAAAATGAAGATGCCTAGGATACGAATTATATTGATTTTTAATTCCTTAAAAAGCCCTTAATAGCATTATAAAGGGTCTGACCTTCTTTATTAGCTAATGAGAGGCACTATTTATACCGTGATTTTCGATCAATAAGGAAAAGGACTAGGGCCTTCTTATTGTGAGGTATAGGTTCAATTTTTACCGTATCTCCCTCTAGAATATCTAGAACTCTAGGGGGTCCTGAATAGGTCTTTTGCTGGGTCTTCTAATAGCCTTAGTTTACGTACAGGCTAAGCAGTTGAAATCCTTGTCTTTGATGGCGGAAAAATCAGGGATCCCTTTAGCTAATTTCGATGATTTCTTTAGCAAGGGGAGGCCGATGTGGCCTAATCGAATATGCCAAAGAAGGGCTAAATCTAGTAACTTCTTATAACTAGAATCTAGCTTTTCAGAGCTACTATCCCTTTGCTCCCTATCGTGCCAGGCTTCTTGAGGATCACAGGCCTCAGGGGATTCTAGACGGCCACTATCGTCATCCAACGCATTAGGATATGGACCTTCTAAATCCCCTACAACAGAAGATGCCTGACTAGGAGCTCCGGTGGGATGTAGGGCTGAATTGTTGATATTGTCGTCTTCAGAGTCGATTTCTTCAATTCGCTGATATTCCGTTGGATTCAGGGTAGGCTGCTGTGGAATTTGCACCTCTATAGGGTAGGAAAACCCCATATAAGTCGTATGGGTTGGATGTTGATGAATCCGGGAGCCTATAAAGGAGAGGTGGGTTTGATGCTTGCAAATTATAGGGGTTGGTTGTCCTTTAACTTGCAAAAAGAAGCCGTGTTTAGTAGGTTCTAATAACCCACAGGGACTTTTATTAGCTAGGAAAAGCTGATCTTTCAGAAGATAACCCCGGAGAGATAGTGGGTTAAACCACTAACTAGGTTCGTATCTATGCCTGGGAAATATAGGGCATCTAGCAAAGCTAAAGACCTATATTCTGGTGGATTTTTCTTTACCAGCACGTTAAATACAGCAGTACCCTTCCCTTTAGGATAGATAGGTCCTCTAGCTGTAATTATAGGGCCGCATTCGCCTTTCTTTAGGGGTTTGAAATCCCTGAAGAAAGCCCTATTATTACAAATGTGACAAGAGGAACCAGTATCATACAGAAGGGAATTTTTAATTACATTATTAGAGTAATTAAAAGCGGGCTTGGTAGTAGTGTTACTAGTGGTAGTGACACTAGAGGTATCCGAATCAGATTCAGAATCACTACTATTATCGCTGCTAGATTCGTTAGAATCTAATTCTTCAACGTATCCTGTTGCTAGGCTGTAGCCTAAAGCAAACGCGGCTTCCTTTCCTTTCTCATTAGCCCTAGTGCTACTCTTCTTCTTCTGCTTCTTCCTAGAGGCCTTAGAAGGGTTTAAATCCTTCTTATCCTGCTCTTTCTTAGCGTTAGGGTCCTTCTTAGGGGTAGGATTAGATGTGTTCTTTTCCTGGTCCTTAGAATTTCCCTTGTTATTATTAGAAGCCTTATAGCTAAGAGCCTTAGCTATAGGGGAAGATTTATCTCTTTGCTCTTCTAATAAGTCCGCCATGAGGAACTGTAAATTCAAGGTATTTACAGGCAGTCCTTGTGCCCTAGAAGCTCTGATAGTGAATCTTTGTCTCTCAGCCCAACTAGGAAAGGTCTGCTTTAATGCATTAATATAATGATTTACTTGATCAATTGGTGCGATCACTACACTGCAAAGCTGCAGTCTAGCTAGTAAATTATTAAAATCAGCATTAAAAGCCTCTAAAGATCCCTTATAATTTGAAAAATTTAGGGAATGGTAGCTAGAGTATAGCGTACCACGCTAGATTTCAGCACTCTACGAATACTGCCTAATAAGGACTTTATAGGCTTCTTTGGGGGACGTCTGCTAGCAGATAGCTGCTTGTGGCCCTGACTGACAGCTATCTCTTAATATCATTAAAAGAATAGCCTGGTCAGGGTCAGCTAGCTGACTAGCTATGCTTGGATTATCTAAGAATTCAGGTAATCCTAGGGCTCTAAATTGTATGTTCAGGGCTTGCTTCCACTGATCATAGTTTTCAGGGCCTTTTAGCTTAGCTCCCTCAGGAATAGAGTGTACTTTCTTATTTAGTTCCTTTATAGCGCTTCCATTGAAAGCAGCTTGAAGGTTACTAGTAGAAGATAGTACAGGCGCAGGTGAAGATTTAGCAGCCAGATCTTCTCTAGGTACCTCAGTATTTTCTTCCTTAGGCCTAGAAAAGGTCTGAAGACCTTGTATAGCAGACATGGTTTGCGTTAATTTACTTAAAAGATCATTAATGCTAGCCTCGTTTTTAATACGATTATCCTCACTATGCTGAATAAATTCAGTTAAGGTCTTGCCTTGTTGCTCAATTTGCCTCTGCATTTCTAGTTGCAAAGGGCTGGCTTGGGCAGCCATAGGTTGACCTTCTATATCCATCCGACTTGGGTCCCTAGGGTTACTAGGGTTAGGGTTAGGGTTAGGGTTAGGATTGGAAGGTCCTGCCCCAGGTCCCTTTCCCTTGAAATTAGGTGGCGCCATCTTCGACCCCTGTGTATAATCTCTGACTTTCTTCCTGTTGCAAATAACGTGTGCTAGAAAATTAGTTGTAATGTAATCTGCTTGCGCACGTAAAATGCGTGGCGGGGCTGTTTGAAAGGAGCCCCTCCGGCTAGAAAAGTGGGTCAAAGGTATGCGCGGGCAAAAACGGGCCGGTGAAAATTCTCAGGAGAAAATTTTCACAACACCAAGAGCCACAGATAGGAATAATAGGTATTATAGAACGTAGCGCAGCGCAATGCAGTGCAGCGTAATATAATAGGTCAAAAAGCTTAGTATAGGATATACTAAAGTCCGAAGTGATTTTGAGGGAAGTGCAGCGTATCTACAGCGTAGATAATATCAATGACGGTCGCGGTTGTGAATAAAATCACAGGTGATGGTTGCAATAAATTATATTGCAGGTGCGGTTTGTAGTGAATTTCAACACCAAAGGTCTAGTGTTGCGATGCGGGGTGCTAGGCGATGAAAAGCTTCAAATTCTAGCGGTTTTCCTTCGTAATCTTAAGAGCCCACAGTGTAGTAAAACCACAACTAATAGCCAAAAATCTAGCAATCGCAGTGAATAATGCAGTGTAATAAAGTTGATCTATAGGCCTTCCGGGCTCATAACCTATTGAAAATGGGAAGGGGAATATACTGGAGGGATAGGAAGACCTCCCTAGTAATTCCTAGATAGCTAGCGCAATAGAGGGCGCTGCGACCTATAGATAACTAAACCACGATAGATAATTCACTTTGAGAGCCAAGATAGTTGAATATAGTTGATTTCTAGCTAACGGACGGTCTGCGAGCAATGAGAGGATTCTACTAAGTCCCCTCATAGACCTACTGACCATATCGGCAGAACTAGGTCGCCAATAGGGTCTCGTGAGCTACTTTTTATTTTCCGCATAATTCATTTGTATAGGAAAAGTAAAAATCGACTCACGGCCATACAAACTAGACGCCCATGTGGCCCAACTAAGCACTTTAATAAGCAACCCTTTATATACAATATACTATTAAATCCAGAAAAATTCAAGGATTTGAATAGTATACGTCAGCCTTTTATATAACTACTAGTTCCCTAGTTACAGTCAATTTTGGCTTCCCTATAGGGTAACCTAGTTGGCTTAGTCATACATGCCGTAGCTTTGCTTAGGTGGCAACGCAAGATGTGTTGCACAACCACGCAACGTAGCGCGCAGCAACGCCGCGCAACAACGCAACTAGGCAACTAGTGGGCCTATAAAATAGTGCTAAAAATAGCATTATTTTAACACCTATATAGGTGTGTAATAAAGGGAAATAAGGAAAAATAACACTCTATTACTAACACTCCTTCTAAAGGCTAAGCGGGCCTCTAACTATAGCCTTTTTAATTCCTATATTATAAATAATATCCGCGCGCTAATCCTCGCCCCCTGCCCTATCCACTGTTATAGTCTTTACTTCCCTATGCTTAGTGTATATAATATAGGGGCTGTAATAGTTCCTTTATAATAGCCACTAGGGGCCTTAATAGGTCTCTAGCGGCCCTCACTAGGTTAGGGGTAATAATTAGAGTAGCTCTTATAACCTAACCTAATAAGGGCTGTAGTTCTAGGCATAAGATACCTAATAAGGGCCGTAGTTCCTCCTCCTTCTTCCCTAGGGGATTTTCGCCTCCCCTATAGTATTAGGGCTAGTTCCCTAATACTATTACCTATAGTAACCCTCTTTTATATAGGTTACCTACCTTTCTATCTAGATTGTTATCCGGTTACTAGAGATAAACTGCTCTAGTGCCTTATTTAGCAATGCCTTTGTAAAGGCGTTAGCTAGGTTATCTGCTCCGTTAATTCACTAGATCTCACAGAGTTTGCGGCGTTTATATAACTACTGCAAGGCTATAATGTTAATTATTAAGCGCTTTTCCTTAGTAGTACTAAGCTTAATAAGGTATTTATACAGGGAGTATAAATCTATGCATACTATAACTAGGGTTATAGGTATGTTCAATTAGTCTGTGATTAATCCAAGGGTCGTTGTAATTACGTAAGCCATGTTAACACCAGCTACTATGCCATAGACCTTAGAGGCAAGCACACTTTATATAACTCTTTTGCTCTTAGTTAAGCTAAAGTGCATAATATTACCTTTAATCGTAAACTCGCTATCCTTATAGTCTTTATTAGCTATAATTAAAACATAGCTAAGTTATAAAGTAAGGTCTTAATTATTTATAAAGGACTTATTTATAAAGGCATATAGCTTTACTTTGGCAAGGTTAATTAGAACAAATATTAGGCCCCTCTCTAGGTTATCTATTTACTATTAGATCCAGTGGTTAAGGGCTTTAACGTTCTTAATCATTAGTTCCTAGTATTAAGCGGTAATAGATAAATTATAGTAAGCTTCTAGTTAGCAAATTAAGGCAATATAAGCGCCCTAAGCTTATTATTTAACGTACTTCTACTTTACGTTTATTAGCGGGATTATATTAAGCTTATTACTTTGCCCTTTTTATTAAAGGGAGATAGCCGTATTAGCCGCTATTATAATAATACCTCCGTTAAAGGTAAGGGGTTATTCTCTATTAGGAATTGCTTTAGCTTTGCTACAAAGGCCACAGCGGTTAGTTATTTTTCTTCCTTTTAGAGAACTCCTTATCTAATAGCCCTAATGTGTTATTAGTTTACATGCCTACGCATGCAAACTTAATGCTTTCCTTCTTTGTTACTAGCAGACATAGATTATATATAGAGGTCTCTATCTAGAGCTTCTCTCTATAATGCCTATGGTATATGACCCACTAATACGTTCCAGCCTCCGCGATGCTATAGAGAGGCTTAATTACCCTTATAATCGTTTTATTAGGGTGTTAGTCGCGGATCTAGATTAGGAGCCTAGTAAGGATTGTTTTGTTTAATAGGGTTTGTAATTAAACATAAGCTTACATAATATCACAAATCCACAAGATAAAGTCTTTCTTTATTAATAAGGGAGCTATTATAAGGATAAGGCATTAACTAGCCTATTAGATTGTTAGGGCTTGTGTTAGGATATCTTGTTTCGCCTCATTACCAAAGCCTTAGATAATAAGCCGTGATTTCTCGTACAGCTAGCCTATCTTCCCTTTCACCTTGTTAATAATACAGGAGTTAAAGATCCTTATACTGCTATGCTCTTTCTTATTAAAGGTTATGAATTCGAACACGCCTTAGTCAATCAAGGCATTAATTTTAGCCTTAGTAAAGAGCTCAAAGGGCTCTCCTAGGGTTGTGATAATGCCTTCCTTGCGCAATCGGATTGCGAGGTCAAGGTCGGCTTCCTCCTTCGCCAATACAAACACGTCAGTCTCATTGACGATTGCCGGGGGTTCTTGCAGGGTCTGCCCGGCCTTCTCTTCGGCGGGATCTCCGGGACCTTGTCCGCCGGTTCATCTCGAACCTCTTTTTCATCTGTGTAACCAGAGTTGGTAGGTCTTGAGGGTTCTCTGGTTTTGAGAGGTAATCTAAGTAGAATCGGAGGGCTTTCCTTTAAGCATGACCTTAAATGCGTAGCCTGATTGCTCTTATTTAATGTCTAATATCTCGCACTTCCTCTTAAAGGTTTATAGCTTTAACTTAAAGATGTTATAGTTATTAGCACCGTACTGCTATTCTAATGTGTACATCTTCGTAAGATTAATAATCTGCTTCGCTATGGGCTATAAGAGTATGAGTAGATTATTAATAGAAGCCACTCTCTGTTAGGTAAGAGGGAGTATAGTCTATGGTTATTAAGCTGCTGTATAGGTTTAAGGCTATAGGGGAGGTATATATTAATAGGTACCTCTCACAGGGAAGTCACACCTATTATTATATAATTGCCTTAACGGGGTAACGCTTAGTAGGCTTTAATAAAGAGAATAAGAGGTCTTTAATCTATAACGCTCTTAAATGTCTCCTTTATTAAGAAGATTATTTAAGAAGTTATTATTATTCTAAAGTTTCCTTTGGAATTTTATGTACCTCTTTCTTATATCTTTAACTTCCTCTTAGGACTAAAAACAGAATTCTTTTTAGTTAAGGACTTCTTAAAGGTTAATTAGCACCTTTATTAATTAGTTAATTATTATATACACCCTGTTATTTATAAGATAATCCTGTAGGTGCTTTACTACTAGGATTAGTATTTTAAGGAATGTCTCTTCTCTCTATTAATTAAAGTCCTAAGTAAACTCTATAAATAGTGTTTTTCCTATTACCTTTCTTGCTTTATAATCTATAACTCTAGTAAGGAGATAGGCTATGAGTTCCTTAGATGTGTTACTTTTCTTAATATTAAACTCTTTAACCTTATAGAATAACTCTTCTATAATATATTTATATAAGGTTTAGGGAATATATAAAAGGGGGAGGATATTTACTCTATCTCCCTAATGCCTTTTAATAGCTTCTGTAAAGTCCTCTCCTACTTAAGAGCCTTCTTAGCTTATAGGGGCTTGTGTTTATTCTTTTGCGTTAACTATTATAATATATAGGCTTTAGAGGGGAAAGAAACAGGGAAAAGTGTGTTTTTAGGTAGGGGAGAATAGCAATAACTTCTGCTATTATAGGGGAGGTTTTGTGAAGGATTACAAGGCTTAGTGGTTAACTTCTTATGTAATAGAACACACTAAGGAGAAGAATAATAGGACAGACTTAGCTACTAGAGTTAAACTCTTCTTTAAGGTTTAGGCTTTTGTTTATTATTAGCTACTCTTACTAAAGAATAAAAGGGACTAAGATAAACTTCTTCCTTAGTATAATTATAGATCTTATAATAATTAGGTTACTCTTACTAAAAATAAAAGGGGCCTAATCACACTGCTTCTAAGAAAGCCCTTTTTATATAGACCTTACTAATCTATAGTATTTGCGTGCGTTTAAAAGTGGTTACCTGTGAAGTTAACCACTGATTAGTGTTAGTTACGTAGGGTTGTAATGTGTAAGCTCTAAGAATAGTATTATTATTAATTATCTATTCTAAGCTATTGAAGAAAGAGGGAAAAGAGAGGTTAAAAAGTGAGGGCACTCTCATGAGGTGAAAAACGGGCAGCTGCGCGTGTGGGTCACGTGGTGCAAGCCCTGCCCTATCACAGGGCCTAACTATGGATCGGAAAGTGAGGTCGCGCGGGCTGACCTTCTTCCGGCCACAATTGCGGCTGCCAAGCGCGATTGATATCATGCTTGTTCTAACAATTATTTAAAATAAATTAATATATTAAACACTGATTATTATGATTTATTAGGAATTATATAGGATTATAGTATCCTAGAGTACTTATCTTTAATAATAAGTAACTAATTTATGCTATTATAACTAGGTTTATAGTCTTAAAGGTCCTAATATATTCTCTAATAAGGCCTTAGTAACTAATGTTCTAGTGGTCTCCTAGATATAACCTTATATATATTTATTAGCAAGTAGGTTATATAGTTCTTATACTCTATTCCTTATAAACACACTCCCCTTATATAAGTAGTAATCTTACTAAGTATGTCTTTTCTAAGGTACTTAGACTATAGGTGCTAGAGTTCTTTAAAGTCTGTTTATAGTAAGTACTATTCTCTTAATAGGTGCTTACACTATAAGCGTTATATATACGCGTTAAATAATCTAATTATAGAGAAAATTACTAGTATTATAGTAAATATTACTATTCTTTAGGGCACTATTAAGTAACTAGATAAGGGCTTATATTAAAGAAAAACAATATTATACTTCTAGTAAAGCTTTACTAGTAGTAAGCTATTTTCTATAGGTCTAATATGTAAGGAGCTATTAACTCTATAATACCACATACCCTTCTTTATAAGAAAACTCTCTAATATAATATTAACATAAAAACCATTAATAAAAGCTATGTTTTGTAATATAAGGTCCTTAGTCTAAGGTCCTTGTAGTCTATTTAAGATATTCTTTATTATATATTTACCTCTTCTAGTGATTCAGAAAGAGGTTATACTTACCTTAAGATAGTTATTATATATTTCTTTAAATATACTTAGCTTAAAGTAAGTCTTATTATTAATAACATATAAAGCACTGTAGTTATTAAAGAGTATGCTCTTAGAGAGTATATGTTTCGCATTCCCTAGTGTAATATAGCTTCCTTTTACTAGTGCGTTTTCTCTAATAGTTATTAGGTTAATAATTATAGTAGTAATAGCTCTAGGATATTTATCTTAACCTTTCTTCTCCTTTCCCTTTACATCCTAATTATCTTTTATAATCTTAGTATATATATATATATATTGTATACGCTAGTTAGCTATATATTTGCTAGTACTAGTACTCCGGCTAGTTAGTTAACAGGGAAAACCTATAAATAAGGAGAAAAACCCTCTTACTTCTGTATTTAGGTTAGCACTATCCTTATAGTAAGGCTATGCTACTTAAAAAGTTTCCTATTATAGAAAGTTATAGCTAGCTCTCGCTAGCCTTATCCCTAAAATCCGTAAAATCTGAGTTTAGGAGGAAGGATTTACTCCTTTTAGTGCGCTTATAGGCCTAGGGCAGCTCTGTCTTAGGCCTCCTTATATTTTCTAATAGGAGGTGAATTCTAGTGTGGTAGGATCCTTATAATTTTTTTACTTTTTACTAACTCTTCTATAGCCTTACTTTTTAGCTAAGTCTAGTCTGCTTCTAACCTAGATATATTATAACCCTAAGCACCTGCTCCTAGTTATATGTGAGGAGGTAAGGCTAGGTCCGATCTAGTTAAGGATTGGTTCTGCTTATATGCCTGTTTCGCAATGCCTTTTTTACTTTTCCTTATGCTTTACTTTTAACGCTACTATAGTAAATTACTCTGCCCCCTTATATATATAAAAGAAAGTAATTCCCTATAGGATTTTACTCTCTTTTCTTTCCTTATTATCTATCTTCTCTTAGGTTTATTTATGCCTTTTTATTTACTAGTGTAATTCTAGGTTAGATTTAGTGCGGTTACTAACTATTATTATAGTTTATATAATAGTCCTTATTATTACTATCCTTTATTATATTATTATCTATTTCCCCTATAAGTCCTACCCCTTAGGGGTACTCTTCCACTTCTAACTTACCTAGGAACTAAGCCTCTCTAAGCAATATCCTTAAAAGTAGCTAACTTTAGCTTAGTTAAGGCAGGCCTTAGATAAGGAGCTTTATGTAAGTTATTCTTCCACTCCTATTTTAAGGCTTTTTGTTTCTAATTCTAGGTAGTTAGGTAAGCTATAGTAGTTTTAGTGTATTTCCTATTACTCTTGATTAATAAGGACTCCTAGCTATTAGTGTTATAACGTTATTAGTATAGGCGGCCCTAAGCTAGATAAGTGTTAGTGGTAATTTTACTAATATTTAGTTAGGTGCTATAACTAACGCTTACTTTAATTATTAGGTTTATAATAATAGTTATAATAAGGTAATGTTTTACGCTATATCTAGGTCTATTTTATTGCTAATCTACCTCTTAGCTAAATACTACAGGGCATTAAGCTAAGCACTTATAGCTAACAAAGATCTAGGCTACTATTACTAGCAGTGCTAAGGTATATGTCTATTTACAGGGCAATTCTAGGTCTATTTCGCATCTAATATATGTCTATCTTAAGTTCCTAATAATTACTATAATTATATAAGAAAACTCTGCGCTAAGAATTAAAGTAAGAAGCGGAGCGCTTTAGTAGTAGGCCTAGATTAGTCTAGTTCTAGTTCTAGTAAGGGCTAGTATAATAAAATAGTATTCTAGATATATTACTTAGACACTTAAATAGTAGAAATAAACTAGCTCCTAGCTACCTCCTTTCTAGTAAAGGGGCGTGCTAAGGTAATAGAGAATACTATCCTTATTTTAAAGGAGAAGTAATATAATAGACTAGAGCTAGTTTAGGGGCAGTATTAGGGCATAAGGGGGCTAATAATACCTAGCGTTAGTAGTTTTAATTAAGAGTTTGTTCCTTTTTATAGTGATCTTATCTTCTTATAATATTAGTCCTAACCCTCTTATGCCTCTAAGCTACCTATTCCCTAGAGTTCTCTTTCTTTAGCGTTTAATCTAGGCATCTATATATTATTATATGTCCTCTAGGGGCAGGTTAGTCTTAGTCCTATTTTGCTTAAGGCAAATACTAGGTCTTATACTAGCCTATAGTAGTTAAGTCTCCTAGTTTATATAACCTATCTAGTAATAGTTCTCGCTCACGTGGGATTGTCTAGGGCTAGCCTTACCTCCTATTTGTCTCTAGGCTATCTTTAGGGTCTTATATAGTTATAGTTACTATAGCTTGTAATAACGTAGTACTAGTCTTCCTCTCTATAGCTATAGCTATATATTAGCAATATTACCCTAGGCATGCCTTTATTATAGAGGAATTTATTTAGCCCTATCTTCCTTATATATAGTTATACTATTATTAAAGAGACATATTTATCTAGGTTTATATAAAACTTTTAGATCTCTTTTAGGTTAAGGCATAGTAAGCAGTCCTTAGTAAGTTCTCTAGCGTGCTAGTAGTAGCCTAGGCGTTCTCTATTATACTATATTTCCTATCTCTTATTTCACTTATTATATAGGTTTACGTCTAGCTCTTCTTCCCTTAGTTAGGTATGTCTAACTCTTCTATAATATAGTATAGTCTTAACTAACTATAAGGTAGTTTAGATTATCTTTGCTATCCTATTATTAGTAATTCTCTCCTTAAACCTCTATTTAACTATATTTAGGTATAGGTTAAGTGGTAGTATTACTATTTTTCCTTCTAGCTATATAATAGGTATAGCTTTAAACGCCCTTATAATAACCTAGAGGTAAGCTAATTATTTTACTATAAAGTTTTTACTATCCCTTTAGGTTTCCCTCTAGCTTTAGTTAGGGTATAGTATACGCTTACTCTATAAGTAATAATAGGTTAGACTACTTATATATAAAGGAGTCTAGTGTCCCTAAAGCTATATCCCTATACTAAGGCTAATAATATAGTAAGGGTAAGCCTTTACTAGGCTAATTTTCCCTTAAGGATATTCTTATAAGTACTCTAGTTAAGTTTTCTATTTACTTATACTCCTAAGAATTAGTAAGACTTTATAGGTATTATTTCCTTATCTCTAAGTTAGACCCTAGTCTAAGGAGGTTATTAGGATTTACTAAAGTATATAAGCTTAGTTTTAAAGGGTTTAAACTTTACTTCTACTTCCTTTACCTATTTCTTATATACCTTCTAGGTAGTTTTAAGTCTTTTCTATATCTATACTATATTTTTCTAAATACTATAATATTAGTATTATTTATAAATCCTATTACTACTATACTTAGGATAGAGTGAAGGTATATATATAACTTAGTAAAGTATAGTAAGAAAAGGATAAGGGAGAGTAAGGAGCCTTATAGGGTACTAGCCTTAATTTTAAATAGTTATAATAAGTCTTTATTAAAGCTAAGCTAGCTTATTTTACCTATAAGAAAGCTTTATATTACTATTACTAGCTATAGTGATATGCCTATCTTAACTAGGAGGTTAATAAGGTAGGGGTAGCTAACTTTATTAAAGGCTATTGTTGGTTACGCAGGGTCGTAATGTGTGAGCTCTGAGAATAGTATCGTTGTTGATTATCTATTCTAAGCTATCGAAGAAAGAGGGAAAAGAGAGGTCAAAAGTGAGGGCACTCTCGTGAGGTGAAAACGGGCAGCTGTGCGTGTGGGTCACGTGGTGCAAGCCCTGCCCTATCACAGGGCCTAACTATGGATTGGAAAGTGGGGTCGCGCGCGGGCCGACCTTCTTCCGGCTATAATTGCGGCTGCTAAGCGCGATTAATATCATGCTTGTTCTAACACTAGGAACTCTCTCTTTTAACATGATTGTTAATGCATAATATTAATGGTAGAAGAGAAAAGAAAAGAAAGGGGATAAGGTAAAGCGGGTAGCAGATAAATGTGGAAGGGAATGACTTAATAAAAACCCTATATAGGTGTGTGGTAAAAGGAAATAAGGAAAAATAACACTCCGTCATTAATAACCCTTCTAAAGGCTAAGCGGGCCTCTAACTGCAGCCTTTTAAATCTCACATCATAAATAATATCCGTGCGCTAATCCTTGCCCCCCCGCCCTGTCCACTGTTATAGTCTTTGCTTCCCTGTGCTTAGTGTATATAACATAGGGGCTGTGACAGTTCCTTTGCAATAGCTACTAGGGGCCCTAATAGGTCTCCGGCGGCCCTTACCGGGTTAGGGGTAATAATTAGAGTAGCTCTTATAACCTGACCTAATAAGGGCCGCAGTTCTAGGTATAAGATGCCTAATAAGGGCCGCAGTTCCTCCTCCTTCTTCCCTAGGGGATTTTTGCCTCCCCTATAGTATTAGGGCTAGTTCCTAATACTATTACCTATAGTAACCCTCTTCTACGCGGGTTACCTACCCTTCTATCTGGATTATTATCCGGTTACTAGAGATAAACTGCTCTAGCGCCTTATTTAGCAATGCCTTCGTAAAGGCATTAGCTAGGTTATCAGCTCTATTAATCCACCGGATCTTATAGAGTTTGCGGCGTTCGTATAACTGCCGTAGGGCTATAATGTTAATTATTAGGCGCTTTTCCTTAGTGGTACTAAGCTTGATAAGGCATTTATACAGGGAGTATGAATCTGTGCATACCACAACTAGGGTTGTGGGTATGTTTAATTAGTCCGTGATTAATCTAAGGGTTGTTATAATCGCGTGGGCTATGTTAACGCTAGCCACTATGCCGTAGACCTCGGAGGCAAGCACACTTTATATAACTCTTTTGCTCTTAGTTAAGCTAAAGTGCATAATGTTGCCTTTGATCGTGAACTCGCTGTCCTTATAGTCTTTATTAGCTATAATTAGAACATAGCTAAGTTATAAAGTAAGGTCCTAATTATTTGCAAAGGACCTATTTACAAAGGCATATAGCTTTGCTTTGGTGAGGTTAATTAGAACAAATATTAGGCCCCTCTCTAGGTTATCTATCTACTATTAGATCCAGTGGTTAAGGGCTTTAATGTTCTTAATTATTAGTTTCTAGTGTTATGCGGCAATAGATAGATTATAGCAAGCTTCTAGTTAGCAGATTAAGGCAATATAAGCGCCCTAAGCTTGTTATTTAATATACTTCTGCTTTGCGTTTATTAGTGGGATTACGTTAAGCTTGCTACTTTGCCCTTTTATTAGAGGGAGATAGCCGCGTTAGCTGCTATTATAATAATACCTCCGTTAAAGGTAAGGGGTTATTCTCTGTTAGGAATTGCTTTAGCTTTGCTGTAAAGGCCGTAGCGGTTAGTTACTTTTCTTCCTTTTAGAGAACTCCTTATCTAATAGCCCTAATATATTATCAGTTTGCATACTTACGCATGCAAACTTAATGCTTTCCTTCTTCGTTACTAGTAGGTATAGATTGTATGTAGAGGTCTCTATCTAGAGCTTCTCTCTGTAATGCCTGTGGTATATAACCCACTAATGCGTTCTAGCCTTCGCAATGCTATAAAGAGGCTTAATTACCCTTATAATTGTTCTATTAGGGTGTTGGTCGCGGATCTGGATTAGGAGCCTGGCGAGGATTGTCCTATTTAATAGGGTTTGTGATTAAACATAAGCTTGTGTAATATTACAAATCCACAAGATAAGGTCTTTCTTTATTAGTAAGGGAGCTATTGCGAGGATAAGGCGTTGACTAGCCTGTTAGATCGTTAGGGCTTATATTAGGATATCTTGTTTTGCCTTATTGCCAAAACCTTAGATAATAAGCCGTGATTTCTCGTACAGCTAGCCTGTCTTCCCTTTTACCTTATTAACAATGCGGGAGTTAAAGATCCTCACACCACTATGCTCTTTCTCATTAAAGGTTATAAATTCGAACACGCCTTAGTTAATTAAGGTATTAATTTTAGCCTTAGTGAAGAGCTTAAAGGGCTCTCCTAGGGTTGTAATAATGCCTTCCTTACGCAATTGGATTACAAGGTCAAGGTTAGCTTCCTCCTTCGCTAATATAAACACATTAGTCTTATTAATAATTACTGGGGGTTCTTACGGGGTCTGCCTAGCCTTCTCTTTAGTGGGATCTCTAGGACCTTACCCGCTGGTTTATCTTAAGCCTCTTACCCTTTTTCCTTAGGCAGCTATTCTTAAGGCATTAGGACTTCTCTATTAGGATTTACGTAATAGGGCCTAACAGAGGTTAACTAGAAGGTTTTTAGGCCTCGCGGGAGATTAAGTGTATAGGTCTCTTCATTAATGGAGAGGAGGTTATACAGGCCTTGCTAACTATTACCTTCGCGCCACACTTAGACTAGTAATCTAAGCGGGAGGTTAAGGGTCTTTGCCATATCTAGGCTATTCCTTGTAGTAAGGGCTTCGTTAACTTTCTAGATAGCGTGTAAGCGTTTAATCTCCTTTATTGCCTTCTGCATAGCAATAACGCGTTATAAGATGTCTAGTAATAGAGGAGATTCGCTAGTTATACGTAGGTATACACTAAAGATAAGGAGAGTTAGAATAAGGCTATTTAGTCCTATAGTGTTATTAAGGGCTTTCACAGCTATTTATAGGGCAACTAGCTTAGGGGTTATTAGGTATTCCCGCTAGATAATATTATAGGCCCTTTAGAGTAGCTTATGATATTGTTTAACCTTTCTAATGCTATAGTATGCCTTAATAGGAACCTCTTTAATAGAGATTAATATTAACGCTGTAAATTAATAGAACTCCTTACCGCGGAAGTTTATGCTAGCATTAGTAATGATCTAATCTAGAGGCCCTTGGTATGCATTAATCTAGCACACCCTAAGAGCTTCCTATATTAATTTAGCTAAGATATCTTTAAGGAATTTTACTGCATTAAAAGCTGTAGCTATATTAATAGTATAAAGGGTTAGGCGGTTACTGTTAAGGTATATAATATCTACTATTACTTTAAAGTTAAAGGCATATTTATCCTTAAGGGTGAACTTAAAGCAATAGGGGCTATCCGCATTTATTTAATATTAGTGGCAAACCCTTGTCACTGCTTTAATAGCATTAATCTTAATCTTATGCCCTAAGTTATATAGGAGATTATAAAGCCAGCGAACTAATGGATGACCGAATCGGCAATGCAATCGCCGTAATTCGACTTTAGTTAGGTAATTCCATGCTATTAACGCCTCGTTTTGCATTAATAACATCCACACATGCCCCTATTTACATACTAGGGGACTTTAATGCTTCCTTACTGCAAGATATTCTTAGTAGTAATAAAATTAATCTTTAGTTAGCCTATATTATTAAGGTATAGCAAGAAAGGGGTGTTTGTAGGTATTACATAGAACGTAATCTTGCCAAAGGGAGTGGGCATATTAGCTGTTCTAAGCGAGATAATTAGCGTGCCTCCTCTAAATCTAATAACCGCTTCCCTAGCTCTTGCTTTATTAAGTTAGATCCTTAGCATTATTCGTTGTAATACAATGAATTACAAACGGCTTGCCGTTAAATACTAGGCTGCCCTAGTATTTAGCATAATGCCTTAGAAGACTTTAGATAAGTAGCAGTCTTTAAGCAGGAATATATAAGGAGGTTCATTAGCTATCCTTACATTAAAAGGGCTCTTTCCGCTTAATCCATGCATTATCGCCTAGTTAGTGAGAATCTTAACTGTTCTTTGGCTATTAAGCGTTACACTATAGGTAAAGAAGCTTATAGGCACTAATTTATCTTTCCCTTTGGTTTTGTTATTAAAGCTAAGGCTTGCTATATACTAAGCGACCTTATTATCTTTAGAGGGTTAAGAAGAAGGGTCTAGACTAGGGCTTCCTTTATACTATATGAGGAATAAGTTATATAAAGCTTATAAGGATAAAGAGGAGTTAACTATATAGTAGTTCTTAAACCGCTAATATGCCTTCTTCTATTCCTCCTTAGAGTGCTTCGTTAACTAATATCCCTCTTTGCTACACATATAGCACTTCCTTAAATAGGGGGTCCCTATATTCCTTTATGCCTTTAAGGAGGGTATTATAACTCTTTGCCTTTACTATTATACCTCCTATTAGTCTAGAATTAGTCTAGGGTTTTAGCATTAGCAAGGAATTAATGTTAGCCACTAGATTCTTCTGTAATAAGATAAATAGTTATCTATACCTGTTTATAGAACTATTAGAGGCTATTAGGAGGGTTAGTAATATAGCTCCTGCACTCTAGGATTCCGTTATAGGCGTTTATTATCTAGTTCTAGAGGGCTTGTTTAGATTAACCTACATTAGGTATAGCCTGTTATAAGATAAAGAGCTTTTCCACGAGTTTATTAAAGCATTTTATCTTTAATTTGTCTTGGTTCTTACTAATAATCTTCTGGAGTGTGGTTTAGTGCTACTTAAGAAAATATCTCTGTCTTATATCCTTAGTCTTAAACCTCTTTTTTATCTATGTAACTAGAGTTAGTAGGTCTTAAGGGTTCTCTGGTTTTAAGAGGTAATCTAAGTAAAATTAGAGGGCTTTCCCTTTAAGCATAACCTTAAATACATAGCCTAATTGCTCTTATTTAATATCTAATATCTTGCACTTTCTCTTAAAGGTTTGTAGCTTTAACTTAAAGACATTATAGTTATTAGCACTATATTACTGTTCTAATGTGTACATCTTTGTAAGATTAACAATCTGTTTTACCGTGGGCCGTGAGGGTGCGAGTAGATTATTAATAGAAGCCACTCTTTATTAGGTAAGAGGGAGTGTAGTCTATAGTTATTAAGCTGCTGCATAGGTTTAAGGCTGTGGGGAGGTATATGTTAACAGGTACCTCCTATAGGGAAGTTACACCTATTATTATATAATTGCCTTAACAGGGTAACGCTTAGTAGGCTTTAATAAAGAGAATAAGAGGTCTTTAATCCACAACGCTCTTAAATATCTCCTTTATTAAGAAGATTATTTAAGAAGTTATTATTATTCTAAAGTTTCCTTTAGAATTCTATATACCTCTTTCTTATATCTTTAACTTCCTCTTAGGACTAAAAACGGAATTTATTTTAGTTAAGGACTTCTTAAAGGTTAATTAGCACCTTCGTTAATTAGCTAATTATTATATACACCCTGTTATTTATAAGATAATCCTATAGGTGCTTTGCCACTAGGATTAGTATTTTAAGAAATATCTCTTCTCTTTATTAATTAAAGTCCTAAGTAAACTCTATAAATAGTGTTCTTCCTATTACCTTTCTTACTTTATAATCTATAACTCTAGTGAGAAGATAGGCTATAAGTTCCTTAGGTGTGTTACTTTTCTTAATATTAAACTCTTTAGCCTTATAGAATAACTCTTTTATAATGTATTTATATAAGGTTTAGGGAATATATAGAAGGGGAGGATATTTACTCTATTTCCCTAATGCCTTTTAATAGCTTCTATAAAGTCCTCTCTTACTTAAGAGCTTTCTTAGCTTATAGGGGCTTATATTTATTCTTTTGCGTTAACTATTATAATATATAGGCTTTAGAGGGGAAAGAAATAGGAAAAAGTGTGTGTTTTTAGGTAGGGGAGGATAGTAATAACTTCTACTATTATAAGGGAGGTTTTATAAAGGATTATAAGGCTTAGCGGTTAACTTCTTATATAATAGAATGCACTAAGGAGAAGAATAATAGGATAGACCTAGCTGCTAGAGTTAAACTCTTCTTTGAGGTTTAGGCTTCTATTTATTATTAGCTACTCTTACTAAAGAACAAAAGGGACTAAGATAAACTTCTTCCTTAGCATGATCACGGATCTTATGATAATTAGGTTATTCTTGCTAAAAACAAAAAGGGCCTAACTACACTGCTTCTAAGAAAGCCTCTTCTATATAGACCTTACTAATCTGCGGTATTTGCGTGCGTTTGAAAGTGGTTACCTGTGAAGTTAACCACTGATTAGTGTTAGTTACGCAGGGTTATAATGTGTAAGCTCTGAGAATAGTATTGTTATTAATTATCTATTCTAAGCTATTGAAGAAAGAGGGAAAAGAGAGGTTAAAAAGTGAGGGCACTCTCGTGAGGTGAAAACGGGCAGCTATGCGTGTGGGTCACGTGGTGCAAGCCCTGCCCTATCACAGGGCCTGACTGTGGATCGGAAAGTGGGGTCGCGCGCGCGCACGCGAGCGCGCGCGGGCCGACCTTCTTCCGGCCACAATTGCGGCTGCCAAGCGCGATTGATATCATGCTTGTTCCAACAGCTATAGATATATTTATTTAAGCTAGTAAGGTAATACTACCTCTTTCCTAGGCCTCTTACACATATTCTATTAAGGCTTTTATTGCGGTTTCTATAGACCTATTTCTCCTATTACCTATTTATAGTTTTAGAAAAAGGTTATTTACCTTAGCATAGCTTATAAGCTACCTTACTATTACTACCTCTATAATCTTACCTATTATATTAAGTAGTAATATAGGCCTCTATATATTAGCTCTTCTTATCTCCTTTATTATCTTCCTAGGCTTCTTAATTACTATAACTCTAGTAGTTTAGAAGTAGGCTAGAAAGTACCTTACTTCTAAGGTAGTATTAAGTAGCCTTATAATTATATCCTTTACCAGGTTATTATAGGCTTTAATAAGGCCTGCTAGGAGTTTATTATCTTCTAGGGCCTTCTAACTAGCTATGCCTAAGAGAATATCTATAATTTTAGCTCTTATAAATTACTCTTAGGCTAGAAAAGGGTGTTTTTAAGTTTAAGGAAGGAAAGGTTAGGGATATAGGAGAGGTCTACTATTAGTTTAGGGAAAATCTTTATATAAGGACTTTAGCTTTATTAGTGTACGCTATAGCTAGGTTAGGGTTATTTTTAGTTCTCTCTAAGTCTAGTATTCTTAGGAGCTTAGGGGGCCTAGCTCCTAAGTCTAGCCTATCTCTCTAGTCTCTAAATACCTTTATCCTTTTCCTATATATTAGCGTTTTTAAGGGCTTCTCTTTATGTATTTCTCTTTTCCTCTCTAATAGTATATTCTTAGTTTGTCTCTGCCTCTTTATATATATTTTAATTTATATTAGTCTTATATTATCTCTATACCCTCTTTGCTTATCTAGCTTTAGCTACTGCTTCCTTTACTCTTCTAGACTACTATACCTCTAGCCTAGGGAGGCCTTAGGGCCTCCTTAGTGCCACTCTCTTTACTATTTATTAGAGGTTTATAATAAGCTATTTTATATATTAGTCTATCCTGTCTTAGTTATAAGGGTTTAGAGCGAGTTTAGGCTAGAGTTATACTAATACTTTTGCTTTTATAAATAGTCTATCTATTACTTACTAGTTATACCTTATTATTAGTAGGGTATAGTCCTAACTGCTAGAGTTAATGCTAATTAGCTACGGAATATGGTTAAAGCCTAATATATCTGCTATGCTATTATAGTAAACTTATATATTATGCAAAGCCTATACTAGATTAATTATACTATCTCTGTCTCTATTATACTATCTAGTGGGTTTCCCTTAGGGCATTACTAATCTAAGTTACTACTAGCTAGTAAACTCTAGTAGCTCTTTTACTCTATTACTAGTCCTATTATATTTATCCTATAGTAGGTGTTTTTAGTTAAAATTACTTATAAAGACGCTTCTTCCCTAAGGCTTTTTTATTAATTATGCGAATAGGGGTATTCTATTTATTACTATGTTTTTCTAAGTAAAGGGAGTAGATATTTATTCCTTGGATTTCTATAAGTAACTAGTTAGTGCCTCTATAAGCTAACCACAAGCTTACTCTATGCTTCTTATTTATATATACTATATTCCGCCTCTTATAATATATAAGTTAGAATCTAGTAAGGCCTAGAGCTAGGGGCTATGCTTATCTTATATGTTCCTATTCTTAGATTGCTATTATATCTATGTTAGACTAGTGATAAAGCGCGATATATAGGCATGCCTTTATTATAGAGGAATTTATTTAGCCCTATCTTCCCTATACGTAGTTATACTATTATTAAAGAGATATGTTTATCTAGGTTTATATAAAACTTTTAGATCTCTTTTAGGTTAGGGTATAGTAAGCAGTCCTTAGTAAGTTCTCTAGCATACTAGCAGCGGCCTAGGCATTCTCTATTATACTATATTTCCTATCTCTTATTTTACTTATTATATAGGTTTACGTCTAGCTCTTCCTCCCTTAGCTAGGTGTATTTAACTCTTCTACGGTGTAGTATAGTCTTAACTAACTATAAGGCGGTTTGGATTATCTCTACTATCTTATTATTAGTAATTCTCTCCTTAAACCTCTGTTTAACTGTATTTAGGTATAGGTTAAGTGGTAGTACTGCTATTTCTACTTCTAGCTATATAATAGGGGTGGCTTTAAACGCCCCTATAATAACCTAGAGGCAGGCTAATTATTCTACTATAAAGTTTTTCGCTATCCCTCTAGGTTTCCCTCCGGCTTTGGTTAGGTATGGTATGCGCTTGCTCTATAGGCGATAACGGGTTGGACTACCTGCGTGTAGAGGAGTCTGGCGTCCCTGAAGCTACATCCCCATGCCAAGGCCGATAACGTGGTGAGGGCGAGTCTCTATATATATATATATATATATACTTTACTATAACTTTAGCTTATATAATAATAAGACCTAGTAAGAACTTCTTCTTAAGACTAATTATAATTTATTAAAGCATTAGATTCTTCCTCTAATTATTCTCTATAATTATATTAATAGTTATTATATATATATTTAGATTAATAGTATTAGTAATCTAAGTACTAATAGTCCTTTCTCTTAACCTAAGTAACTTAAATATTTAGTATTTAATATTATAACTATAGGAGAGAAAGGAGAGGGCTTCTTAAAAAAGAGTTATCTTCTAGTGCTTAATAACTCTCCTTCTTTAATAAGTTCTATATAATTCTTTAGTTTAACTATAAAAGGCTTAATAAGATAGTTAAAGAGAAGCTCTAGGAGATCTAGATTAACTTATTTCTAGATCTCCTAACTTTACACTACTTACTTTAATACTTTAAACTATTCTTTCTATTTCTTTAATAATACTAATTTAATATCTATCCTAAGATTTTAGTTAAGAGAGGTTAAAGTATCTATTAAAAGCTTAGTTAGTTAGTAAGGCAAGGTATATATATACTTCTTATACTTAGGGGCGTAGTAGAAGTTATAGGTAGTATAACCTCCTAGGCTTATAACTGTTATATAGAACACGTAACGTAACAAAAGGAATCTCACTAGATTAATAGTGAGATAACCCCTAAGATAAAATTAAAAGAAGGATAAATTCTCTCTTTACTAGCATATAAAAGAGAGGATAAAAGCGTCCCTTTTATAGAGGGATGGCCAGACTATCTATTAGGGTGCTTTAACTTACGTAATGTAGATTATTCCTCCCTGCATTCTAACGCGCGCTTGTATGAGACATTATGAGTCATGACACGGCACGCTACCCCGGGCAACAGTCTGGGCTGCACTGCATAGCAGACGCCTACTACGTACATTGGAAAATCGAAAAAGCCCATCTATAAAGAAACCTATACAACTTCCAAGAGTAGACATCACGGATTGGATGAATGCTAGGCGCAGAGAAAGCTCCCGTGCGAGCAGCTTCTGGTGTTGACATGTCAATGGTGGACCGAGTCGAAAACTTGTCGCAAGCCATCTCGGAGACCACGTCATCCCAGACTATCTTTGGCAAAAGGATGCGGATTTCATTCATTCAGATGCCCAGCTCCCGGCTTGCCAGCGCAGCACCCTTGATCCTGTTCGCAATCTTCCGAAACGCAACGTCTCTTGCAAAATCGGCGTCTCCCCGTGCTTAGGCTTGGCGTCGATCGAGAACGGGGAGAAGCCGCAATCGTCCGTCGCGCCAAGCTGGTCCTTGGGGATGTATCTGCTGGCATTGACCAGCTGCTCGCAAATCTCCTCTGGAGTCTCGACTCTTGGATCCACGGGGTTGGTGACGCCGATGAAGGCGACTTGCTTGACGCCATGCGCGTCGCCGCGGATGCGCCTGCCGATCTCCCTGTAAACCCCTTCCTTGTCTGCCTCGCTTGAGAGCTGGATGAGGAAGTATCCGGCATTGATGCTGAACAATGTCCCGAGGAGTGCGACGTAGGGGACGTCGGCAGAGTGCGTGCTGTCGCAGTCGCCGCCCGGACAGGTGTGAAGACCAATGTTCGTCCTCTCTTGCGCCGTGAAACGCTCCAGGACGCTGTTGATCAGGGAGATGAAGGTCCGGAGGAGCTCGCTCCCGGCCTCGGCACCCCCGGGTCGCCCCTGGACGCCAGTCGGCCCTCGGTGAAGTCGATGCTCACTCGCGCAGCTCCCGCGGCGAAGCACCCTCGGATGTCCTTTTCGCACTCGTCCACGAGATCCTTGGCGAACGCGGTCC
The DNA here is from genome assembly GCA_023658535.1 of Epichloe glyceriae. Classification (NCBI taxonomy): domain Eukaryota; kingdom Fungi; phylum Ascomycota; class Sordariomycetes; order Hypocreales; family Clavicipitaceae; genus Epichloe; species Epichloe glyceriae. The sequence continues at coordinate 1,274,201 of CP098294.1, read as the reverse complement.
TGGGGTAGCCGTCAATCTCGCTGTCCGGAGGATAAGTCAGGAACAAGAGGGATGGCGCGATGACAGCCTGCTTGAGCTTTGCGCTTGTCCCGAGGGTGTACGGAAGAGACGACTTGAAGTTCTCATGCGCGTATGTTTTGTATCGAAAGGGACCCCTCACAAGACCGGGCAGCTGGCGCTTGTGCCCGTCTTCGAAGGTGATGATGCAATGGCCATCTGCTCTCATCGTATCCAGGAGCCCTGTTCCGCCAAGAGTGCTGGTACAATCAGTAATCCATCCCCATCCCGTCTTGTCTCCGTCACGTGTGGCCTTCAGGATTAGAGACCGGGGAAGAAAAAAAAAGACCTTACTCTGTCAACGGATATGTCGCGAAGCTGCTGCTCCTCTGTTCTCCGTCGGTGATGTACATCTCCCCGTCGCGGCCATGCGCTCGACGCTGTCCCTGGCAGCCTTGTCCTGCTCTCGCAAAAGAGTCTCACGGTCTACACGGCCCTCATCGTACGCGACGAGAGTATCCTGGAGCACTGGAGTGGCGGATTAGATAAGACTTCTTCGCCATGCGGTGCGGGCAGCGCTGCGACTTGCCTTTTGGCCTGGGGAGAGACCCTGTGTGCAGTTAGAGTTTCCGAATATCGGTCAGAGAGCCATGATTCTCGAGCGGGGGTTCATACCAACGACTTCTGTGGGGATCGGCATTTATCCAGCTTCCTCTACTTCATCAACGGGCGAAGAACGACGATATGGCGAGGGAAAGCTCCGGAAAGAGCAGCAGGGAAATGCGCTTTCGTTTGGTGTAGATACCAGACATTGTATAACCCCTCATTCGTGGCCAGGTAGGAGAAAAATCAAAATGTTTCGTTTTTCTGCATGTCATTCATTGGCTGGCAACTTCGCTTGGGCCATCATTTGACCCGAGCAACCAGGATAATTATGAATCGAGGGGGTGCACAACAAGGGGGAACTGCCGGATCGTTAGAAATCCACCTTCTTTTGTCGTTCCGTGACCGATTGGCAGATGTCAACTTGAAGCCAGACAGTGGATATCAATGTGTCAGCCTTGGAGGACGAGAACGATGCGTTTCAGTGTGCTCTCACGCAATTGCCATCGCAAACGGCACACAGCGAGTTGTATCGTATTTGATCTATTCAATGAAACATGTCTAGACTCTTTGACAAACCCTGAATGTCGCCCTTCATACTACCCCCTTTTCATTGATCCAGTTTCATGAACAACATTCCTGCCAATGCATCAATGACCTTCCCGGACAACCCCGTGCAGGCGACAAACCAGTGCGTCCGGAAGAGACGGGATGTTTGCCAAGGCAATCCTCTTCATTTTCATGAGCTCCGCTTTTGCGTGCTTGTTGCCAAATGAGCTGTTGAATCGCTTGAAACAAAACAAAAAAATCAGACAACCTGACTGTCCTCGTCGCCCACCGTGACTCTTGTAGGTTTGATGAGGACATGCTCAGGCCGGTCGTAACATATCCCGACATCGGACGGATGATATGACCGCGCCGGCCATGATATTCCGTATTCCGCATGTGCGGCTGTGGCTTCTCGGAGCGGTGGAAGTTGGAGGGAGGGATTTAGCATTAAGAAGCTTCTCGCGTTGTTTGGGCGAATACTATTAATATGGGGCGGGAAAAGACGTGGGCAAGATTTTGTTGAGTGAGGAAGGTGGATGATGCACGGGTTACGTGACTATGCATCCTTCATACTTTGAAGTTTGTCTCTCGTCCCTTCCTTCGGTACTCTTCAATGTTCATGCAGCCGCAATGGTCGGCAACGGGATTGACGGCCCAAGTGGTGGACCGACCATCTACCGTCAAGACGTACATGAGTGGTGGTTGGAGGATTTGATTCTTCCGCATATGTATCTCTACGTAAAGGTAACCTCCTATAAGTCGCACACCTTAGCTAACGCGTTTATTGCGTTCCGCCGCAAGGGTCTTCTAGCGGCACGCGGGCCATGATGGAAGACTTTGATATCGCGAGAAGTGCGGTGTATTTATAGACTAAGATATGTGAAATATAGGCGGTACCTTTATATAGAAAACTATATGTAAAGGTATATCTTCTATTAGTCAATACATAGCACTAAGCTAGTAGGCTGCATAGAATTATCTAGTGTGTGGGTAATATGAGTAAAAGACTTTATATTGTAAGAAGTGCGGTGCATTTAGCAGACTAGTGCGCGAATTATAGGAGGTACCTTTACGTAGAAATACATATGCGAAGATATCTCTTCTGTTTTAGGCCTAGCTACTGCTGCGTATTTGAAAAACGTTGCTGTGTGTTTACGTACTCGCAGCCGTTAGGCCATGCCCTAGCCGATTAATCTGCCGACAGCAACGAGACCGTGTCCTCCCAAATCGCCTTGTTGTTGAATTATCCAATCGAATAGTGTCATGCATGGGCCTTAACCCATGCAAGTTCTCGGTCGGTAAAGTTAGTTTAGTCTTTCGCCAAAGTGGCGGTGAAGGAGATTTGAAAAAAAGAAAAAAAAAGTCACAAGCAGCTAGGCCAAGCGGCCGAAAACGGAATGCGCACCCCTAATAGTAGCTGCGATGAGGAAGGGGAATCACGCTAATTAATGCACGGATTTGAGTCTAATTGCGGTCGCGAACTGTAACTTGTTGTCACGACTTAAGGGTTAGGTGTGGTAAACAGAGTGAAGGCTAGATTCGCAATCGCAGCTAGAACAAGGCTACTTATAGGTGCGTGCGTGAAGGTTTTAAACTCTAACCTCCCTTATTTAATATAAGAGGTCCTTGCTATATACCCCCGCTTATGTGCGTGCGCGTAGCTAGCTAGTAGCTAGGCTACTACTAAGGGTTTAAATAACTACTAGGAATTTACTATTAGGAGCATGGAGGCAAAGAGGGCGTAGAGGCAGTGAGGTTAGGGATAGGAGGATTATATAGTGGAGCCTTAGCAGTTGTCCTAACCCTTAGCAGTGGTCTAGCTACTAGCTAGCCACGCGCACGCACATAAGCGGGGGTATATAGCAAGGACCTCCTGTATAAGATAAGGGAGGTTAGAGTTTAAAACATTCACGCACCTAACCCTAGGTATCCTTAGCATAGTAATGACTGTAAATCTAGCCTTTACTCTATTTATCACACCTACCTAACCCTTTAGTTGTGACATTTACTATATAATTCTCCTATCTCTAACCTGACTACCTTTATACTCTCTTTATCTTTATAAGTATTTCCTTATATTACTTATCAGTTATAAGTAGTACTTAAATTATAGCTAAAATATAGTAAAGTAACTATATTTAACTCTCTTATAGCTAATTCTATAAAAGTAAATATATTGAAAATTAGAAGGGGAAGTTGTCAGGGTCGTGGAGGCAATGGAGGCAATGGAGGCAATGGAGGCGATGGCATCATGTACAGTAGGGCTCGGTGGTAGGTTGTAACAACCGAGCCGCGAGCTAGTCACGTGCACACTAGAAGGGATATTTAGCGAGGGTCACACACATAAAATGTGAGAGGCTAGAGATTAAAACCTTCAAGCACACACCCCTTACCTTTCAGCTTGATAGCAGTAACACCTCAATCATATCTTCACTCTGTTCATTCTACCGGCCCATAAGCCTTGACAGAAGTGTTACGGTACAGAATGACAGGTGGGCAGAAGCCACCCATATATAAGGCCAGATTCGACATACTAATAGGACAACTTACTTCTTACACATCATACCATACCTACCAGTAGCTTGACCAAGTGAACATAGTACGATTTACGACCAGTCAAATCCGTCGGCCCCTCTGACGGAATCGACTCCCCTACGTGCAAACCCAGCACGTAACAGGAAGGTACTAGGGAGGTCTTCCTATCCCTCTAGTACCTTCCCCTTCCAATCCCAATTTTCAATAACCCTGCCTGCGTGTATGCACTGCTAAGGGTTAGGACAACTGCCGAGGCTCCACCATATAACCCTCCTGTCCCTGACCTCACTGCCTCTACGCCCGCTCTGCCTCTATGCTCCTAACACTTGTCAAGCATATATGCTTGTTTATCGCAGCTACTATTTACCTAAGTAGTGTGTGATTTATAGGGGAAAAGGGGCCTATAGGAGCCACGTGATAAGAGGCCAGGCTGTAAGAACCCAGAAGGTGCGCTGGAATTCCCCAATAGACCAAAAGATCCGTCAATGCTAGCCGTTGCCACGTTGCACCTTACACTTGCTTAAGCGGCCTGCCTGTCACGAACTATACCCCTGTGCATGCCAGCGCCTTACACACGCTAACCGCGGCGCTGACCACGGCGCGGTCAGGATCGTGGCTGCGGTTGGCAGGAGTTGGCCGACCCGCAACTGAAGGCGCGGCACGGTTGATATCATGTGTAAAATCGCCCATTCTTCGGAATTCCTGGGACCCACTGTATGCGCATTTAAAGGTCCGGAGGATGCAAGATCGGGCCGCCTCTGGGGGTGTCGGGCGTGTAAACAAACACCTTGGCCCATTCTCTTGAACCCTCGACCTCTCTGCCCTCTCTGACCCTCGACTCTCGACCCTTGACACCCCCTCCCCACACCCTCCCGTTCCTTCGATATACATGGCAAACCGTAAGCTAAGCTTGGGTTCGACAGGACAGGACAGATTGACGAGCCGCAAGCCATCGACAGAGAACGGGCCTGTGGTACGGAGCAAGTAGTCGGCTACATGCGTTTCGGCATCGTGTATCTTGTTCATGTACTTGAAAAATATAAAATGGTGTAGCACACCGGCCGAAGTTGCTTGGGAAATCCATCCATCTCCCACGTATGTAGTAAAACCGTCGTTTGTCCCATTCTTCTTTTTCCACTTCTTCTTTTTTTTTTAAAAAAAAAAAAGCAAAGACCGATGCCGAATCCATTCTGCCTCACCTGGCCTCGCCGGGCGCGGAGGCATCCCCCACTGGGGTGGCTGCTCTCTCCAAGGCCTCGACATTGAGGTCGTCGGGGCGGTGCCGGACAAGGACGCTCTCCCCGGCGGCGGCGGCGGCGGCAGGCCAGTTAGGATCCCTCCGTATTTCTGGGGCGAGGGTCCCGTGGCCTGGCTGGCGAGGCGGCTTGGCTGGAAGGGAAGCCGAGGAAGGGCGGAGGCTTCCCCGTGCACGCGGGCTACTCGGAGGCGAGGGCCTTGGTCGGCAAGGGAGCCGTGGCGGATCTGAGAAGGCTGTCCCGCCAGGCGGAAGACATGGTGGGGAGATATTTGCCAGCATCGGCGGCGGCGGCGGCGTCTCGCACAAGGACGAGCGGGGCGGGGGCGGGGCGGGAGGAGCGGGGCGGCCCAGGGTGGTGCAGCTGCGGCTGTCGCCGGAGCTCGCGCTGTGGAAAAGCACGCAGCACGCAATGGGCAACGTGCTGCCCCCAAGGGCGCGGGGCTGAACCAGGCCTCGCCGCGGGTGCTCGCCGTGCTGGGCGCCGGCGACTGGCCCGAGGCCATGACGACCAACAACGCCCTGTTCGGCTGCGGCATGGCGAGCCTGCTCATTGGCGCCGCCGACGTGCGCACCGTCTTCTCCAACTACGTGACCGACATGGCCTTTACTACGAGCACGGGTACGACCACGTCTTCCCCTCGTTCCACCGGCTGCTGCACGACGGGCTCGCCGACGCCCGCGCGCGGCGCACCCCGGCGGCCGGCAGCGGCGCGAGGCCGTCGCCGCCGGCGTGCGGTACATCCAGGCCAAGATCGCGCTCGAGGCGGCGCACAGGACGCGCCTGAAGGACGGCGCCGCGCAGATGGACCGCCGCACCGCCCAGGTCATCTCCTTGTCCGAGAGCAGCCTGCTCGGCTTGGGGGCCGAGGCCGCCGCCCGGGGCTTCGACGCCGCCGCCGTCATGAGCGACCTCGTCTTCAGCTCGCCCGGCACCGACGTCGTCGACGTGGGCAGCGACCTGGTCAACTCCGAGGTCATGAACTCGTTCCTCAACGTGGCCGACATCGCCGCCTCGGGCGTCGTCAGCGAGCCGGCGCTGCGGGCCATCTACGACGCCTACGCCGCCACGGGCGCGCGGATGCTCACCCAGAGGTGGCACGAGCCCGTGGCCAGGATGTGCGCCGCGCTGTACACGTGGCACATGCAAAACGACCGCCACATGTTCCTCCGCCGCGCCCTCCTGGGATGGCCCAAGGCCCGCAAGGCGCCCGCGCGGCCCCAGCGCGAGGCCGACTTCGACGAGGTCTTCGACGCCGACTTCCGCACCACCGGCTTCAGCAGGCCCCTCGACCCCGAGTACGCCTGCGACGGCGCCGAGGAAACCTGCAACCACGTCCGCCGCTTCCTCGACCGCTTCCGGGGCGACGAGGACCTGCTCGGCGCCCTCTGGTCGTCCCTCGTCACCGGCCCGCTCGAGTACGTCCGCCAGGGCGACGTGGACGAGCAGCGCGAGCACCACCTCGCCGAATCCTCGCGCCTGCAAATGGCCCAGCTCTTCTCCAAGGGCCTCGTCGTCGAAATGGTCTGGCTGATCGCCCATGCGAACCACCACGCCTGGCAGGTGAACTACCTGTTCGAGGCCGCCATGTTTGGCAGCATCCTGGACGGGGGCGCATTGATAGGCAAGCTCGACCGGGCAGGGGGCGAGGAAGAGCGAGACCAGGAGGAGGAGGAGGAAGGGGAAGAGAAGGACATGACCTACATCAATGTCCACAACGAACTGGATTGTTGAGATGGATTCAGCACGAAACAGGAAAGGGAGGGAGGGAGTGAAACAGGACGTGTGGGGAAACCCCATCAATGAACACTGTAATGAGATGACGATTTTCTCCCTTCTTTCTTTTATAAAGCCATCAAGTTTGGGAAAAGCGTGGCGAGAGTTGGAGCCTACAGGGTAAGGCTTATGTGGAAATGATCATTTCAATCGTATACAGTCTCATCTTCACCAATAGGAGAGACAACATGAATCATGGTTTCTGACCGGCATAATCTAAAAGGAGAAAAAAAGAAACAAAAATTATCGAGTACCCTGACGCCATCTCCATCTACTCCTGCAGGAATTGAGTGTGAGCGAGAGTGTGAAGACCGAGACAGATGGCTATTCCTCAGTAGCGCATCCACCGTGGAGCCTGACGTAGTGCGACTTTGACAAAATGATGCTTCGCTGTTGCCAAGCAAGAACTGGCGAGACTGTTTACTTATTAGCTGGACTGGCTTTTCCCCATCCATGCGTGTGCCTGCCATGACGATGAGACGCATTTTAGAAAAGGTCTGTAAATAGCAAATAAATAGCCCGCTGAAGGTCCCCGACCGTATTCGCCGCTGCGCCAGCAGAGTTGGGCGGTAGCTATCGCGACAGTCGCCATGTTCTAAATGAGCTTATGTGCAAGTCATCTTCTTCTAGATGTGCTGTGCTCGCATCTAGGGACCTCTTCCTGCTCAAGTCGTGGGGCAGGTGGCAGGCTTTCAATGATGGAAAACAACCGGGACCAGAGCAATTTGGACAGAAAGACTCTGTCAATAATCAGGCAGCTTTGGGTTGATAATGCCACGATTGTCCTTGGACAACCATCTTGATGATTACTGTTTTGGTCTTTCTACAGGATGGGTTTGATAGCATACCTCTAGCCCCGAGTCCCTGACCACACGTCACAAACTGCCGAGCCGAGAACCTGGCGGCTGCAATGCCGCGTCTCGCGCCCAAAAATATTAAAAATCACGAAGCGAGCTAGGCCCGACGGCCCCGACATATCCTGTTGTCGATCGTTCCCATGTGACACTACGTGGTCGTAACCTCGACGTTGGCTGCAGCTATGTACATGTCTTCGAGGCACGAATATGCCGGACAAAACATTGCCCGGCGCTTGATGGTCATCCACTGATCATCTTGTCAATCCGTGTGATAGACATGTCTCCTGACTAGGCAGTCTCGCGATGATCCAAAGTGCGCCTCCATTCGTTTTCCCTTCACGCATGCAGACAGCTTATTTGCCCTGGCGAGTAGTCGGTACGAGGCATGGTCGGAATGCATGCCTATACCTACACCTAGCTTGCATGACACGGCAGACACGGCAGACACGGCAGAAAGCTGTCTTGGACGGGCTGCCATGATTGGCAGCCATTGATTGCCCTAGCTGGAATGAGGTTGAACGGCAACAACGGGAACCACGGCTCTTCATATGGCTCTCATTTCGAGCTCTGGCTGAATCCCCTTGTTGGTGCGGAGCTCGATTCGGTGTCACGAAAAGGTCTAGATCCGTCGGAAGCGGGTACAGACAGAGCCAGGCGAAATTGCCCATCATTGCCCATCCGAGTGCGTGCGGATTAGACTTCGTCCATCGCACCCAGCCAAGCCAGCCAAGCGGCCCATCGCAGCCATGTTTGACGCTATTAATAACTGGATTCCCAAGGCTTCCAGCGAAAGTCGACGAGACAAACAAGACCCAGCAATGTCTGTCCGTCTCCAAGGGCGAGTGGCTCCACGAGACAATTCAGAGACGGATCAGCGTGGAGACATGACGAATGACGAAAGGATCTCAGGGTCCGCGATTCTCGTCGTGGAGCTGTTGGCGAATAGGAACGCTTCGTTTTAGAGTTTTAGATGCAAGATCTCACTTTCGTGCCTTGGCGCTGGCCTGGCTCGGCACAGATGGAAGCGGAAAAGAAAACAGACGCCATTTCCAGACACTGCCTGCCAATTCCGGAAGCTGCTGAATTGAGTGGCAGGCAAATGGAGGAGTTCTTTGTGTGTACGAGTCGAAAGTCCCTGCCTCATGCGGCATGCCTGCCTGGTCTGCTGCCTGCCTGGTCTGCTGCCTGCCTGGTCTGCCTACGTGGCTGCGTGGCTGCGTGGCTGCGTGGCTGTGTGGCCTTCTTCTGGTCTCCCCACACCCACCAACCAGCATCCTCCTTTTTTTTTTTAGCGTTTTCTCAGCCAGGGCGCGGTAAACCTTTTCCCTTGTCAACCCGGTCCTGCGTCTCGCACACACCAGCTTATTCCTCGGGTCCTGCTTGCCTTTTCTTCTCTTCCACAACATCCACAACAACCACACCAACACGCGACTGGCCCGTTCTTGCTGACCGAGCTTCGCGCGCCGCGAATCCCTTCTTCTCTTTAAATACCTTTTCGTTGGCCCGGGGTGCTTGGCAAGATGGCTAACATGGTCCAACTTGTTGCTTCCAAGATGAAGTCTTGTCCTTTCTAGGGCCGCTTGCTCACACGCACGCGACTTGTTGGTGGACTGGCCTCGATTCTCTCCATTGGGAATTGATGCAAATAGCCCTTGGTCACGCGCTCCGACGATTTGATTCCCCCTCGAAAATCTAGCCGCGACACCCGAAACGCCGCCCCTTTTCCTCACGTCACGTATCGACATATGCTCATTTCCACTCTGTATCTCGTATTCCACGTACGCAGACACTCCCCATCTTCGACCACCACTCGTCACTGCACGCAAAAACACCTTCCGACCAATAAGGCTTCACTTCATGCTGGACTACAATCATTCACACACGGACGTCGATTTTGGGCTTTGGGAATGCATGGGAGAGGAGCAATATCAAGATTCGCGAAGCCACATCAACGCCCTTCTACCAACGCGAACTATGGCAATCAAGAGAAATTCTCGGGCATACGTAGCCGAAACAAACCACGACGACGACGACATTCACCAGCGACGAATGTCTTCTGCCTTCATTTCAAGAAGAAGTTCCTGGAACTCTCTGAAAGACGATTCAACCCAAGCAATCGAGGACATGGAGGTCGACCAAAGGAGTGGCACAATATCATGGGACCCGCAGGCTGTATCCTCCCGCTCACAAAGTATGACATGCAACAGCAAAGAAGCACCTTTGATCAGCACATCGGGCAACAGGACTTCTGACAAGACATGTAAGTGCATCAGTACCAGTCTTGGTTGTGCAAGGGGGGAAAATTAACGCTTAGCGACCACCAGCCGCCTCGTTGTCGTCATCATCATCCGTTTCCGACCCATCAGATTATCCCAGTCCTACTGCCAACGGACGTCCCATCAACTTTGGGTTGGTCGTCCCGGGTGTATACAGAAGCAGTTATCCCAAACCCGAGGATTACCATTTCTTGAGTGGTCTAAAGCTCAAGACAGTAGTGTTTGTACAATCCCAAACTCATTGGCTCGTGTATGTAAGCTGACATGAGAGTAGAACCCTGGTGAAAAAGACGAGCTTGACCACGATCTGCGTTCCTTCATCAAAGCAAACGGGATCAACCAAGTCATTTTCAATATGAAAGGCACCAAGAAGGAAGCCATTCCTATCAGCACCATGAGATCAATCCTTGAACTGGTGCTTGACCGGAATAACTACCCCCTGCTCGTGCACTGCAATCACGGCAAGCATCGAACAGGATGCGTCGTTGCCGTCGTCCGCAAGTTGTCAGGTTGGCAAATCAACCTGGTCGTTGCCGAGTACAAAACATACGCGGAGCCCAAAATTCGAGATTGTGACGTCGACTACATTAACAACTTTCAGTGCGCACCACTTCAGAGCCTGTATAAGCTGTACAGCGAATCAGCACAGTTCAGTCCTGTGCAAGTCCGCACGTTTTTCCGGGCGCTGTTATTTTCGACGTTTGTCATGGTGCTATGGCTGATATCAGGCTCACAAATGCCATTGGTCGATGGCACAGCTCTGCAATAACCCGCCTTATCATGTCATCGAACTTGATGAGTCGAAAATGAATGGACACGAACAGTCCCCGCATCATCTGTCTCCCAGCATGACGATAGAAAAGAACATGCACATGCACTAGCACATGACGAACAACTTGCTATTGGCACGGGCTCAAATAGCATCACGCGAGAGCTTGTATGATAGATGACGGACATCAGTGTTTGTCAGATGTTGTGAGTCACCGCGGCCAGAGGCTCAGGTTGACCACATGGCCATTTTCTTTTATCATCGGCAATTATCCCCCTCAAGAAAAACGTTGTTCTTTCCTTCTTTATTTCCCTTTTTAACATTAATGCTTGGTATGAAACCAACGGAACCTCGGAAGCAATCGGAGTTGGCCCGCCAGGGAAGGATGGTATCACCACGGCCACAGGAAACAGTACAGATTCATGGACCAAGAGAAAATCAAGCGCTGAGACAAATCTTGAGCCGGCGTTAGGAGATTGGGAGGAGGAAGAGAGCGGCAGATAGTGGCACTCCTGAGCCTTGTAGACAAATCATTCATGGAATCCCCAAGATGGAACAGGTACCTGACTGGTTTCGTTGGTGGGGATTGGTAGGCGGGTAATGTTTGCTGCATGCAATTCAATCAATTCCTGCGGTACGTGCGGTTCCTCAACGACATGCTCGCGGTATATCTCACCATGTCTTGATTTCTCGCCCGCGGCAAGGTCCGTCAACGGGTCTGAAGCGGAGCCCCGGTGCACTAATATGGTGGGTGTTTCCAAAACGGACAATGGCAGCGTATGACGAGAGCACAGGTCTGTTTCGTGTGAAAGGTGACGTTGGCGTCGTTGGCATGGCGCTATTCATATCATCATAGTCAATTAAGTGCATGTATCGAGACCAGACACGGGCCCTCACAGGAGGTTTCTTCTTCTTCTTTTGTTCCCCCTTCTCCCTCAAAACCTTAACAACGCTCCGTTGTGCTTGCCCGAAAAAGAAGAAGAAGAAGAAGAAGAAGAAGAAGAAAAACTTCACTCGTCCTTCGGCCCCCATCTGTTGCGCCTCGTGCGCTCCTCGGCATCCCTCTGGAAGTCGCCCCGAAATACGCCCACCCGCCCGCGGCGGCGTTGGCGACGCCCAGTCCGACGGCGGAGCCGCGCACCAGCCCCTCGCGGAGAACTTGCTCCTCAGGGGCTGCCGCCTCCGGAGGGCCAGCAGGGCGTAGAGGCCGGACCACGCGGCCGTCAGGCCGGCGCTGCCCGTCTGGTAGCCCGACAGGTTGAGGTACGACGAGAAGAGGAGCGGCGGCACGAACAGGGTGAGGGAGGGCCCTTGCGGGCCGGGCGTGGAGGGCCGTGACGAGAGTCGCCATGAGGGCGGGGGCAGCGAGGATGCTGCGAGACCGAGTTAGTCGGACGAAGCGAAGTTGATCTAAGCATCCTCCTCTCTGGCACAAAGGGGGATAAAGTGAAGGAGGGGGTCGGTCGGATGGGACGAATAACGTGGGGAATGGAAAAGAAGGATGTAGTTGCGCGTGGCCCAGCCAAAACCTGTCTGATGGGTACATTCACACCATGGTATATACAGTATGTAGCCTCTTCGTGTGGGATCCCCTGAACAACACAAGAAAGAAGTTTACGGGGGCAAATGCAGCGAGGCAGTGAGAGTTGGGACACCCGTCGACCAATCGGGGATACGGCTCATGACGGTAAGAAGGCCCAGGGAAACAAAACAGACAGACTTACATCCCCAGTCCTGCAGATGCGCCACGACAGAGCTGCTCTGCGCAGGCGCCACATTCCCTGGTGATGAGGGTGATGCCATGGCTGACGAGGCTCGGATCAAAACGGGACACAAGGGCTGGTAATTGGTAAAGAAGTGATTCCCGGCTGAAGTCGCAGGGCTTGTTGTTGTCTTGTGTTGTCTTGGGTGCGAAGTCGGTCTGGCAAGTTTGGTTGGCGGGACGAAGCGGCATGACTAAGCACGGGAGCCGCGGGCGGCAACGGACATGCCGCACGCAGCTCGTTGTATCCAGAGAGTAGCTTTCGTCGTGATTGCCGTACGCATCATAGATCGGCCTGGATGGCAAATCAGCCTTGGAAGACGAGGCATCGGATCCTTTGCTCGGCAACAACGGACGCACGGAAAAGAAAGGTTATTTCCATTTTCAAAGATGAATCATGTAATCTATCCAATGAGACCATTGTGTAGACCAGAGGGACGAACATGTCTCTACCGAACCTAGACCCTTCACCCATTCATGCAGCATTTCCAGGCTGTCACCAGCATATTCTTGTCTCCGAGCGTGGTTTGAGCCGCACCACATCGACCGACGACACCGGGTTTATGTGCGCACGCGCTTGGCAATCTTATGTGGCATTGATGCGCCTCACAGGGAGTTTGGGCCCATCGGGGATCCTATCACGTACCCGCAACTCGACGGCATCCTTCTCGATGTCGCTGAGTTTTATCGAGGATGTAGTTCTTCCTCGACCTCGTTTCTCCAGACGACTGTGACCATGAATTTGCCGGGATTCGTCGTGATGTGTTTGATGATAGTAGGTATGGGAATACCCTTGGGAATACTTGCCTGCCACGCTGTGTCCTCTGGCCATGCCGGAAGTCTATTGTCTGTCCTGTCGCGGACAGTGATTTCGAATCGACTGGAATCCGGCGCCGGCTTGGGTGCAGGAATCACGGCCCCAGACCGCGGCCATCCGCTTCGATGAACGGGCGCAGTTTCGTGGTTTGGCTCGCAATAGATGTCTTCGAGACGTTCGTAGTCTGCCCAGTGTCGGCCACAGCCGTCCTGGGGAAAACATGCAGACCTGCCTCCTCCATGCACGAGGGTTGTGCATGGCGGCCCGTAACGGCCATGCTCTCTGCTGTGGTATCTGTCGTGGTCTCTACCATGTGCGCAAAGGTGGCCACAGGTTCGTGTACGAGTTCGCTCAAAGCCAATACCCCAGCCGTCGGTTTCTCTCCTGAAATATGACATGTTGGTTGTGACGACAAGCGACGACTGCTTGGTTGGTGGTGAGGGCTGTTATCGCTAGATTCGAGTATGAGAATGGCTATTCTTCGCAAAAGCTTGTGCCGAGTAGCTGCTTGCCAGGCTTCAATGCTGGATCAAATGGCATTACATTAAATAAGTATAGCGGCTACTCGGAGACAAGCATGCGAGCATGCAAAGATTCACGATACTTCTTTGAGGTGAGCTGTTCACGGCTCTTCCTTCTTTCGCTTCCTCTCTTCTTGCAAGCGCGATGGGGTTTTCTTTTGGCCTTCTTTTGCAACTGTTCTCTTGCTAGCTTGGGGTCTCTTTGCGTCGTCTGGGGTGTTCAAGTGTTATCCTACCACGCACTACAAGTATGACGACGGTTTGTTTCAGTCGCTGGGCAATTTTCCGTGCACTTATCTCGTCTTTGTGGCAATCGGGACACCTTTTCACTCTCCTGTGACGGTCTGCGTCTCAAATGCGTCTGCGACTAACTTCCGTACTCAAGTGCGAGTTGTTTCCATTGTCCTCTTTTCTCCCATCAATCGTTGTCCTGGTTCCTCATACAGATCGCGCACTTTCTTTGTGTCGGGGCAAAGAGCACGCCTACTTGCCAACCCCTAGTAACCAGTCTCTTCATTCAATAGCTCTTTTGTGTCGGGTAGGTGTCTTTGTCGTTGCCCAGCGTTTGTCTTTCGCCGACACCTTGAACAAAGAGCATGCCCACTGGCCCTGCGTCTGCGTAGAACCATCTCGACGCTAGCATTTCTTCTCTCAGCGGACAAACGGAACGAGATAAAGTGTGTGTCAAGAAAGGCCACTGTCTTGTGCTTTCGCGCGTACTATGCAGTAGTGCTGGGTATGATGATGCGAGTCTGCGAACGGCAGCCGGTGACTTGAGCCCTGTTTTTGAATCGACTTGCACGCCGCGTTCCACAGAAGGCTCATCAAGTGGCTGCCAGGTCTGATCCAGTGTATTCCAAGAAGGCTCGTCTAGGTTACAAGCAAGCATATGCGTGGGCAAGGCATGGGGGACTCCGAGATCACCATATGATGTGGAGGCGTGCAAAATTGACTGGGGATAATCCGCCAACAAAGTCCGGAGCGCCACGTTTACAACAACGCCACTCATCAGCCAGCCCAGCCAGCCCAGCCCAGCCAGACAGAGCCTTGGCTTGCGACCACGTTTGCCTTTTTCACCTCTGCCGCCTGCAAACCTCATCAATCCTTGTCCTCGCCCACCATCTTATCTTCACCATCCTCTTGTCTTGTCGCCGACTTTGATTTTCTTTCTTTGGTCGCGCGTCAGCAAACGCCCTTGATTTCACAATGGCCGGTCTCAGCCCCCAAATGTGAGTACATGCATTCATTTCATTCCCGCGCTCTCTATTTTCTGCATCTTTGCGTCCTCGTCCCGAAGACAACCAGGCGACCGACTGGGCCCCCTCTTGACTGGGCTTCGATAAAATCTTCCATGTGGTCGCGTGGCACCGTCCTGGCGTCTATGCGTCCAAAAAAAAAAAAAAACAATGGAACTCTGCCTGCCAGCTAGGGCGGCCTTGTTTTCACCTGGATAGCTCAGGGACAAATTACATGTATTGCCAATTGGCATGGACAAGTCAAGACTAACCTCGCCTCGCCTCCTGTAGCACCAATCTTGTCATCATGTTGGGCATGATGCAGGTGTCAAAGCGCATTCCCTTTGATGACCCCAATGTTCTCATGACTGTTCGCGCTGTCTACTTGGGCAGTAATGTCCTCATTGCTCTGTTGTACTTGTACATCCAGGCTCAGATCAACAAGAAGAAAGGTGAGCCATGATCGTCCCTCCCGTCTTTCCTAACCAAGATGCTGCCGGTTGCCAATGCCCAGCTCTACATGGGCATCAATCCACAAGAACACGAGGGAAAAATGCAAAGGAACAAGCAATTCGGCCTGAACTAACATCTGCGTCTTGATAGACTTGACCACCCTCAAGTACGTCGAACCCCCGCCAATGGGCTCCACCGAAGAAGGCAAGCTCGTCACGACGACCATCCAGTCCTACGACAAGGACCAGCTCAAGGCTCTATTCCGTGGTCAGATGATGGGTATCGCCATCATGGCCTTCATGCATCTCTACATGAAGTACACCAACCCTCTACTCATCCAGTCCATCCTGCCCGTCAAGTCCGCCCTCGAGAGCAACCTGACCAAGATCCATGTCTACGGTCAGCCTGCCATTGGTGATCTCAAGCGTCCATTCAAGGCTTCCGCCGGTTTCATGAGCGCCCTGCAGCAGGGCCAGTCTCAGAGCGACAAGAAGGCCGTTGAGGCGGCTGAGAAATCGGGCCGCGGCGGTGCCAAGGAGGAGTAGTAGCAGGTTGCATTGATGTATGCGATACATATACAAGGCTTGGAGCACACGCAGGATACCGTATTACTGTGCATGCGCCGGTTTGTGTTCCGAGAAGGGGCACAAAAAAGTTAAAAGGAAGGGCCGTCATTGCTGGATGACCAAAAACTTAGCAGTGAGACAAGAAAAAATTGGATCATCATTTATAATTGGCTTGCTTCTTGTGTCGTTGGTATGTTTCTAATAAGGTGATGCTGCTGGCGCTGGCAGCGTACCTGATGAGGTGATTGTGTTACTCATTGTGGTCGCGTCCTGTTTGTAGTCGATCGGGGAAATTATGACGAAGCACAGGTCCATGTCAGAAGATAATGGTGAACGGTAGGTATACTTCCATAGACATCTCGTCAACACGCTACAGCATATTGACTTGCCTCAGGCCCATCTTGCGATTCATTCTCGTGGAGACTACTAATTTTGCAACTCCATCTGTTGCACGTAGTGCTCAGCACAGGAGTTCAAAATTTGCGTCTCAGTAACCAACCATGTTGCGACCAAATCATGGTTTCACTCTGCAGCTTATTTCCGCTGCATACGCTGCCATGGTTGATCGGATCGGTTCCTGACTGAGACGAATATGGCTGGACATGGGCATGATATACTCCGTGCTCCGCGTGAACAGCGCCATATATGAGGCGCAAGGTGTCGATCCGATCAATAACACGTTTTGCCGCGAGGAACACAAGTATTGCTGCGCACACACAAGCGAGATGCGTCAGTCAGCATGCAGTAGTTGAGGCAAGAATAAAATCCAGGGGATCTACCATCCAACGCCGTAAACAATGTACATGTCCTTCCGCCGCGCCAATACAGTGTACTCGAGACATCATTACCGCGACATCTCTCTACGCGGGTAACTCCGGACGCAACTGATTGTCGTGACCCTCCAACTCCTGAGGAGCAGACTGAGGTACCCCCGTGTACACCACCTTCTTCGGCTCGCCCTGGATGTTGACCAGTTCCGACGCAGCGGAGAGTTGGTTCTTCTTCTGCCGTCTCCGTCGCAGCAAGAAGAAAGCCACGATGCCTCCAATGGCAATGACGCCGACGGGAACGCCCACTCCTGCACCGATTTTGGCGGCCTGTCCGTCGTTGCTTGGCGGCTCCGCAGTCGATGCCGCCGGGGAGATGTGCTATTGATTGATGTGGCAGTGGGTGTTGTGGTCATGGTTCTGTACCCAGGTGACGTTCGTTCCGGTCCCCATGATGATATTGCCGTAGCTGCGCTCTTGGCCACATTGCCGTTGGCATCGAGGAACACGCCCTTGCCGTCTGAGCAGCAGCGACCGCCGTCCTTGTTGCAGCAGAATGAGCCGTCGGCACATGTCTTTACGCTAGGGAAGAGATCATTGATTTCGCCTGACATGTCTTGTAGTTAGCCAGGTCGTGGACTTTTGAGTGTCGAGCCAGAGTGGTACCCCCGTTGCTTGGGGAAAATTGGACAGGCCTTTGTGCCAGCGATTTTTCCCACGTGCTATTCCATCATTGCCTCATTGAAACATGGAGATATCGAAACTTCCAAACCATGACGTACCATATTCGCAAATCTGCGCGCACTGTCCTCTGCTCCAGGGCTTGACGGCACATGGTCCCCTCACGAAGTTGTCCTTTCCGTAGTCGGGGCGGTGACACAGTCGATTTGACAAGCACGTGGCATCCACACCACAGCAGGCGTCTGACCCGGGGCAACGAGTGTTGTTGGGATACGATTTTCCGTTGAAGGCGTAGCAGGTGATGATTTTGGACGTGTCGTCGGCGCGGACAGCAGTGACAGCTGCAGCTAGCAGCGCCAAGGCTGTTGATCTGACACTCAACATGGCGCAGGCAAAGACGAACCCTCGCAGAATGGAAGGAAGAAAGTCAGGTAGGATATTTGCGTATCGGCACGATGCTGACACATACAGGGGCGGGGAACAGATGGTATTGCCGTGTAATCGTCCTCGTCTAGTTTGGGTGACATCGTCAACAGCCTCGAGGCATCTCCCTCAGCCTGTTCTTGCCTGTCATTGGCACCGGAGCTTAAGCGACGGGCAGATGGAGCGGCCCGACAGGGGTGTATCCCGTGTTCAGCATCTGATCACCCATCAAATATGTATGTATGCTTGCATGATTGCATCGCAGGCGAAGGCAAGGAGGGCTTCCGCTGGGAACAACAACGCGATGTCCCTCGTAACGACGAGTTGGTCTATTTCATCGTGGGACTTCTTGGCGTGTCGTCGGACTGTGATCCCCCAACGGCAATGGGGAGTCTGCCACCTGGGCGATGAAAACGCGCCAATGCTGAGCCATATTGGCTGTCTTTGGCCAAGTGCGGACGGAGTGCTCGTTATCGATAAAGTAGCGCGAGTGACATCAGCCATTTCGCCCCTCCGCTACCGTGAATAAATCATGCACTTCCAAACCGCTTTCCCGCGCCACACCGTCCAGACTGCTCAATTCCAACGGTTACATTCAAACTTTGAATTACAATCGCTTGCGACTTTCGTACAAAGTGCCGTGCGCTTTTGTTAGCTTGATGGAGCGGCCCAGGACACCTCCGCCAAACCCTGCGATCACGACAGTCGCATCGCCACCGACTCCAGAGGTGACTAGGCGAATTGTGAGAGGGTTTCCGATTCTCGGTGAGAAAAACGCACTTTGACACATTATGGGGCTAACTGCGCGCATAGGAAGAAAACAGGCTCCGGGCGAAAGCTATCAGAGACCAACGTGAAGCCGAACAGCGAGTTTCTGAATCCGTTTCCACTGTCCTCAAGTCCGCCGCCGGCTTTGTCGCCACAGACGATGTACACATCACGAAACCGATCAATGGGAAACGCTCCTACAGTTCAGCCATCGCCCCCGAATCCTCTTTCATCCAGGCCGGAACCAATCGTGATGGCCGTAACAAAGGTGATGATGAGGCCCTGCGCCCTGCGCGCAAGTTCACTAAATTTGTCGACTTCAATATGAGCTCCATGACAGACACGAAAGGTGGTTTCTTGTCTACTGAAGATGATCCTCACAACTATGCTATGGGAGTCAAGAAGCCCGGCCAACCCGAAGATGAGCAGCGGCCCAAAGACATGACCATTCAGGAGTGGGAGCGGATGCAACTTATCCGAAGGCTCCAGCGGCAAAAGGCCGGCCCTTTCGAGCCAGGCTTGAGCGTCCTAGAAGACGAGAGCAAGAGGAAGAAGTGTAGAGACTGCAATAGCTTGGAGATTGATTTTGTATGGAACGAGGTCTTTCACATATCTGTCTGCAACAAGTGCAAGGAAAAGTATCCTGAAAAATACTCGCTCTTGACAAAGACGGAGTGCAAACAAGACTATCTGCTTACGGATCGTACGTATTCACCTTTGTCACGATGCAGTGCTCATGAACAGAAAGATTGTGCTAACATGTCGCACAGCCGAACTTCGAGATCCAGAATTACTACCCCATCTCTCTAAGCCAAATCCCCACAAATCACATTGGCACGACATGATGCTGTTTTTGCGTTTTCAAGTCGAAGAATATGCCATAAAGACGAAATGGGGATCAGCGGAGGCTCTCGATGCAGAGTACGAAAAAGAGAGGCGCAGACAAAGGCTCGGAAAGAGGCAAAGTTCAAAGAGAAGCTCATGGACCTCAAGCGTAAGACGAGGACGGATGCATTTCGTCGACAGGCCGGCACGTTGAGCAAGTCGGGGGCCAGCAAATTTGGAGATTCGATACGTGAAACCAGGCATGTTCATCAATGGGGGCGCACTGTGGAGAACGAGGAGGGCATGACGATCAAGACGTGTGTAGATTGTGGGATGGAAGTAGAAGAGCTGGAATTGTAGGCAGGTTGGGGGTATGTACGTTGGACATGATTAGACTGATACCCTCGGCGTTTGGGCGGCACTTGTATTTGCTTTCGAGGAGTTGGATTTTACGTATCAACATGCAGAAGCAAACCAAAGCTTGCGCCAACGTGCATGTAGCAAAGTAGAGGGCCCCACAAGCACCGTCGACTTTGCCAAAAGCCGAAAGAAATATCATCGATGGATCTGAGTTACCGAACCGTTGATGGTCTGTGCGCCCCGTTTCTGAGTCCGTGTTCTGCAACTTGCCACAGTCAGCAAGGTAAAGCAATGAAGACTCCGGACACTGCACATCACAGTATGTTTGTATTTACTCCGTACTTGGAGAGTATTTCCTATTAGAGAGAACATGGGTGTGTCGAAATTCAGCGGTTGCTTCCACGTAAATATTCTGCGAACTAACAAGCCAGCACGATCTTGCCCTGTTCAGGGGCGCGTAACAAATGTTGATGCCTTGCGGCCTCACGTCAAGGTGCATCCCCTGATTGGCCCGCCAGCCCATCTAGCACGGGACAGCACAATTTGGATAAGCTTTCGAGAGGAGGTCGGCATGCTGGTTTCTCAACCACGAGCTAGCTCAAGCAGACACTATTCTACTGATTCGCACACCTGCGACCGCCATCGCCAGCATCGCCAGCACAGCCCGCCAGAGTAGCGGCCAGCCTGACTCTTCTTCCCTCGTCCGGCGTAGGCTCTCGATGAGCCCGCCCATTCAACGAGGCGCGCCATGATGGGCCCCAACGTTGGCAACGGCGTGGGCGGCATGGAGATGGGCATGGGGATGCATCCCAATGGACCGAATCAGCCCCAGGCGACCGAGTACACCCTCCAAGGTGTGATGCGATTCTTGCAGACGGAGTGGCATCGGCACGAGCGAGACAGAAATTCATGGGAGATTGAGAAGCAGGAGATGCGAGGGAGGATAGCTCACCTCGAGGGCCAAGCACGGAGAGCCGATGCCACGCAAAAGGCTCTCAAGAAATACGTCACAATCCTGGAGCGGAGAGTGAAAGATCAGTCTGAACAGATCAAAGGTACGGCTGCAAGGGAAGAGAACGCGTCCGCCAAGAATGACCGTTCTGCCAAAATCCAGGAAAAACTTCGCTGTGAGTTGAACCACACGCCAAACCGATGTGCTATTGACGAAGGTTTTTTTTTAACCAGTTCTTTCTTGTTTCTCTAGCTTCGTCGGACAAATACACGGTTCCTGGTGCCGGGGGCATTCATGTTGAGAAACCAGACGATGACACGCACCGAAACGAGCTCAAGACCTTCCTGGACCAATGTCAATCTGAATTTATGTATCTAATGATTACGCCAGCCAACCCCAGCCGCCTCGCGACTCACCTCAGCTACCGATGATGGAGGACTTGCGCGAGGCGGAAGCATACGGCATGCCTCCCAACACATTGAACGACAATATCCAATGCATCAACGTCAGACAACGAATCATGTTCAAGACTTTAATGTCATAAACGCAAGACAGCAGTCTCAGCAAAATGCGACGGCGTCCCAAATACAACAGGTGGCCCAATCCAACTTCGCCGCTAGACAAGCCGACCTCCAGCCCCAGCCCATGCTTCGCTCCGCCTGCGACAATCAGCAGGGTTTGTACGGAGCTCCCAACGACTGGACGGCACTATTCGTCACGACACGTTCTGTCGATGAGAATACGCCAGGCCCAAATCATGCTGCAGAGGCATTGGGCGGCATACAAGATGCTCCAGAGACGCGAGAGAAGCCCACTGCAAGACCCGATGCTGATGGGTGGGATTTCCCAGAGGGCACATTTCCTGAACCAGGTGCCGCTCAACAGGGCCCTCATTCTGCCACCACCCGTCCCGATACTGATGTGTTTCCCAATGCCGATT
Source organism: Epichloe glyceriae (assembly GCA_023658535.1). Lineage (NCBI taxonomy): Eukaryota > Fungi > Ascomycota > Sordariomycetes > Hypocreales > Clavicipitaceae > Epichloe > Epichloe glyceriae. Next base: position 1,252,513 of record CP098294.1, on the reverse strand, counting down.
ATTTATCCAAGTCGCCAAATCGAGTACCGAGTGGTGCCCATAGAAGGAAAGGCTCCATGTCTCGAAGACGTAGTGGTGAGCACGACTTGGCACTGAATGCGCAAAGGCCGGACAGCGGCAATTTCAAGCTGAGGTTCGGTTTGCGTGGTCATCTGGATACTGTGCGCATCGTCATCTTCTCTGGCGGCGGCAGCCCTGGAGAGCCCGAGATTTGCACAGCTGGTGACGACGGCATGATCAAGCGATTTCATATACCCAGACTCGATGGTCACTCGGGCCCCCTCGGAGCTGCGTCCGACCTTGATGTTATTGCAAACTTTACGCACCGAGGCCACTCTGGATCAGTACTCAGCTTAACATCATGGTCACCGGCACCTAATTTCTCCACTGGTGGCCGCGCACAGGAGATGGCTGGATCTTTTCAGGCGGACAAGATGCGACGGTTCGCGTGTGGGAACGAGGGCGGGTCGATCCCAAAGCGACACTGGAGGGCCATACAGACGCGGTTTGGGCGCTGTGCGTCCTACCGACCACATTGGGTTCAGTCTTTGGAACATCAAGTCCTTATGGCAGCTCAGATCGCATCCTGGTCGTGTCCGGCGCTGCTGACGGATCAGTTCGCGTGTGGTCAGTCAGCGCGCCGCCTCAACTAAGCTCACCACAACCAGGAACGAATCGTAGCATGACTGGTCGTGGTGGTCGTGTGCGTGGCAACTCGATGAGCTCAGGCAGCGGCTTCTCCAACTCGCCTCAGGCCAGCATCGCTTCAAATTCTCCCTTCCACCACACGCTGGTGCACGTCATCTCGCGCGCAGATGGCTCCAAGGCCAGTCCCACTAGCATCGTATCGTTGGGCACGTCTGGCGAAACATTCGTCGTTTCGTACTCGGATGCCGCTGTCATTGTCTACGACACCAAGACCGGCGAACAAGTCGGATCCATGGACAGCATGGAGACGTACGACGGTTCGATCAAAACAGGCGTCAATACAATCGTTGCAACAACAACAGGTTTGGATCAAGGCAGCCAGCAGCACCATGGCAACAGTATAGGCGGCGAGGATGAAAATGCCTCGGGCGGTCCGACAGGTGGGCGGTCTTTGGCCAGTTCCGGTGTTGAGGGACCATTATTTCAGGTCACGAGGACCGCTACGTCAAATTCTTCGATGCCAACAGTGGTTAGTTGGCGGCAGGCCACGAATTTCTACACACATGTGCGGAAAGAATTGCTAATCGAACTGCAGGTCAATGTACATACAATATGCTAGCACACCCTGACGCCATTTCCAGCCTGTCTCTCAGCCCTGACGGCCGGGAACTCGTCAGCGCCGGCCACGATGCATCCTTGCGATTCTGGAGTCTGGAAAGAGATCCTGCACACAGGAGATCACGAGCCACCGAGTGATGCGAGGAGAGGGCATTTGTTCATGTGTATGGAGTCAGGATGGCCGATGGGTTGTAAGTGGTGGTGGTGACGGGGTCGTCAAGGTCTTTGCACGGTAATGCGACGACGTGCGTGGCATGATGAAATCGGGTTTCTTTTTTATTGCTTTATTCCATTGCGGGCTTCTGTACGAATTAGGCACGTTGCCTGTGCGGCGTAGGGCACGGCTGTGTTATAGCATATTGGAGGAGTACTCCGTATATTAGTAGTCGATACCCGGCATGTTTTGTTTCCCGTCTCATGCAATCCCGTCTCATGCAACGCTTGCAGTGCGTGTGTTTCCCTGATGTTACGTGCGACTGTCTGCCACGAGATACGAGCTATTCCGCTCCAAGCAAGCAAAACTGACGCGATGAGCTGACTTGTGAAAAGCCATTGTGATGTTCAACATCTGAGGCCGGGAGAGTTCACGAGTACTATGACACGCACACTCCGTACAGAGCCCAAATGGACGCCAGAGCGATGATTCCCAAACACTCCATGAACGAACGATCCATCGTATCGTACGAAATTTACAGTTGAAATGACATAATACTGGATTGCGCAAAACTTGCCCAATTAACGCGCAGATAAAGAATTACCATACCTCTTCACCCTCACCTACCCTGCAGAAAGCGACCGCCGCGAAACATTTTGGCGGCAAAAAAATAGAAACACACATTTACTGTAATAGGGCCTCTCTTCATCACGAGCCTACTACGATGGTTGCCAACAACCATTGAGTCTTCCGTAGTATAGTGGTCAGTATGCAAGCTTGTCACGCTTGAGACCCGGGTTCAATTCCCGGCGGGAGAGACCTGTTATTTTTGTCATGTCTTTTTGGCACGGACCAAGGATTTCTTTCTCTTTTGTATCATGCCCGCGCTGGGTGTGAACGAAATAAGTTCGCGCAGCATTGCCAAGTACGTAAGTTCAAGATGTATAGACTGCTTGCTGATTTGATCATGTGTACATCGTTTTCCCCTGATGGCCGTTCCCTGCACCGCTTGGTGTTTCTTCTCCTTCAGGTACAGCCGTCTGAGAAGTTACGTCGACAAGGCACAAACATCATCGCCACATACATTACTTGAGTTGATTAAGAAAAGACACCCATCATTACAATATTCGTTTGGTGTTGGAGAGGCATGCTGGGCATGGTGAAGGAGGGGTAGGCGTCAATATTTGTGTGTATGATGATGGTTTATGAGCCCGGGGATGAAACGAGGGTGTATTTGTATTTGTGCATATGTGCGTGCTCATGTGCTCAAAGTGTATTTATTGGTTGGTTCCAAGCCTTGATTTCCATCTGGCCCTCATGATGATTGTATTCTATGCAAGATGCTTCTAGTTTTGGGGCATACCAACGCCGCAATCAATCAAGCCGCCGTGGCTCGACGTCTTCCCCTGTTTACGTGCCATTGAGCCACTTCCTCCATTGCACCACACGCGGCGCTGACAATCCTTCGCTCCAACTCCCGAGCCGCCCTGTCCCCGATCCAATATCGACAAGGGGCGCCATGCTGGGCCGGCCGTGAGCGCACTGGAAAGGAAAGGCGCATTGCGACAGGCGATGGGCAAGTTGCTCGCAGTCGTCCAGTGAGAGCTCATCGTTGAACATGATGGCACCTGGAAGCGTTAGATTCTGAGTTCGGGTAGGCGGACCAGCTGCACTTACTGCGACATGACCTCGAGTGAAGGAGCTCCAGTATGCCTTGAGGACAGCTGTGGAAACATGACACCCACGACATTCCGGGTTCATACGTTGGACGAGGCGGCGCAGCTCTGTCTTCGAGCTTCCATATCTCCTTGCGTACCAGCTCAATGACCAATTTTGGATCGCTTTGGCATCGTTCCGAGATGCTCGGTGGTAACCTCGAAACAAGAACCTCTTTCCCTTCAACAAGATTTGTTGTATTGGACTCCAGAAAGATACCCCACGTCTGAAAATGAGAGTGGCAATGGCGAAGAAGGTGGTTCTCTCTGGCTGAAATATCAAACACAATCGGCCTCTGCAGCGGTTCTGTCACCGCTTGAAGGAGGCCTTGACTACTCCGCAGGAAGTACAGCGACATGAGTTCCTCCAAGCGGCATCTCTCGTCTGCTGCGTGCTGGTCGAGCATGACCAATGCTGATGACGATTCGGATGGTTCATCTTTCCGCATTCGCAGCGGCAGTTGTAGGAGGATGAATTTCTTGTCGACCTGGCCTATGACCTTCGCCTTTTCCAACGCACGTCTCGACAGTCGGCCACTCAAATCCATAGATATTGCTTCAAATTGGATCTCGTTCTCCTGCAAGAAGAATCTGCTTCTCTGTCCGTCACCTCTCACCTCGACGGGTCTTTCTGTGTGGACGGGGTTCTGAGGCAACGCTGGTATTTGCTTCTCGATTGTCTCGAAGACGGGATTTTTCCAGGAATCTAGAATGTCTTGGAGCCACTCGTGAGGTTGCGACTTTGGCTGGAGTTCCACAGGCTGGCATGTTTGTACATGATCTTTCGTCCTCGGGATTGATTTGGGAGTTAAAGTGCCACTCTGCTCAGAAGCTATCATGGCTCGTTGTTGCTCAACTGCCTCGGAAGGCTCATCATCGGTTTCAGCCCGTGTTACAGATTGGGCTTCTTCACCCACATCGTCAAACGGCTTCCGCAGCAATCTTCCATTCTCACCCACGAGTCGACGACGCATTTGCATGCGGCATCCCCAGGCACAGTAGGTTGGACCACCTGGTGCTCAGTAGAGGACTTGAGGAGAGGCAGAGACCTCCCAACCTTGGTGCGATGCCACGATTCAAATGGTGGGCTATGTGCACTGCCACCTGTGAAAACATCCTCACCGGCGAGGCGCGCTCTGGACGGCAATCTAGTTGGCGCCATCTTGGGTTCATGAAGCGTATCAGGTTGGCCTTTGTAATGTGAGCGTGATGGCTTGACGTCCGGTTTCTGTACGTATTTTGGTTGCATCCAGTGTTTTTGAGAAATCCATAACAGATGACTCTGAGCAGGTCAACAATAGCTTGCAGGCTGTGCTGAGAGCTCGCCAACAAGACATCATCCACGGACAGGGTCTCGTCCGCACCGAGAAGATGCAACTCTAGAAAGAACATTGGCCATTTTTCGACGCGCTTTGTCGATTTCCCTCGCATCTTGTCCAAGGCGTTCCCGTCCACAACACCGAAACTTGAAGATTTGAAAATCTTGTTGACCTCTTCGTACAGTACGTTAGTGCCAAAGCTGTTTTGGACAGGTCGAATACCAAGGCACATGATCTGCGAGCGACGAGTTGCCACTGGGGTTGTGGAAATGGCACCTTTGATTCTCAGGCGACGACTAGATGCCGACACGGGCACCCATGACCCTCCACCCTCGCTCTCAGCCAATCCTGCTTGGACGAACAGTCTCGACGCACGACTCGCCATTTCTGAGCTCCTTGCCTTCATCCTGGCTTCTCGCTGCGTATTTGCCTCTCTGAGAAAGACGGACAACTCGCATGGCCAAGAAAGAAGCAAGGCAGCTATCGCCTTCGTAGCAGCATCCCACTCCCTGTCAGTCTTGGCACGATCACAAAACAGGAGTCCACGCTGCTTGACTCTGACGGGCATGGAGCCAAACAAGTTGCGTACCGATACGCGAGTTCCGTGCTTGAAGGACGCTATGCGCTGGTCTGGCTGTGCTGGAATACTCCTTGAAAGCACATTGCCATTATGGATGGTAAGAGCGGAATGGGTCTCATGCCGATGATGGCGGGACGAGATAGTCAGAAGCGAGAACGTTGCTACAGAGGCGATGAAGTTTCCATGACTGCCATGGATCCTGGGATTAGGTGGTGATTTGGACGTATCTACACGCGCGAGTTAGCTTCGTGCTTTTCAGTAACTGCCGTCATCATGTCGTAGCACGAACGATGCAATTTCCTAGCCCGCCGCCCTCTTCAAATTCATGGGGTTGAATGCCAAATCCATCGTCCTCAATGATACAGTTTCCCAGAGCGAAATCGAGGTTGATGTTGATTTTGGAGGAATTTGCGTCCAGAGAGTTCATCAACAGCCCGCAGACGACATCGTTCAGCGAGGTGACGGAAGACGAGGACTTGATTTGGTCAATGGCATCTTTAGGGAGTGGCCGGATCGACATGATATGCACGTCCCCATGCTGCCGCAGTCCAGGTTGGGCTTAAACGTCGACAGCAATTTTTGCCGATGAGGTTGAGTCTGAGCAGATCGGTTGTGACGTTGATGGGGAGATGAGAAGTTGATGGAACTTGAAAGCTATTATGGTGGGACCGTTTGCCCGCTCGTTGCCCAATGACTTGACCTTTTCACTCACGGCGTCGAGATGCTATTTGATGGGGTTTTGCAGTCCGTCCTCGTGTCCGATGGTTTACTTGCATCAGGCAAAGTGGTATGGCTGTACCGCCATTGATTGGATCAAAGAGCTGTCTTCGCGGATGAGGCCATCCATGCACGCGCGCACGCACCTTCCGTCTCTTGCAACCAACTAGAAGCAACGGCTTCCCAGGAAGTCCTTTTACGTCAGGAATCAAAGATGAAGCCTCGCGGCCTAAGCTCGTGGTCGCCGAGTGAGAACTTTCTAAAGCTTGCTTTTGACTCACTGGTGCGACTTGGGCTGCATCACGTGATATCACTTCCAATATCGACCACAGCAGTGGCGCCCATTGACGCCCAGTGGAGGTCGGTGGAGGTCGGTGGAGGTCGTTGGAGGCAGTGCTCCAAGCGTCCCCCTGTAGCCGCCCCTGGGCTTCAATGTTCCCCTCCAGCACACGATGTCACATTCAGTCATCACTTCGTCACCTTCCTTCACCTTTCCTCTGACGGTCAAAATCCAGCAAGCTCTCTCTTCTCAACGCCCTTTCGTGCACGTGGTGCATCTGATCTCCCCTTGTTTCGCATTGCAACTGCGGACAATCATCTGGTCAGCATTGAACCATCGCAGCCCGATCCATTGACAGACAGACCAGACAAGGCCTTGGGCCCTGCGCCGATACGAAGTACCGAGAAGCAGGGGTCTCCCTCCCCATGCCCATATCTGCATATATCAACAAGACAAAGCGACGCTGCCTTCAACTCGGGGACCATCGACTTGTCCCGCGAGAAAATACCGTTTCAACCGTATACGCCGCTATCAAGTAGCCGTCTCGCTGCGATGGCAGCGGCTGACATGATCAATGAGCCCCACGGTAAGACGTCCTTTGGCCCCCAGCCGACCGTTGCCGCAGTCAGTCGAGAAGCAAGCCCAGTCTAACGCATCGTATCTCCAGACCGACAGGCGCATCGACGACGACCCTTTTCAACGTGGGTAAAGAAACTAACAAACTTCAAGTCCTCCTCGGACGGCGATCGCCCCAAGCGGGACACGAGGGTGAGGCGCGGACACAAGTTGAACAACCCGTATCCTCAGTCGGGTCATGTCAGCGAGAGCCACGGCAATGGTGTGGTGAATGGAAGCACCAGCAATCGCAGTTATACCAACGGGGTGAGCTCGTATTCATTTACAACTGCCCGAACAGGGAGCATCACCTCGCTTGGACGGACTGCACATAGCTCCGTGGACGGTATTGCTCCCACAACGGTGGGGGCAAGGAGCACAGCAGGCACGATATGTACGGAAAATGAACCACCGCGATCTTTGGCTCCAAGCCATGGAGGAGCGAGCTCTCTTGCGGGAACGAGTCGCACTATTGGCGGTGGGATGGAATGTCGAAGAGGGGGTGGCAGCACTTTCTCCAGCCCGGCACCGTCAGTTCGATCTCTCACGACAACCTTGACGACGATACAATCCGTGGCTCCGACCGGTCAAACACCCTACATTCCGGCACCACAGAGCAGCAGCACCAACACACAGTCGATTCAGTTCAGTCAGCCTTTCCCTACAGCGTCCCCGCGTCCGCCATACCCTCGCATCTGGCGCCGAGTGGCAATCCAACAACGTACACAACGGCCACGGCAAACAATCTTCTGACCGACAATGCCTCCATCTTGACCTTGGCCTCCTCCAGCAAGCGCCGCCGCCGCCGCTCAATGGACACTGATGCATCAGTCCGCGCGTTGGCGCCTTCTTCTCTATGGGGTGGAAGTCGCGAGAGTCTCCCTCTCAGTGTTCTCAGCGCCAACATCGAGCAGGGGGCATACCGGCGACGCCAGGCCTGCCTGGTAGCAGCTCACGCCTGGTGCCTGAACGGAACAGCATATACTCTGCTACTGGGGTGGCACCGGCCATCACCAGCGAAAGAAACAGCATCCTGGCCAAGCAAGGTGATGGCGCCAGTGTCCGAAGCGGCCGGCTGGGCCACGGAAGACCGGACAGTATCAGCGGTAGCATCGTCGGTGTGACGAGCCCGTTGGCTACTTCGCGTGAGGCGCCAGAGGGGAAGATGGCCAAGGAGGACAGGTGAGATGCTATGACCTAGGCAGAGTGAATGATGCAAGGCTTAGAGAGAATGAAGCTTGTCATGAGTGAATGAATTGCAGCGGCGTTGTGGCATGAGGAATCCTCCTGGTTTCAGGAGGTCGGCTGGTAAATTTTGGGTTTCGTTTTTGTTACCTGGGCTTGACGAGGTGCAAATTGGATGGATTCATGGGGTGGACAGGCGTGACATACAAGAGATACCCAGCTGTGCAGGAGCTGTCATGGAATACTAGACTGCGCAAACAAATCACAAATACGTCCCAAGAAGAAGATTGACCTATGAAGAGGCAGCGCAATTTTGAAATTTGTATTCCAGCCGTCTCAAGGTCAACGTTGCCCCACCCCACGCCGCGACCACAGGCAAGAACTCTCCATTCCAGCGCCGACGCCCTGCCGCCTCGTCCCACCGTCGTCATCGGACCACCTCGCAACATTGAACGTTGGAGCAACGTGCACATGCTCATGCTCATCCTCCACCCCTCATTCACAGCCACATGTAATACAGAGTGCTCCCTCTGCTCAGACAGACCCAAAACCGCCGCAGCACCCACAGCTGACTGATGCGTCAACATGGCGATTTCGGTATGTCCCATGAGCCATGTGCTTCTGCAAGTCAATACTCGCTCGGCCAACGTCTCGGTAAGCTAACACATCCCAGTGGAAGTCATTCGACTTCTTCGAAGTCTCCCAAATCTCCCTCCCCAATGCCGATACCCGCCATCTGTTCGAAGGCAATGAGATTTCCAGCATTTGCGCAGGCTCCGACAGCCTCTTCATCGGCGGCAACGACGGAACTGTCAGCATCATCGGCAAAAGCTGGAAAGTCGTCAGGAAGTTCCAAGCCCACGAGGCTGGTCGAGTCACTCACATGCGCCAAGTCGAGGGAACAAGCTTACTCGTCACCGTCGCCGAAGACCTGAGCAGCGAGCCGATCCTCAAGGCATGGGCGCTAGATAGGCTCGTCAAGAAGACGAATATGCCCACGTGCCTCTGCACTCTGACCATCAACAACGGTAGACGACAGTTCCCCATCTCTGCATTTGCAGCGTCAGACGACCTGTCACAGATTGCGGTGGGATTCGGCAACGGCTCTGTTACTCTGATTCGCGGCGACCTCATTCATGACTTGGGTACCAAGCAGAGGATAGTGTACGAGTCGGAAGAGCCGGTGACTGGGGTGCAGCTTGCGACGGATGAGAAGCTCACCACGCTGTTCATTTCTACAACGACGCGGATTCTCAGGCTGGGTCTGTCAAGGAAGGGTCAAGGGCTGCCTCCCAAGACTGTGGAAGACAGTGGGTGTGCCTGGGGTTGCATGGCCCTCGACAAGGAGACGGGCGAGGTTGTGGTGGCGAGAGACGATGCGATTTATACCTACTCGTTGGATGGGCGAGGGCCGCCAAAGGCATACGAGGCTCCCAAGACACTGATTGCTGTGTACGATAATTATGTGGCGCTCAAGTGCCTGCCGTCAGGGGCGAATGGCAGAGATCCGGAGGTCATGAGGCGGCGGTTCGGGGGTAGCGGAAACGATGATCTGTTCAACGCGACAACATTTCTCTTGCTCGAGCCAGACCTGAGGATCATTGCACACTCGGAGACGATGATGTCACCGGTGAGATTTGTATTCGACGTCTGGGGCGATCTGTTCACCATGTCTGAGGAGGGCAAGGTACGTGCTACGTGCCTCATGACAAGCTATTCGTCTGACTTACTTGGTGTTTTAGCTGTACAGATATCACGAAAAGCCTTTGCAGCAGAGACTGGAAATGCTGTACCAGCGCAACATGTTTCATCTTGCCATCGAGCTGGCGCAAAGCTCCGGATTGAATGGTCAGCAACAGACCGTCATATACCGCAAGTTTGGCGACCACCTGTACCAAAAAGCGGACTACGACGGGGCCATGGTGCAGTACATTCGCGCCATTGATACGACGGAACCGTCCCAAGTCATTCGCAAGGCATGCATTCCATTGCTCCCCTCCTCCTCCTTTTCTTAGGCTCCTCCACTGACTTTTGCCAGTTTCTCGATACACAACGGATTCACAATCTGATCCAATACCTGGAGCAACTACACGAGCATCGAAAGGCCACGGCTGACCACACGACTCTTCTCCTCAACTGCTATGCCAAGTTGAAGGACATTGAAAAACTAGAAAAGTTCATCAAGTCACCGGGAGATCTAAAATTTGACCTAGATACAGCCATTGCCATGTGCCGGCAAGGAGGTTATTACGAACAAGCGGCGTATCTCGCCAAACGGCACGGCGAAACAGAATTGGTTGTCGACATTCTCATCGAGGACTCTAAACGTCATGGCGAGGCACTCGACTATATCTGGCGTCAAGACCCTGAGGTGGTGCGTCTGCCACTTGTCAAGAAACCTGTCTGTCATCTCCAAGTACTTACTGTCAACTAGGCCTACCCCTGCATGAAAAAGTACGCCCGCGTACTCATAGAACACTGTCCAGAAGAGGCCACGAAACTTTTTGTACTATACTACACGGGGAAGTTTCGACCAATGAAGACGGCGGTGCCGGTGATCGGGGAGACGCCCTTAACAACTGGCGGCTTTACGTCTGGTGCCGCGAGTGCTGTACAGAACTTGTCCAACTACCTGCCATTTCCATACTTGAACACATCGTCTGGCGCCACGCCAGGGACTCCTAGCAACATGAAGCAGCCAGCGCAAAATGGACTGCCATTGAGTGAGGAAGACCACCCGCCTCCAAAATACACGGTGCCTGCACCGCGAACGGCGTTCTCGTCCTTCATCGACCACCCGGATGAGTTCATAATGTTTCTCGAAGCATGTCTCGAAGAAGAAGAATTGAAAGTCGGCGACAGATCGGATCTCTACACGACCTTGTTTGAAATGTATCTGTACAAGGCAGGCGAGAGGAAGGGACATCATCGTGAGGAATGGGAGGCCAAGGCGAAGGAACTGATCGAGGGCGAACATGTGCCCATGGAGAGCTCCAACGTGCTTCTCCTATCCGACCTCTCCAACTTCCGCGACGGCACCGTACTAGTCAAGGAGCAGGCCGGCCTCCTCTTTGACATTTTCCGGTCCTACACGTCGGCCAAGGACACGAGGGGCGCCATCAAGGCTCTGCGAAAGTACGGCCCCGACGAGCCTCGGCTGTACCCAGCAGCGCTAGCATACCTCACGTCCGACCCACGAGTCCTCGAGGAAGCCGGCGCCGACGAACTAGCCAATGTGCTCTCCAAGATCGACAAGGACGGCCTCATGGCGCCTCTGCAAGTGGTGCAAACGCTGGTGGGTCAATCATGCGGCGGAGGCGTCGCAACAATGGGCATGATCAAGCCTTACCTCCACGACACAATAATTCGCGAACGCAAAGAGATCGAAGACAATCGGCGCCAAATCGAAACTCTACGAAGCGACACGGAGAAGCGCAGAGCCGAAATCGCCGACCTCGGATCCAAGCCAGCCGTATTCCAAGCAACGCGGTGCTCAGACTGCGGACAGGGCCTCGACCTGCCGGCGGTGCATTTCCTGTGCAAGCACAGCTTCCACCAGAGGTGTCTGCGGGGCGGAGGCGAGGACGACGACGATGTGGAATGTCCGCAGTGCGCCGGGGGCAATGACTTGATACGGAAGATGAGAGAAGAGCAGAGGAAGGCGGCGATGAAGCATGACTTGTTCAAGGCGGAGCTGGAGGAGCGAGGATCGGTTCGGGACGGTGGCCAAGTGGTTTGGGAGGGGGTGATGGATGGGGCGCACAATGAGGAGGTGTAATGTGGTTGTTGAGTATATATATATATATATATATATATATACTATTATGTGGGCGTATAGAATGGGCGATTTGTCTCGTACTGCCCGGTTTTGTGTGTGTGTGTTTCCATTTGATCGTATGCTTGTGTACACTACATCAGTCACGGGTCACACAGGCAAAAAGGCAAAAAGGCAAAAGTGGTCATCCACCGACGCGTCGGCGCCGGCCAAGCTTGAAACCAACCCCAGCTACAACATCGGCCGGTCCATCTCCATCTCCATCTCCATCTCCATCACCATCACCATCACCACATCAGCCCCAAACCAAACGCGATGCCCGTGCCAACAATCCCCTCGGTCCCCGCCACCCACTCCCAGATCCTCCACTTCTTCACCCGCTCCCTCACGGCCTTCCACTCCTCCCACGATGCCTTCCGCGTGCTCTGCACAGCGCCCCACGACCCGCTCGCGCCACGACCCCCGGCGGCGTCGACACCCTCGTCGTGCTAGACTCGAGCTTCAACCCGCCGACGAGGGCCCACGCACAGATGGCCAAGTCGGCCATGGAGAGTGCCGGGCCGGGAGCACGGCTCCTCCTGCTGCTGGCCGTGAACAACGCGGACAAGGGCGCCGCGGCGGCCGGGCTGGCGCCGAGGCTGGGCATGATGGAGGGGTTCGCGAGGGAGCTGGCGCGGGGTGGTGGCGACGCGGGGATTGACGTGGCGGTGACGACGAGGGCCTTGTTCCATGAGAAGGCGAGGAGCATCGCTGCTTCGGGCGCGTATCGCCGTCACGGACAGGGGGACGGGGGCGGGGACGTGGGCGGCGTGCGGCAGGTGTATCTCTGCGGGTTCGATACCGTGATCCGCATCTTCGATCCGAGATATTATCGCGACGAGCCTGCTTGTACTTCTGGCGCGGGAGCGTCCGAGGGTACGACGGCCATGCAGAGGGCACTGCGGCCGCTCTTTGCGAGGGCGAAGCTACGTGTTGCGATGAGGCCTGACGACGAATGGGGCTCGGCGGAGGAGCAGCGGGCATGGGTGGATGGCTTGGGGATGGCGGGCTGGAAGAGGTCGGGGGATGCGGACTGGGCGGGGAGTATAGAGCTGGTGGAGGGTGTGGGGGCGTGGTGAGCAGTTCGAGGGTGAGGGAGGTGGTGAGACGTGGTGGTGGTGGTGGTGACGAGTTGGATGGGATGGTGGGTGAGGAGGTGAGGAGGTGGATTGAGGAGGAGGGGCTGTATAGATGATGATGAGTGGTGTTGCAATGTTTTCTTCCCTTCGTGGATGTGGCTGAAGGAAAAGGCTCAGCTAGCCTCCGATTCATCAATGGGCGGTCTACAGTCTACATGTACGAAGTGGAAGTGGGACACGCCGCCTTGCAGGGGGCGGCATGAATGACACCAATTATCTAATTGAGGTTTCAACTCTTCGGGATCGGGCTTTGAGCAAAAACGTCTTTGATGGTGATTGGTGGCATCCATCTCGGTCTGCTGTCACGTGACTCACGTCAGATGCGACGGACATTGAGTGCTGGAAACTCCTCAATGCTCTGACGAAAGGAAAAAACCGAGGATTGAATAAGCCCCCGCCCCTTTTTTTTTTTTTTTTTTTTAAAAAAAAATAGTCAACAACTATCTGAGAAACCTCCGCGGTGCACAACTGCACAGACTCTCAGAGACGACAAAATCAGTCCGCTCTCTCCATCTTACATTTCCAAGTTTCATGCCCCCTCCGTTCATGACGGTAGGGATCTTGATGATCAGCTGGATGCCATCGTGCGTAGACTTGACGTCCAAGTAGATCTCGGACGGGCCAGGAGTGACCGCTGATTGACTTGTTTCACCGTCTGCCTCGTTCGCCTCGTTCGCCTTGTTCGCCTCGTTCGCCTTGTTCGCCTCGTTCGCCTCGCCCCTCCCCGACTTGTCTGCATCGTCCTTTCTCGAGCTGCGAAACTTGCAGCTTTCGCGGCCGCCGGGGGCTTTGGTGCATCGCCCGCAATATTGTTCTTCATCCTGCCCACAGCTGCGCCGTCGTGGTCGTATATGGTGCCGTCGTGATCAACCTTGAGCCTCTTCCTGTTGTTCTCTGCATCTTCTTCCTCCGTGGGATCGATCCATGTCTCCGACACATGGCCAGCTACGTCGCCGGCTGCGTCGAGGACCTTGCCGTCTTTACATACCGGCCGCCCAATCATCGAAGGCAAGTCGCCCTCGACGCGGCCTAGCACTGTGCCGTTCCGGTCCAGAATGTTGCCGAACTCATCGACGCATTTGCCTTGGAGAGCAGCGACTGCCTCCCGGTCCAGCGTATTTCCCGGTGACGCCAAGTTTGACATGATTTCGGGAGTGAAAATGGCATGGGTTTTTTTTTTTTTTTTTTTTTCGAAGGATCAGATGGGGAAGGGGAGGAATCCGTGAGGCCTGGCGTGTTTTGTTCGCTGACGGCTACTTTCCTGGTTTTGCTTCTGTCTGATAGCCACGGATCGTGTTCCGTCTGGGCGGAGTCTGTCTGGACAAAATCCCCATTACAAGTTTACAACCCACTTTGGTCGAGCCGTCACATCGTCATCCAGGGACTCACGTGGATCTTGCACAGAAGAGATGAAGACGGCTCGTGATAATTCCGGTGGCTATAGACTAGTGCCTATAAGTGTACCAGTCTTCAAAGCCGTTCGTGACGTAATTGAGCATGGCTCGACGACGTCTTTTGTTTTGTTTCGAGAAATGGCAGTTCAGGTGTCGCCATCTTTCACATACGAGCTTTCCATGCCCAAAATAGGTTTGCGACAGAGCCGGATAGACTGTACGTGGCATTGACGTTGTTTCCTGCTCCCGTCTTTCTCGTCTTTCTCGTCTTTCTCGTCACCTCGAGGCAGGGCATCTCCATCCCAGCATATGGCCCACCGCTCCACAGAGTCCACAGAGTCCACAGAGTCCACACCGTCTACCGCTTCTCTCGATGCCACGAAGCCATCAGGAGACCCGCCGATTGTCAGAAACCGCTCGTCAGCGCTCCAACCCCACGGGCCGATGGTGTGACCCGTCGCGTCCTTCCTGGCTCCGTGTTCCAAGGCATTCGTCTCTGCATTGATGTAGATCCAGTTGAGCATGGGCGGGTCATCCTTGATGCTACTCACCAGCCCCAAATGCTGTTCCTCACTGGGGTACTTGAAATGGAATCCGCAAAACTTGTGCCCATCGACATTGTGGTCGGGAGATTGTAGGAATAGCTGTTGCGGAGGAAGAAATGAGTCAGTCTTGTTCAGACGTGTATCAGCCGGGGGCTAGCCAAGCTAGACGGGAGCGATGCTATATGGTATGTACCTTTCCGTCTTTCAGGAAGCAAACCGCTTCTTCGTCCCTCGCGTCATTTTCTCCTTTCATCTTGGCCGTTAGATTGAACTTTTCCTGTTCCTTGGAAGATGCGTTCTGTCGTTTCTGCGCGCTGACGGCTTGACCGACGCCGGTGATGGTTGGTATAGCCACGATGGATAGCAGACCGATGACCATGTTTTTCACACTCTGAAATCCGTACAAAACTTGATCCTTTGGGCATGAGTGTACATTCAAAAAAAAAAAAAAAAGATGGCAAAAAAGGGGGTGACCTTTGCTGCAAGCATGACGTCTGTTTTCAAGCTTTCTGACCAGGATTTCTCACTAAGCCATCGCCATGGACGCATCTTCTTTTCTCACGGCGTTTCATTTTCCTGATATCCTGCCCCGACCTCTTCCCCGCATGTACTCACATTCAGTATCCAGCTATTGTCGTCCCGATGCATACATACGCCCAATTGAACCAAATTGTGGAGAACCTTGTATTGGGAACGGGAATACGGACTGGGTAAAGAAAGCCAACTTGCGTCATTCTTTGCCCAGCTCAGCCTCACATCCGTTCCATTCCAAGTCTTGCTCAATGTCAAGCAGGTTTGAGGAAGACGCCCAACTAGATAGTCCCGACACGCTGGAGGGGAGAAATGACATCACATTTGGCGTCATGATGCCAGCGTTTTAATTCAAAAGAAGGTGCGTGAACGGCTTGTCATGTCCAAGAATGCAACCAACTCCCACCCAGCTACTCCATCATCCACACATGGAATCCACTTTACTCAGCCATCAGCATCACGTCGTCCCTTGAGAAACACTCCTTCATCGTCAAAAACTTGAATCATGTCGACGAATGTAAGAACAGGGCCCCATTGCCGCACTTTGTTTGTGTCTCCCCTTGTACTAAGTCAAAATTCGGGAACAGACAGCCGAGAAAGATGCGCAACAGCACAGCGACAACCAAAATCAAAATGAAGACAACGACAGCGGTCAGTCCTTATTCCCCCAAACCAGCCCCCACGTACCAGGTCACAAGGCTGAATAACAATCTCAGGCAACGAGTCTCATGTAGACAACGCCGAAGATGACGACCGCGGCCCAGACACGAGAAATGGGAGCCCTTCAGAAGAAGAAGAGGACAGAGCACCGCCTCCTCCACGGCCAAAGCCTACCAAGACTGAGCGGCCGGCCCAGAAAAAGCGCAAGCGGCCTTTCAACGACGCCTGGGGAGGAGAGGAGGATGGACAGAATCAACTCGCGAGGCGGCAAAAACAGGCCCAGCCTGCTCCTCCTGCACCTCAACCAGCAGCAGCACCAGCACAAAACCAAGTGGCTGCCCAAAAGGACGAGAAGAAGAATCCACTCAAGCTGAGACTTGATTTGAATCTGGACGTGGAAATTGAGCTGCGTGCCAAGATTCACGGTGACATCACGCTCGCGCTACTGTAAGTTGGATGCTTGATACCTTTGGGGGTCTATATAAAGAGCTAACGTCGCCAATCAGGGATATGGGCTAGTGATATGTAGCACAGTTTTCATTTCAATGAGTTCAATGTAGCGTCGGCTGACAACGATATGCCTTGAACGAATTGTTGGTTGAATAATCATTTTCAAGTGGCAACTTTCCCAGTAGAAATCCTACCCCCAACTTCAGCATTGTCCCGGAAGCCCGCAAAGCTTCAGCACCTGTTTTTGATTGCAAATGTCAGTATAGCCATACATTCTCACCACTTGTTTTCAACGTACGGGACGCGACCCTCTCCGACGCCTTCAGCGATGCACTCAGGGGCCACTTGCTGCCACCACCATTGCATTTGTTATGGCAGGCACCCGGGCCCTCCTTATGGTGAACGACCTGAACGAAATTGTTAGCCGAATCGTATCGTGACGGAAGATGATGCCACTCGGCCAACATACACAGCAGTGGTCTCCTTGCTAGTCTTGCACTGGTACCACCCTTTGCAGGCCTCCGAGGCGGAAACCAGGGCGAGGACGCCAGCGAACAAGGCAGTAGTGCGAACCATTTTGGAAGATGATCTAGATTGAGGGAATTTTTTTTTTTTTGGAACAGTGGCTTGTTCGTCCAAAGAGAGAACTGCTTGAGCGACGACAAAGCTGTGATATCTGGCTGATTCATCCAGGCCGAACAATGGCTCGGTTTTATGTCTGTCCGGAAGGCGATGTTTCACGTTGTCATAGTCTATGAAGAGCCTATTGTCATTGGATAATAGCTGGTCTTAATTCCCTCATTCTAACGATTGGCCTACATAGTCCGCAAAAGGCGCCTTATTCTTACTACAATGCACCCCTGATCTAACAGGGGAAATTAAGCCCATCAGCTATTAAAAAGGAGGCAGGGGAGACGGGGAGACAGGCCTAGGATGAACAGGTACCTAATATTATCAGTAACTCACATAGAGGCGGATGTGTTCGTTTATAGCGCTGCATGCCCTGTGCATTCTCCTTGCAACTTCCCAGGAATACTATTACTTGCAGCTGATTACAGCTGTTGGAGAGGAAACGAAAAAGCAGACCTCTGATTCGAATTGATCAGTTCAGTCAGACCGTCAAGACCGTCAGACAGGTCTGTCAACATTGACCAGTCAGGTCTTCTGTCACTGATCAAATTGATCAAATCAATCAGACCGTTGAGACCGTTAGTAAAGACCTTGGTCAAGATCGTCAGGAGCTCTGGTCATTGATCAATTAGATGGTTAAGACCTTCAATCGTCAGACAGGTCTTCAGTCCTTTGATCAGTCATGCCTTCCGTCACTGATCAAATGATGCATTAAAGGATTCACCAATTGACCCTGTCTTCTAATATCGATCTCTTCTGACATTAACCCCTCTGATCATGACCCTCTGATCATGACCCTCTGATTGATCCTGTTGATTGTTGCAGATCCTTTTGATCGTTGAAGATCTCTTATGGCATTGGAGCCTAGGATTACGACCAACACTGCTAGTGGCAACGGCGGGAAGAATGCAGGTCAGTTTGATCTCAAGACACCGTTGAATAGTCACTGATGCATTTCAGCTTATCCGCGGAAAGATACATTGGACGAGCATCTGTCTTCGCTCTCATCATTGAGTATAAGACACCAAAAGTGCGAAATCTATGCATCGTTTGTCCCCAATGTGATGCAGATGCTGTGTTACTATACGCCGTCACCATGACCATAGCAACCCGAAATTTTTGCAGCATCACCAGGCAGATGAATGCCGGTCGTTTTCAACAGACCGACGTCTGGACCTCGATGAATGCCGACAACTGTGGGCTCAATGTGAGAGGTCAACAAGTCATTTGTGTGAATGTACGACGTCGAAGGACTTCGATCCCAGGTGGAGTAGGAATCACATCACGGAATCTGTGTGCGTGTATTGACTTGACCAAGATTTGACCAAGACCTGCACCATGTGTGACGGAGATTGGATCAAGCGGCCCTCGGGGCTCAGTGGATTAGTAATTTGGCGTTGGGGAAAGCGTCGATATGATGGATTGATCTGTCGCGAACATGTTGATTTCTCTTGTCAGTGGCAATTAGTTGTGCTCACTATTTCCGCATTTAGACAAATCTAGTAGAGGCCCGGGAATGGCAGACGAGGCGATCCAAGGAGCATCGAGGAAGTCGATTACTGCGTAATGCGGAAAAGAGCTGGGCAAGCTGGGGTTGGGTAGGCTGGCAGCTGGTGGACCGCGCAGCCAGCTTGCTGACATCTGCCGTTGGCTGTTCGGAGTGTCTGGCCAATCAACCAAGCCAGAGCGCCCCCACCAGACTCCACTGGGTCGCAGCGCAAGGGACTATTGGCTGAATTGCCACGTAGCTTTCATGTTCCCCACCTGAGGTCGTCGTTGGGGTAGAATTAGTCTGTAAGTAGTATGGTGCTCCAGCCTCCGTTCAACTGGTCGGGCCTCTGTGCGGAGGTGGCCTGCAGATCAATGATATTACAGGTGCCCGCACAGCCGACCCAACCCGACCCCTTCCTCAACCTCCAACCTCGGGTCAACGCACTTCTCTTTCCTCCTGTTCCATTTTCCGTCGTCTTGTTGCTTCAATTATTATTTTGTCAATTCGCCGTCACCATTCTTCTCGGACCAGACAGACGCTTTTAGCACGGACTCACGATCGTCTGGTGCTCTTCATCAATCCCTGCCGTTCCCAGCTTCGACGCTGACGTCGTTGTCTGGGTTGTCGCCCGAGATTGCCCGCCCCGCATCACAGATTCACCCGGCTTGCCTCGACGATCCAAGTCAGTCACATGTGGTCCTCGAGTCCAGCCGGTTGTTGATTTTGGAGTGCTAGGCCGCTTCGACATCGCCTGCGTCGCCCTACGTTCCCTCATCTTTTTATCTCTTTACTTCTTCATCACGGTCGGACCGCACGCTTCAACTACATCTAGGCAGATTGAATCACTTCTGGCAGCAAATGCCTAGGTCACAAGTCGACTGACACTTGCGTGACGAGCTTCTCGCCGAGCAGATCAATCCCGAATTCGATCATCAGTCGCGTTCCCATTCATCTCGAAGCCTCATTTGGCCATCATGTTGACAAACGGCACCTCATCTCGTGCTGCGGGCTTGACGTTGGCTTCGCGCCGAGCGGCCCGAACTGGTCAGGTCTTGACTCCATCTACCGCGGCACTCCTTCGCTCAAGAAATCGTCAATGCAGAACGTTCTGGCTCGGCTCCTGGGCCAGGGACTGTGATGGCGATGCGCGGCATCACGCTCGCCGCCGACGTCGCGCACACAGGCACCAATGTATGGAATCATTGAATTGCAAGCTTTCATGGGAGAACAAGCCCAGGCATGATGCTGTGCGAGCTGCCGTGAGGACGGCATTTGCCCACATCGCCCACGGCCCCACTGGCACCACGGCTTCCAAGTACATCGACATCAAAGACATCAAATCCTGGTCAGATGAGCTCTCTGGTGGAGTACGCCCAGGTAGAAATATCGAGGATGTTGAGCGCGAAGCCATCGATCATGTGTTCAATGCCAACAAACAGAATAAATGCCATCAATCCGCGCACTGGTCTCCGCTCAGCAACATTCGCAAATACTTGCGGGGCAACAAGTCCGAGCAAGTCACTGCCAGCGATGTATTGCACGCAACTACATCAGCTGAAGACAAGAAAGTTACCAAGTCAACTACATCAGCAGGGCAATTTTCTCCGAAAGAATCAGAGCTCGAGAAATATCATGCAGAAAAGTTGGACAACCCAAACGCTCCGCGAAAACTCACTCCTGAAGAAGCATCAAAAATTATGACGACCTGGATAAGTACAAACCTGTGGAATGGAACGAGCCTGGCGGCCTCCTCAAGCTCACGCCAGAGGAAAAGTCGAAACAATACAAAGATTTGGACAAGTACGCCTCTCCCGATATTTCACGCGATGTGGCTGCCGTTGAGTCATCTAAGCCTGCCCATAATGATCTTCAGAAGTACAAGCCTTTAGAGTGGAACGAACCGGACGGCTTGCGCGAGCAAACACCTGAAGATCTGTCCAAAAATTATGGCGACTTGCACAAATATGGCCCTGTGACATGGAATGAACCCGATGGACTGCGCCCATTAACTCCGGAGGAATTGTCCAAAAACTACGAAGATCTCGATAAATACGGCCCTGTGAAGTGGAACGAGCCCGATGGTCTTCGAAAGCTCACCTCGGAAGAACTGTCAAAGCAATACGACGACTTGGATGCCTATGGCAAGCCATACGTGGCCCCAGATTCGGTCCTCAAGGCTCACGCTGCGGCACAGCAAGATCCCACCCCACGAGCGGAACCCATCGCTGCCAAGGTGGACGCTATCGTGGCTGACCCAGCTAAGGCCTGTAATGACCTGGACAAGTATGGACCTGTCAAGTGGAATGAACCTGACGGTCTTCGAAAGCTCACACCAGAAGAGCTCTCCAAGAACTATGAAGATTTACACCTATATGCACAGTACCCCAATGCTGGTCCCGCTTACCCGCGAATCCACCCCGAGGAGGCTTCAAAGCAATACAGTGACTTGCGAAAATACGATGCATTCCCAAATGCCGGGCCTGCAGAGGAGCGTGTTCATCCTGAGCTTGCTTCCAAGCAGTACAAGGATCTTCACAGATACCCCTCTGCTGGATATGAAGAACCGAGCAAGACCAGACATGTTCATCCTGAAGAACTCACTAAGAATTACCAAGACCTCCACAAGTACCAACCCCAGTCGTTTGACTTTCCCGACAAAAAGTACCCGATGCATCCCGAAGAAGCGTCCAAGGCCTACAACGACCTGGGCTCGTACAAGTCAGTACTGCATAATGAGCCCGATGGCAAGTCGATGGAGAAGGTCGATCCTGTGGCAAGCAGTCTCCGAGCTTTTGACGGTTTCAGGGACGACAAGGAGCCACAGACGGCAGCAGAGATTCGCAGTGACGTGCTGCGAAGAGCATATCGAAACAGCAAACGCACCATGGTGCAGGGGGCCAAGGTCCAGCAAATGCAGGGACAGGGAGCCTCGGCCGAGGGCGCGGAGACGGCGAGCAATCAGCCAGCGTTGGCGGGCAACTACACCAATGATTCCCCTGAAGAGCTTGCGACGTCGTGGGATGTGTCAAACTCGTGGTCGAAATATACACTATTTCCCAAGCATCACACAGAGACTGGGCAATCTAGTAAAACCTCCAGCGCTCTTGGTTGCGAAAAGGGAGAAGCTGATATCTCATCTATGGATGAGAGCTTTCCAAGCGAGGTATCACATGAAACCTCAATGTTGCAATCAGCCCTGGACCGAAACTCTGGTAAAGAACCATTGCTCTCTGCAATGAATCGATTAGAGAGAATGAAATTGGCAGAAGACCCCTACTCTAAAAGTCCCCGAGGTCTCGAGCTCAGCTACATGGATGAATGCGCCGGCAACATGCCGTGGCCGACGTTTGTCCGACATTATAAAGGGAGACGGGCCGAGGAGGCACTCGGTGTCAGCTCTGGCGCGGAACCAACACCAGAGCAGCAACCTGTCCTGTACAAGATGCTTGCGTACGATGCCAGCACGCAATCGATTAGTGTTGCCGAGACATGTTCTGGAGTGCACGACACATCGACGCCCGCCACCCCAGCAGAGGTGTTGCTTCGTGTCTCAAATCCTTCCAAGTTCTTCCCCTATTTCAGCGCACTGCAGGCGGAGGGATACGAGATTGCGTCGGGTAGCGGCGATGTCCTCGTGTTCCGCAAGGTGCGACGTGGCACTGCATTCAAGGACGCGTCTGGATCCACCATCAACCCGATTGGTATGATGGGTCGTTCCGGCGCAAGCAACTCTGCCAGCCCGACGCGGACGGGGCACGTCAACTATGAATCGCCCCAGTATCGGCCAGTCCATGCTGGGCAGACTCAAGAGGTGAAGGTGGGAAAGAAGAAGAGAAGTTTCGGCCGCAAAGTGGTTATTGGTACCGCCTGGGTTGCCGGAACAGCCTATGCCGTGAGCGTGGCGGGGGAGTACCTCTCCACGGGTGGCAAGGCGCTGTGAGGGGGAGACACCAGAGGTGAGCATCAGGATTATCAGGATGGTGGTTTAGCTACGTATAGAGAGGATGATTAGTTTGTATACCCTCGAACGCACTCGAATCAGCGTGGCTCGCAGTCGCCGCTCACCATTTTTCTTTTCTTGACTCGTTCGTTTCTTCATTGTTTCAATCACTGGCGCCATGGGAGTCATGTTTCATGTCATTGTCATCATGGGATATGGCAGGAGTAGGACTAGCAATATCAACAAGCGAATATTTTTTCTCTCTGGCAATCCCGCGCATCCTCCCTCGTGCCCGTTGTATTCTGTACTAGCAGGGAGTCGGCGGGTTATTTCATTACAAGTTGATGATGACAGTTGCCTTTCTTGCCTTTCCACCAACTCTCATGTCCACGGCTTGTCCATGCCTTCCAAGGTCGGCACTGAACTCCCATTCTGGTACGAAGCAATGTTGTACGTGTCAAGTCCCCCTCCCCCTTTTTCCCATCTTCCTAATCTTTGTTCATCCGATGCACTGAGTCATCCATCCATCCATCCACATCCACCGCAGGTCCCAAAACTCACGTAGTCTTCTCGGTGAAGCCCGCGCCGGTCTTCACGCTGCCCACCCGCCCATCTGCAGCGCGTGCTTCTGATCCTCTTTATTCCACGACTGGCGGCGGTCAAAGGACGGTTTCCACGCGTTGGTGCCGGCCATGCCTCTGTCTTTGTCTCAGGAGGTGTCTTCTTTCTCACCCCTGTTAGCTCTGTCACCTGGGGTCTTTTTGGGTTCTGGCGGGGGTCCCGTGGGGCGTGCTCCGTACCGCGGGTGTGGATGGGGATGGGGATGGGGATGGGGATGGTTGATTTGTCGGGCATTTTCTGGGATTGGGGAGGCAAAGGGGACGAGGGATTGCTGCCCATCACGGTGCCGATTCCTGTGGATGGACAGCACAGCCATTCATGCCAAGTAAATTCAACTGCTACTACTCCGCGCTCGCACTCGTCATCGACATCCTTCCACGAATCAAAGTCAAGACAATTTCTCAGATCAAATTTTTCGCACAGCCTCCCGACCCGATGCACCTGAAACTCGCAACACGAGGAGCAAAAAGAAGACTCTCCATCTAGAAACGCAACAAACAGGGACGCCGAGCTATGCAACAGGGGTGGACAAGATGAGTCCTTCTCTCCGAGACATCTTCTCGAGACTGCATGGGAATGACACGGGCATCGCGAAATGCCTGGTGGTCGATTCGATTATATACGCGAACAATGGCGGCATCGCCAACGATGCGGGTAATGATGATGGATTATGGGGCAAGATGATGGGTTGGTGGGTGGTTGTCTGTTGTGAAGGTGAAGCAATGTACGACGCACACATTACGGTGTTTTGGGACGCTTCCAGTAGTATTGCTATTCAAGAGAAAACAAAACCAGTGTGTGAGCGATACGACGAGCATGACATGTACGGATACGGCAGGATGAGAGGACGGGTTACCAACCTTGTGCTGCTTGCGGCAGTTGCGCAGACTGGGCTTGCGCATGGCATCCACGACGCTTCGTCGCTGAAGGTCATCGTCCTGGTCGGGCTGATAATAATATTCGCTTTCGAGGGCTTTTCCCGCGGCGTCCTTGCCCTGGCGGGGAATTATGCCGATGCAAGGTGCTGCTTCGATGGTGGCGCGCAGCACATCCTTTGCCAGTCCAGTCTTGTGCTCGTTGGGCAGGTTCTGCATGATGGTGGACAAGGGCGTGGATGCGAGACGCGAAAATGCCAGCTGGTTTACAACATGGTTGGTCACGGCTGGGTCGACCTCGATGGACGGCGTCGGCGTGTCCTCCTCCCTGGAGATGGGGGTGGTCGATGCTGCGAGAGGAGATGATGGCGTGTCCGATGGCGTGTCCGATGGCGTGTCCGATGGCGTGTCCTCGCGGGACTCGCTGATTGCGGCAGGGAGAGCAGAGGGCTTGGGTTCGACAGCGCGCTTCTTGATGGGTGATGACGGGATGGAAGGGGTGTCGGCTGCGCTCAACGTCTCGTTGGAAGAGGCATGGCGCGGGCGGCGATGGGAGTTCGGAGGCTTGGGCACTTTCGGCGACCTTGTCGATACCGAAGCGAGTCTGCCAGCGATGTTGGCGCCGAAGGGGCCGAAGGAGTGAACAACGGGGTCGTTCTCCTCGTCTGGATCATTCTCGTCCTCAACATCGCTCAGCTCGCTTGAGAAACTGGCCGTGGCGTCGGTCACCATGCTGACAACGACGTCGACGTGGACATGGACAGCGACATGGACAGCGACAGCGTCACCCTTTGGCTCTGGGAGCTCCGGCTCGTCCTCGAAGATCTGGATGCCGTCATCCCGGCCGCCGACCATGTCGGGAAGAATGGCCTGCAGACGCTGTGAACTGGCGAGATTCCCAACGGGCGTCGGACTCTCGGGCGACGTGATGCGGGTGTTTCTTCGCAGAGGAGACGACTGCAGCAGCGAATTGCGTCTCAGCTGCGAGCGCGGAGGAGAATCGTCCCAGCTGCAATCAGACAGGTTGGCCAAGCTCTCAGCCGTCACGGCACCACGTTTCGGCCACTGAATCATGACGCGGGCATCCAAGACATCGACAATGAGATCGGTGCCCTCGGTTTCACTGGTGAAGCTGTCGCCCTTGAACAACTCCCACGTGCGTCCCTGGCAATGCAGCTTGAGCCCGTTCCATCCGTTGCACACGATTTCAATCTTGTTGGTTTCCAGAGGACTCGGGGCTGGGATGTAGCGCGCCTTGACGTGCACACGCGACACCAACCGATTCGCCGAGAGCTGGAACTGCGACGAGTTGGACGACCTGCCCATGGCCACCAGCTCTCCATTCTCGGGCAGCTCAACGGCCGGCACAGCAGAGAGAGGAGCACGCTCCGAGGTGGTGCGGGCGAGGCCAGGCCTTGGAGGCGGCGAGCTGGACAGGATGCCTGTGGCGGACGTTGGCACGGGCGTGGGGTACTTGAGGTACGCGTGTCCTGTTCCTGTGTTCTGGCGTTTCAATGGACGGGAAGCCCTGGTGATGACGACAGAGGCTCAAAGGCAGGCAGCAACGACGGTGCAGGTCGTTTTGTGCCAGCAGCCGAGTTGGGAGTGGAAGTCGAGCGTGCCAAAGTCGAACGAGGCAGAGCGGCTTCGTGGGCTTCGTGGGCCGTCACGCCAGCCGCCGCATGGGGTGGCGACGAATTCATGGTTTTGTTCTCGGATAGAAACAAAAAAATAAAAATAAAAATAAAAAAAAACTTGTTTAGGAATCAAGATGAAGACCAAAGACCATTCTTTTTTTTTCTTTTTCCGTTGTCGTCCAATTCCCGTTTTCGTGGCTAGAGAGCAGCAAGCAGCGCGTAAAGAGGTCGTCGAAAAACCCACAACCCACTTACACCCAACACGCGCACCTGGCAGGCAGGCTTTGGTGGAGGTCGAGTTGAGATACGACCACGCACGAGGATGGTAGATGTTGCAGTTTGTTCGTGGGACGCAAAAGCAGGTCGGAGGTGTCGATTAGAATGGGCTTCGATGGACGAGGAGGGAGGAAGGGAAAGGCGTGGGCGTGGTGTGGTGAAGCGGCAAGGCATTTTAAACAAGTCGACGTCGGAGCAGTGAAGTGGGCTCTGACACGAACGCGATGGGCCACGCATCGCGTTGGCGTTGGCGTCTGGTCCGTTTTTGCGCACACCCTTTCAGGCGCTGTAGACGCGCTGTAGACTGCGAGTTTCCAGCGAGTTTCCAGCGGGTGCTGCCCTGCAACTGCGCCAGACAGCGTGAATCATACACAGAACCTCCCGCTACCAATGCATGTATTCCCGTCTTCCCCCGCCCCGTCACCTTCCTCGGCTCGTCTAGCCCCCAAGCCCATCCAGCCTCCTCTCTCCCCCAAAAAAACACGTCTCCACCGCCGTCGCGTCTGCATTCACCTCTCCAATCGAACATGGTCCATTCGTTTGTCGTTTCGTCCCCGAACCGCCCATTCATTCAATTTTCAATCAATGAAGAAAGAACTCCTAGACCGGAAATGGACATCAAGCGAGTTCTAGGTTCAATCTAGTGCCGACATTATGGCCCACAGCCCTAATTTTTCTGCCCTTCTCGCTTCTCGTCTCCCTTTGCATAGTTGGCTTGTCTCGATGGTTTCAAAGGAAATACTCCTTTTCTGGAACCCCTTTGAAGAACTATCGACTACCCTGCTACTTGGTTTCCCTCTGCCCGTCAATTTCCTTCCCGCTTGTAGAAGATGTGCAGCATGGCCTTTGTCTTGCGTGCGTATCAAAACCCACGCGAGAACAAGAAAACACGGCTCCCGATGAGGCTTTCACAAACAACGCCTTTGGCAGATCATCGCCCCAGCCTGACATAGTGTAGTCACATGATACACGAATAATCCCTGCGCAAGCGTGTGCGTGAAGCCACAAGATCTGGCATCTTTAAGTGCGCCCTGGGGCGATTACGACAGAACAGTGCCTTCGCCCGCATTGCGGGCTATGCACCTTCAAGTTTGTTGACGAAGACGTCGTTGCTTGCGAGTCCAGATATTAAATTCATGCCTTTCAATATCTGACCAGTTCCTCATATACAATCCGGCCCCCATAAAACTAGTTGCCGATACTATATACGCAGCTCGCGATGCGTTGGGATTGAGGAGGTTGGTGTTTGCCAATTCGAGTGGAATCGGTGTTATGCAAACGCCGGGCGTCTGGTGGCAAACAATACGCATATCAAAGGAAAAATTGACCGGGCTGATAAATTTATATGCATGTAGGGATTCAATTCAACGTCTTTAAAATATTGCAACACAGACACAGACAGACACAGGCAGCGTCGCGGATGCATCCTGGATATTGTGGTCCCTACCTCAATCTCCATTGAAAGTTTTCCAGATACACCCGATTACAGACAACTTCCGCCCACTCCGATTCGATTCTATTCTGGTCAACGACGGGCCTATGGCCGTTTTCTCCATCTGTTGGAACACGGAGGCCCCATCTCTCCGCGTGCATAAAGTAGGCCAGGATCTGCTCCTCCCTGACGGCTCGAAGGCCTTCGCCAACGATAATTCAACCCGAGAGGCGGGGAAGAATACGACCTGTTCTCAACCTAACTGAGCCTACATCGGGTTATCCTCGGTCTTTTTGCAATGAGTCCTTCTTTTTGTCTCGGGCATCACTTGTGGATGTAACGGGAGTGAGATCGTGCGAGGCAGGGGATGTGATCACCGACATGGTTCTACATTGTGCGGACGGTACTAGAGCAAGCGTGACTGCACCGACTGCCGAGCAGCACAAATATTTTGCAGTACAATGGCGTGGCCACCTGAGTGGTGGTTCTCACGCAGACAAGTGTAGGCTATGCTATATCTACCCTGATGCAGTTCTCACGTTGGTTCACGAGATGTGTGGTGGAGACGGGTAGTTATCCTGGAAAGCGAAAGGTCCATCAAACGGAGCCGCTCATCCTTGAACACCACACGCAAAGCGTTCCCCTCATATTCTTTGCCTCACCGGCCGAAATTCAATGTGGAGTAACGGTGCCGTACCGGACCGGAGAAATGGAGCAAACGGGCTTTGCTTCTTCCGAACGGCTGGCCAGCCAGCAAGGCTCCATTTGCAAAAAAATGGGTCTGGGAAATAAAAAAACTGCCCCCCACCACCGCCTAAAAACAGGTTTCCCTCGATTCTGCCATCCAGCCCACCACCTGGTGCTTTTCTTCAAGACTACGGAGTAGGTTGCTAGAATCCCATTTCTACCCCCTTCCAAAAGCAACCATGGTGCCGTCAAAAGAACTCGGTGCCGCTGGCTCAAGTGCCTTGACTTCAATTGATCCCGATCAGGTGCGTTCTCCATCTTGCAAACAAAGGGCTTCTGAGCACAGGTCCCCCTCTCCAAATGCCTTTTCTGCTAACCACAACTTTCTGCCTACATGCAGACTTTGAAAGCCTCCAAAGCCCTTCTGGCACATATCAAGAAAGCAGCCAAGCAGAGCGCCATAGACGCCCCCAAGCGCAATCTTCTCGGGGACGAGGACGGCGGAGACCACGAGGACACCCCGTGTGGCTGACCCTCACCACGAAGCGACACATCGCCGACAAGACTCGCTTGAAGCCAGGCAAGATTCCCATCCCCACTCGCTCAACACGGATGAGACCAGCACCATCTGCGCCATCACTGCCAACCCCAGCGAGCCTACAAGAACATCATCGGCTCTGACGAGTTCCCCGCCGATCTGAGCAAGCGCATCACCCGCGTCATCGACTTCGGCAAGCTCAAGTCAAAGTACAGCCGGTACGACGCTCAGCGCAAGCTCTTCTCTGAGCATGACATCTTCGTCGCCGACGAGAGAATAATCAACCGCCTGCCCGAGGTCCTCGGCAAGACCTTCTTCAAGAACACAGCCAAGAGGCCCATTCCCGTGTTCCTGCAGGCCAAGCGTGCCAAAGTTGACGGCAAGCGTCCCAGACGGGACAAGACCAACACAGAGGATGTCAATGCCGGAACTGCCGCCGACATCGCCAGGGAGATAGAAAAGGCTCTGAGCTCCGCCCTCGTCAGCCTATCGCCCAGCACCAACACCGCCGTTCGCATCGGATACGCCAACTGGACGGCCGAGCAGATTGCCGACAATGTCGACGCCGTCGTGACCGGCCTCGTGGGCAGGTGGGTGCCGCAGCAGTGGCGCAACGTCCGCAGCATCTACATCAAGGGTCCCAACACGGCCGCCCTGCCCATCTGGCAGACCGACGAGCTGTGGATGGACGAGAAGGACGTTGTTGCTGATGCCGAGGAGGACAACTCCAAGGCGGAAAAGGCCAACGTCGGCAAGAAGCGCAAGTCGCTCGACGGTGCCGCCGAGTCCGAGTCCCCTGCTCCCAAGAAAAAGGCGAAGAAGCAAGTGGCGGCTGTTGATAATGGCAACGACGACAAGCTGGACAAGCATATTGCTGAGCGAAAGGCCAAGTTGAAGAAGCAAAAGGCTGCTGCTAAAAAAGCCATGGATGACTGAGCAAACAATCGGGAAGCAAGACTGGGATGATATTGGGAGTGACGAGGATTCCCAGATTGACTGTGGCACCGGCGTTGAGGGCGTTGACAACCAAGAAATGGATTGTACATATTTCGCATGCCAGATAGATGTGTCAATGGTTACATGAAGATTTGCATTGACTATTTGTGCATTTTCTCCGACCTGAAAGAACGCTATTGATCCGTGATTCAAATTTCAACCCTTGTCGCAAAATACCTACCCATGCCTACAACCGAGAGAAAGCCCTCCCTAACAGATGTCATTAAAGCCTGTGTGGCAGCGTACAGCAATATAATTACAGCTCCTCCGACTCAAAATCTTCAAAGCCTTTGGAGGGCGTCTTCGACTTGAACTGTCCCAGAAACTCGGTCAAGGTATCATTCAGAACCTGAACAGGAATCTCCATGTGCTCTCCCTCGACACTTCTGAACTTCAACCCACCCTTCTCGTCCAGCGACTTCAAACCCAGCCAGTCCTCCTTGTAAATCTCACGGTCCTTCAGCGGCGTAACGTTGCCATCGCCACTGACCTCGCCGAACCACGACGACTCTTTGGGGATCGACACGGTGTCATTCTCGAACAAGTACATGACGAAGTTGTCCAGACTGGCCAAGTTCTTCTTGTACGCCTCGTTCTTGAGGTCCCTCTCGTTGTTGATATCCGCGAGATAATTCGAGTGATCGAGGTACGACGCGTACTCGCCGCCCTCGGTGGAGCGGTAGTACTGCGCGGGCACGACGCGGTTCTGCACAAACGAGGCTCCACACGTTGAAGCGCAGGAGAGCCATGGCCCCCTTGCAGACGAAGTCGGAGGGGCCGCAGTCGCGGAACCGGGTGATGCCGTTGTGCTGGCTGCCAAAGGTGATGAGGTTCCTGACGGGGGCCTGTTGCAGCGCTCGACGTACCCGCGGAGGAACTGGCCGCCCTGGGAGAAGCCGAGGGCGTCGATGGCCGGCGCGGTGGAGAGGACGGGGTCGCTGGCGAGTTGGTCGCACGCGGCCTGGACCTGCTCGGAGACGTTGCCGAGGAAGGTGGCGGCGCGGTCGTCGCCGCCGTCCCTGTTGGGGTTGACGATGTGGACGAATATTCCGGGTGCGATGGCGTCGGCGAGCTGGGCGACCTGCGCGAGGCCCTCGCCCGAGGCGGAGTCGCCTAGGCCGTGCCAGATGACGAGGGGAGCGGGTTGTCGCTGTGTTGGGACCGGGTGCGTGGTTTGGAGGCGAGTGTGGTGCCGATGACGGCTGGGGTGATGAGCGAGGAGGCGCGCATGGTCTGGATACGTTGCGAGAGAGGGCATGCGATGAGTAAGAATACGTGTACGAGATGTTGAGAGAGCGTGGGTTGATGGATGGAGTTGTGGATGAATGACGACGACCCGCATTTTAGCGCCACTGCTGGCTATCGATAATGCCGTACTTCCGTACGCTTGCCGCTTGCCGCTTGCCGCTTGCCGCTTGCCGCCTGGCATCACGAGGAGACCTACCCGAGTCTTCGTTCCATCTCCATGGAAAAACTGAACTCCATGTTCTTCAGGACGGATCCTCCCGCCCCTTCGACAACCGCCTCGCTGATGAAACACCATCTGCGTCAGAACGATTGTCGCTGCCGCTCATCCCGGTGGTGGCCTTGATGCGCAAGCCATCGGATAGGAAGGGGAAAGATGACTCGACCGGGCCAGTTGCGGATGATGAGGACAGCCCGTCGTCAACTTATCGAGCCGAGTTTGTTCGGTGTCCCGTATAGGGTTCATTCTTGCCGTTTGGCCGCTTGTCAGCAGCTTTTGATTGGCGATGGATGTTTCACTGACGAGTGTTTTTTTTTTTTTCGAGCTCGGCCTGGTCTTGTTCGCGGCCAAGAATTAGCTGCGGTGAGGTATGACGTGTTGCCACAAAAGTCCTGCTACCGAATTGCCTCGGGATACTGGATGGATGTCTTCACTAACAGCAGCAAGCCATTGGCGACGGATTTGCATGGCTGTCCGGAGAAGAAGTCAGCTGCAATAGTGGGTGGGTCCAATTGACGGTCCGTTGAGGTTGCTCCGTCCCCGCGTTACAGGGAGCGTTCGTTCCTTGTTCACAGGCGTGGCATTCGCACTCGCACTCGCACTCGCACCAATCGTTCCCATTCTGTGCTTGATACGGCTGGTCCATCAAAGGACGGTGTACTCCGTATGAGCCAGACTGTCCATGGATCACGGAGGGATTTTGCCATGCACCCTCTTTTGATAGAAATCAATACTTATTGCACGCGGGGGCGGGGAATGTGCAGGCAGTTGCAGCAGCGGGAAGGAACAAAGGAAAGACACCAGCGCGTGCCTTCCGTCTGCCGTCTGCCGCCTGCCGTCTGCCGCCTGCCGTCCTCGGTTTTCGGTTTTCAGTTTTCAGTTTTCAGTTTTCAGCAAACATTGAAAGTCTTTGCGCTTTCGTCGAGGTCCGCGCATGTCATTCTACCTCGCTCAAACGAGCTCATCATTCCCCGATCGGATGGAGAAAAAGGTCGATGAAAAACCCCACCAGAGGTCACCCGTCGCCGTCGCCGTCGCCGCCGCCGCCGCCGCCGCCGCCTCGACGACAACAACACACAGACACTGGTGTTTTCGACATCGTCATCATCCGAGCAAACCGTAGGAAGCCATCCACAATATAGAATTTGCCGGCCGACAGTGCGTCACTCCGCCATGGAGAAGATCTTGAGCATCCACAAGAAGTCTTGTGGTTTGCGCTCTGACATTACGGAGTATGGTACAGGAATCTGTGCGCCACGAGCTGTATCTAATCACAGTTGGCCTCAGCCCGGGCGCGTCGCTTGCCCTAAATCAGCCCTCACCCCTCACTGATCGCCCACTTCTCCGTCTCCCGCCATCCACGTGGAGCTTTGTACCGGCTGAGTTGGGCATGGGCAAGACATGAAATGAATTGACACCGAATTCTGATCAAAGCATGCCGATGATTCTCTTCACACTGTCACTGCGGAGTACCTTCGGGACACTTCATTTTCTCAACACCAAGTTTTCTTCAACCCCTGGGCCTCCCGGGGTTCCCGCAGCGTGAGGACAAGGGTATTGATTAATATTGCGCACCATGCCTATAATACCTGTCGCCTTCTCGAAGAGGGTACCGAATGGCGGCGTAAATACGGACTACGGAGTAGCTGTTCCTTCATCTGCAGGAACGGGGAGTGGCTTTAAGCCAACGAGTCGACTGGTCCAAGGTGACTGGCTCCCCAAGAACAACCTGCCTCATGTCATCATCAGTCCTTGACAGCTGACGGATGGGTGCTTCAGCTTTCGATGGCGATGGATGGGGCTGCTGGACACCAAGCGTGGGGTTCGCGAGGACGGAGTTATCCTACCTGGGGATCTGACTCACACCCCTGCGACTTGTCGTGATTAACCATGCATCAGCTCTTGATCAGGTATCACTCTCAGTTCTCAGGCCACAGCCGCTTGTCTTTGGATGGAAGGAAGAAAAGAAGGCAAAGATTGAGCTGCGCTCACAGCTGCGGCGCCTGTGCTGGTTGATGATTAGAGTTCGGTAGGCTCAGCCGTTGCAGCTCCTACAATGAGCAGCGGCATAGACATGGGCAAATCCCCTGCAAACACCGCCGTTGCACCGTTTACATGTATTGGATGCAGTCAGATTCGTCCCTTTTTTGCAGCCAGGGGTTATCCCAGTCTCCACTGTTCCTGTCTTCAACAAGTCTACACAGACCAGACACACCTAGACAAGGGAACAGCTTAGCGTTCTGTGTGGAGATGACTTCTTGAGGCCCATGCCCCTTCAAGATGGGCATGCACAGCATGCGCTACGACATGCGCTTTGGGTCATGGTTGGCTTCTTTTGAGCTGCGTAACCGCTTCCAATAAGAACCCTAGTCGAGGAAGGCCAAGGAAGACCGAAGTGGTTTTCGGTTGCGAGAAGCACCCCATCCAGAGTACGTGTAAGTTTCCAACATGGGCCTCGAATTGCCTTCCCGGGGCAAACGTCAAAGCGGGCCTCGCCCGCTGGTGTGCGCTCTGATGCAGGATGCCGCCATTTAAGTTTTAGTCTAATCTGTGTCACAAGCAAGAAGTCCAAGCCGATGCGCAGGGGTTCACTGGACTTGTGTGTGTAGTTCTTGTGCTCCTCTGCGCGGTCGTTCATGACTTTGTCATATATATCTGTGCCATCACCCTCGGGCCGCGCGTAGGCACCTTCCGCCACTTCAAACAGGTCTACTCATACTACGCATACGAGCCTCGAGGTTGAGCTTTGCTCTCATCTTTGACTTGTATCATCGACTCCTTCACCATCGCTAAGCAGAGAGGAACTCGTCCTCCTCACCTGGGCCCTCCACGTGACACAACGGCCACTAATCCTTGCGGATCCCTCGGCAGCACATGGCCGTCGCCAACAGACAGTAGCCATGGGGTTCCTCAACTTCCTCAACAGGCGATCCAGCAAGCGGAGATCCGATCGTTCGTTCAGCTTGCAAAACGGTCGTCTTATTCTCACAGCATCAGTGACCAGTAAGCGAACCACATTGACCGTGCGTGCGTCCTGTCAATCAGGCTTACAGTGAGAAATAGGTCTACGCTCATCGGATGCGCCTTCTATTATCAGCAATGATGCGGCGGCTCTCGTGCGTTCATCGGCACACGGACATGTCGATCTCCTGGATGCACATGGTGGAATTAGACCGTGTGATTTTCGGTCTCGTGTGCAAGCCGCCGGTGTAAGAGACTACGGTGAGGATGTGGCTGAGAGAAACTTGGGAGAGAATGGCGTCGACGTACAAAGTGCCGCCGCACGGGAATTCTATGAGCGTAAAATCCGCCGTCTCACGCAAACTCCGTCAATCGTCAGCCGCCGGGAAGCAGACCAGCCCACCTTTGGCGGCAGCGAGGCGGGTGACATGAGCTATTGTGATGATAGTTTCAAGGCGAAGCGGCGGCCGTTTTCAACACTTTCACTTGAACCAAGACTCGAAGCCGGTGGCGTCGCTGGCCGACCCTTCGTTTCCTCCGTTGCTCCGACATTGCAACGTCGAAGGTCTGTGCAGGTTGCGTCAATAGACTATCAATCTCGCTCAACCCGCTCGCGCGAATCACCAGGCGTAAACAAACACTGGGTATCGACTGAGCGATTAGTGTCAGGCACTGATCAAGCCAACAATCGGCAGTCACGGCAGTCATCACGTTCACGTTCACGTTCACAGAGCAGATCTATATCGCCTCCATGTGTCCCGCGGTATCGCCATAAAGAAGCATGACCACGATGCCCGAGGAGGAGAATTCTCACATGACTTCCAGCCTGACGGGGACAATCGCCGCCGACGGACCGCGTCCACAATTGGAGTATCGACTCCGGGGGTGAAGCATGCTCTGTCTCACCTCGAGAAGACTTCCGAAGTCCCAGTCTTGAAGGATTGTGTTGGTCCGACTCCGACTCCGAGTCTGAATTCGGTGTTCTACCTGCGATTCATGTTCGCGCAGCCAAGCCACGCCTCGTGGCAGTTGCTCCGCCACCGCACCATGCCCAATGGCAGGATGCCGTGCGCCTTGCCGTCGAGGAAATTCTGGCCCAGCTGCCATTAACCGTCGATTTGAAGGCACTTTTGGACCTATCTCAGAACAGCGAGACCTTGAACGAAGACATTGTCCAACAGGTCCCCGTCATGCGGCGTTCGTCCTTGCGCCAAGGGTCTCTGACCTGCAGCAGCACGCCGACAACAGACTTGTCGGATTATGCAAGCAGCAACACTGGACGCTCGCCTAGCCGAAATACTACCACGACATCGATTGATTCTTCAGCAAGGATTGATGCATTCCCGAGAACTGGCCACGGTATCCTTGACGGCAGAAGCTCAGCCGGAGATGACTATCAAATTTCTCCCACCACCATTGCTGCAGTGCATGAGGATCCTAAGCCCGATGCCGCAAAATGTCGCAACGGCAAGTATCGTCATCCTGGCGTCATGGAAATGCAGGATCTCGAGCGCCTCACATCCGACTACTCAGACGTCGACTCCTTCACCGAGCCGCGTCCGCAAACACCCAACGACGACCAAGGCCCGCCGTTCCATGATGGTGGCTTCGGTGATCTGAGTGCCAACCTGCCCGGCCTAGTCACCGATCAATCTCCCAAACCCTGCGTGATTTGCAATGTCTAGCCAGTCTACAAGGAACATCACGGCCAAGCAGACCATGTGAGCACAATGGCGTAATGAGCCAAAAGCAACGCCTACGAGCACTAGGGTATGACTATGATTCGGATGAGAGTGATACACCTACCGCCAAAACAACTCCTGCCAAACAGGGCAGAACCAAGAAGCTCACAAGCGGTATTGGGGGCGGCCTTCGTCGTTTAAAACTTGTCGATGACCGCATAGAGGAGGCTAGCGAGGAAGAGTGTTTAGGGACCAGTGACTCTCAATTTCAGCACGGAGTGCGCCGGAAGCCAGATTCATCGGTCTGCCAAAATCACCCCTCCCTTCCATCGCGGTGCATGAGGACGGCAACATTGCGGACATGGAATGAGATAGCGCCGCATCCACGACGAAACTTGACGACGGGAAACATGGGACGTTCTTTCCTTTCACTTTTGTCTATTTCTTATTTAAAATGCCACTTGGACCGCTTGTTGTTCAGATGTGGAAGCGAACGGGCGAGGGTAATGTGAGGAGTCAGGTGAACAAGGCGAACACGACGACTCCTTTTCCGTCTCTACGCTTGCAGAATCGATGAATCAATCACTGGATGGGATCAGCGATTCTGGACATATACCCACAATCAAGTTTCCATGTACATGAGCCGTGACGAACCCGGCCGCTATGAAATAATCTAAACACGAATTTTACAAGTGATACTAAAACTGCTTGTCTCTCACGTGAAACAACAAAAGACGTCAAACTCTGCTTCTCTTGGATCAAATGGGCATCGACAACCATGGTGCTGTACAACGACGGCATGTAACAAATACCATGTTGTGCTGAACGTCCCCACCACACGAAATCCGTAATAGCCCAATACTCTTTCGATTGAATTATCCATGTAAAACCAAGAGCCAAGGCCCCCCTCCATCTTCCATCCGAGTATAATAGTAAGCTCTTCTAAGCGAATAGCGAAATGTAAAACACCAGAGCAGCGAGCCATTACCACGGTCCTCTCTTCGACTCCACGGTGATATATTCCCCACGGCCTGATTCAAAGTCGACGGCGTCACGATCGGTCCGAACCCAATTCAACGCCAGGAAGCCCCATGCACTAGTTTCGTTCACTTGTCACGCGGAGCGCGCCCGGCCCCAGAAGACGTTAGGTATTGGTTGCATCCGTTGCGTCTGGGGATTGTCGGAGCGTTGCACGATCACTGGGGCAAGGTAGCACGAGGGATTTTTAGCCAACAAGTTGGTTTTGGACGCCCCGACGCCGACCGCTCCTTGGGCGTGACACTATTGTGGGCGGAAATTGAGCGTCGCACTAATACGGGGTGGTCTCGGGGGTCGTTATGCAGGTATCCTTTGTGGTGGCGGTACTTCCCATGAACTCTAGTATTGGAAGCGCAGATTTCTAAATGGTACTGTTCTTGTTTCCTTGTCCATCCCGTGGTATATCCTAGCCTAGAACCGTCAAAGAAAAATATCATGCAGGGGGATAAATACAAAGACCCGAACCAACCCAAGACGTAGTTTGTAAAAACGTGAAATTAACCCTTTAGTTGTCATTACGCGCATAGCATGGCATAGCATGGTGCATGCATGCATGCAAGTTCGCTTTGATTTATAGAAAATCATGCATGCATGTGTGCAGGTTCTAAGGGGCTGCCCGCTTGTCGGCTTGCATAGAAAGAGAAAGCAGCTCGTCTACAAAAGCAGCCTCGTGCTGCTTCCCTTGGCCGCCCGCAGTGCTGTCACCAGAGGCAGTGGCGCTGTAGAAGTGCTCGATCTTGCCTTGGGTGTCAGCCCGGGGGCGGAGAGTGACCATCTCCGAGCCTTTTCCCGCGGGTGCATCAATGTCTGCTTGGGTCTGGGAAAAGGGACGTGTTAGTATTTGCCTTCTTCTTATCGAGACGTTGAGCGAAAGACGGGGTGGGGGGGCTTACTTCTTGAACATTGATGGATACTTCCTGGGACACCATGATTCCACCAAAGACGTGGAACGGCGAGTTCGGGCTGGACTTTTGCGTGGTGGTCTCGAGCTCCTTCATCATGGAAATGTGGCTCGTTGTGGAGGACTTGCGTGTGTCGTCGTCAAAGCTGGCATCGTCGCCGTTGTACAGCGAGCTAGGCTGGGAGGCCACCTTGGACAGCTGCTCCTGGCTGCTCTTGGGACGCGGCAATGCGGAGGATGTTGTCGCGTGGCGTCTGTGGCCAGGGAGCTTTTCTCTGACCGCGTCTACGGCCTTGGAGAAGTAGTTGGTTGGGTCTCGAGGGGAGGGACGCTCATTCGCCGGGCTGACACGTCGTGCAGGGCAGCGGAGATGTCACGATGGACCATGTGCGAGAACTCAATGTGGTGGGAGGAGCCCTCGTACGTGAGCTGGCGCATCTTGAAGAAGTTGAGGGGGTGAACTCGCACTGGGGCGCGAGGGGACTGGCGTGGATGGGCAGAACGAGCTGGAAGGCGACGAGAGTGCAGTTGGAGAGCGTCTTGCTCTCCTTTTTGGATGCACAGGGCAGTTGGACCTCTTTGGGCAGCAGAGTGGCGGCATCAAAAGCCTCGTCGCCGAGGAAGTCTCGAAGCGCGGAGATGGCCTCTCTCAGAGTTGTCGCGAATGCCTTCTCCTGAGTGGAATTAAAGTGCAGCTGCTTCTCGATCTTGATGAGGATGGCGGCGAGCGTTAAGCCGTGCAGGGTCCTCAGGAAGGCAAGATGAGCAGGCTCGAGGGTGTTGATGGGCAGAGGCACCGAGGGAAGCAGGTTCTTGGCCGTTTTCTGCGCGAGAACGTCGAAGCCAGTCCGGTCGAGGCGAGCGCGCACGGCAAACATGCCGACATGGACGCCGGGCATCAGCAGGGTGGTCTTGTCCTTTTGGTTCGACATGTTGCGCAGGCGAGATTCCAGATCGGGAGTCTTGATGTGCATGCTGGATCGGATGGAGCTCACGACCTGATGGACTTCGGCGAATCGATAGCCGGCTGCCTCGAGTCGTTCGACGTCTCGCTTGGAGTCGACCTTGCGGACGAGGAACATGAGGCAGCCACGGCCGTACTCCTGAAGAATGTTTGGCTGGAAGCCCTTCTCGGCAAGGCTGTGCAGGCTGAATTTGTCACCGTGCTTGGACAATGTCTCGCCCGTGACGAAGATTTCGTCCCAGAGGGTACCGACGTTCTTGAGGGTCTCTTTGGTCTTGGTGGCGAGGGCATCGGCGGTGACGCAGAAGAGTTCGCGGAGAATGGTGTCGTAGTCGTCGACTAGGACGCCATCGTCGCCAACTAGCCTGACGCCGGTGCGGCCGGAGTTGCGCTCTTGAGCGAGGATGGAGATGTGGTTGGCCATCTTGACCATGACTTTGGAGATGGTGCTCCAGTTGCGGGAGGCGCGGAACATCCAGTGGAAGAGGGGTGGTTGGTGTTGAAGACATCGTCGTTGGACTAGAGAAGGTTGGTTTGTCCATGTGAGCCAATTTGAAAACAGCAACAAGTGATGGATGGGATGGGATGGGATGGAGGAAATACATTGGGGGCAATCAAGTACTAACCTTGGGCAAATATGTATCCGTGACAACTTCGCTGGGAAGATAGCCATCCTGGCTGACCATGATGCGGCCCTTGTCGTCAAAGACACCAGCCGCGAGCACAACTTGCTGCGATTTACTCGCGTAGTCGCGTCGGACCCAACTCGAGTAGATGGCCAGACCGGTCATGACAACACCGGCAGCAATAGCCAAGCAGATAACCACAATCATGGCATCCTGTCGGGACACACCCCTGCCAGGTGAGCCCCTCAACAGTCGATAACTCGTTCCGACAGCCGCACACCAATGCATGCCAGATACGGCACCGGCAAGAACCATGGCACATCCCATTCTTTTCCACCAAGCGTTGCTCCACGTGTTCTCGAAGACGAAGAACAAGGCCAAGGCAGTCGTACTGGCGAGCACAGCAATGATGATGGATCCGATGAGGTAGGAGAGCTGGTACGAGCTGTTGTAGTTGCTAATGGACGCATCGGCGAGGTAGTGCATGCCGCAGATGGCACCGCCGGACATGATTCCTGCGAGGACGACGCGCCACCATCGAATCCGGCCGTTGCCGGTGACTCCCAGAAAGGCGAGGATCAGGACGAGGATTGGGACCAAGAGGGACATGACCGTCAGGGCGGTGGAGTAGGCGATTTGAAAGGCTTCTTCGCCGTGGAGCATGTAAATGGCTCTGTTACCGATGAAGTGCTATTTCGAAGAGAACTAGATTTAGTAAAGTGCGTGGGAATAACAATCTCGGAACAAGTCCGACAGACTGTCGCCTGTGCATCTCTGTGACATACCATGGACCATATGGCGATGCCGCCCATAGCAATAGCAGCGCCGACAAGTAATAATCTGAACAAACACTCGTGGTCAGCAAAAAATCCAGCGCAGTGAAGTAATGAAATCAAGACGGCAACTTACAAGTTGTGGAGTCCCCTATGTGACGTTCTCCTCCTGATCAACTCCAAGGTCGTCCCTGTGCCGACCAGACTAATAGCATAACTCAAGCACACGAACCCTCCATTGAAGGAATACGGCACCACCTTGCCCGTATACTCCTCGAGCCACTGCTGCGTCGAATCTGAAGTCATTTCGACGCCTGTTTCCTTTTCCTTTCTTTACAGATACTGAGCAACAAAGTGTGTGGTGTATGTGTCTGCCCGCAGACAAAACAAGATCTTGTCTGAGAGATGGACAAGGCAGAGAAGAAGAAGAAGTCAGATGGCATTCATGACACAACCCGAACCGGCCTTCTAAAGAGGAGATGGTCGTTCTGTAGACGGAATTAAACAGCGGGATAGTACAGTGATCTGCAAAGAAAAGGACGACAGCGGGACAAGGGGGGTGCGTGAGAAAAGAAGCCCGAAGCAACCCCAGAAGCTCGGTCCTATGGACGTATATTTATTCTATCGCCCATCGGATAAGTACAGGAAAGAATGGGGACACAAAGGATGGACCGCGGCCTCGGGACCAACAAGGGCTCATGCAAGGCGCTTGGAGGAGGACAAGGCCACCGCTAGCGTAGATCCGCGCCGTTGACGAAGCGTGCTAGTTACCTTTCTTTTCTTTTCTTCTTTTCTTCTTTTCTTCTTCTGTCCGGCTTGGTTTGCTTGTTCCCACCGATTGTTTCTGGTCTAGATTTTGCTTCTACTGTATGCTGGGGCTGCGCTAGACCGCCGCAGAGTCGGTTCCATGTGGGCAAAGGATAGAAACCATCTCCATTCTGGAATGTCCTTGGTACGGTTCTGTGAATTGCGAATGGCTGCCACGTTCCCCATCGAGACTTGATAGGAAATGATGGTTAATACCCCACCATTCGCGTCTTGACGCACGGGTCTCATCGAAAGGCAAAAGATGCTCCGCGAGAGTTATGGTGGGCTTACAAAGGTGACACCGATGCCACAGATCAAAGCATAAATATGAACATGACTGCTGTGGTTGGACAAGGCGAGGCGTGGTAGGAGGATCAGAGCCCTCCGAGGCTAGCTGGAAATATCCACTCACACGCTTCCCCGACTTGGAGTGCCTGGGGAGGGACAACGGTCTCCTTGTTAAGCTTCCTCGTTCAGCTGGTGCTGGGTGGTGGATCTGAAAGTTGTCTTGGGCCTCTTGCTGGCCCAACCCGGCGTCTGCTAGCTCGCTTCTTGCTGTCCGAGTTGAGCCCTTAGAATTTAGCAGTACCC
The DNA here is from genome assembly GCA_023658535.1 of Epichloe glyceriae. Lineage (NCBI taxonomy): Eukaryota > Fungi > Ascomycota > Sordariomycetes > Hypocreales > Clavicipitaceae > Epichloe > Epichloe glyceriae. The sequence goes on along the minus strand of CP098294.1, from coordinate 1,211,217 downwards.
CGTAGGCTTGACGGCCGATCCGACGACGGGTTCCTGGCACCGGCAGCCTGGTCGTCGTCGCTATCATGGCTATCATTACTGTGCTGAATCTGGAAATCTCCTGCCCCTGTCGAAAAGGTAGTCAGGGCCGTTACGTGCCGGGCAGGCAGGCTGCTGGATTGACCCTGCCTGGCCTGGCCTGTCTGTCCACCTCTCTTCTCTGCCGGCATTATTCTGTGAACCTCCCCAGCAGGAGGAAGTCCCTGTCTCCTCGGAGTTGTGTAGTAGTAACATATTCGTCCGCAGTCCAAGCCAGCCGAAGATACGAACCAGCCACACAATTGGCAATTGGGAGGGCAAAGATCTGGTTCGAGGCGCCACATTTGCTGCCCGCTATTGACACAAACGTCCGCAAGGGATCGGAAAAAGAAGAAGAAAAAAAGGCATTCGAGGCCCAGTGGCAAACGGTGACAACGGGCTGCCAGTGACTGCCCAACGGCCTAAAAGCAAATTGGAGACACACTCACTCGCACACACCAAAAACAATCCAAAAAAAAAAAAAAAAAAAAAAAAAGGAAAATCACAAAGCCACGCTACGCTGTTGGAAGAAAGTGTGGCTAGCCAACGTCTGGGCACCAAAGCTAAGCCGGTGTTGGTTGGCCTGACTTCGCAGCGTGGGTCTGAAGGTGGGGCCGGGGCTGCACATGGATGAATAGCTCGAGGTGCCAAAAGGAAGGAGCAAAATCATCATCTTGGACATGGACAAGAGCAATATGGACGGCGAGGGTATCTCGGCGACGTGCCTGGACAGCAGGGGAGAGGTGAAGATTTAGGAGGGTGATGGATGGATGGAGCAACGTCACTGCTCATCAGTGTCGCGTCTGTGTGGGTGATGGGCTCGAACTCATGTGTACGTACACGTGAGCGGGAGGATCGATTCTGAGGCACTGCGTCTTTGCTGGATCGACGTTGAAGAAATGACAGACAAGGATGACGGCAGAGTGATTTGCAGCCGCGACGGAGAGTGACGATGGTGGAAAGGCGATTGGCAGGCAGCGGGCAGATAAGAGGGCATGGGGCCGTGCGGTTACTTCCAGCAGAGACCTAATTTCCTAACCATAATGTCATGTTGGAGGCGCAGATGGAGAGACGGCGACGGCGACGGCGACGGCGACGGTGACGGTGACGGTGACGTGTTTCAGAATGCTGAGAGCCGCAACCGCACGGAAACACAGTTGCGTCTTTGACTTTGACGGGTTTGTACGGTTTTGGCTCCAGTCAACTACCAAATGCGGTAGAAGAAAAGATAGTGTGCATCTCCCAAGGTCAGCTGACATGACATCATCTTCTTCGCTCTTTTTGGCAAGGACATCTCATCTTCCCGCCACTTTCCAACGACGGGCCATGTGCGTCTGTTCCTGAATCCCGGCGATTATAGTTCGCGCCTCCCCACTCCGTCCCTCTTCTCTTGTTATGTTAACTTGGTTTGCCAAGATGGATTAGGACTCTACACGTGGATCACAATAGACCGGCCTCGTGTACATACATACTATTTGGGATTTTAGTTCCTGTACATGGGCCCCGAAGGAACCGGATCAGCATCCAAGACACGGCGAGGCAGGCACAGGCACGTTCCCCTGTTTAACAAGCTGAGATGCGACTCATCATAACATTGGCCTGCCCGCGCCATTTTGGTGCATCAACGATGTCAATCAACGATGGGCAAATGCTGTCGACTTGTCGCGGACGCGCACCACGTTGACAAAAACGTTCTAAATTCGCTTCCTTTGTCAGGTGTGAGTCAGTTTTGCCAAAATAGAAGAGAAACAGCGACCCGAAATTGCCTCATCTTTTTTTTAAATCAAGACCGCAGACCTCTCTGCAAACGACGCCGAACAAAAAAATAAGCAAGTAAGCAAGGGGCGCGAGACAAACCAAAGGAAAGAACGAGAAGAAGAAAAAGCAAAGCTCGACCGACTATTGAAAATGTTTGGCCGTACGTTTTCAGTGACGACTCATTTTTCATTTTTTAATTCCATATTTCTTTGCGTCCCAAAATCCAAAGTCTCTGTTCAACTGGTGTTTCTGTCCATCTCGAAGCACATGATCCGTCACGTCTCGTCCACTCGGACTGCACAATCACAATAGGATTCTTCTAGAACCGAGCACCGTCCTGTTGGCTCCAATCTCTAACGAGACTTGCTCGCCTTATCCGGGGACGCCCTGGCTTCGGCCTCCACAGCCCGTCCAGCTCAGCCCGGCCTAGTCCGATTCGGGAAATCTCGAGCTGGACTAATCCGTAGATGATGGATGATGGAAGGAGCGAAACAAAAAGGCTCCACCACCAAATCGCACATCGCTCATCGCTCACGCCGGGTTCCTCAGTTCACACAGTTCACAGACGCGCACGGGGCACGCTTGGGTCGACCTCCTTTCTTCGCCTCGACTGCACACCTTCGTTCGCTTGTTCGCTGTTCTATTAGTTGTCTCTGTTTGTTCCATTTTTCCCTCTTCTTTACGGACGGTCCGTGCTTTGGTGCCCGTTGACGGCGAGCCCAAGACATCAACTTTGTGCATATGCATGTACCCATCTACATGCATGTACGTACATACACCCCTGTACACACAAACATGCGGTCTTAAGCGGTCTTGGGCGGTCTTGGCACGGACCAGGACTAGAACATGTCTTGGTCCCGCTCGGTTGCGACTTTGATCAAATCTGATATCCAAAAACAGGCTAACAAGGGACATGGGCACACCCATTTACGGACAGGCGGTTGCTTCATTCGGCCTCGCAGCCTCGCACTGCCGATAGACAGTCCACGTTGACTACCGTTGACTGGGGCGTTGACTGGGGCGTTGACTGGGGCGTTGAATGGGGGTGCCTTTGCCACAAAGCAATCACAAAGCAATTATCGCGGCCTAGCAGTTGCTCCAGTTGCTCCAGCTGCTCCACGCAAGGGAGGCGGCTATTCGATGGTGCCAGGCATAGCTCCAGGCATAGCTCCAGGCATAGCTCCAGGCATAGCGCCAGGCATAGCGCCAGGCATAGCGCCAGTCACTACCCAAGCCACCTTGTCCCCTTTCGCGTCTGTGTAGGTCGCCGCACCGCCGCACTGGCGAAGAAGCACCACGCACGGGGGCGTGATTTTACCTTCACGAGCAGACGCCAGACAAAGAGTCAATGTATGATGTGAATCCCACATAGTATATACATAGTATATATCCCGTCGCACCGTATGACCCTCAGCACTCAGCACTCACCCATCAGCAGCCGAGTGATTTTCCCCAAATCTCCAACTCGCTGGCACAACCCTCCTTTCATCAGGTTCATGATATTTCCTAGACAACTCTGTTCTTCCATCTTCCCTTATTCTGATTTATCTACGACTGGCCTCCATACCAGCTCTCTGCGAGCATAAGTTCTATTCCTATTCCCCATACGCTCAGGGACTTTCGCCCCCTCCCTCAAATCATCCCATCCCGAAACGGTCCATTCTCCTCGATTCGATCTTGTATCACGGTACCACCAACGTGTACCACACAATACCAATTGAGCGACTGGGGCCTCTCGTTGTTTTACACGGAAACAAGACGACTTATTCAGAAGCAAGCACAAACACACAAATAGTCGCGAGGAAAAAAATAGGAAGTCCCCGCCTCCATTCCATAACGTCTCCAGATAGCTCAGGAACGCACCATTTTCCATTCATCATCTTGACGGGTTTGGGAAATTGACATTATCCTGGCAGGCTTGGCTGAGCCAAGGAACTTTGTGATTCGAAACAACGTCTCCCTTTCCCCTTCCTAAATCATCAACTTATACCTCCTCCAAATACCCGCAGTCATGAAGATCCTGTTCTTCTGCACCGCGCATAATTCCCTCTCGCAGCGGCTCTACCTTGTCCTGTCTCGGCTGCATTCCGTCACGGTAGAATATGCCCTGTCTGCGAAGAACATGATTGAGGCGGCCGATCTGGTCCAACCAGACTTGATCATCTGCCCGTTTCTCACATCCCTGGTGCCACAACAAGTATATGATGCCTATCTCACACTGATTGTCCACCCGGGGCCTCCTGGGGATGCCGGTCCCAGCGCTCTCGATTGGCTGTTGATGGGTGACGATGGGACAGAACCCGACAGCCAGAGCCTGCTTGCTGACGAGGACCGCTTCAGCCCGGTCGGGAGGAGCCATTGGGGTGTCACTGTCCTGCAGGCCACGGAGGAGTTTGACGCCGGCCCTGTCTGGGCCTTTGACCAGTTCGCCGTCGACATCAACGATGCCGGCGTGACAAAGTCGAGTCTGTACCGGGGCCCCGTCACGCAGGCTGCCATTGCGGCATCCTGGCTGCCATTGAGCGCATCGAGGCTGCTTCGACGCTGGTGTCTGCCGTTCTGGGAGCACCCGTGTCTCCCCCGCGACTCCCACGGGAGACCGCAAACAGCGCAAGGGCGCGCGCATCATTCCGGGCTTGCATCCCTCGCCGAGTTTGCAGAGCTGTCGGTGACCACGTCTGAGCCCTTCCTCGGCGGCACGACGCGTCACCGACCTCTGCTGAAGGCGGCGCAGAGGACTTCGATGTCAAGAAGCACGCTGCTTCGACCATCTCGCGGAGGATCCGTAGCGCCGACTCCCAGCCAGGCTGTCTCAGCGACCTGTTCGGGCCCAAGCTCTACTTGTACGGCGGCATGATTGAGAATCCCACTCTGCTCTCATGCGCGAGTCCTCCCGTGCCGCCAGGCAGTGTGGTGGCCGTACGAGACGAGGCCGTGTGCATCGCCACCTGCGACAACAAGGGCGTCTGGATCACCCACATCCGCCAGGTGAAGAGCAAGACGGACCCTGCGCTCTGGCCAAAGGTTCCTGCAGCCCCGGGTCTCAAGCGGCTCGGGCTCGCGGTCAACGGCAGAGCGCTGTGGTGTCATTCTCTGCTCCCGCAAGCCATGGCCGACGAGTGGTCGAAATCCTACCACAGCACGTTCCGGGAGATCTATGTGGATTTCGCGTCAGCCGGCCAGAAACGCATTGCCTATCTATACTTTGACTTCTACAACGGCGCCATGAGCACGACGCAGTGTAGACGAATGGTGCAGTGCCTGGACTACATCACGGCCAGGGCCACCGACCCAGGCGAGTGCCAGCCCTGACGGCCGTGGTGCTCATGGGCGGCGATTCCTACTTCAGCAACGGCATCCATCTGAATGTCATTGAAGCGGCCGCCGACCCTGCCCTGGAGTCGTGGCACAACATCAACGCCATCAACGATGTCGTGCAGAAGATGCTCCTCGACCTGCCCTCCCGCGGCATCACCACCGTGGCTGCCATCCGTGGCAACGCCGCGGCCGGCGGCGTCGCCCTCGCCACGGCATGCGACGTCGTCGTCGCCGGACCAGACGTCGTCCTGAACCCAGCATACAGAGCGCTGGGATTATACGGATCAGAGTTCCACAGCATCAGCTACCCCGGCCGCTGCGGTGCCCACGGAGCCCGCACGGCGCTCCGGTCCATGACGCCACTGAGCGCCAACGACGCCCGCGACATGGGCCTCGTCGACCATGTGCTACCCAAATCCTCGGATTCCCTCGACGCCGCCGTGCGGTGCTACGTCGAGGGCATGATACTCGCACCGCCGTCAGAGCAGCAATCTTCGCCTGTGCCCCCTCCACCGTCGGCGCCTGGAAACAAAACGTCGACACATCCTCCGCTGGTCTCGCCCTCGCCCGTGCCACGGAACTGGCCCAGATGTCCATGGACTTCTGGAGCGCCCGCTCAGAGAGATATCACAGCCGGCGGAGGGACTTTGTGAGAAAGTCGAAGCCGTCGTCCACGCCTCTGCGATTCGCCTCCCACAGGAGGCAGAAGGGCATGATGGACGAGGAGGAGCAAGACGAGTTCGACTCGATAGAGTGGTTCGTCGACAGCTCGAGGAAGACTCTGAAGCGGGATCTCTCGGATAGAATGGTCCGGCTGATTCGCGACTTCACCAAGGGCGATGTTTCGAGAGATGGCAGTGGGAACGGGGGCGGGAACAAGGTCAAGGCGGTCAGCCCGGTGCAGAGAGATGTCGTGCCCGTGACGCCTCCGACACCTTTATTTTCTTGCTATTATGGCTCTTGAGCAGAGGATGGTTTGGGTGCGATATGATGTGATACCATGCTTTTTTGTTGGCCCCAGACAGGATAGCCCTTTTTCTTTATATTTAGTCGCTGTTATGCGGTCCGATACTACTTTAATCATTTAAATCAGATTTTGGATGCTTGTGAGTATGCACCGGCGCACTGTAAAGGCGTGCATGTCGAGAGGAACAGTGACCGACCTGACATATGGATTGAGAATGGGAGAGTCTAGACGTCACATGGAGATTGCTCGTATCCATGCCTCGATAGATTTCTATCGTTCTGTCTAGGGTAGGTCATGTCTAGTACTGTCGGGTTGGGTTGGGCCGCCCAAACCCCGCCACCATTTGAGATGCGGCCAGCACCAGCCCCCGGAGCAAGCTTCACACCACGCGCGCAAGAGGCGGCTGGCTCTCAAATCCTGAGAATCGACCGCGATCCCGAAGCCTATATCTCCCTAGGTCGTCAGGACGTAAAAGCGACGCGCCCCCTGGCATCTCCTCGAAATCTTTCTCCTCCTCGAATTGGCCTCTGCGTTTGTTACCTCGTGTCCTTTGGCGAGCGGACACCCCTCCTTCCTCCCCGCTCCTACGTACATGCATCCGACCGCCTCTTGCTCAACACCCATCCCGACCATCTTTACAATCCGCGATCCATCCCTCTCTACGGTAGCTGTGCGCGATTGAAGGGTGCGGCCCACCGAGCCCGCCCTGAAGGGAATTTCCGTCATCCAGCCAAGGCACAATGAGTCGCACACTGCCGACTCGGCAGGCTGAGGAGCTGTGAGTGTGCATTGAAATGGGGGGGCAACGGCAACGTGGGGAAACTGGGACGATGGAGGGCATTGAAACTAATGCGATGTTGTGTTGACAGGCACAAATCTATAATAGCCTATCTTTCGGCCAACAACTTGCCCAACTCGGCTGCTGCTCTGCGCCAGGAAGTCGGTCTCGGGGAAGACGTGTACGACACCGCCACGGAAAAGAAGTACGAGACACTGCTCGAGAAGAAATGGACGAGTATTGTGCGGCTACAAAAGAAGGTAGGTCGGCTGTTGTAATTGACACAACTTTGCATCTCCTGTTGCTTGCCCGATCTTTCTTCCGTTCTTGTCTCGAGCGGTCCAGCCAGCTGACCGTGTTTTCGATTCATCCATCAAGATAATGGACCTTGAGTCCCGAAACGCCTCGCTACAATCCGAGCTCGATAATGCCACGCCGAGCTCCTTGTCGAGGCGAAATCAAGACCCGACCTCTTGGCTGCCGAGGAAACCATCGAGACATACGCTGGAATCGCACCGGGACATGATCAACTGCATTGCGTTCCACCCGCGATTCTCCTCCATCGCTTCAGGCTCGGACGACTGCACCATCAAGGTGTGGGACTGGGAGCTAGGCGAACTGGAACAGACGATCAAGGGCCACACTCGAGCGGTAAAGGTCTCGACTTCGGCGGCCCTAGGGGCGCCACGCTGCTGGCGTCATGTAGCTCGGATCTTACCATCAAACTGTGGGATCCTTCAGACCAGTACAAGAACATTCGAACATTATCGGGCCACGACCACAGTGTGAGTGCAGTGCGCTTCATCTCTTCCGGCGCAGGAGGCTCGCAATCGGCTGCGTCGGCAAACCTGCTGGTGAGTGCGAGCGCGGACAAGACGCTACGAATATGGGATACAGCGACGGGCTACTGCTTGAAAGCCTTGAGGGGCCACGTGGATTGGGTGCGAGATGTATGCCCGTCGTTGGATGGCCAATTTGTCTTGTCCGCCGGCAGTGATCACACAGCACGACTATGGGATATATCCGTCGCCAACCCAGAGAACAAGCTGACCTTGATCGGACACGAGAACGCCGTGGGATGCTGCACATTCGCACCGCCATCCGCATACGCACACCTGGCCACCATGGCTGGCCTGAAGAAGCCACCGCCTGCGAGCAGCTCGGCCGAATTCCTGGCTACAGGGTCTCGCGACAAGACCATCCGGCTTTGGGACGGACGAGGAATCTGTTTCAAGACCCTAGTAGGACACGATAACTGGGTATCGTCCCTCGTGTTTCACCCCGGCGGCAAGTACCTTTTGTCCTGCGCGGACGACAAGACGATACGATGCTGGGACTTGGCCCAGGAGGAAAATGCGTCAAGGTTCTAGACGAGGCTCACACACACTTTGTGACGTGCTTGAGATGGGCCCCGGCATTCAGAAGGACGGCGGCGCGGTCAACGGAAACGCAAACGGGAACGGCACGCAAGAGCAAGGAATAGACACTGACGGGGCTTCTTTGAAGAAGAGCAATGGACCCGTCGAGCCCGACACACAGATCCGGTGTGTCATTGCAACAGGTAGTGTTGATATGACGCTGAGAATATGGGCGAACTAGGCGGAGGAGTTCTCTGCAGCTGTGAAAACTTGGGACCCAGTGAACATGAACATGATGGCGGCGTCTTCGTCTCACACAAAGGACAGAGATGCTCCCGCTCCAAGTGCATGCATGTCCCGACGGTTCGATAAGAAGTCAAGACAACCTTGGACGCACTAGTAGTATTCTTCTCATGAGCTACGCATGGAAACGAGAGATGACAAAGTAGCGTAAAAAGTATGAAGAACAAGACAAGAATAAGAAGGATAGAAAGAAACAGAGCCTGCCAAACACAGCGCCTGCTTCCCAACTTCTACGTCCGCGTGCAGGCACATCCCCCTCCTCCACCGTGAAACCCCACGATGCGTTCATCGCACACACCCGCCTCGCCGCAACCCACCCGTCTCTGCGTCCATGATGCATGACTGGGCGTTGTCGTTTCTGTTCAAACGAAACGCAGGCGACGGCCGTGGCGTAGTTGGAGGGACCTCGTCAGTGGCTGACACTGGTTATACTCGGTACGGACTACAGTGGGCACAGCTGCTCAGCCCGGCCCGACTCCGCACCTCGGGAACCTGGCAGTGCAGCCAGCCCACTGCTGACCAGCAAACCCATCGACCAAGATCACACCAGCTGGCCTCTCTTACCTCACCGTTCGCAACCGACCGCCAACCAGCAGCCTTCCGCCTCCCGCCTCCCGCCTCCCGCCTCCCGCCTTCCGCCTTCCGCCTTTGTCTGCCTGCCCACGGCCGATTTTGCTTTCTTCCTCTCACAACCTCACCCATCGCTGCGTCTAGATCTAGAAAGGGATTTCATTTTTCACCACCCATACACTAGCCGCTCGACATTCAACACAACACACTACAATGGCTCCTCCACCTAATTCTAGCCAGCCTCTGCAGGAGAGGGTTTTGCAGTTGGTCAAAACGTTGCAATGTACGTCGCCCAATCTTGCTGTGCCTCGCTGCCCCCGAGTGAAGCTGCAGAAAGCTCCCTGATTTGAAATTGGACAGTGTGCTGACCTCAATCTCTCGCAGTTGCTTGGTTTGTTGGGTAAGTTTGCTGCTGCTCCCCACACCGACTTCCTCCCACACACGGATCTGTATTTCGCTCGAGTCGATTTAGCCTTGGGCAAGTCAGGAAAGAGGCAAATTTTCTTGACATGGTCTCTTCTCGCGAAAGAGGAAAAAAAAAGTTAACGTCTCGCTTCCAACAGGCATATGACGCTCATCCTGACCACAATTCGATACACCTTCTCTTGGCTGCGCATGAACTACTATGGCGCCATGGCTAAGTTCTCTTACCGCACCTCCTTCTTTGCCGCAGCCGTTACATATGGTATCGTTGTCTACAAGACCCAGCGAGCTCGAGCCAAGACCGGCAACAAGATGCCAGGTGGTGTTGTTGGCCTGGCTTCTGATGAGAATGTTCAATATTTGGGTAAGTGATACGTTTCAGCAAGACAGTGGCATTATTCTCCTGCTGCGAACGAAACAGCCGATTTCGTCCTCTCTCACACATTTGCTAACGATGATTTCTGCTCAGTCATGGCCCTCGTCTGGCTCTTCTCCCCCAGTACCCTCTGGCGTTGCTCCCCTACTGCGTCTACTCAATCTTCCACGTGGCGACCTATACTCGTGCCAACGTCATCCCTGTCGTTCAGCCTCCTCCTCCTACTGTTGATGGTGCTTCACCCAAGCGCGCCAGCAACCCCTTGGCCGATAGAATTGGCGCCTTCGTCAAGGAATACTACGATGCGTCCATGTCCATCGTGGCTGGTCTGGAGATCCTCCTCTGGGTCCGCATTCTGCTCTCGGCTATCCTGTTTCAGCGCCGCTCTTGGATCCTGTTGACCCTATACACGGCTTTCCTTCGTGCCCGATTCTCCCAGAGCAGCCACGTACAGGCCGCCGTGTCACAACTGGGTGCCCGAGTTGATTCGCTCGTCGGTGCACAGGGCACCCCTCCCGTTGCCCGCCAAGTATGGGACACCGTCAAGAACGTCGGTCGTCAGTTCCATGATGTTACCGACGTGAGCAAGTATACTGGTGGACCCGCCCCCGCTAAGAAGACGTCGTAAAGAAGCGATGAAGTATGCCTCGGGGGGGTCAACAAGTCAAGACACGCAATAATGCGATACGTCCGCTGCGTAATAACAGCAACGGCCCATTCGCCCTTCCCGAGGCCTTGGGAAATGCGAATATTCATTGACTTTTGAAAGCGAGCAAGTTTTTATCAGCCCACAAAGCGGCCTGGACAGGGCCTCTGCACAATTTCAATGACCCGAATCTTCGGCAGGTGCGAAATCGAGAGTGAACAAAGGGGGATGACTGGAGGCAGGTGATGTCACTGGCACATGGTAGCTTTGCTAGTTGTGGTGATGAGGGTGTGATGATGGCAGGTTGAATGAAGCGGGAAGCCTCTTTTTCTTTTATTGTTACGAAGTATTGACAGTTGTGCGAATGACGAGGGGATGTTTACTTTCCAGTATGACCAAAAGATGAATTGGAGCGCAATGGGAGCATTCAATGGGGATTCTGGGTGTATTCAGTGCTGGCCGTGGAACTTTTTCCACGGTAGCCTTGTTTTTGTGTCTATGTCGATGTATACACGGACGGTTTACGTCTTACAACGCCCTTTGGTACGTGTGATCAGGGACTCACTTGCCGGAGTGTGCCTGCGTCATGTGATTAATGAAGCCGGGTGGTCAATGCTTTCGCGTGACGGCCAACAACTCGCGACAAAATGTTGCTGTCAATTG